>CM021105.1:410449127-411058792 GCA_007115665.2 Sequoiadendron giganteum | reverse complement strand
TGTAATATATTTATTTAATATGTCACTAATTCCTAAATCCTTTCTTAATTAAATAGATTCATTAATTTATTTAATTAATTAACTACTTCTTCTAAATTAAATAATTATTTTTAATTATTTAATTGTTGTATGTGACACTTCTTTATTTTTAAATAAAACAATTTATTCAAAAATGTCTCACATAGTTAACTGATTCTTCTTTTAGTAATTAATTTCAAAACTCAATTACTTGTTATCTCACAAAATCCATATTTTGAATTCATTTAATTCAAAATGGAAAGATTCTTCTACAAATCAAGTAATTTCTAAAGTTATTGATTTGCTAAAATCTCAATTCCTTATCCTTTGATTTTTACTAATTTCATCTCAATGTCACATTTATTCTCCACCATTGATTTAATTTCCTAAATTAAATCTCGTCCACACATTTGGGGATTTTACCCTAACCCTAAATGAGAGTTGCCATTTTGAATCTTAACCATTGATTCTAGGGCATTTCTCAAATCTCTCATCTCGTCCGTCTGTTCAAGATTGCATTTTCTATAAAATGACAATCTTGATCTCATTTTCGGGATCTCTTATTAATATCTTAGATCTCTCATTTAATCTCTTAATCTCTTATTTAATCTCTTAATCTCTTATTAATATCTTAGATCTCTCAGGTTTATCTCAAAATCTATTATTAATCTCTTATTATTTTTTCTTAATATTGCAATCTCATAATATCATCTTTCATTATCATCTTTAGGCTTATTAATTACTTGCATAGTAGAATTAAATTTCTATTTTGCATTTATTTTATTGAGAAATCCTTCAAAGGCTTTGTTTAGGACTAGGCATATAGAGCTTGCTCACAAATCTGAGGGCATCCATTATCACAACAAGCTTAAGGAGGTATAATGGAAATGAATCATGGAGGAGAGAAGATTGGGTGAGACTGTTCTAGTTTCATTGTTTGTTGGATTTTATTTAATATATGCATGCATTATTATGACTAACAATCTATTGTACAAAAATCCTTCATTACATTGGTGAACCCAACATTTGACATTTTTTTTTTGTAGGTTTTCGTACATTTTTTATGATATTTTGTAGGAACAAGTGTACGAAACAACACATTTTCCATTTTTTGCCAAGCAAGTGCTCCGTTGTGCCGCATCCGCATTCGAAAATGACACAAGTTCTATGTCGAGCCACAATTGACAAATCCTGAGCTGCAATTGCTTAGATCTTGAGTCACAATTGCTAGATCCTGAGCCACAATCACCAGATTGAGCCACATCTACTCTGCTGCACCGCAAATGACTGGTAAATTTTTTTTCCCGGTTTTCTATCTTTTTTTCTTGTTTTCTTTTTTCTAGATTAGATTTTTTTTTTGTGCTACTAATCTATTTGTTTTAGCATGTGTCTAGCTGGAGTTAGTTAAATCTCTTTATCAAATTTCTAATTTTTTTTTTTTTAAACAATCTTGCCTTATTTTCACTCATGGGATAAAATGAACAAACATGCAAGTGCATAAGGTTAAAAAGAACACTACATCTTTCTTTTCATGGGTTTTAAAATTAACTTCTAGATTAGAAAATACTACAAATGGTTAAAATGAACCCCCTTGTCTGACAAACACTACAAATGGATAAAATGAAATCCATAATTTTTTATGTTTGTCAACACATTTGATTTTGGGTTTTAAAATGAACACCATGCGAGTGTGAGTTAGCATATTCATGTGCTCTCCCTTTGTTTCTAAACAAAGATTGATTGAACTATGAATATATTAGTTTTCTTTTTGTTGAACTTTAGAAAATTGGGACTGCTTTGGTAGGAAAAAGTACTCACCCCAAAGTGACTCAAACCGAAAATGAAGCTCTTTAGCCGAGCTACTTCCGACCAATATATAAATGTGAATCCTAAGGGAAAGCCTAGGATTACGAGTGTAGATATGTCATACTAACCAAGTAGTACTCCCCAAAACCCTGTTGAGCTTAACCTCTTTAGGTTGGAGTGCCTCCTTAATGGAGCTTAATCTTGGTCCCATGTATGACCACTCAGACGGATGTTCGAATTAAATCCTTTGTGTTAGAAAACCAAAAACCTTCTATTCTTTAGTGCAACAACGGTCATTGCCAAGGCACCCGCACCTGTGCAGTTCTTAGTAGAAATGATCAATCTGCCATGGGAGTTTCATGGATATTGGAAGCTTGGTTGCCCTGAGAAGTGAGTGCATTGTAAGGGGGAGCCTGTGGGGCCAAGCTTCTGAATTCATTCGCTAAGGATATGTGGTTAGTGGGATCCAAAAGAATACTGTCTTTGCAACTTTAGGATTTTTGTCAATGTCTTCAATGTGGTTGATTTTCAATTCTTTTTACAACACCAAGTTTTTGCCAAACTATTTTTAGACAAAATCAACACATGAACATCAAACTTGCCTAAATCTAAAACAAACTGGTCAAACTACTGAAATTTTGTTCTGAGCCACAATCGTCCTGTCAAACCGCAATTGCTCATTTTTGAGTCACAATTGCTCTATTGAGCCGCATTCACAATTTTAAACACCACATTCATCATATTGCATCAAAATTTCCTATTCCTGAGTCGCATCTGCTCTGCCGAGCTGCAATAACCAATTGAAATGCCACAATTGTCTGTCATTCAACGCATTTGCTTTACTAAACACCGCAATTGTTGTTGCACCGTATTTGCAATCCGAAACGCCGCATTTGCCATTTTTCATAATACCTACTAAAACATGCAACACATCTTCCATATTGCAATGCATTTTCTTGCATTTGAGATGTATTTGACTACTCTGCAACACATTTTCCTTCTTGCAACACAATTGCTTCTTGGAACGACGCATTTGCCTATCAACTCAAAAAACATTATTACTGTCAGAACCCGAGACCAAGCATTTGTAAACCTCTTTTCTTCCAACAGTATTTGTCCAAAGCCAGGAGAACACTTGCCTGAGTCATCCATCTTTGCATCTTTAATTTTCATTTAGCTTGCAATCCATCATCATCCTCATAGGAAAATTCTTAACTCAAATTTTTTGCACACCTTTGGGATAGGCAAACTTTCCTTACTTTTCCAAACCTTTCTCTCAAAAATACATTGTCATTGGACCAAGTCAAAAAAAATCAGCCCTTAGGCATTGTCCTTAGGTGAGCTACTTCCAACTCATAAGTCTAGTGTGGAAATATCACCTTGTCATTTTGTCATCTTGTCACTTTATCCTTCAAACCAGTCCTTTGACAACCAAAATTGAGACATTGGCCAAAATTTGAATGGTTAGAAAACCTTTCATAAAAGTATTTTAACATAAGACACTCATTTTAGGCACTCATTACCACTTTGCATTTGATATTCCTTTTTGTCCTCATTATCACTTTGCATAGTCTTAGTCTCATACCATCCACCATCATGTCTTCAAGTCACTATGACATGCTTGCTAATCGAATTGAATGCCAATTCATTAGTAATGGTCAAGCATAACTGGCTAGGGACTTCAAAATGCTATACCTCCAATCCAAGTCCAAATTCACCTCAACCTCTAGTCCTCCATCCATCTATCCATCTTACCAATAATCCATGAGTCCCAGTCCTCTATCCATCTACTATCAAGGGTCCCCTAACACCATCCACAACACTAAGTCACAACAAACTTTCATTACCCAACCTAACCTTGACAAGGGAAACCAACCATCCATCAATCCTAGTATGTCATACTTTCATCCCTTCCAAGTCTCCTCGTCATATGCTAGTCCTCCATCCACATCATATCCTAATCCTCCATTCACATCATATCCTATTCCTCCATCCACGCCATATCTTGGTCATGCATTCATGTCCTATCCTAGCTCATCATCCCTCAACCAAGTCCAAGCCTCCATGTCATATCCTAGTCCTTTACCCACATCAAATCCTATTCCTTCATACACAAACCCTTTCCAAGTGTCCACATCCTATGCTAGTCCATCATACACCAATCCATTCCAAGACACTCCAGCTCAAAATACATTTGGTCATGAAAGCACATCTAGTCATAGTCTCCAAATTCCCATCCCATTTCATAAACTTGAGGATACATGTCAAGAGGCAAGTCCAAAGCACAACACTGTAACATCATCATCATGTCAAGATCAAAGTAGCCCATCCCATGACCCTATCTTTAAATCCATTCAAGAAGTCCTCCTAGACAATCATGGCATACCAAAGACACCTATCCTTGGTCAAGAGTCCATCCACAACCATGTCATTCAAGATGAACCTATCCTTGGTCAAGATCTTATTTCCAATCATGACATTCAAAATGCACCCATCTTTGATCAAGACACTATCTTTGATCAAGAAGTCCAACATGATCCACTCCTTGACTTCTATGCCAGTCACGATCAAACACTTGAATATGAACCTATCCAAACTTCAAGTATTGACACTCCCAAAAATGAGACACTTGTCTCCATGGGACACATAGATGATCTACCACTAGAACAAGAGTCTCTTGGCATGGACATATTTGCAAATGATCAAGCTATAGATGAATTCAGTGGGCTCTATGAAAATGACCATGAAGACGGTTTTGACATAGACTTTGAAGCACCAGTAGAATCGCAGGAGTCTAACATGTCACCAAATCAGACTGAAGATATTAATCACAAATTTTTCCAACATATGAGTGAAACTACAACATCCTATCAATTAGGATCATCTATCTTTTTCAGAGTAGGCTTTCTTATAGATGAGAAGATTTCAAGTATTAATTTCGACAATAAGGATGGGTTAGCATCTTGCTTCCAAAGTAACAAGTATCCCATTGCCAACAAAATCACTCAGAACATGCATTATCAAGGAAAAGGACTAGGCCTACATGAGCAAGGAATTATTGAACCCGTACAAGTTCAGGCAAATTACAGACACCAAGGTCTTGGCTACTCCTCACTCGGAAAATATAATGATGTTAGTGGTCCCTCCTTGATACTGGGGGAAACTTTATCTAATACAAATGTCAAAATGGGTTTCATGAGTAGTCCTTGTCATAAGATTGTTACCAATACCCCTTCCCTCCACACCCCAAATCATCATTCCATCATGAATAAACCTTCCATTTGGAACCAACAAAAGTCCTAACAATCAAAAAATCAAAATCAAATGTCAAAGGCCATGAAATCAATCAAAAATACAAATGGACAAATGAAGCTAAAATGGATCCTAAAACAAAATGGATCAAGTCAAGAAAAGAGTGGATTAGGCAAAGAAACTATGGCAAATCCAAAAGTCAATCAAAATGTGGAGCCACAACACAAGAGGAATCCCACATATAATACATGTCCACCTCCTTCAAAATGGCCATCAAGCAAGACATATAAAAGTGTTGGTTCCAAATGCTATAAAAAATCCAACCTCCATCATCCATTACCCCAAGTTTGGAGAATAAAAATGGCTACATCCAAACATCCCACCAACCCGTCCATGTCCACCATCATTCGTCATAATCCTACATCCTCCTTAAAGACCAAACATCCCACGTCACAAATCCATCACATCTTGGCAACCAATCTCTATCATAAGGACTCTCATGGCACTCTATCACAATGTGCGTATTAAGATAAGGCCAACTCTAGTATCAACAAGGATCACAATGACATTAATAAGTTGTATGCAAGCGCTATCATCCTGACAAGGCAACTAATTCAAAATGGTCACTATTGGTATGTCATGGCACCAGTCTCTTTATTGGCACCGTCAAAGGCTTCAACATAGTGAATGGTCATCTAAAGCGTCAAGGCTATCTGGCAAAATAAAATAAAATATCAAAAATAGTAAACAGAAAATTTTTGTCCAACGGTGAAAACTTGGAAAACCGGCGCTTTAGATAAGTACCATGATGAGAACCTGGAAAACAGGCGTCATGTGTAGAATAAATCATCTATGTGGACCATTACACTTAGGGGCAAGTTGTCTCATCTCCCATGCCCTTCAAATGAAATTTCCATCTATCCATCTAAACCTTATCATTTTTCGTCCATTTTCCCCCCGACTTTGATCTTGATAAGGATTATCGTACAAACATAATCATGCTTTGGGAAAACTCTTGACATTTCTATCTTTTTTTCATTACCTTATTCATTGAATATCATGTCATTACCTTCATAGCCTTCTTCTCACTATGTGGCATCATCCTTGGAGACCATATGATAATTCTCCTAGTCCAAGCCATCCATGTCTCCTATCTTTTACCAAGGCCATTCATTGCCCTTTTATACCTGCCACCCATCTTGGTTTCCCTTGTCATTGGTCCTAAAATCCCTCGTCATCCCATCTAGTCCTCACCAAGTTTTTCCAAATGCAAAAATATGGAAAAAATGACACATTATCCAAAACATTCCTTGACTTTGTCCTTGGCCGTGCTGCAAACTTTTATCCTCTTGTCATATCATTGTCATCTTCACATTGTTTTGGGATGTGTCCTTCCCACGTCAAAAAACATTGTCATTGTAATTGTCACCTGTCAATTGGTATTCAGCTTGACTAGCAGCAAAATCATGGTTGTCCTTGGATTCATGTGCATCGACATCATTCACATGCATTTTCTCACAATTTTCGTAAAACATCAAAAAGTCATAAAAATTAAAAAAGTCCTGAAAAAATTCCTAAAAATCGGAAAAAGTCTTGAAAAAAGTCATAAAAATTAGAGAAAGTCCTAAAACAATTCCTAAAAATCAGAAAAAGTCTTGAAAATAGTCATAAAAATTAGAAAAAGTCATAAAAAAGTCATAATTTTTTTGAAAAAGTCCTAAAAAAGGACCTAAAAATTGAAAAATGTCCTGAAGAAAATGCAAAAACATTAAAAAAGTGTCAAAAATCTAAAAAAAAAGTCAAAGCTTGTCCTGTCAGTCCCATCAATCATGCCAATCAATCTTTATCCCAGTCTGAACTACATTGTCTCTGCACATTTGCTACGTAGGAAAGATTCATCTTTGAATCCCTGAGACATTAGGTCAGTCCCTTTAGGTTTGTCCAAATAAAATCATAAGTCAAACATGGTCACCTCTGTCAAAACAGTCATTCAAAATGTCAAGGTTAAAATTGGTCAAAGTCAGACAACTTAAGCCAGTCAATCATATAGTCAGAATCAGTCAGCTTGCCAAAACATTAGTCAAAATGTCAATCTCGTCACTTTTTGGCCCTCTCCAAGATGTGTCCTTCTTGGATTTGGACCTCGTCAAAATATCATTTTCCTTTTCAAGATGTGTCCTTTCTGACCTTAGGCACCATCAAAACTGTTAAATTGTCATGCAATTAATCTTCGGCAAAAAAACATTGGCAATACAATTAAATGGTTGTTAGTTCTAGGCTATTTTGTCTTATCTTTTTATTGACTTGTCTTTTGGTCATGTTACTAGCTACCTCGAGGATGTCCCCTGAAGGATTTAGAGGTGCGATGATGTCTCATGACCTATTCATTTTTTTCTTTGACTGTTGTCTATGGATTGTCTTGACAAAAAGACTGGGGCAAATTGGCCTCTAGTATGATTTAGGACATTCCTTGTCTGTGTTTGTCTATTTTGCAAGTGGATGACCTTGCACACCTTGGTGTTTGTTGTCCATTTGTGTCATTTTTTTTACCACCCAATGATGATTCGAGCAACACTTATTAGTACCTTGGCAAATATTGAAAGATTCTAACATGCATTTCGTCTTTCACATTAACTTGCATCTCCTTCCCCATATCGAAGATCATGTCTTCTATCCTAACTGTTGATGGTGAAAATGACACAAACAATGTTAAAACAGAATATTTCTACTCTATTTCTCCTAAAAAAGAAAGACAACATATAGTAGCCTAACTCCCAAGGTCCTGGTAGTTGGTTCTCAAGTGTCTGGTGTCACTCAATCGGTTCATGCAACTGTAATGTTCAAGGGGCCTTTGTTGGTAACAAAAGATTCAAGCCATGACTCATTTTATCAAACCATTCTTGCAAATAAAGGGGTTTCAAACAAAAGAAAAAGATAGATCAAAGGGTAAACTAGTAAGTATGAATCAAATTTATTTAGCATCCGGACATATACTTTCAACAATGAATGTTTTCTAACAGATCACAAAACTAAAGCATGACACAATTTACAGAATAAACCGTACCATTGCATGCATCTAAGGTGCTTAATTTAATTCCACTATTCGCATATCACAATTATTTCCAAGATTTCAAAAGAACACACACATCCATTCATTGCCAAGGTCATAGATCAACAGACTTTAATAACTTTAATTCAATGATATTCTAACAAGATAATCCTTAAATCTAGTTTCTTCTAATGATTTTCATCACATAAGAAACTAGCATGCTTCAGCACAATCACTAGCATTCAGATAGATTATAACTTATCATCCTTATCAAGTAAAACAACTCCATTCTAACACCATATTTCGAGAAAACCTGTAATTTTATTAATTGTAAGCATCTAGTAACAATGTATCTCAGTAATCACTACCAAATTCTATCTCCTAACATTAGGTAGGCCAATCCTATTCTCAATTAGCTGACCTTTACAATATGGTAACCACAGGGTATTTATAGATACAAAATTCGAACTCCCCTTCTAATTTAAGCCATCCGCCCTTTTTGGAACATAAATTTCTTGGAAACTCAGATCGATTTGATCTTGAGTTCTTACATTAGACTTTTAGTTTAGACTAAAAAATAGAAAAACAAAAGAGAAACATACCATGCACATTAACTATCAGTGTTGCATGCAACATGCAAAGAAGAAGAAGATCATGCATGCAAGAGATTTATGCATGTGAAGCTGGGTCGGCAATGAACTCATCATAACTGGTGAAGACTTGCTGTAATGTATCTATTTCTGGCCCATCAATCCAGCTATCTTCAAATTTAATTCGATCCAATTCTGCTACAGCAAACTCCCTCATACCTTTTATCTTTATCAACTCTGTTCTAGCTGCTTTTATTTCTTCCTTGACATCCATTAGTCGATCTATTATCAAATCTTCTCCATCATCTTCTTTCTGCATGAGTCCTCTAAATCTCTCATCCCATTTCTCTTTTATCTGGTCCAAAGGCATGCCTTCTTTTGTCAACAAATTTACATCTACAATAATAGCAATGTCTGCTTCCATCTCCTCAAACTGCTCAGTTAGATTTTTAACAGCCTCTTGAACCTCATTCCTATGTTTACACAAGAAATCTGCTCTAAATCGGAGTATACGAGAGGTTTTCCCAATAAAATCTTTATTCTCCTCCTCAAGTATTGACTGTTCAAGAAGAGTAGTCAAAGGTAATGTATTAACCTTCTCCAATTTCTAACTATACTCTTTATACTCCTCTTCTTGCTTCTCCGATGCTTCAATGTATTGATGCATCTCCTTTATCAATTCCTCGGTGCCTTTGTAAACTTCACAACCCTCAACCAAAACTTCACCCACTTCCCGATTCAACTTATCTATCCATTTGTCTACCATCTCCACTTTGTCTCTTACCTGCACCAAATCATCTACCTCTTTTTTGCTTATCAAAATAGTAGTCTCAATGGCCATTACCTGTTGTGATCTCGGAGAGGAGACACTTTTCAAAAATGAATGTAATTGATCCAATTGAGCCTTAAGCTCATCCTTCTTTTGTTTATCCTTTATCATTCTTGACTTGGTTGTTGAAGCCACCACATCAATTAGGTTCATCTGCTGATTTCTAGTGGGCCTTCCCAAGTTGACAATACTCAATTGATAATCTGTTAGCTGCATGTCCCCTACCTCCTTTTCTGTCATTGGCATGGCACACTCAGCAACAATCTCTCCTTTGTCTATGAGTCTAGTAGAATGTAGAATTTTGGCTTTCTTTTTAGGCCTCTCTTGTTCAATATCCTTCATCATATCCTCCCAATTAAAAGGCTGTGAAGGTGTTACTGCCTTCTTTTGCAGGTCTAGTTTTAACCAAGTGGGAGCACTTGGAGCAGCAGTCATCATAGTAGAAGAAGAAGTAATGGTAGTAGAAGGTGGTTGCACATTTATTTGAGGTTGAGAGTCAACCCTTGATTTCTCTTGTTGTTCTTGCACCACATGCATCTGCACAAGCCTTTTAGCCTCTTCCCTATCCTTTTGTTCTTGTATTTTCTTATCTTCCTCTTCTTTCTTCAACCTCTCTTCCTCCAACCGATCTCTTTGCACTTTTTCCTTTTCCAACCTTTCTTTTTCTAATTTTTCCTTCTTTAGTCTTTCTCTTTCTAGTCTTTCTGCCTCCAAAGCTTTAAGCTTTTCTGCCTTTGCTTCTTCTTGTTGTTGTTTCTTAACCAGCTCTTCGGCTTCTCTTTCCTTTCATAATTGTTCTACTTCTCCTTCCTTTTGGCGAGCCTCCTCAGCAAGTTTTAACTTGGCAACCAAGATTTCCTTTTCCCTTTGGTTCCTTGCCTTCTCTTCCTCAAGGTCATGAATCTTCTATATTAGTTCCAACTTGTCATTATCTTCTTTAACCTTGAGTTCACGTTCTTGTTACCTTCTTTGTCTCTCTACTTCATCAGCTGCTGCCTTAGTTTTACTTTTTCTGGCTTTTAATTGTTGCTGGTGCAGTATAGCATCAACTTGTGCCTTAGCATCAATTTCCTTTTGTTTCTCCGCTACAACCCTTGCATCATAATTTCTTTTTGCCTCCTCAAACAACTTCCATTGTTCTTCTTGTGTCAAAACCTGCTCAATATCCTCCTCTAGAGGCATGTTTTCTTGCATATCTTTTTCTGATTCAGTTTCATCTGAATGCATTCCAACCTCATGAACCTCCCTCTCCACTTCTTTTCCCTTGGCAGTTTCAACCATGCTATGAAGAGCTCCCTCTTGAAATTCTCCTCTCTATTGTGGAAGACTCTCCTAATATAGGTGTTGAAACAATCGATCCTATTGGAACATCCCCTTCTTGTGTTTCCTCTTCATCCCCTGCCGCTTCAAGTTCTATCTCATCAACGTCTAGGGGAAAGAACTCCAAAGGCTCTTTGGGAGGTGTCTTCCTTTTAAGTCTCTTATACCCTTTCCCCATTTTAGGAGCTGGCTCTTGAGGGGCCTTGGTTCTTAACATTAACTAGTGAACACTTCTATCTAGGACTATTCTTCCTATCTACTTAATATCAATAGTTTCTTCAGCATCCCAGTCAATTGGATCCAAGCTTTTAGTTCCAATTTTCAAAGCTTCCTAAGATGGATCCAGCATAATCCCATCATCTACCAATGTGTCAGGAATGTCATTTTTGACACCAAGCTCTGCCATGAGTGAGATAGATAATCTTTCACAATTCTTCTTCCCTAAACCATAGTCATCCTACCGGTCACTCCAAAAATCTTCCAACAAATTAAAATGCTTGTCAAATACAAAAGGAAATAAAGCATGCATCTTTCCCTTTGGGTCAAAATACCTCCAAGCTATATGCAAACCTAGCTTTAGCTGTACTAGTTCTCTGTAGACCACCTTTGCTTCTACCAAATGTTGATAGCCATACTCACCTAATTTCATGGGGAACTTGTGACAACCCGTCTTATGTTTTATTCCAAACCGAGCATTAACTCCAAGAGCCTGATATACAAACTCCATCAACACTATTATGTTATTGCAATACCTTGGAAGCAAATGTGGATGGCCTTCAAAACTAGCTAACCTAAAATATGTGAATTTGGGGTATTGGATGTACCAACATCCCCATTCAGCTATGAATGCCATGGCCTCTTGGCTCAGCCTGCACCCTGCATCTCCATTTAATTGATTAATGACTACATATATAAATGCATCATTGACTCTTCTGAATTGAGTCTCAAAAACTTGTAGAGACAACTAGTCATAGTGGTCCCACACTTTCTTCTGTCCATCCAAGACTCCCATTATCCCTACTTTGTTTAAACCTGGGAAGATATGCAACCTTGTTGCTGCATACACAATGTAAGAAGTCATAAAGAAACACTTAGTCCCTTTGATGTTGGTCAGTTGATCATGAATAGCATTTGATACAATCATCGACCAATCAAACTATTGGGCTCCATTAAAAATTGTCTGGATGAAAGGAAACATCCACTCCTTGAACCGAAATGTATCTCTCTTCCCAAAAACCCTAGACAACATTATTATAAAATCAGATACCTCTTTATAGAAATCTGCCCTCTTTGGCTGGTCTGCAAGCTTGCTTAAAGATTTCTTCTCTGTCTGCAACTATTTTTTGTTCAAATGAGACTTATTAGAATCTTTATAATTATTATATTTCTCCAAAGCCTCTGCCTCATCCAATTGCACCAAGTTCTTAGGATCTAGGACATTAAATATATTTTGAAATGCTTGAGGAGTAAGATCAATGATCACATTGTTTTGTGAATCCATGCATAGTCTTGTAGTAGGATTATAGGCACTAGCTACTATCAAGATTAACTTTGGGCATTGGATTGACAAAGGAAACAATTTTATATGAGCCAAACCAGACTCAACAATCCTCTTCATTCTAGGCATCGCATCCTCAGTGAATGTTTCAGAATATGCCTCCTGAAAGTTGTACTAGCCCAGGTTTGTATTAGTGATGTCTGACCAGTTGGATTCCACCTTGCTCACCTTCACAACAGGACTTCTGTGATCATACCTCAAAGTATATGGCAACTATTTTGGCTTCATCTTCTTGGGTTTAGGTGCTGCCTTTGATGTCCCTATAGGCTGGTTTCTTTGGGAAAATTTTCCTGACATTCCCGACATCCTCCTAGCTTTCTTGTAACAAATATTTCTAGTTAAATCCTTGAATGAAAAATCTCCAAATATGTCTTCTAATCATACCTTTCATACATACACCAGAGGTGGAACTAGGCAGACAATATCCTAAGTAATCTCCTTTAAAATATTGGCGGGGTCGGAGTCGGAACTGGTACTCTACTAACAAGAAGCGGACTCAGAGTCGAAAGTGAAATAGTGATCGAAACCAGAACTGGAAAGAAAACTGATTTGGTTCCCTTAAGATTTTCTATTTTCATTTTTCTGTTTCGGTTCCGCTTCTGGTTCTGCTTCCATTAGGCAAAATATTTTATGAAGTAAAGCCTCTTACTATAAGCGGGGATAGAGACAGGATGAAAATAGAAATGATAACTTTTTATAAACATAATTTTCCAAATTCAAAATCGATTCCCATCCTGCTTCCGCCCTTGTTGACCATGACATCATAAACAACCTCATTAATTTAACGTAGAACTTCATGGTTTCAAACTAGGCGATTAAAACAACATGGGGCTTAACCTGGAACTCCATAGAACCTTCCTCATATGACCAGGGGTGACTGAATTTCTAGGACATCATTTTTAAACCTTTTAAATGCATTAGAGAAACACACTTAAAACCCTAATCTAGAAAACACGACAAAACTAGGGCACAAATTTAACCCTCCCTATTTAGCAGTTTGAATGCGCAACAAAACCCTAAGTAAAAATGAGATCCAACTAACCCTAACTTACTGTAAAGACATGAATTTAATCTACCTCACTATAAATCCCTAATCTTAA
This sequence comes from Sequoiadendron giganteum, assembly GCA_007115665.2. Taxonomy (NCBI): domain Eukaryota; kingdom Viridiplantae; phylum Streptophyta; class Pinopsida; order Cupressales; family Cupressaceae; genus Sequoiadendron; species Sequoiadendron giganteum. The sequence continues at coordinate 411,045,270 of CM021105.1, read as the reverse complement.
CTAACGCCACTTAAAATCTCAATTTAATCTAACTTACTGTAAATCAAAATAGCACGACGCAATCATGACTAAAACGTGAAAGCTACCGTGCCCTAAAACACAAGAACCAAAAACAAAAGTAAAAGAAACAATGAAACAACCAGACAAACAACTAAAGCAAGAACCTACTCAAACAAGCATGCCAAGAACCACGAATTCGTTAAAACAAAATGATTCAAAGCACAAGCAAACACAAAAGATGCAACAGTAAATAAATGAAGAACAACAACAATAAGAAACCCTACCTTGAACGCCACTAGAAAGACCTGGCTAACCTCCTGAACTGATTTGCAACAATTATCTCCTTCTCCTTCAATCGATTCTCTCAGATGAACTTCGCAGCAGCTCTATTTCACTCCTCAAGTTTTGAATAATGATAACAATGATATGATTAATCTTTAATGAAGGTAAAAATCTGAGATCTTACCTACACCAAGCTACTGTCATTAATGCATTAAATATAGTTTAAAGCGGATTTGGAACTGAAGAAGAACCAACACTTCACTACAGTGTGACTTCAGTCAAAAAGTCAACGACCCAAAAAACGGCGGAGGCGGAATAAAAAAAGAAAACTGATTTAGAAACTTAGAGAATTTCCAAATTTTATTCCCGTTTCAGTTTCAGGTCTGCCAACAAAGCACAAAACAAAACCCAATACAAAAAAGTAAAACAAAAAGATCGACATAAAAACTTAAAGAAACAGACCCAGACTAAAACCAAAAAAGAAATAGTGGAGGCAGAGACAAGATAGATTTTGATTTCGCAATTTTCAATAATCACCAACCTAACATCTACTCTGGTTTTGGCTCCGATAAAGACAAACTAAAAAGGGTTAAAAGGAAAGACCATTGGAATGGGAACAAAAACCATTTTCAAAAGAAATTTGAGAACCTGATTTCGATTCTGGTTCCGCTTTCGACAGTATTTTAAAAATAGGACAAAGTGTTGGCAAAACAAGACCCCTCACTTTGTTTGAAAAACAACTAACGACAAAAAAAACAAGGGGGACCCCTTTTGACCAAGGCAAAAGATGGGGTGGTTATGCAAGGCATAACACTAACATTCATCTTTTTCTCTCTAACATTTCTTCTAGTTCGCATCATTATCATCCTTATCTATCTTTCCTATATACTTTTGTCTTTCATCTTCTAGTCTTCTCATCCATTTCGAGAGCACACTCATGTCCTCTGAACTCAATTGTCCTCTCGAGGGGGCATACCGCTACCTCCTCATCATTCTTCCTCATCCTATTTTTCACTAGGGCATATTCCAGACTTGTTTTCTTTGCCATAATGTGATAAACTGCATTATGACAAAGAGGGGCAAATGTAGACACATAAAAATGACCAAAGCCTGCAAGCAATATTTTACCACCTTTCATCTTAGCATAATTATGACATTTTAATTATGTTTATAACCCATATTCAACTATTAATTAAATAATTCATAATTATTTAATTAATTCATGATTCTTTTGTTCTTCATGATTATTAAATAAATAAATCTTACTTATTTATTTAATGTGTCACTAATTATCAAAGTCGTCTCATAATTAAATAAAATCTCATTTATTTAATTAATCCTTATCATTAATGTCCTCCTGATTATTAAATAAATATATTGTAATAGATTTATTTAATATGTCACTAATTCCTAAATCCTCTCTTAATTAAATAGATTCATTAATTTATTTATTTAATTAACTACTTCTTCTAAATTAAATAATTATTTTTAATTATTTAATTGTTGTATGTGACACTTCTTTATTTTTAAATAAAACAATTTATTTAAAAATGTCTCACATAGTTACCTGATTCTTCTTTTAGTAATTAATTTCAAAAATCAATTACTTGTCATCTCACAAAATCCATATTTTGAATTCATTTAATTCAAAATGGAAAGATTCTTCTACAAATCAAGTAATTTCTAAAATTACTGATTTGCTAAAATCTCAACTCCTTATCTTCTGATTTTTACTAATTTCATCTCAATGTCACATTTATTCTCCACCATTAATTTAATTTCCTAAATTAAATCTCGTCCACACATTTGGGGATTTTACCCTAACCCTAATTGAAAGTTGCCATTTTTAATCTTAACCATTGATTCTAGGGCATTTCTCAAATCTCTCATCTCATGTGTCCATTCAAGATTGCATTTTCTATAAAATGACAATCTTGATCTCATTTTTGGGATCTCTTATTAATATCTTAGATCTCTTATTTAATCTCTTAATCTCTTAATCTCTTATTTAATCTTTTAATCTCTTATTAATATCTTAGATCTCTCAGTTTTATCTCAAAATGTATTATTAATCTCTTGAATCTCTTATTATTTTCTCTTGATATTGCAATCTCATAATATCATCTTTCATTATCATCTTTAGGTTTATTAATTACTTGCATAGTAGAATTAAATTTTTATTTTGCATTTAGTTTATTGAGAAATCCTTCAAAGGCTTTGTTTAGGACTAGGCATATAGAGTTTGCTCACAAATTTGAGGGCATCCATTATCACAGCAAGCTTAAGGAGGTACAATGGAAATGAATCATGGAGGAGAGAAGATTGGGTGAGACTGTTCTAGTTTCATTCATTTTCCCATTTTATCTCTTATGTGCTTCATTGTTTGTTGGATTTTATTTAATATATGCATGCATTATTATGACTAACAATTTGTTTTGCGGAAATCCATGATTACATATATTTGCCACATCTAAGATGTGTTATACTGGAGTTGTAGATGCTTAACCAATGAAATGGGGAATAATTTTAAGGGCGTTGACAGATACGTAATCTCTTTGTGCCAAAATTAAAGGATTGTCACCACTAAAAGATACAAAGGGTTGATTTATATCCATGTGTAATAAATTCTTGTGTATGAGCAATAGGTGTTCTAGCTTGAAATAATCTACCCAAAGGTAGGGTATATTGAGCTCTAGGAGATGGATTTGTGCTTCTATTTCTCCTAATGGGTGATAGGGAGTGGATATTTATTCTTCTAGTAGAAAATGAGAGCTCAACGTACTGGAAATTACCTATAGAAGATGCTTTGGTTTGAATCCTTGGCATGAATGTGTAGGTTTGATCTAGAATAGGATTTCGAGCAATAGTCGAGTCACCAAATTGAATGCAAAGTTCTCTCTTAGTTGAAAAGTCACCAAGTACTTTGTTGAGTGCCAAATCAAGGCTAAAATATTGAGAGCAACACCACTTTTATCAAAAAGATGGAGTGAAATTTTTGTGAGTCCCATTGGGTGTACCACAATTGTTGTCACATAAAACTACACCCTATTGAATATGAAGTTCAATATTCTAATGATACCATGAAAACGACCTCGAGGTGTGGGAACTTGCGTGTATGAGGTCGGGCTCCCAGAGAAGGATGACTTCCTCTTCTAATCTAAGTGAAAATGTGTTGGTCCAACCTAGCACATAAAGCCCTATCACTACTCTATTCTAACAACTCACAAGGGAAAAATGGAAGAAGGAATGCATTAAAGGGAAAAGGGGTGATGCACCAAGATAGAAATTTTTTCGTTCCTTACTTCAGATTTCACAATACACCAAAAAATCAACTAGAACACACATTTAGACATGAAGGTAAAGAAATTTACACAACCATGCAAGAAATAACTATGATAGTAGCAATATTTTATTGATATAAGGCATAAAAGAAAGACTTTACAATGACATAATGAAAAGATGCAGTGTCTGCTAAAGAATACTATGAGAGGAGCCCAAAAGAAGAACCCATAAAAATAATATAAGTGTTTCTTTTATAGATCAAACATAACTTGGACGATCTTGAACCAAGCCCTAACCCTACGAGAGTTAGAAGATCTGATCAAAGAAGATTGAGGAGATCTAACCATGAAATTTGTGCCAACACAAGCCTAGAGAGCCAAGACTTGCATGCCATACCTCTACAGTAAATGAGCATGGGCACCCATAATTCCACTTAAAATTGTCAAGATATGCATTAAATCTTTCCCTTGAGCCCCAAAAATTGAAACATGTACCCGAGGAGGTGGTTTGATCATTAATGGTGTTGTCCCAAAGAAACACGCCATTTCGTGAATTTTTTGAGCCCAAAAGGATACCTTGGTTATGCATTAAATAGTCTGGATTTGTGAAAAAGAATCTTCATTGGGGGTTGTTAGAAACCCTAGATCAGACATGCAAACCTAAACACCTTCCACAGAAGAGATAACATCAAAAAAGCAGAGCTTTGCATGTAATGTGCAAAATATTATTATTCAGGAATTTTTTATTACAATGAGATGATTTGCTTTATAAAAGCAAAGTATGCAACCCTATTGTTGACCTAAAATTAGCTCAACCTAAGTAAAGTTATGCAAGTGTAATTAAATATTAATTACACTAACACCGCCCCATAAGTGCAACTTAGGGAGACTAGATAAGCATGCACCTAAAACTAAGATGAATGCAAGAAAGCATGAATGGGTCCCGACAACTAGGCCTGATCAGGTACCCATGTACAAATGCAATAATGAGGTAGAGAAGGAAAACCCAGTGGGACAACCCCCCCTACAATGAGATGACTGCTGCAAAGAAGCACTGGAAGAACACTGTGGAGTAACACTGGAACCGCAATCCGGCAAGCAAGGAAAGATACTTCTATCTACAAGAAACCATATCGGAATCATAATAATGTGACAGCAGACCCGATGCCACGGAACACTCGAAAACATCAAACTGGAACAACCCTGGAATCCATAAAGCAACAGTAGATGAAATGATGATGACAGAATCTGGAAGCCATGAATCTCGATGCCGATGTCAAAACTAAGACTGAAACTCTTCCATGGGAAAAAGTACCATACAGACTCGGGAACAATAACCACAAATTTAGTGGCCCTCAAACTGAGATGGATCCGATGCAGATCACTAACCATAGGCTCTCAATCTAAAGTGTGAACCAAAATGAATCTGGTATGTGTCAAGCTAAGACAAAATATGGCCAAAAGAAACTAATAAACCAGATTACAACCCATGCGAGTTGTCATCAAAACATGATGAAGATTATTATGCAAGAAACCCCCCTGATGGAACTTTATATCAGTTCATTTATTACAATCCCCAATGACAGAAAAAGGAGAGAATGCCTAATATGCATAAATAGAAAATGAAAATAGACCTCAGATCTGTGTAGAGTACTGAACCAGCTTTCCAATGCCACAAAAATGGCGAAAAAAGGATCACCGAGTCAAAAGATATGCCCTCCGGAGTGAAAAATAGAAGTTCTGAGTTCAAAGACCTGCAAAATAAATCTGGAACAAAATATAGAAAAACTAAAACATTGAAAATATTGGCGCCGGAATCAGCTTTCCAACGGTATCTCGTTTGCAAAAAACAGACACCGTACGCAAAAGTTACGCTCGATTTTATCAAAGGTGCTCCAGAATGGCCTATAAGACCTGCAGGCAGCCCAGGGGGCTAAAAAAATCTCGGCCCCTGGTCCTGCATGCGACCAGGGGCTGGCAGACAGGGGCTGTGGTGGAGCCCTTGGTTGTGCATATGACCGCCGGAGGTGCTAAGGGCCAGCCGAGGGCTGGGCGCATAGCGCCCGGTCCCCCATACGACCAGCTGTCTGAGCATTGGAGCCTGCGGGGGCTAAAGAGGGCCGGCGGAGCTGAAGGGGCAGCCACCGGCGGCGGCGGCGGACGGGTGGCCGCCTGGTGGCCGCCCGGTGGCGCGCGGCAGTGACCGGCTTAAAACTGCAGGTGCGAAAACCGATGGGATTTTTCCATTTTTTTAAAAATTTTCGTGAAGAAAACTGCCTCGAAATGCGTGCTGGAGAGGCCGTACGGCTTCCCTTACAAACTTTTTTTGCCTTCCGGATCAACTTCACCAAAATCGATGAAACGAAAGGCGATTTTAGGGTTTTTGGCCGCTGCGAATGCAATGGTGACCTCCGTTTCTGCTCAAAATGCTTCAAAAAAATGGCTACCTCCAGAGCTTGCAAAAAAATGCCAAAATTGAAACCCTCATAGATCTGGCAAATGATGACCAAAATCTGCAAAATAAAAGTCAAACCTGACTTTTTCCAGCGCTCTGAATCCAATGGTGAAGCCCGATCTGATCCAAAATGTTGCATAAATGAACTCAAGGCAAAAAATCCTCGAGGAACCCCGAACGAAATCTGTAATTTTTTTCTACAAAATTTGAGAAGGGGCTGCATGTCAAGGCTCTGATACCATGTTAGAAACCCTAGATCAGACATGCAAACCTAAACACCTTCCACAGAAGAGAAAACATCAAAAAAGCAGAGCTTTGCATGTAATGTGCAAAATATTATTATTCAGGAATTTTTTATTACAATGAGATGATTTGCTTTATAAAAGCAAAGTATGCAACCCTATTGTTGACCTAAAATTAGCTCAACCTAAGTAAAGTTATGCAAGTGTAATTAAATATTAATTACACTAACAGGGGTTAGGTGTCAGGCTTTCTTCATACCTTATGCTTCATTACCATTGGACCTTAGACTTCAAGCTTTGGGTCTCAGGCCTACCTCATACTGCTTGCTAGAAGAAAGGAAGGAGAAAGGTTGAAAGGGCGAAGTTCGAAAAGTCATCTTTTTTGGGCATTAGAGGTCGAGGAGAAGGCTTATGCCTTATTGAAAGATAAGACAAGAAGAAAGAGGGAAGCCCTCAACCTGAAACCTAAAAGAATAAGACTTAGTCAAAAAATTTGAAGGAGTTGTCAAAAATCGAGAGGAAGGTCTACCTCTTACCAAGGAAAGGTAAGAGGTAAGGGATAAGCCCAATGCCCAACTTCCAAAAAATTTTCATAGCTAAAATTTGAAGGAAGCCATTAAGGTTCAAGGAATGGAAGAAAGAGAAAATTTGAAGGCTCAATGCCCAAAAGTCGAAAGGTGAAATCGATGGTTGAGCATCGAAGGAAGGGGTTACGTCTTATCATAAGGATAAGAAAAAAGGTAGAAAGAAAGATCAAAACCTGAAATCTGAAGGGAGCCATCAAAATTTTGGGGTTAGGAAGGTGGTCTACCTCTTACAATAATTGAAGGTAAGAGGTAAAGGGGAAACTCAATGCCTAAAGTTTAAAAGATCGAGACTTGGCCAAATCTTTCAAAGGGGTTTTCTAAAATCAGGAAGAAGGCAAAAAGTTGAAGGCAAAATACTTGAAAGATGAAATCAAGGATCAAGGATCGAGAGGAACACCTATTCATTAATAAGAAAAGGAAGGAATGAAGGAGATAGAGGAAATGCTAGACACTCAACGCTTGAAAGATCGAGACTTAGGCAAAAATGAAAAGGCCTAATTGGACTTCAATGATCAAGGGGTAGGGGGCCTAAGGCTTACGAAGGGAGCGATAAGAGCTAAAGGGTAAGGTCTAATAGAGATCTCAAAATTTTATATATTTTTACTAGTTCCATGAGAAAATTTTGGTCAAAATTGTTACCCTTTTGCTTCATGGTCGTATGTAGGGTTTTGGGTTTTGCCACCCTTGTTTAAATTTTTCATCTATCAAACCCTTTGCATTATGTTATCATGTTGACCCGCTATACCAGGTCACCGGTCATCTTAGTTATGACTTATGGAATCGCTCCCATTGTTTTACTGATCCCATTGCCTAGGCTCGCTGGTCATCAAGTGTGTAATGGTTTTAATATTTTAAAAATGGCACATGCAAAATTCCAAGCCATTGGATTTGATCAATGGAATCCTAACCCTTGCGCGCATGTCATGTAGTATTAAAATAATGCATTCTAGTTGGGTCATACAGTGTGCGTGATTGCACCACACATCTTTCATATCGTGTGGGACCCATTTCCAACTATCGGCTTGATCTCTTGTGGTAGAGGATCGACGACTGAGATGCACCAATGGGACTCGATTTGAGCCATAGCGTGCACACTGCGCATAATATTTAATGGTTTCACCTAACACCTTGTGTGGCCTGCATGACAATGCCAAGTGGACTTAGCTAGTGGCACAAGGAGGCTTGATGGGGCCCGCATGTAGTACACATGTTTTCCAATGGGGAGAAACATCATTGGCCAATGTGCTTGCCATGTGACATCAAGGATTTTTCAAAGTGCTTTGACTCAATCTGAGTCGTTCAACAAGCCAACACGTTGATGCATCGATGACCAACTTTCAAAATTCAAAATTAGCCATGTGATGATTATTTGAGCTCTGTGAGCAATGAGCATTAATGACGCAAGATCTTTAGAGGATATGAGCCTGATCTTCATGTGTGTGAAAGGATATTTTTTGGAAATCATGATGGATAGTACATTGATTTCCATGTAATTGGTAATTAATGGTGGTGATGCTAACACCAACGAATAATCACTTTTTTTCTTGTGCTTCAATTGGAGCATTGATGATTGTTGCATCAATCTGCTCAATAAATACATATGATAGTTCTTTCATTGTCACTTTCGCAATTAAGTTTCTAGAGTGCTCTATTTTCAAGTGGTTCCTTTTGTGGAGGTCTGAGTATTGAAGCAAGATGAGAAATTCTACTGTTTCTCCATCAAATGTGTATAGGTCAATGAGGAACAATGCTCGCAAATTAGGTGGCAATTCTCCACCAAATGATTTAGATAGTCTTCAAGGCTCTCTCAGCCTAAAGATGGAAAAAATGAAGCCCACCCCTGGGGTCATTAGGTGTAGCTCTCGGCTAAAAATCCAAGTTGTAAAAGCAAAGGTGGCGGTATCGATAAAAATTGAGAGGCCTATAGAGAGTGGAAGGAGTTCAAGGGCCAAGCTGAGATATGGTCATGGTTCTCTGGGTCAATAGAACTCACCCATTGATATTTCTGGCAGTTTTGATGATGGTAATTTAGAGACTGACTTTGATTATGGCTATTTCCTCACTGCTCTAATTGAAATGGTTGGTGTTAATCAGGAGGTCCTCATGGTTTCTCCAATTACCATGGTGACACCATCTGATGGTTTTGGTTCTAGTGTTAAGAATCATACTAATGAAGATGAGGTGGTGGTTTTACCTCCCACTAAGGAAAAAATGAAGAGTGGTTGTCTGCACCGTGGTTGTGGTGCTACTTCAAGTTCTGGGTGATGGTGTCTTTTTTTGTGCTTTTCAATTTTTTTGTGATGATGGTGGTATTGATTTTGGGTTTTGACATCGACATTAATAACAAAGCCTTAATGGAAAATTTTGCTATGAAGTGATGGTGACACCGACTAGTTACAAGGTTTGTAACTATTTTGATTCCCTTATGTGGTAAAATGATTGCATCCAACTGTTAGGGAATTTTTAAATGCAGATGAAATTTTTTTGAAATGAAAATTTGAATGAAATGTAATTGCAATGGGTTTGAAGCTTGTCGCTCTCTTGTGTTATAAAAGAGATCTCAAGGCTCATTGCAATGGTCAAATTTCTTGAGTCTAGTACGATTTTGGGTAGGGCAGAACAAACTCATTGAATGTAGAATTCTTCAAGAATATGCCATTAATTTTCTTAGGTAGGGTATGTGTATGAACCACTCTTAAATAGTCTTATGTAATTACTAATATCGAAATAAATCTTAAGAAATTAAATTATGTGTTCTCCTGTGCATTGTTGTGATGGATTATGAGTGAAATTAACAAGTGTAATTTCATTTATCTTTTCAAAGGTTTGTTTGAAGTGTATAATTATTTTTCTTTGCTTCAGCTCAATGAGTTAATTAAATGCTTAAGGAAGAGTTGTAAGTTTTTCATAATGAGTTAAGGATTTGATAAGTAATAATACTTTAAATACAATGAAGTTCCTTTGATCCTCGCCAAGTAACCCTAAAGGAAGTTGCAATTAACATCTTAAGCGAACCAATTTTTTTATTATAAAGTGCATTTAACATACACATTCACTTACTAATTAACAACAACCTCTAAGGCTACAAGGTTAGGATTACTTAAACCCACACATACATATTACATATAACCATAGCCTTATGAACTTTATGAAATAACCATCATACATCATAAGATTACTACATAACATAATAAGATAATCAACCAAGATACAATCTCATAAACATTATCTTAATCCAAAGATACATCACTCATTCCTAGAATGAGACAGTAGTACAAATGTATTATAATTACATAACTCCACCTCTTACAAAAGAGGGATAAAGTATCATATACAACTGAAATATTATAAAGCAAAAAATTACAACAAGAACCGTGAACTGTCCATCTAGATGTTTCGCCACCAAGTACTGAAGATCGATGGAGACCCAACGGTTTTGGTACATGTTCCACCCTACCAATGTGGTACCCGAAGGCCCACCCCCATGCTAGGAGATAGTAACAAAGTAACATGGATAAAGATCTACAACCACTAACCAAAGGCAGACTCATACTGACTCATACTGATATAACCAAACAAATGAACTAACAAGTTCAACTCAATCACCAAACAAGTACACATCAAATACAAATCAAGTACAACATTCACATCACTGACATAGGTCACATTGCTTCTAGACATAAAGTAGATCAAGTATGTTCACAAAACCATACATATAAAACAATTAACAACAGTTGTCCTAGATAGAGTGTCATCGCAAGGTTTGTCATGAGATCTCCTCTGGGCATTCTTCATAGGCTCGGGCACAAGTAATCTTGGTGGCCTCAACTAAATCCTGGCACTCATACTCACTCATGCAGAATCAACTACCTCTCGCAAGAACAAGATAGTTGATCTTGCCATTCCAGGCATTCTCACTCATCCTAAGTCTAAACAAGCCCTTTTGTATATGAGTGAGGATTAAATTATCTTGATTAGTGTGAACTGTATCCTAATCACCTAAGTACATTAATTTAATTATCACTTGATTAACTCACTTCTGAAGGTTACCTGGTTTACCACTTTGGGCTCTAGCCCTTATCAAAAGCCACTCTTCTATTCGACAACACACACCCAAACAATCCACCAAGGGAAACATAAGCGCATACCAACTAGGCATCATAATCCACTCCAACACAAGGAGGATACAAATAATAGAACTCACTCCAAACATCTTGGAGGCAACAAACACATAGTCCACTCCTTTCACAAGAGGTACAAAAAATCTCACTCCAAACATCTTGGAGGCAACAACCCATAGTCCACTCCTTTCATAGGAGGCAACAAGATGAAACCACATAACAAGGTCACTCCATACAAGGAGACACGAATCCTATAATCCGCTCCTAAACCAAGGAGGTGCAAACATCCCCGTTCGTGAAAACTGGGTAAAACTGAAAAGACACCATGCACTACCCAAGGGAAAATGACTGGATGGCATAAAGATTCAACAAACCTTATCCTCTAAGTTTTTCTAGAAGACTTATAATTTAGGACTAACACTAAATCCCAAAACCAACAATGCAACTTGACGACATAGCAATAAAAGTATTCAAGTCATCAATCAAATCTAATATTTGGATTTCCTAAATCCATACTCATTCAATAAGTAGTGTTGACAAAGTCAAAAACACGATAACTAGATCATCTAAAATAATCATAACCTCTATTTCCCTTTTCATTATTGGAAATCTAAAAACAATTAAACTTACTTCCCTTTACTGAATACAGAGAATTAAATCCTTTAAGATAATCATGAGGAAGATACTACTTTTGGATATACTAAATCCATATCTCTTTCATAATCCAATCACAATGATTCAATTAATTTAAATATAAATTAATAATCACATAATTGATTGCCTCATCAATAAAACAACTTCTTAATTTACTTTTAAATCGACACAAATGTATGCAAGTAAACTCTTTCCATTTCCTAACCAAATCTTACATCTCATTCAATTTTCTATTTAAAACATTCAGTCACTTTAATATAATAACATATTGTTTCTCTAACCATTTTTCATATACACTAATCAATCCATTTTAAAATCTCTATTCAATAATATATTGCATGCATCTCATTAAAATAAAATACGATAATGAATTTTACACTTAATATATATATATATGCTCCATATTATATAGACACCAAATATATATATTAATAAATTTAATTACATATATTCTTTAATATTCCATTCACAATGACTAGATCACTCTATGGAACTAAATAAAACATAATAACTATTTGCCTTTTTCAATATAGTTAGTTCCTAAATTTACTTCTAATGCAACCTAACACTATTGCAAACAATCTTTTCAATTTTCTATCCAGAGTCTATGTCTCTTCAACTATCCATTTAAAACATGCAATTTCATCAATGTATAATATATCTTTTGGCTTATATATTTGGCCACGCATTCATATTGTTTCTAATTAAATCTCATTAATTAAAAAAAACACTTAAATATAAATATTTCTATAATTCTTCAATATATTTAAATATCTTTTTCCTTATCAATTTTGACCATACATTCAAAACTTATTTTTTTAAACTCTTCATGCAAAGCTAAATTACACGCACTTAAATAAAACAAGGTAAATACTGATTGAAAATACTCATGGATATATATATACATTTCAATATATTTTCTTCAATCATATTAACAAAATAAATATATTTTTTAAAATCAAGTAATTACTTCTATTAAAAAATATCTTTCTCTATACATTTTCTACACATGCTAATCATTTCTTTTAGAACACTAAAAATACCCAATTTGCAAACAACAGAATAAAATAATATAAAATATTATTTATTCTCTCAAATGGATATATACCTTCAATATATATATATACTAAATATAAATTAGTATATTTAAATATATTTAATCATTAACATATCTTCTATTCTTTACAGAATATCAAATTGTTTAATTCAAAATAAAATATCAATTATCATTAATTTTCCAAAATATATGTATATTTTTCCAATTAAATCAAATTAATAATTGGACCTTTTGCACATGAATTTAAATTCCACAATTAAATTTTAAATTATGCAGTTCTTCAAATCAAATATTTAACTCCTTCAATTAAACTTTAACATGCCATTTTAAAATAAACAATAATCTCCCATACGTTTATAATTTTAATTCCACTAATCTAATATACAAATTTTATTTAAAATAATATAAATAAATATAATACTTTAATATCATATATTATCATATAAAATATTATTAAACAATATTTTAATATTATAATAACAATACATAAAATATTAATATTTATAAATATCAATTTATTATTATTTTATTTTCAGAGCAGTCATGGGAAAATAACTTAATAGTAGTCTCATGTTTCAAGCATAATTCAAAAACTACGATCTGAGTATTTGCGATTTTTTGACAGGGATAAGAAAATTTCAAAATGCAAAAACCCTTTAAATTTCCTGACAACCCAGTTTGTGTAAGTGAAGTTATAGGCGACGCAACCAGACCATTTTACCATAAAAAATATAACTATACTGCAGATTTTAAAATCCGTTTTTTAATAATAAACAGAAGGTTTCATTTTCTAAAAACATTATAAATGCATTGTTCAATCTCTATGTTTGGTTTCAATAACAACAAAATCGATTTCCCCAAATAATTTAAATTCAATTGAGATTTTCACAATTTTCACTCAAGAATTTTCACAAGCAAAGGCTGTAAATTTGTTTAATTCTTTTTCTTCTAATATCAAATTTATTTTCTAAAACAGATTTAACAAACAAATCTTTAATTATTACTATTTTAAAGAAAACAATCAAGAACAATAAAACACAAAGAGGAAAACCTGGTACAAGAAGCTACAGGAAGAGATGAATTTCTGATGCAAGCCTCCTCCAAGGATTTCCTGAATTTTCTTCAATCCTCCAATGAATCCAATCCAAAATCTAACAAATGCAAACAATATTTCCTTCAATCAATTCTACAATCAAACTTTCTTCAAACCCTTGTGCAAATTTTCCAAAATTTCTTCCCTGCTGTAAAAATATATTTCTCTAAAAACTTTCTGCCCTAAAATTAAAACATGTATTCTTTATAAATCAAAAATACCTAATACAACCCTAATTCACATTACATGCAAATTAGATATTTCAATTTCAATTTCAATATTTATAACCCTAATTCACATTACATGCAAATTAGATATTTCAATTTCAATTTCAATATTTATAACCCTAATTCACATTACATGCAAATTAGATATTTCAATTTCAATTTCAATTTCACTTTTCGAAAACCCACTTTCAATTTAAAATGCAATTTGAAATAATAAATTAATTTCCAAAGTTGAAACTCATTTCCCAAATAAACATTTAATTACAATTCCTAATTTAATTCCCACACGTTGAAATTAAATTCCAAAATTAATTTTAATTCTTTTATTCCCTTTCATTCTCTTGCATCACGTTTAATTAATTAATTTAATTATTTAATAACCAAATTCAACCCCCTTGGATTAAATTTAATTAATTAAATAAATTAAATATAATTAATTAATTAAATAAATTAAATATAATTAATTAATTTAAATATAAACTTTTATCTACATTGCATTATTTAAATTAAATAACCATCAACATGATTTAAATGCAATTATTTTAAATATCTATTTCCAAATCAAGAATGCTTCAGAATTAAATAACATCAAAGCAAGACAAACAATGACTCGACACACACAACTGACGATACACTAAGGCTAGGGTGTAAACTTGACACATGTTACCTAGCTACTATCTCCCGTTCAACTTAACCGTTGGATTGACAAGCTTAAACCTGTGAAACCAGGTGGAGTCGATGTCATGTACTTGCAATCCTGGAACCAAGTAAACAACATCATACAATATATCTAGAATATAATACACACCGTGAAGAAGAAATCACGGATTCACAGGGCGCTCGCAAGCAAGTGATGCAAAATCGTCCTCTTCACCAATACACTCATCGAAACTGGCACTTCCATCATAATTTCAATAATCTCATAATAACATCTCATGTTAACTCTATAACATTATTAATCCATAATGCATGTGAAACAATAATCAGATAACCACATTCCACAATAATAGTTGCTGTTCAATAGTAGCGATCCAATCATCATAACAAAATGTATCCAGTATCAAAGTAATTGCAATCAAACATAACATAAAGCAACTTGGACAAGAAACAAGACGGAGGGGTATTACATAATGCATTGTAGAAACACTCACCCACCAGAAGTGTTGCATATGACTAAATATTTCATGCTTGACTCCTACCCAATTTGAATAAGGCACTGGCTTGTTCTTTTAGGATTCTCATAGTTTATTGAGATTAGAGAGTACCTCCTCATGGATTCAAAGTCAAAACAATACTTATTTCATTTTTCATTTATGACGAGATGAAAATATCAAGGTTACCAAATGTTCCTAGTGGCTTAGGGTTATTTTTGTAAGGTTGGTTGAGCCTTTGATAAATCACATCTAATTGCATTCAATAGGGACAAAATATATTTATAGAAGTATTCTTAAGACAAAGGAAAATCACAAGAACACACTAAGGAACACCCTCCTAGCCTTGAAATGTTCTCGAGCATAAGGCATGGGACTCCTCTAGAGATATTTGGGCCTAGCAAGAAAAAACACCAATAGAAATGGTGACTCTATTGGGGAGAACTTCTGAGAAATTTAAATAAAAAGGAATCCCAAGTGCAGAAGGTGGTATCACAGAGTCAATTATTTGGTGAATCTAAACTTTAAGTTTAGATGTTTGAAATTTTTGGACCTAGAAGAGGTGTTGTTGCAACATTGTGTTGAAGGATCTATCAATGACTCCGTTGTTGAAGAAGACCTAGATTTTTATTTTTCTCTTATATGGACTTCATGCTGCTTGAAGATTTTTCCTCTATAAAAGAGGTGGCAACTCTATTTTAAGAACCATTTGAATTGTGAAAAGACTTCTAGATTTGTGGAATTTGCAATTAGGAAGAAGGGTTAACAACCTCCACAAAGTTTCCAAGTATTCTCATAAATCTAAATAGAGCTTTAGTTTGTTTGTAAGGATCTTATGAGAAATTTTCAAAGCTTGAGATGATAAATGGTTCCCTATTAGATGAATTTGCATTAAGATAGGGAATAATAGTAGTTCTTCACATACTTCTAAGGTATGATATGCAAAGTATGTTTATTTTTCCCTTGAATAATTTTCCTGAGAAGTATCAAGTATGAGTGCATAAGGCAAGCATGTTTCTTCTTTCCCTCCAAGGTATTTTCTTATTGAAAGGTATATGCCACTGGCCTATTGTGGTATTAAGGGATTTCCTAATCTAATTCCTAAAAATAGTATGAAATATTTACCCAAGTTCATAGGGAAAAGCTCTGAATCAACCTCTAAACATTTTCTTATATTCATGGATTTGATGGGAGACTATAAGGTAAGTCATGAACATGTCATGAAACTTTTTATTCAATCTCTTAGGGATGTTGCTAGAGATTGGTTCTAATATTTACCAGTGTATTCTATAGTTTCATGGATTCAATTTAGAAATGCTTTTGTAGAATAGTTTGGTGAAAGGGTAAATCCAGGTATGGTGACGAAAAGCTTTATGGAAATTTGTAAAGATGCAGAGGAATTGGTCCCTATTTTCAACCTTAGATTTACAAAGTTAGTAAGGGATATTCCATAAAGTATAAGGCCCAATGATGTTGAGTGCCTGGTTGTATATCTAGGGGATTTTGACCAAAAAAATGGGTTACTTATTAAGAGATAAGGAGCCTACAACACTATGCCAAGCATATTAGAATGCTAGAATTCTATGGACATTGAGAATAACCTAAAATACTCAATGATGAAACGATGTTAAGTCACTAACTCTAATCAATCTGATACATCTTGTGTAACTAAGGATCTAGAGGAGATCATTGAGGAATCATTCTGAGAAGATATGGCTTCTGTTGTCCCAACTGAACCATTGCCAGTATGTGTTGATCTTAGTGATTTAAAAGAGAACTCTCCAATGATAAGAAGTGATGATCATGTCTCTCCTACTAGAAGATTATGTGATACAAGGAGAGGCTAGGGAGATTCACATCATGACCTACTCCATAGGTTTTTCATTCTGTTGTTGGAAATACTTGAGGGTTCCCGACCTAAGGAGTCAATATGTAATAACATGTTTTGTGAAATATACCAGTCGAGAACAAGCATGTTACCTAGTGAATTGAAGCCTTAAATTCTGGACCAAGTGGCTGATTGGATGCAACTTGTAGAAGGAATTATGAGTAAATATGCAATATTTCTAAGGAAATACATCAAGCAAGGAAAATTGATGAAGAAAATGGATTAGATTTGGTCGATTGTGACCAATTTTCCAATGTTGTATGGGAAGATTGTCTTTACAATGGAAGGGTTGATGTGTCTGAATCAAGCTCTTGGGAAGTAATAAGGGATGAAGAGTTGGATGATGTCTAAATTATTGCACCATCAAGTGATTTGGATGATATTTTTAATTATGATCAGTTTTTTATTGAAGGTCAAGACATCAACTATGTACATAATGATAACCATTCCAAGGGATCTGAGTGTAGCCTCACTATTGATGAGTTCCCATGTTGTGATGGTTATGAGGATACAAAGTCAAGCTTCTCTTTCAATGACTACTAAGATCCTTACCAAGTGAAGGAGCATTCTCTTTCAAGAGGTTATAAAGATTTTATGGGTAATGAGAAGTTGCAAAAGGTACATCCTCATCTACAATGGATAGGGGTTCCTTGGAATAAAATGAACATAATAGAAAACCCTCTCTATGTTGAACATTCATCTATGACTATTAATGAAGATGCATCTTCTATTTGGTATAGGGATAACCCAAATTTTGAAGGTTTGGATGATTCTTTGGATGTATGGTCAGAGCATGATTGTGAGCAATACACTGGTGGGTTCATTAGTGATAGTGCCTATGAAACCTTCACATTTGGAAATACTATCGAGAACAAGATTAGGGATCCAAGGGAGACCAGAATCTTTGAATGCCTATCCTAGAGATGTAGCTTTTCCCATGAAATCAACTGGAAAATACCTCAATCACAAGAACAAGAGCACTCTGAATCTGGTAGTGATAAAAAATATGAGGGTATGGGTATTGATAATCGGTGTGCAGAGGTTGAATTTGATGGAAAATTCTTGGAGATTGATGTGTGCACAAATCAGGGAAGAGTTCAAGTAATTAGTGACCAGGTCACATGTTCTGATGCACATACAAATTTTGAAGTGATATTGAAGCTCACAAAGGATGAATGGCAGAATGACTCGGGTGCAATGTGGTTAAATTGTGTTGAAAGTGATGTTGGCCAACACGAGTCCTTGGTTGAGTTTTTTGCTGATATTCCTTATCTTTGGAGTACCATTGTGGAGCTGTTTCCACTTAACAGGGATGGTATTTATGTACAACAGGGTGAAGAATCTCTTACACCTCCTTCTCTCACTTCCAATTTTGCAGGGTATTGTTTGTTTGATTTGATGTACCTATTTTTTAACGGTTTCAAATTTGATATGCAGAGAAAGTATGATCAGGTGGAATATGGATGCTTTTTTGTTCCATTTTAGCTGGATAAGCCAGAGATTGATGAGCAAGGCAAATCTGAGGAAATTGGTATTTGTCAAGATAGTAAAAATTGTAGGGAATTTCTTGACATCGGTGTCTATCCAATGGATGTATGTGGAAAAAGAGCCTTTGATATGAAGATGATTTGGCTCCAAAGCTTGGAAGGTCTTGAAAGGCCAGGCTTAAAAATTGAGGCCAGTGGAATTGGATGAACTCTTTCAATAAATATTTTTTATACATTGTTGTGAATTTTGTATATAGGTGTGTTTTTTTTGTTCTTTTCTTGTTGTGTCTGCTTGTCTTGTCCGCACAGGCTCCTGGTTTGTTGTTTTGGGCTGGTCTTCTTCTACCTAAGTTCTAGATTCTTGCCATACCCACCAGGGGTATGCATCCTCGAGCTGGAGCCACTAATAGAGCTTTCAAAATTTTGTAAATTTTTACTGGTTCCATGAGAAAATTTTGGTCAAATTTTTTACCTTTCTACTTCATGGTCGTATGTAGGGTTTTGGGTTTTGCCACCCTTGTTTAAAATTTTCATCTATCAAACCCTTTGCGTTATGTTTTCATGTTGACCCTCTGTACTAGGTCACCGATCATCTTAGTTATGACTTATGGCATCACTCCCATTGTTTTACCGACCCCATTGCCTAGGCCCGCCGGTCATCGAGTGTGTAATGGTTTTAATATTTTAAAAATGGTCAGCCCCAAATATTTATTTTAAAGACTTATTTTTCAAGTCTTTAAATATCTTAAGGGGTTGTCACCCACCACCTGGCCCTTGGCCCTTTTTCTTATAACAATGATAGGCATGTGCATAAATCCAAGCCATTGGATTTGATCAATGGAATCCTGACCCTTGCGCGCACGTCGCGTAGTATTAAAATAATGCATTATGGTTTGGTTGTGCGGTGTGCATGATTACACCATGTGTCTTTCATATCGTGTGGGACCCATTTCTCACTATCAGTTTGATGTCTCATGGTAGAGGATCGACGACCGAGATGCACTAATGGGACTCAATTTGAGCCATAGCTTGCACGCCATGTAGAATATTTAATGGTTTCACCTAATGCCTTGTGTGGCCTACGTGACAATGCCATGTGGACTCGGCTAGTGACACAAGGAGGCTTGATGGGGCCAGTGAGTAGTACAAATGTTTTCCGATGGGGAGAAACATCATTGGCCAATGCGCCTGCCATGTGACAACAAGGATTTTTCAAAGTTCTTTGACTTGATCTGAGTCGTTCAATAAGCCAGCGCGCTGATGCATCGACGACCAACTTTGAAAATCCAAAATTATCCATGTGATGGTTGTTTGAGCTTTATGAGCGACGAGCATTAATGGTGCAAGCTCTTCAGAGGATATGAGCCTAATCTCCATGCGTGTGAAGGGCTATTTCCTATTAATCATGATGGATAGTACACCAATTTCCATGTACTTTGGAATTAGTGGTGGTGATGTCGATGCCAGTGAATAATCACTTGTTTTCTCATCCTTAAATTGGAGCATTGATGATCACTACATCAATCTGCTAAATAAATACAGATGATAGTTCTTTCATAGTCACCTTAGCAATTAAGTTTATGGAGTGCTTTGTTTTCAAGTGGTTCCTTTTGTGGAGGTCTGAGTATTGAAGCAAGATGAGAAAGTCTACTTCTTCTCCATAAAATGTGCATAGGTCAATGAGGAACAATGCTTACAAATCAGGTGGAAATTCTCCACCAGATGATTTAGATAGTCTTCAAGGCTCTTTCAACCTGAAGATGGAAAAAATGAAGCCCACCCCTGGGGTCATCAGGTTTAGCTCTCGGCTAAACATCCAAGTTGCAAAAGCAAAGGTGGCGACATCGAGCAAAAGTGGGAGGTCTGTAGAGAGTGGAAGGAGTTCAAGGGTCAAGCTGAGATATCGTCGTGGTTCTCTGGGTCAACATAACTCACCCATTGATATTTCTGGCAGTTCTGATGATGGTGATTTAGAGACTGACTCTTATTATGGCTATTTCCTCACTGCTCTGACTGAAATGGTTGAATTTCATGAGGAGGTCCTCGTGGTTTTTCCAATTACCATGGTGGCACCGTGTGATGGTTCTAGTTCTGGTGTTAAGAAACATACTAATAAAGATGAGGTGGTGGTTTTTCCTCCCACTAAGGAAAAAATGAGGAGCAACCATATGTACCATGGTCGTGGTGCTACTTTGAGTTCTTGGTGATGGTGTCTTTTTTTATGCTTTTCAGTTTTGTTGTGATGATCGTGTTGTTGATTTTGGGTTTCAACGTGGACATTAATGACAAGGCCTTAATGGAATTTTTTTTTGTGAAGTGATGGTGACACCTACTGGTTACAAGGGTTGTAACTGTTTTGATTCTCTTATGTGGTAAAATGATTACATCCAACTATCAGGGAATTTCTAAATGTAGATGAATTTTTTTTTAAATGAAATGTAATTGCAATGGGTCTGAAGCTTGTTTCTCTCTTGTGTTATAAAAGATATCTCAAGGCTCATTGCAATGGTTAGATTTCTTGAGTCTAGTAAGGTTTCAGGTAGGGTACAACAAACTCATTGAATGCAAAATTATTCAAGAATCTGCCATTAATTATCTTGGGTAGGGTATGTTTATGAAGCACTCTTAAATAGTCTTATGTAATTATTGATATAGAAACAAATCTAGAAAAAAATAAAGTATGTGTTCTCCTGTGCGTTGTTGAGATGGATTATGAGTGAAATTAACATGTGTAATTTCATTTATCTTTTCAAAGGTTTTTTTGAAGTGTATGATTCTTCTTCTTTGCTTAAGCTCAATGAGTTAATTTAATGCTTAAGGAAGAGTTGTAAGTTTTTCATAACGAGCTAAGGATTTGATAAGTAATAATACTTTAAATACAATGAAGTTCCTTTGATGTAATGCATTGTAGAAACGTTCACCCACCAGGTTGAAGTGTTGCATATGACTAACTATTTCATGATTGACTCCTGCCCAATTTGAATAAGGCACTAGCTTGTTCTTTTAGGATTCTCATAGTTTAATGAGATCAGAGAGTAACCCCTCATGGATTCAAAGTCAAAACAATACTTATTTCATATTTCATTTATGACGAGATGAAAATATCAAGGTTACAAAATGTTCCTAGTGGCTTAGGGTTATTTGTGTAAGGTTGGCCGAGCCTTTGAAAAATCACATCTAATTTCATTTAAGAGGGACAAAATATGTGTATAGAAGTGTTCTTAAGACAAAGGAAAATCACAAGAACACACTAAGGAACACCCTCGTTGGTTCCACAGAGCCTAAAGAGCAGGAGAAAAGGCCTTATGATCTTTTCTCATTGTGTTGGCTTCGTAGCCTTGAAATTTTCTCGAGCATAAGGAATGACACTCCATTAGAGATATTTGGGCCTAGAAAGAAAAAACACCAATAGAAATGGTGACTTTGTTGGGGAGAACTTCTGAGAAATTTAAATAAAAAGGAATCCCAGGTGCAGAAGGTGGTATCATAGAGTCAAGTATTTGGTGAATCTAAACTTTAAGTTTAGATGTTTGAAAGTTTTGTACTTGGAAGAGGTGATGTTGCAACATTGTGTTGAAGGAGACTTCGTTGTTGAAGAAGACCCAAAATGTTATTTGCTCTTATATGGACTTCATGTTGCGTGAATTTTTTTCCTCTATAAAAGGGGTGGCAACTCTATTTTAAGAACCATTTGAATTGTGAAAAGACTTCCAGATTTATGGAATTTGCAATCAGGAAGAAGGGTTAACAACTTCCACAAATTTTCCAGGTATTCTCATAAATCTAAATAGAGCATTAGTTTGTTTGCAAGGATCTTATGAGAAATTTTCAAAGCTTGATATGATAAATGGCTCCCTATTAGATGAACTTGAATTAAGATAGGCAACAATAGTAATTATTCCCATACTTCTAAGGTATGATATGTGGAGTATGTGTATTTTTCCCTTGACTAA
This sequence comes from Sequoiadendron giganteum, assembly GCA_007115665.2. NCBI lineage: Eukaryota > Viridiplantae > Streptophyta > Pinopsida > Cupressales > Cupressaceae > Sequoiadendron > Sequoiadendron giganteum. The sequence goes on along the minus strand of CM021105.1, from coordinate 411,022,792 downwards.
TTTCCCTGAGAAGTATCAAATATGAGTGTGTAGGGAAAACATGTTTCTTCTTGCCCTCCAAGGGATTTTGTTATTGAAAGGTATATGCCACTAGCCTTTAGTGGTATTAAGGGATTTCCTAATCTAATTACTAATAATATTAGGAAATATTTTCCCAAGTTCATAGGGCAGAGCTTTGAATCAACCTCTAGACATTTGCTTATATTCATGGATTTGATGGGAGACTATGAGGTAAGTCATGAAGATGTTGTCATGAAACTTTTTGTCCAGTCTCTTAGGAATGATGCTAGAGATTGGTTCTCATATTTACCAGTATTTTCTATAGTTTCATGGAGTCAATTTAGAAATGCTTTTGTAGAACAGTTTGGTGAAAGGGTAAATCTAGGTATGGTGAGGAAAATCTTTATGGAAATTTGTAAAGATGAAGACAAATTGGTCCCAGTTTTCAACCTTAGATTTACAAAGGCAGTAAGGGATATTCTAGAAATTATAAGGCCCAATAATGCAAAGTGCTTGGTTGTATCTCTAGGGCCTTTTGACAAAAAAAATGGGTTACTTATTGAGAGATAAGGAGCCTACAACACTATGCCAAGCATATCGGAATGCTAAAATTGTATGGACATTGAGAATAACCTAAAATACTCAATGATGAAAGGATGTTTAGTCACTAACTCTAATCAGTCAGATACATCTTGGTAACTAAGGATCTAGAGGAGATCATTGAGGAATCATGCCGAGAAGATATGGCTTATGTTGTCCCAGCTGAACCATTTCCAGTATGTGTTGATCTTAGTAACTTCTAGGAGGAGAACTCTCCAATGATAAGAAGTGATGATCATGTCTCTCCTACCAGATGATTATGTGATATGAGGAGAGGCCAGGGAGAGTCACCTCATGACCTATTCCATAGGTTTGTGACTTTTCTATTGGAAATACTTGAGGGTGCTCGACCTAAGGATTCAATATGTATTGACATGTTTTGAGAAATATACTAGTCAGGAACAAGCATGTTATCCAGTGAATTGAAGCCTCAAAGTCTAGACCAAGTGGCTGATTGGATGCAACTTGCAGAAGGAATTATGAGTAACCATGCACAACAACAAGTATTCTTAAAGAGTACTGATCTCAATATTGCTAAGGAGAGACATCAAGTAAGGAAAACTGTTGAAGAAAGTGGATTAGATTTGGCTGATTGCGATCAATTTTCCAATGTTGTATGGGTAGATTGTCTTTACAATGGAAGGGGTGATGTGTCTGAATCAAGCTCTTGGGAAGCAATAAGGGATGAAGAGTTGGATGAGGTTCAAATGGTTGTACCATCAAGTGATATGGCCAATATTTTTAATTATGATCAGTTTGTTATTGAAGTTCAAGACATCAACTATGTACATCATGATGACCATTCTGAGGGATTTGACTGTAGCCTCACTATTGATGATTTCCCATGTTGTGATGGTTGTGAGGATACAAAGTCAAGCTTCTCTTTCAATGACTATGAATATCCTTACCAAGTGAAGGAGCATTCTCTTTCAAGAGGTTATACGGATTCTATGGGTAATGAGAAGTTGAAAAAGGTACATCCTCATCTACAATGGACAGGGGTTCATTGGACTGAAATGAACATAATAGAAAACCCTCTCTATGATGAACATTCATCTGCGACTATTAATGAAGATGCATCTTCTGTTTGGTACATGGATAACCCACTTTTTGAAGCTTTGGATGATTCTTTAGATGTATGGTCAGAGCATGATTGTGAGCAATACACTGGTGGGTTCATTAGTGATATTTCCTATGGAACCTTCACATTTGGAAATACTATGGAGAAAAAGATTAGGGATCCGGGGGAGACCAGAATCTTTGAATACCTATCCTAGAGATGTAGCTTTTCCCATGAAATCAACTAGAAAATACCTCAGTCACCAGAACAAGAGCACTCTGAATTTGGTAGTGATAAAAAATATGAGGGTATGGGTATTGATAATTGATATTGTTAAGGAAATACATCAAGCAAGGAAAATTGATGAATAAAATGGATTAGATTTGGTTGATTGTGACCAATTTGCCAATGTTGTATGGGAAGATTGTCTTTACAATGGAAGGGTTGATGTGTCTGAATCAAGCTCTTGGGAAGTAATAAGGGATGAAGAGTTGGATGAGGTCCAAATTATTGCACCATCAAGTGATTTGGTCAATATTTTTAATTATGATCAGTTTGTTATTGAAGGTCAAGACATCAACTATGTACATCATGATAACCAGTCCAAGGGATCTGAGTGTAGCCTCACTATTGATGAGTTCCCATGTTGTGATGGTTATGAGGATACAAAGTCAAGCTTCTCTTTCAATGACTACTAAGATCCTTACCAAGTGAAGGAGCATTCTCTTTCAAGAGGTTATAAGGATTTTATGGGTAATGAGAAGTTGAAAAAGGTACATCCTCATCTACAATGGATAGGGGTTCCTTGGACTAAAATGAACATAATAGAAAACCCTCTCTATGATGAACATTCATCTATGAATATTAATGAAGATGCATCTTCTATTTGGTATAGGGATAAGCCAAATTTTGAAGGATTGGATGATTCTTTGGATGTATGGTCAGAGCATGATTGTGAGCAATACACTGGTGGGTTCATTAGTGATAGTGCCTATGAAACCTTCACATTTGGCAATACTATGGAGAACAAGATTAGGGATCTAGGGGAGACCAAAATCTTTGAATGCTTATCCCAGAGATGTAGCTTTTCCCATGAAATCAACTGGAAAATACCTCAATCACAAGAACAAGAGCACTCTGAATCTGGTAGTGATAAAAAATATGAGGGTATGGGTATTGATAATCGGTGTGCAGAGGTTGAATCTGATGGAAAATTCTTGGAGATTGATGTGTGCAAAAATCAGGGAAGAGTTCAAGTAATTAGTTCTTAGGTCACATGTTCTGATGCACACACAAATTTTGAAGTGATATTGAAGCTCACAAAGGATGAATGGCAGAATGACTCGGGTGCAATACGGTTAAATTATGTTGAAAGTGATGCTGGCCAACATGAGTCCTTGGTTGAGTTTTTTGCTGATATTCCTTATCTTTGGAGTACCATTGTGGAATTATTTCCACTTAACAGGGATGGTATTTATGTGCAGCAGGGTGAAGAATCTCTTACACCTCCTTCTCTCACTTCTAATTCTTCAAGGGATTGTTTGCTTGATTTGATGTACCTAGTTTTTGACAGTTTCAAATTTGATATGCAGAGCAAGTATGATCAAGTGGAATATGGATGCTTCTTTTTTCCATTTCAGTTGGACAAGCTAGAGATTGATGAACAAGAAAAATCTGAGGAAATTGGTATTTGTCAAGATAGTAAAAATTGTTGGGAATTTCTTGACATCGGTGTCCATCCAATGGAGGTATGTGGAAAAAGAGCCTTTGATATGAAGAGGATTTGGATCCAAAGCTTGGAAGGTCTTGAAAAACCAAGCTTAAAAATTGAGGCCAGTGGAATTGGATGAACTCTTTCAATAAATATTTTTTGTACATTGTTGTGAACTTTGTATATAGGTGTATTTTTTTTTGTTCTTTTCTTGTTGTGTCTTCTTGTCTTGTTCAGACAGGCTCATGGTTTTTTGTTTTGGGCTGGTCTACTTCTACCTGAGTTATGGATTGTCGCCATACCCACCAAGGTTATGCGTCCCCGAGCTAGAGCCACTGATAGAGCTTTCAAAATTTTATATAATTTTATTGGTTTCATGAGAAAATTTTGGTCAAAATTGTTACCTTTTGCTTCATGGTCTTTAGGGTTTTGGGTTTTTCCACCCTTGTTTAAATTTTTTATCTATCAAACCCTTTTCTTTATGTTTTCATGTTGACCTTCTATACAAGGTCACCGATTGTCTTAGTTATGACTTATGGAATCGCTCCCATTGTTTTACCGACCCCATTACCTAGGCTCGCCGGTCATTGGGTGTGTAATGGTTTTAACATTTTAAAAATGGTCGGCCACAAATATTTATTTTTAAAGACTTATGTTTCAAGTCTTTAAATGTCTTAAGGGTTCATCGCCTGCCACATGGCCCTTGGTTCTTTTTCTTATAAAAATGATAGGCACATGCAGAAATCCAAGCCATTGGATTTGATCAATGGAATCTTGACCCTTGCATGCACATTACATAGTATTAAAATAATGCATTCTGGTTGGGTCACGCGGTGTTTGTGATTGCGCCACATGTCTTTCATATCGTGTGGGACCCATTTCCCACTATTGCCTTGATCTCCGATGGATTGATGGTCAAGATGCATCGATGGGACTCAATTTGAGCCATAGTGCGCATGTTGCACATAATATTTAATGGTTTCACCTAATGCCTTGTGTGGCCTGAGTGACGGTGCCACGTGGACTCAGCTAGTGGCACAAGGAGGTTTGATGGGGCCCATGGGTAGTACACATGTTTTTTGACGAGGAAAAACAGTATTAGTCAATGCACCTACCATGCGACAACAAGGATTTTTTAAAGTGCTTTGACTCAATCTGAGTCTTTCAACAAGCCAACACACTGATGCATCGACGACCAACTTTCAAAATTCAAAATTAGCTATGTGATGGTTGTTTGAGCTCTATGAGCGATGGGAATTAATGGTGCAAGCTCTTCAGAGGATATGAGCCTAATCTCCATGCGTGTGAAGGGCTATTTCCTATTAATCATGATGGATAGTACACCAATTTCCATGTACTTTGGAATTAGTGGTGGTGATGTCGATGCCAGTGAATAATCACTTGTTTTCTCATCCTTAAATTGGAGCATTGTTGATCACTACATCAATCTGCTAAATAAATACAGACGATAGTTCTTTCATAGTCACCTTAGCAATTAAGTTTATGGAGTGCTTTGTTTTCAAGTGGTTCCTTTTGTGGAGGTCTGAGTATTGAAGCAAGATGAGAAAGTCTACTGCTTCTCCATCAAATGTGCATAGGTCGGCAAGGAACAATGCTCACAAATCAGGTGGAAATTCTCCACTAGATGATTTAGATAGTATTCAAGGCTCTCTCAGCCTGAAGATGGAAAAAATGAAGCCCACCCCTAGGGTCATCAGGTGTAGCTCTCGGCTAAAAATCCAAGTTGCAAAAGCAAAGGTGGCGACATTGAGAAAAAGTGGGAGGTCTGCAGAGAGTGGAAGGAGTTCAAGGGTCAAGCTGAGATATGTTCATGGTTTTTTGGGTCGACAAAACTCACCCATTGATATTTCTAGTAGTTCTGATGATGGTGATTTAGAGTCTGGCTTTGATTATGGCTATTTCCTCACTTCTCTGACTGAAATGGTTGGAGTTAATGAGGAGGTCCTCGTGGTTTCTCTAATTACCGTGGTGGAACCGTGTGATGGTTCTAGTTCTGGTGTTAATAAGCATACTAATGAAGACAAGGTGGTGGTTTCGCCTCCCACGAAGGCGAAAACGATGAGTGGTCGTCTGTACCGTGGTCGTGGTGCTACTTCGAGTTCTGGGTGATGGTGTCTTTTTGTTTGATTTTCAGTTTTGTTGTGATGATGGTGCTATTGATTTTGGGTTTCGACATGGACATTAACGACAAGGCCTTAATGGAAAATTTTGCTACAAAGTGATGGTGACACCGATTGGTTACAAGGGTTGTAACTATTTTGATTCCCTTATGTGGTAAAATGATTACATCCAACTGTCAGGGAATTTCTAAATGCAGATGATTTTTTTTTTTAAATGAAAATTTGAATGAAATGTAATTGCAATGGGTCTAAAGCTTGTCGCACTCTTGTGTTATAAAAGAGATTTGAGGGCTCATTGCAATGGCCGGATTTCTTGAGTCCAATATAGTTTTGGGTAGGGCAGAACAAACTCATTGAATGCAGAATTCTTCAAGAATATGCCATTAATTATCTTGTGTAGGGTATGTGTATGAAGCACTCTTAAATAGTCTTATGTAATTACTGATATCAAAAAAAATATGAAAATAATAAATTATGTGTGCTCTTGTGCGTTATTGTGATGGATTATGAGTGAAATTAACAAATGTAATTTCATTTATATTTTCAAAAGTTTGTCTGAAGTGTATGATTCGTCTTCTTTGCTTCAGCTCAATGAGTTAATTAAATGATTAAGGAAGATTTATAAGTTTTTCATAATGAGCTAAGGATTTGATAAGTAATAATACTTTAAATACAGTGAAGTTCCTTTGATGTAATGCATTGTAGAAATGTTCACCCACCAGGTTGAAGTGTTGCATATGACTGAATATTTCATGCTTGACTTCTGCCCAATTTGAATAAGGCACTGGCTTGTTCTTTTAGGATTCTCATAGTTTATTAAGATCAGAGAGCACCCCCTCATGGATTCAAATTCAGAACAATACTTATTTCATTGTTCATTTATGATGAGATGAAAATCTTGAGGTTACCAAATGTTGCTAGCGACTTAGGGTTATTTGTGTAAGATTGGCCGAGCCTTTGATAAATCACATCTAATTGCATTCAATAGGGACAAAATATGTGTATAAAAGTGTTCTTAGGACAAAGGAAAATCACAAGAACACACTAAGGAACAACCTCCTTGTTTCCACAGAGCCTAAAGAGCAGGAGTAAAGGCCTTATGATCTTTTCTCATTGTGTTGGCTTTGCAGCCTTGAAATTTTCTTGAGCATAAGGCATGGTACTCCTTTAGAGATATTTGGGTCTAGCAAGAAAAAACACCAACAAGGGCAATGGCTCAAACTCAAAATACATAAGAAAAATGGAAAGAAGAAAGGCAAAAGAGAAGGAGTAGGAGTGATGGAGAAAGCATGCTAGAAGGCAGGTAAGAAAAAACTCGAAAGCCTGAAATAATTGGACTTAGTCAATTTTGGGACTTTTCAAGGGATATTCATGCAAGATGGCCCATAAAGGATCTCTCAAATTGGTTTTCAATGATGGGTCATATAGGGTGGCATTAAATGACAACATAAATATCTTTAAATTTTTGGCCATAGATTGAAAGGCTTGTTGAATTTTTAATATGTTCTATTGTAAGCTTCAATCTATCTTAGTTTGACTCTGATTTATGAGAAAATAACAAGTGAAAAATTGGCTATGCATAAAATGTTATTTTGTTTGTTATTTTATTTGGATTGCTATTTTTATCTTCTCTTACTTTAATAATTATTGACATCCTACCAAAATTATGGTTTGTGTTTTTAACGAGTTCATTATTTATAATAAAAAAATATTTATTGTAAAGTTGTTAGAGGTTGTGTGCTTTCCTCTCCATTGGATTGTTATTATAGAAGCTCTAAGATAATAACCAAGGATTACCCTCACAAAAAAATATGACTTGATAAGATTTAAAAATGTGCAATTAGAAACATTGGTGAGGCCATAAGGTGATGGTTTCCTAGAAGGAAACCCTAAATCCAAAGAAATTGGGGAGGAAGATGGGAAAATAATTTTCAACAACAAAAGTGTTTAGGAATGAACCAAAAAGAGGGAATCAATGACATGTGCACCATGATCTAGATAAGATGAAGGGATGCCAAGGTACTTAAAAATTTCTCCCTCTCCTTTAGTGTTCAAGGACTATTAGTTCCCACAATTTTGGATCCCTCTCTGTTATTTTTTTTTCAAACCCAAATTTTATCAATTAAACTAAGGCCTATAATTCAATATTTTTATAGCTATTGTATAGTTCTTTCAAAGCTTCAAGCTATGCCTAAAAATGTACGAAAAAATCACCATATTCTCTTTTCACCATACATGTAGTAGTCTAAAAGTGGTAAATATATTTTATATATAAATACTATTGCTTTCCTCCCTTTTACATGTGACCTAGCCCCATGAACACTAAAACTATTTAGGCCTATATGGATGGCCAATTCCTTTAGTTTTGATAATTACAAATATAGATACAAATTTAAAATCAACATAAGAATTTATATATGAGTGTGTTGTATTTTGAGTTTTTTATTTAGCCTATTAGGGAAGAGGATCCACAAGTTGTATACCCTAATTTTGCATACTTCAATATTTCAAATGGTATATTGAATTCTCCTAATTTTTTAGCATGTTTCTTTATTTGAGGTAAGAGTTTTAAATATGTTGTTTGGTGTTTTTGGTATCAATGATGATGTATCTCAATTAGTTGCATTTTTATTGTGTGGTTTAAAAACACTCAAAAATAAGTTAGACCTATAGACCAAGGTATACATTACTTATGACCTTATGTGTCACCATATGATTGATTGTTTCTTTGATGTTACTTGTCAAGGGTATGGTTTTACACATATTGGTCCCTTATTAAAGTTTTACTAATATATTATTTTTTATTCTTTTATATGTTTAAATAGGGGCCTAACCACATAGCACCATTACAAATATTGTTGCACACTCATCTATCGAGTCCTTTCCTCTAGTATAATATTTATTATTTGGATAATATACTTCTACATATTGAATATTTGTATGAGGATTTCACTTTCATTTACTACTAAATTACTATGCACATTTTTTTTTTTTAATTTTTTAATATATATATATTTTTTTTATGGTCGTAAGGAGCTTGGAGTTTTTTACTTCTACAATTCATTGAAATAATAAGACAAATTCAAGTTTCCCCAATACTTAAATATTTAGATGCTTATTTTATTTGAATCAAATTCAAGAGGATATTTATAGGGGAACATATTAACATATTTTTGTTTACTTTTCTCTTATTTTTGGCCTAGTAACGAAATTCCCTTTCTTCCCATTTTAAATTTCTTGTAGGTGTGATCCTTAATGTTTTTTGGTATTTCATTTAGAAGATCTTATTGGTGTTTTGGATAATATGGATGGTAATGATTCACCTCCTACTACTAGGTTAGTTCTTGTTGTCTAGTGGTCTTGTCTTTTGTCTTTTTAAATTTATTAGTTAAGATTTTATCTTGTATGTTGTTGGCAACAAATTCTTCCATTGATAATTTTTCCACCATTTTTTGTGTAAATATATATAATATTAATATATTTCTTTAAAATTCCAATAGTGGCATGGTGTGATGGTTAAGTTGTGTTATTATTCTTTCCATCAAGGTTCAAACCCCATTGGGGTGTAATTGATCTAAAAATTTATAGTGGGGATGAGGTCCCAGTTTGTGACCTCACCAGTTCATAGCTCCAGATCAAAAAGTGTCTACCCCTCTTAATAAAAAACGTCTTTCTTTAAAATAATATAAAACACTTATTTAAAAAAGAAAAAAGTAAAAGTTCCACTTTTAAAATTAAAGATAAAAGAATAGGAATGTTAAGTGATAGTAAATTCTATACCAATGTTCTTGGTAACAAATTCTTCTATTGAGAGACAAGGGAAATGGAGCGCGTGGACAGGAAGAGGAGCAAAGCGAAAGGTTTGAAATATTTTGATGGCGATGGCGATGGCGATGAAGGGATGGATTCGAATTCAGATGATGCAGATTCCTGGTCACCTGGGTCTTTGCTTGCTTCTTTCCCTTCTCCGGTTGTTTTTGGTCGGCAATGGGGCTTCTTTTCTTTTGTGGTCATCTGTTGTTTCTTCAGGGTGCTGGGTGGATGCGGCTTTGGCTTGGGCTTCCTTTTTGCCCGGTGTTTGGTGTTGTCTTCTTCTCTGATGGAGCAAAAGCCTTCCCTACTAGGTTTGTGGCATTTTCTAGCATTGTTCATCCTTCTCTAGACTTGGCTAGATGCCTTGGCGTCTGGTGTGGTTTTTGGAGTACTGTGGCTTTTGGTACCTCAGTGATGCTTATCCAGTTTAGGTTGGTGAGGCTTCTTATATTTTTGGGGACTCCCATTTGTTGGTGCGTTAAATGGATTTTTATCTTTCAGGAGTGTCTTTTTTGGTTTTGGGGTGGGATTTTACCTTCTGGTGCTCTGCTTTCATAGCTCCCTTGGCTGCTTTCAGCTGTCTCGGGGTTGGTGTTCCTGTAGAGGTTGGGATTTAAAGATTTTCTTGCTACTAAGGCTTATGGGGAGTGGTTTTGTTCCCTCTCTTCTACTGCTGGAATTGGTTCTCTTGTCAGAAACGGTTGCCCCTTTATTATTTGGTTGGATTGGATCCCCTTTTGGTCCTCATTTCTCTATATGCGGAAGGGGTGTGGGTTTGTTTTGGGTGCCTCTGCTATTTTTGTGGAGGTGTTCCTCTCTTTTGTGGAGGTGCTGGAGTAGTATGTTCCTGATGAGTTTATGCTACATATGCTCTTGGTTGGTTTGGATGGGCTGCTCCTCATGTAACTCTTGTTTACCCATGCTTTTATTTTCAGTATTTTGGTGGGGTTTATCCCCGTGCTTCTCTTGCTGGCCCTTTTTCTGGATTTGTTGGTGGGTGTCAGGTTCTCCTTTACTACTGGTTGGGTAGCTCTCTTCTCTTTTCTATAGTTTGAGTCTTCTATTGAGGAAAATATTACTCCCATTGACGTGGAGCCCTCTCTTCTAGAGGTAGAGTTCAAGATTGTGGATTTGTGGAGGAGATTTCCTTGTTGTTGGTCTTTTTTATTATAGTACCTTTTGAGGTGGTGCGCGCTCCTATGGAGGTGGATTTGTTTCTTGTTACAACTTGATTGTTGTGGTGGTAAGGCTCTTCTTGAAATTTTCTCCTATAGAGGGGAGCCGATTCCTTTTGAGATGGATTTTGATTCAGCTCTTCGTGTGTGGGGGTGCAACAAGAGATCTTATTCTTCCCATTGGTGTGATTGGATGGCCTCCTACATGGTGGATCTTGAAGGTGTCTATGTGTGTTGTGGGTTTAAGGTCCTTGGTAAAACCTGGTGTGATCTGAGTGACTATGGTCCTTATTATCTAAATGTAAGTGGGTTTCGGGTTCCCTTCCAAATCTGGTTTGGGTTCAAGATCCCTTGTAAAACTTGGTCATGTTTTGGGTTTAAAGTTCTCATTAAAACTTTTTTGATTCTTGCAAATTTGGGTAGGCTTGTTATTTAATTGGTAATCTGCTACCAATTTGCTACTGGTTGTCTTTTTTGTATTCATGTGCAATGATTTCTTCTTTGTGTGGGTTTCGGGTCCCCGTCAAAACTTTCTTGTTAATGGTTTCAAATCCATTCAAAACCTGTTGTAAATGGTTTTGGGTCCATTCAAAACCTGTTTTTCCCCCTTAATACAAAAAAATTCTTCTATTGACATAATAATAATTTTTATAAGTTGAAACATAAGCCATTTATTTCATTTGTCCACTAAATATGTTGATCATAGGGAGGTTTATGTTGTCTTTTTTCTTAAACATTCTACTTTGGATTAAATTTCAAATATATAAGTTATGTATTTGTACGAATGTTAAAGAGAGATATTAGTCTATTGAAACTAGTGCATTGCTTGATGTTTCTCTATGTTCTATTAGTCTTGTTTTTTTTGTATATGTATCTATATATGGAGATGCACATGAGTGATTTTTTATGATACAACTATTTGTCACTAAGATTTTTCTTATTGTTTAAAGAAAACTTAGATAAAATAAAGGATCAAAGAAACAATATAGTTAAGATAAATAATAATATTCTAAACACACGTATAATTATATAGAATAACACATTGAATGAATTCTACTATTTCATGTTTAAATCTTTATTAATTTTATATTAGTTAATACTAATATAATATTTATAGTGTGAATAGAACTTTAGCAATTGGAACTTTCTAATAACTAGATTGTGATAAAATTAAGCATAAGTTGTATTTGATCTTCTTTAGTTGTTATGTATGTGCCAATAAAATGCAATAATTTTATTTTATAATATGGTGTAAATATCTACTAAATTTAATGAGTTAAATAAATTAACATTACATATAAATTTATATCAGATATTATTTTTTCTAGATGAAAGTGGTCTTGGAGGCCATACCCTTATATATTTCAAAATAAAAAATTACAAGGTTTGGGAAGATCCATAATGGAGATATAGGTTTAAAAATGTATTAGACCCATAAAAAGGGGTGTAGTACATTATTCTAAAAGATCCAAAAAATTGATATATCATCTAACTAATTCAGTTTTGAAGTATTCACACCATTTTTGCAATGGAACCATGGGTGCATTTTACAACAAGATTCATCCCTTTTGGAGGAGTCTATTTTATTTTGCACCATGTTCCAAGATTCACTATAATTTCCTTCATTATGAACCTCTAAGGAAATTTGAGAAGGTTGAGTTTAAATTACATAAGTTATTAGGGCTTTAACATGCCCAACCCTAAACAATTGTAAACTGTTATCATTCATTGTTGGAACCTCCTTTCGTAATTTATGCTTGCCCTTAGAGGTATCCTATTGTAATTTATTATTTTCCAAGGTCCCTTCTTGTGGGAGTTTAGGTGAAGATTCTTGTTCCTCCATTGAACCTTGGATAGTATAATAGTGAGAAGAGGCTTCTTTCCACCATCAAGGTTGACGATTCAATTTAATTATCTAACAATAAAAAGTTAGATCCACATAATCCAAGGGTTGAGACCAGAAAAAATAATTAACTTTTAAAATTAACTCCATCAAAAGGTCTTTTAAAGTGTCCAAATCCACTAATATGTGGGGAAAGGCTATGAGCATAAAATTAGATGAATCTTTATAAGTTTCCAAGAAGTAACTACCCAATGAGTTTCCAATTGCTTCAAATAATGAACCAACATAAGAGAATGATATTTTAGAGGTAAACCCAAACATACATGATTGTAAAATATTTAGTGGAGGGATTAAATGTATAATGTAATAGTTTTAACATGAATAAGTGTTGTCCCCATAACCATACATTACAAAGAATAGTATTTTGATCCTCCAAAGTATTAAAAACCATAATAAAAACCCCAAAAACAAGGGGTAAATTTTGAGCTTGTCTTCCAACACAAGTTGTCATGTATCAATAAGCATTGGTGCAAATTTGGAAGGCTTGGAAAAATATGGCTAAATATTCCTATCAATCCATTTCTAGTGAACAAATCTTCACTTTTTATTATTTATTTATTAATATCTTCTCCTAAATTTGGTTCAATTGGATTACCAGAGCATTGGAGAAGTATTTTGATACCAATGGTGTTATTAGATCTATTTTTGGGCTCCCTAAATTTTGATGAATCCTAATCAGTTCTTTTAATAAAATAAAAATATGAATATTTTTTATTGTGTCCTAATTGGATTACTATGGAATGATTTAATATTCTCATAGGATTATAATTTAGGAATTTGGCATCCTTGATTGTTGAAATTCCCAACTGATCTACATCATTCCTATTATCCCCTTGTGAATCCCTTCATGAATTTGTTGGTTTATTTTTATTACAAATAATTATCTAATTCTCTATAAAGGTAAGCTACTTCTCATTTTCAAGATAATTTAGGTCAATGGCCAATGAGCAAGGATTTGAAAAAATCCTTTTGCACTTTAGGCTCTACAAAATCAAGGTGTGTTTCCCTTCACATACACCACTTAAAAATATACAATATTGGGATAAAGGGTGTATTCAAAAAAATAATTTCTTACAGTTGTTAGGATTATGACATATATAATTCATCCCATCCATGTACTCCTATGATCTTCTCAAATTGTGGTGTAAGAATATAACTAAAACTAAACAAGAAGCTTTAAAATATTGTGATTTAGTTTATAATTTGATGTTGAATTGAATGTACTCATGGATTGATGCCTTATCCTATCACAAAGTCAAGAATCATGAATCTCTCCCATAACAATAATTTTATTACAATTTTGAAGGCTTACATATACTATTACCTTATAACAATATAGCCTACTACTCAATAACACAATTTTCCTTATAAATCCTAATCCATACACAATATCCTAATATTTAATTTGAAATAAAATTAATCTACTCGTTGAATACAAGCCATCAAATAAACATTTATCACAAAAAATGTGCAACACAAAATCTCAGAATCTTTGATTGTATTGATTCAAAAAATGTTGTATAAAAAATAGGAGACAAAAGTGTTAATGAATAACTCTTAAAAATGTCCCAATTCATAATGCATATTGATGTTATGAACTAAAATTTACAATTATTTCTTCTAGAAAGCTAAGACTTTCTAAGACCTAACCCACCCATCCCAAAATTACATTCTCCAAAATCTTTAAAAAAAGCCTCAAAGTACCCTTTTATAAAAACAAGGGAGCAACAAGCTAAGAGCCTTGAAGAGATGTCATAGTTTTATTGGACAATTTTTTCACATAATAAGACAAAAAAGTTACAACCAATTTAGATAATAAAAAATACTTGAGTGGTTCAAATATGATGATGAAATTGTTGGAGAAGTTGCAACTGATATCAAATATGCTACCATCTACTCATTATACTACTCTAGCCATGAGTTGTAATCATATTTTGTTGGCCACTTGTATTACAAAATCTTTTGGACCTTATGGTTATGGAAATTGTATTTGATGTCCATAACTACCCTAGGCTCATTAATAAATTTATCTAAATTAGACTCTAACTTTATTAATTCATCTATTGCATTATTTAATAAAGTTAGCTCTAGCTTACCCCTTCAACAAATAAATGAACACATCAATGGGATTACAGTCTCAAATTCTCATTTCAAAGATTTTGTAGAGGATTAACCACTCCAAATTATCCAAAATATTAGGCATCACCCCCTTTTCCATTTCCTCAAACATTTTCAATTTATTTCTCAATTGGAGGTCTAGCTTAGATTGAATAGGCTGAAATATCCCCAAGTAGCCCAATGGCCTCATTATCTCTGCAATTTCTTTGGGGACAATATTTTCAAATTTTGTACTCTTGAAAATTTTATTGACATATGTTGTTCTTGGGATCCACACACCCTGAATTGGTTGGAGGGAGGTTACTTCTAAGTATGCTTGATGAAATCATTCTTCAAATTATTAAAAATTCTCCATGCATCTTCTAATTTGTGTAGAATATTGGATTACTTGTGGCCCAACACATCATCAATTATGTTTGTGGCAATTTTTTGAGCCTCTTTTTTGGCTTCCACTTCAACCTCTACTCTTCTTCAACTGCTCTTTCAACTCCTTTATTTTTTCTAAATGATCTTCCTTTCCTTGTGTAGACAATTCTACTAATTTTTTTGGATTTGTGATCATTGGGGTAAACCTTCTTTGGGATAAAGAAGAAAACTATACACTTTATTATATTCATTCAATAATTTTTGGCAATTCTCCTATAATTTATTATAATTAGCTTGCAATCTCTTGGTAGTGGATTCACTAAAAAGTGCAGTATTACCTACAAGAGATGCATCTTGGACTGGGGAGGTATCTAAAACTCTCTTTACAACAAGGCTCTCAATAAACTCCCCTACATTCCTTTCCACTTGGGGGTTATTTGTTGATGGGGCTAGATCCCAAATAGCCAAAGTCTCAAATTTTTCATTGAAGCCAAACTTAAAATGGGATTCCTTTGCCTACTCCTTGGTTGCAAAGGTATCATCATCTTGCCTTCTGATTGGGTCAAGGGCTATAGTTGAAGCTATATCACATTCTGGCAATAATAGGATGCCAAAATATTGCACCATCTTCCTTTCATCATCAAGATTTATGCTATTAACCTTAAAATCTACTTCCTTTAATATCTTCTAAGTTAACTTTTCCACTTGTTATGGATCAACATATCTTTTTGATTCAACTAGTTTCTCATGGAATTCTTCTCTTTTTATTCTCAACGTGAAGTCTTTGAATTCGTTTGATTTTATAAATTCATCATCATTGATGAATTGTGTGCATGCAAAGGCTCTTACATCATTCTCCTCCTTGCTCCCATCCCTTAGGATAATTGTTTACCTGTCTTGGGGAATACCAAGGATTTGCACCCTTCGTGGGATAGGAAAAACTTGGTCAACTTCTTCGTCACCAATTACATTCTTAGCCACATCCTCTATTTTTGTAGCCTCCTCTACATCCATAGAATAATCCACTAGTTGTGGATATTCAAACCTTTTTATGTTTCTTTTATTTTCTCTGTAGAGGGAGAAACTAAAACTACAGGTTCCTCTTATACTTTTGTCCCTTGTGACCTTTGTGAAAATTGAGGCCCTCTTTCTACTTGGTATATTCTTGCAATCTCCTAAGGGTGTATGTCATCCTGTGGTATTTCCTCTTATTGCACAAGACAAATGAGAGGGGGGGTGAATTAGTTGTGATAAATTTTAACCTTTAAAACTTCCATTAAAAATTAGATCAATCAAAAATCCTTTACTATGCTAATATGATTAACCATTAAGTGCAAAGGAAGAAACTAAAAAACATCACACATACACAATAACACCAGATTTACGTGGAAAACCTAATAAGGGAAAAATCACAATGAGGATTAGCTCACAATATAGAGAATATCAAAACCGATTACAAAGGCTCATTGCTAGAGAAGGCTCACTACCAAAGAAGGCTCACTTCCAAAACAAGACTCACCGTCTAGATCAAGACTCACTGTCCAACAAGGGTTAACCACCTAGAGGGATCACTACCACATAGATACAAAGATGATAGAAGATATTTGTTACAAAGAGAAGATAGTCTCAATGCAACAAATATTTTCACAATAATTCCCTCAAACACTTGCAAACATGCATGAATGATAGAGTACACCTTCAACTCACTACATCTAGAAACTCAACAACTAGATTTGAAATTGATATTCTCAACCAAACATTGTATTTTGCATCTATATTTCTCTATTTCTTTGCATACCTTTCACCAATATCTCATCCTATATTTATACCATCTTCAACTTTGAAACATATCCAAAGTCAACCACACGCCGTTTGTATTTATAAATTTGAATTAGGTCGACACCAAAATATTCTAGGGTGGAATTAGAATGAGGGTGACACAACCACTTGCTTCAATAAGCTTCCATAAGCCTTGAAGGTAGTGTTAAACAAAAGGTCATCCAAACTAGTGTGAAACACATAAATCAATTAAGCACACACAACCTTAACACAATCCAAAATTTCCAGATAAAAAAGTTAACTTGAAAACATTCCCAACAACTTATCCTAAAATTGCAAGTCATAAGACTCTAACAAGAAGAAATACGGAGCAACTATATTTCTCCCAGACCTCAACTAGATACACTGGAAAACACACTTCACAAATGGTGAACATAACTCACACTAAACAACAATCCAGAACCCCAAAATATGGATATATCAACTTCCAACAACCATGATTAACATATTTGAACTACACAAACATAGGAGAAAATCCTGGAGTAAAACTCAGAGCAACCACTGAATACCTACAATGTTTCTTCATTACAATTTTTTCAATATCCTTGACATAAACAACCAATAACCATTATCCATAACATCAATGAAAATAACAACCAGTGGAGAACTAATTAACCAGTTGACATCAATGACAAAACCTTCATACTTGCAATGATCTCCCCCTTTGTCATTCATGGAAACACATGATGTGAAAAACCATCAAAGACAACACACTAGCTCTAAACACATTTCCTCATGTTTTTACAATTATGTTTCTCCCCCTTAGTAGATAATATTTTTCACATGATACTCTCTCTCTCACAGCTTTCTCTCCCCATTTGACATCAATGGCAAAGGAAAAACAAAAATTTCATTGATTTCCCCTTTGACATTAAGAACAAAATACTCTTTAAATGACAACACATGAAACTACCTACTCCCCCTGAGAGGCAACCACCAAAAAATCAGTCTAGAAGAAAAATAGATCCATAGATCCACTAGATTGATGCATCTCCATATGCATCTAGTTCAAGAAAGGAGGGGCAATGACCCCTAAATTCACCTGGAGATACTCAAAAATATCTTTAGGAAGAGCCTTCGTAAATATGTCAGCAACTTGATCCTTTGTAAGTACATACTCAAGTTATACTTCATTTTCCACAACCTTCTCTTTCAAAAAGTGATACCTATAGATATATGATTTTTCCTCGAGTGCATCACTGGATTCTTTGAAATGTTAATTTCACTTTTATTATCACAGAAGATAGAAATAGGATCATCATACATTACTTTGATATCTTTCAATGTCTGTCTCATCCACAAAACTTTTGTACAAAAAGATGTTGCAAAAATATACTCAGCTTCAGTAGTGGATAAGGAAACTGAATCTTTCTTTTTACTCAACCAAGCCACCAATCTGTAACCAAGAAAGAATGCACCACCACTTGTACTTTTTCTTTCATCTACACAACCAGCCCAATCTACATTTGTATAAGCACTTAGTGCAAAATTAGTATCCCTATGATACCACAAGCCATAATCTAGAGTGTCATTCAAATATCTAAATATCCTCTTAATAACAACAACAACATGTGTTTCTTTAGGATCTTCTTGAAATCTAGCCACAAGACAAACTACATGCATGGTATCCAGTCTAGTAGCAATTAAATACAACAATCCACCAATCATATATCTGTATTTTCTTTTATCAACCTTAGGTGGATCATCATATTTACTCAATTTGCAACTAGTCACCATACGAGTGCATACCGGTTTGGAACCATTCATTCCAAGCTTCTTCAACATTTCTCTTGCATACTTTGATTGTGAAATAAAAACCCTTTTCTCTGTCTGATTGATTTGTAGCCCAAGAAAGAAATTCATCTCACCAAACATAGACATCTCAAATTATATTTGCATCTCTTCAGAATTTTTTTTGCACATAGTTTCATTTCCTCCAAAGATAATATCATCAATATATACAACCACTATCAAAAAAATTTCATTTTCAATTTTAAAATACAGATTACTATTTGTCATACCTTTGTTGAAACCTTGTTGAATCAAATATCTATCTAACCTTGCATACCAAGCTCTAGGAGCTTGCTTCAATCCATATAAAAGACTTCTTCAATCTTCAAACCATGTTCATTTGATCTGACAACTGAGATCCTTTTGGTTGTTCCATGTATACCTCTTCCTCTAATTCACCATTCAAGAATGAAAACTTAACATCCATCTAATAGACCTTGAAATCTTTATGAGCAACATACACTAAAAACTTTCTGATAGCTTGCATCCTTGCCACCAGAGAAAAAGTCTCTTGAAAGTCTATACCTTCTACTTGTGAGTAACCCTTACACATAAGCCTTGCTTTATTTCTAACTACTTCTTCATTCTCATTCAACTTGTTTATGAATACCCATTTTGATCCAATTATGTTTTTATCTGCCGGTCTAGGGGCCAGTTCCCATGTTTGATTCTTCTCAATCTGCATAAGTTCTTCTTCCATAGCTTTCATCTAATTTTCATCATTACATGCTTCACTCACAGTCTTCGGTTCAATCTTAGAAAGTAAACATAGATTTATCTCACCAATAGTAGCAACTCTACTTCTTGTCAATACTCCTTTCCTCTTGTCTCCAATAATTTGATCTTCCGAATGATTTTTCTACACATATTTAGGTGTCTTTGGGGACACCACCAGAGCTTCTTCTTCTTCTTCATTTTTCTTCTCTTGTTCTTCCACAAATTCTTCAACTTTTACACAATTAGGTTTGTATACACCTAAAATTGGTCTGGAGAATCTGATTAATTAAATATAACTTATTTGATTAATTATCCTAAATTCCTCTACTATTGAATAAATAGAAATATTTATTTATATAGTTCACATTTAAATTCTTATTTAAATTCTTCTAATTCTACTATTATCTCATCATAATTAAATAAACGAAATTAAATACTTTGTCTTATTTAATTATCAAATTTCTCTATTTTATCTTAATCACATCATTCAATCTTAATTAATTAGACAAAGGTTGAATACTTTATTGTTTAATTATCATATTCCTTCTATATTTAATTTAATAAACAACTCCTATAGTTTGTTTTATTAAATTATTTATTCCCCTTTTGCTAATTTAAATAAATAAAAATATTTAAATAAAGGCATAAAGCAAATTTCCTCTATTTACTCACCTACCAAATTAGATATTATATGTTTATGTCTAATTTATGTCTAAATTTAATTCAACTGG
This sequence comes from Sequoiadendron giganteum, assembly GCA_007115665.2. Classification (NCBI taxonomy): domain Eukaryota; kingdom Viridiplantae; phylum Streptophyta; class Pinopsida; order Cupressales; family Cupressaceae; genus Sequoiadendron; species Sequoiadendron giganteum. The sequence continues at coordinate 411,002,827 of CM021105.1, read as the reverse complement.
TATTCACGGGGAAGTTGTGGAGACAAATTGGAGACAAATTAGAAATCAATCTCTCAATCCTCTTCCATCAATTCTTCCTATCCTCTTGCCTGATGTTTTCATGGGTAGGAACCATTCCCAAAATCTTCTCAATCTTTCACCATTCAATCCTCCAGATTGAATCCAAGCCTCTACTTTGTTGCCCCTGTGCAAATCTGCTACTGGGAAATCTATAAATACAACCTCATTCAACAGTAAATGGATCTAAAATATCTCATCTTTGTGCAATATTACTCTGCAAAAATAACATCATAGCAATAACATCAATAGCATCATAGCTTTAGAATTTATAATCATGGCTGCATTTAGTTTGTTGTAGCTTTCATTTATCCCAATTCATGTCAAGTTTAGTAATCATCATATAGGATTAGTTTCCTTCATTTTGACATCTCATTCTCTAGATGGTCATTTTAAATAGTCATAGTGCTTACACGATCTGAGAGCCACAGTGATTTAATAAATATTTGGAGATAGAGAGAAATATGATGCTTTCAAGAGTCTTTTTGTTTCAATTAGATTAACTTTGATTAATTCTCTTGATATAATATTGTATTAAGAAGTGTATTTACATTGTTACTTATTCACACTTACAATTTGGTGCCCACTGTGGGGCATAACCCCATATTTCACAATTTTTTTTTTGATAAGTGTTGCACAGGTTTCTGGCGTGTTCATTTTAGCGCAGACAAGAGCTTTTCTGGTGCTTCCGACAAAAAATATAGCACTTCCAAGTAAAACTATAGCACTTTTGAGCTCTGTTTTAGCGCTTCCACAAAAACTATAGCACTTTTGAGAATTGTTTTAGCGCTTCAAAGGAGGAAACTATAGCAATTCCATGATTTGTTTGAACGCATTGACCACCCATTTCCAACACTTCTGATATAATGCTTCTGAGAAATTATATGGCACTTCGACAAACTGTTGTAGCTCTTTTGAGTATAATGCATTTGATATAAACTATAGTGCTTCTATTCTTTGTTTCAATGCTTCTATAACTCCTTATCTAGATTCGACGCGATCGCGGCCATAATTTTATTTTGATGCATTTGGACTAAAAATAATCAATCCTAGGGTAGTCACTTGATTTAAAATTTATCAATCCTAGGATAGACATCACACATTTTTCTATATCAGTTAAATTTGACACCATGACTTTTTTGAAGCAAAATCTTCACATAGAATAGAAAAATTTGTCTTTTGGGTTTTAAAATTGAACATTGATTATTATGCTTGTGTGGCGAATAGGCTTATGCTCTCCCCTTTATTGGGTGATCAAAATGCCAAACTCATCCTTTATTTCCATGCAATTTATGCTTTTTAAATCCTTTAGAAGGCCTGTCGTGGTGGGAAAAAGTACTCACCCTACGGGAATGACCTAAGTGGGAACAACCAAAGCCAAGTTTTCCACCCCACTATAAAATTAAAAGCGAATCTAGGGAAACCCACTTTTTTCTGGAGTTGTGCAAAGATAACCATCCCCAAAATCTTTGTTCTAAATATTGGGAAGTCTCCTAAGGGAGTTTATCTATTGCCTCTCTGAACAGAAACCCTATCTAAGAACCATAGTGTAATATCCAGCTAAGTTAGTAAACAAACATTGTAATACTCGCAGTGCAAGGGGAGGGAAGAATCTGCCCCCAAGACACTCACCATATAAATGCCAAGGACCGTTTGCTCAAGGGATGAGAAATCCAACTTTGAGTATGCACCTGGAAAAGACAAAAATACGCGCGCCCTCTAGGGGGTGACACGACTATGTGAGTCAACGCAGTTTTAAGATGTGGGTTGTTGAGTATAACGATGACCTTTTTGACCTTAAGAGTGAGTATGTCTAAAGTGTATCTTTGTTAAAAAAAACTAGTGGAAATCAATAGGGACCATTTGTGGTTCTTGGACATACACTATCTGTTTAGATTCTAGGATTAAAAAAAAAAACTATTCTACAATTGCTTGTCGTGTTCTCAAATCATTTAAATCAGGTAAAAATCATCTGAAAAAACATCAAAAAGAGTCAAACAAAATTGCCTAGAAAAATTCATGATTAGAGATTGGAAATCCAAATTTTTTGTCAAGAAATCCATCAAAATCAAGAAACCGAAGAAACCACTTAGTTACCAAAATATTTTGAGCAGAAGACATTTCTTATATCAGAGTAGAAAAATCTTGCTTCATCATAGAACTTTCATACATAGGTATCACAATTTTGCGAGGGGTTATACTGGTGATTATGCCTTAGAGCCTCTTTATTCACAAGCCTATTTTCAAAGAAGAGCTCTTACACAATATCATAATCATAGTCAACCCATACACCAGTCCTCCATCCCACAACCAATGATAGAATACTCCACCAGGCCAGATCAAGTTTTGCAATAAAGAAACTTGAAATCTTTAGGCTTATCATCCAACATAAAAAAAATTACTAGTGGAGATATCTTGTCAAGATCAAAAATCTCGAAAAACAATCCCACCACAAGAAGAAAAAATCAGACAAAACCATTGAAACCCAAAATAGCACTTCCATATTCTGTCTTAGCGCTTCTAAAATAGCGCTTACACCCTTTGTTGCAACGCTTCCGCAAAATATTGCTTCAATCAAATATCATAGCGCTTCTAACCTCTATTGTAGTGATTTCTGCAAAATAGCACTTCGAAAAACTATCATAGCACTTCCACACTCTGTTATAGCGCTTCTGCGCTTTGTTTTAGCACTTCCATGAAATAGCGCTTCTGTGCTCTGTTTTAGCGCTTTTGAACTCTGTTTTAGCACTTTAAAAGAACTATCTTTTCAAAATAGACACTGTCTAGAAATCAGAAAAAGATAGGTTCCTACAAGTTAACATTCTTCTCAACTAAAAACCCAGATCTTGCAAACTATAAAGTGTCAAGAAAATCAAACCAAAATCTTGGTTATTTAGCTAAGTTTCTTTATTAGGATATTATCATCCTACTATAATGAAACAAAGCATAGTAATCAGATTTTAACCTAGTCTCATCAATAGGATATATCATCCTATTTGACTTTGTTAAAATTTATTTGACATTTATCAGACATAGAAGATCAAAGTTTGGTAGGAAAAACAAACACTTGTATGTCAATGTTCACTAGGTTACAAAAACAAAGACTCTTAGAAGAAGACCTTGAAACATCAAATACCATGGCAGAAGAAAATCCTTGGAATAGCTTAAATGAAAATGACAAGAGCAAAATCATGACAAAAGACATAAAAAAGCGCAATAGGACCCAAAATTCCATAAATTTATGGAAAAGATCTTAGAGCAAGACATGGAAAAATATCTCCTAATGCTAGCTAAATTAGGTGCCAAAACTCCCAAAGATTTTGATGTTGATCGCTCAAAAGAAACACCCAGAATGAATGAAACGAAAATACCATAAAACACACCAAATGTAGATCCAGTTGTTGCCTTAACAAGTCAAATGCAGAACTTACAACAACTACAAGACATGACAAAGGGAAACATGAAAAGGTATGCATTACAGGACATTTTTCCTTATCCTTTTGATCCAACAGTAGACATGATACCTTTCCCTAGACACTGCAAATTTCCAAAATATGACAAATACAATGGTAAGACAGATCCGATCGACCATATAAGGGAATTCAAGACCATGAGCTTAGAATTTGCACAAGAAGAAACGTACCTAATGAGGTTATTCCCGAGGAGTTTAGGAGGGCAATGTATGGAATGGTTTTCCAAACTACAACCAGGAATACAAACTTTTGAAGAGCTCGTCAATAGGTTCATATCACAATATTCTTTTAACATCCAACATGACGTCACAATAAAGGATCTCTATAAAATGAAGCAAAACAAAGGTGAGACATTCCTTTCCTGTTTACAATGATGGTGAAGACTATTTGCTAGGTATCCTCGCTCCATACTTGAGGAAGAAAAAATGGAGTTATTCATAGACAATTTGATGGATGAGATGAGCTATAGGCTTGAATTACAATGCCCTCCAACATTTGAAAAGGTAATTGAAAATGGCCTTAAAATCGAAGAAGCTTTAGTCAAACAAGGGGTGATCAAACACTACAATGAAAAATCAAACAACGCCAACTCCTCAAATCAATACACCAACAATGATAAACCTAAATTCTGGCAAAAGAACATAAATACTAGGATCAACGAAACCATAAATGATTTACAAAATGCGAAGCCAATTTTCAACTTGACAACCTCTACTGCAAAGACAAACCAAAACAATGATCACAACATCAAGTCAAATGTCAATCAAAACAATGAAGACTCAAAACCACAAACATATCAAAAATCATCAAACCAGCGTAGATTCACACCATTAGGCCAAACATTAGAATCAACAATGAGGGAACTTGTTGTAATTGGTCTTATCAATACATGAGAAGCACGATTTTGGGATCCAAAAGTCAAACCACCATGGTGGAATGACATAGATTATTGTAATTTCCACAACAATAAGGGACACAAGACAAATGATTGAATGGAATTAAAACATATAGTTCAAGATCTGATTGACAACAACAAGGTATATGTAGAGGGCCATCAAAACAACAACGATCATACATATTTTAAAGGACCTTTACCAAATTACGACAAGGGAGCATCATCTTCTACAAACAGTAAGGGTAAAAATGTCAATCACATTTACGATAGCACGATCTTTTGTTTTTCCAAAGTAGAAAGTGGTACTATCACTGGTAATCACATGGATAACAAAAAAATGAGGGACATTATACCACTAGATTTAATCCTGAGCATACAAATATCCGATAATCAAATAAATAATTTAAAAATTAGAGAAAAACAAGACTATCAACCGGTTAATGTAATGACAAGGGGACAATCCAAGGTAATTTTAAAGGGATTTGTGCCTAAAAAAACAACTCCACCTCCAATTCAATACAAAATTTTCAACCAAATTCAAAAAATACCAGCGCAAATATCAATACTTGAACTCTTTAAACTATCACCATCACATAAGGAAGTTTTAGAACAAGAAATTGTTGCCACCACAGTACCCAACAACCTAGATGTTTGCCAATTCAAGGCTATGGTGGGACATTTGACCACACCAAATTTTCTATCATTCTCTAAACATGATGATGTGTCCCTTAATCATCCACATAACACTACCCTCCATATTGAAGTATTGATCCACAAGCATCGTGTTAAAAGAGTCCTAATAGATGGGGGAGCTGGTTTGAACATTTGTACTTTAAATTTAATCTGTGCACTAGGGTATTCAGATGATGCTATTGATGCCCAAAGAAAAATTACAATAAAAGCTTATGATGAGGAAGAGATATCTTCTAAAGGACTGATTATGTTGCCCATTCAAGTGGGACCAATGATGAAAAATATAGCATGTCAGGTACTAGAAAAAGAGTTAACCTACAATATACTCTTAGAACATCCATGGATTCACGAAATGCAGGTAGTACCTTCGACCTATCACCAATGTTTGAAATTTCTAGTAAAAGGATAGGAGGTGACTATATCAGTAGATTATAACAATCCTCAACATTGTGACACACTCAAAATATCTCAAGACACCTTTGTGCCTCACAATAGGGAAGAATGCATTTCAAATTCATCAAATGAATAAAAAAATCCAACTATTACATCCAAGTGGGTTGAGAAAAAGAATAAATCAAAAGATACAAGTGTTGTTGAAACTACATTAATAGACAATAAGGATCCCCAAAATTCTCTATCACAAAAATTCCAAGAAAAGATCCAGCTAACAGACAAGGGCATGAGACAATATTCTATTGAGCAGGCTCTTAATATTTCACAATTGATGCCATCTCCAAAATCATATGGACAACCATCAATGATTAAACGACAACCATCACAACCTGCCAAAGTTCTAAAGGAAAGATTTGTGAAAGCCGATACTATAGAGGATGAATCAAAAGACAAAGCTATCTTCGATTGGTTGTATAAAGATGAAGAAACATAGACATCAACAAACATCAACATCAAGACAGATAGGTATGGCAAAGGAAAGACTATTTTAGAAAAAAATGGGTTATGAAGGACAGGGACCGATTGGAAAAAGGAAAGAATGCATCGTAGAACCTATTCAACCTCTTACTCTTCATTCAAAAGATAAGAAAGGACTAGGATACTTAGAAGAAGAAAAATAAGAATGACAAATAAGGCAGTTGAAATAATCCTTGAGGTAAGAGATAGCCTGAAACATATTCTAATGAATATGAATGGGATCTATATTCTGATATATCTTACACAGATGTCCAAATTGATGTCATAAAACAATATGCACCTACACGTGAGGAGGGACAGAGCTATGGGTCTAGACCACTTGAACTAGATTCACAACATATCGATGACTCAAGTGAGGATGAACATACATCGAGTGAATTAGATAATCTTGAGGAAGGTACCATCATTGATCTTGATATCCCTAATAACAACTCTCACAACATAACTATTTGAACCCTTGCCGCCATTGATCTGAGTAAATTTGATGACTTCCTACCCTTAGTCCATCCTGAACTTATCGACTGGGAACCCATTGAACCTATAAATGTACCCATATTTGTAGACGATGATGCTATCATAAATTTCCTTTGTTGCAACGAACCTAATACAAGTTTTATCCATAACTCTCATAACAATATGATTCGATAAGAGGGTGTAAAATCTTCCAGTTGCAAAAATAAAAATAGGAATAATGGATCTAATGGTGAAAACCTCTTTGAGGCACTGAGAGATGGGAGATTTGACACCCTTTCAGAGCATTATCATGAAAGGTCATCAATTATGGTGGAGCCTACATAGTCTGTAAACATTGGCACCAAATAAAGAGCAAAGATTTTACACCTAGCAGAATCTATGACAAAACAAGAAAGACCTGAATTTATCAAATTCTTTGAAGAAAGAAGCATTAAATTTTCTTGGTCATACTCTGATATGTCGGGTTTGGACCCAAATATTTTAATGCATCATTTGTCTTTACCTACTGGGATCAAACCTGTAAAACAAAAATTGAGAAAGATGCATCCACATCGCACTAATGGTAAAGGTTGAGCTAAAGAAATTATTGGATGCCAGATTCATTAGGTCTATTTATTATGCCAAATGGATATCAAATATTGTACCTATATCAAAGTTGGATAATAGTATTAGGATATGTATAGATTTTAGGGATCTAAATAAGGCATGCCCCAAGGATGATTTCCCTTTGCCTAATATAGAAATCATCATAGACTTAACAGTAGGGCATGCCATGTTGTCAATAATGGATGGTTTCTTCGGATACAACCAAATCAAGATAACACCAGAAGATCAGGAGAAAACTGCATTCACATGTCCATGAGGAACCTTTTGCTGGAATGTCATGCCCTTCAGGTTGAAAAATGCAGGGGCAACCTATCAAAGAGAAATGACCACTATCTTCCATGATATGATGTATAATTTTATGGAGGATTACGTGGATGATATTCTAGCTAAATATTATTCCAGAGAGGAACATCTGGATATCTTGGGTAATTTTTTCACAAGGCTAGGAAAGTTCAATGTTAGACTAAACCCTAAGAAATGTGTCTTTAGGGTTACATCAACAAAACTCTTAGGATACATAGTCTCAGAAAAAGGTATTGAAGTAGATCCAGCAAAGGTAAGGGCAATAATGGAAATGCCACCACCCATAAACATTAGTCAACTAAGGTCACTACAGGGAAGGCTACAATCAATCAGGAGATTTATCTCCCAATTGACAGACAAAAGTCACCCATTTAATCATCTATTACATAAGAATGTTGTGTTCAGATGGGATCAAGGGTGTGAAACAACTTTCAACAAAATAAAACAATATTTGATGTCACCACCTATTCTCATGCCACCTACAGAAGGAAGACCTTTAATACTATACATTGCAACAACGGATATTTCTTTAGGAGCACTGATGGCACAAGAAGATTATGAAGGAAGGGAACAAGAAATTTACTAAATCAACAGAACTTTGAATGGATATGAAATAAATTATACCTTCATTGAGAAATCTTGTTTGGCGGTGGTATTTGATACCCAACAGTTGTGGAATTATATGTTGACTCACACAATCAAGCTCATAGAAAAAAATGATCCATTAAAATATTTACTTAGTAAGGATGCTTTAACAGGTAGACTGGCCAAATGGGTCATGCTTTTAAGTGAGTTTGATATTCAGTATGTGGAAAGAAGAACCATCAAAGGTCAAGTGATCGCCGAACAATTAGCTGAAGCTCCTTTAATAGATGATCGAACTATGACAATGGAGTTTCCTGATGCAGACATTCTGACAGTAACACCACAACAATGGATACTTTACTTTGATGGATCATATACACAAATAGGATCTCATGTAGGAATTTTGTTCATTACACCCCAAGGACACACTATCCCAAAATCTTATAGACTCATGTTTCAATGTACCAATAATGTGGCAGAGTGAGGCATTAATCATTGGAGTCAAAGTGGCAATTGAATGGGAAATCACATAGTTACAAGTTTATGGGGATTCTCAACTAGTCATTTATCAAGTAAATGATGAGTATCAGAAAAAAGATGAGAAGTTTATGCCCTATAAGCAACTGATAGATGATCTCAAACAATAATTTTTCAATATCAAATTTGAGAAAATTCCAAGGGTAGAAAACAAAGCGATAGATGCTATGGCGACAATTGCTTCTCTTTTACAATTACCGGAGAAACATGGTCGTTATGAGTTTATGGTAGAACAAGTATCTAATCCTTCTTATAATAGTTTAGAAACCCAAAACATATACCAGTTAGATTATGTTGAATCCTCCATCTATGAAAAAACCTATGTGTACCTAAAAGACAACATCCTCCCCCCTGATCTTTCTAGAAACCAAAAATGCAACTTCATCCACCAATCCGTCCGACATACTTTTATTGCCAACATACTTTATCATCGAGGTCTAGATGGTACTCTTCTCTGATGTTTAGAACATAACGAATCTGAGACAACCTTACGTGAGGTTCATGAAGGTATTTGTGGAGCTCATTCAAGTGGTATAACTCTAGCAAATAAACTCCTTTGTTTAGGGTATTACTGACCAAGTATAGAGAAGGAGTCTTATCAGTTTGTCAAGAACTGCCAAAAGTGTCAGATTCATAGTAATCTAATCCACATGCTAGCTCATGAATTACATCCATTCACATCAACATGGTCCTTTTGTCAATGGGGACTGGACTTGGTAGGAAAGATAAATCCATCTTCATCCAATGGACAAAAGTTCATAATCGCAGCGACAAAATAGTTTACAAAATGGATAGAAGCAGTTCCTCTCACAACTATCACTGGAAAATAGATCTCATCATTCATATTGAACTACGTAATCTGTCAGTATGACATACCTCAGTCCATTATCACTGATAATGGATGACCATTTAAAAATTAGGATGTCCAGGAATTATGTGAAAATTTTCATATCCAACATTGTTTCTCAACACCGTATTATCCTCAAGGAAATGGCCAAGCAAAGGCCTCTAACAAGACAATTCTAAAAATACTCAAGAAAACGGTTAATGATGTTGGACGTGATTGGTATGTTCAGCTTAATCCTGCACCATGGGCTTATAGAACCAGCATCAGAACACCAATGAGAGCTACACCATATGCCTTGGTATATGGATCAGAGGCCATACTACCCATTGAGGTAGAGATTCCATCACTCTGTGTGTCACTAAAAGGAATCATTTCAGATGAGGACTATAGAGTATCTAGGCTTCAATAACTGGAACTATTGGATGAGCATCATCAACAAGTTGTCAATCATCTAACGACATACCAACAAAGAATGTCAAGGAGCTACAATCATAGGGTAAAACCTAGAGTCTTTCAGGTTGGCGATTTGGTCCTAAAAGAGAACCCTAGAAATCAGCAGGATAGAGAAAAGAAAGGGAAGTTTGAACCTAACTGGCTAGGTCCCTTTGTCATCATATCAATGTATGGATCAGGCGCTTATCATCTATCAACACCTAAAGGAGATTTGTTTGATGAACCTCTCAACAGTATCCATCTTAGAAGATACTACACCTAAATCACCTAGTGCACATTTCAAACTTTTGAAAAATGGTTTCCTTGATGAAAACATGGCAAACAGGTGTCTTGGTAACAGAAAAAAAATCAAAATAAAAAGAGATCATAAAAATATGAAAAAGTGCAATAAAAAAATATAGTGAAAACCTGGAAACAGGCGATACTTGTGATTTAACTAGCTTTTGCCATCTATTGGGGTACATATCATGGTCGTTACTTTCACCATCACTTTGCATCCATTATCATATCAATGCAAATAATCATGTCTCACGCTAGCTTGAGGACATCTACACATCACTGGGGGAAATAAAGAAAAATGAGCTTAGCAAAATGAAACAAAAACAATGATCGAAACACAACCCAACATAGAACATCAATCACCATCAAAAGCACTTCGAACATGCATATCACATCAAAATCCAAAAACAAGTCAAAAATTCAGTCTCAAAAATTCAAGCCAAAAACATGAGTCTGTGTCAGTCAAACTATGTGGTCTCTGTGTATATAATGTAGGCAAGGCTAATCTTTGATCAACCCCCAAGGCCCCTAGGATAGGTCTTTAGGTTAGGTTTGATTAAAAATCTTAGAAAATCATAAAAAAACATCACAAAATCAGGATAGATGATCTAATCTGAATAATTATTGAAACACTTTAAGTAAAGGTTGGATATGTTGTATTTTTTATTATTTATCATTTCTTTGGAGCAACTCGACGATGAATTGAACTAGAAAAGCTAGGAAGAATAATAGTATTTTCATTTGTCTGTTGTTTGGGAATTAATTATTTAATGTGTGAATTGTCGTGGGATGTGCTCTACAAATGTATCACTAATGACATTCAAAATACACACTAAAATGATTGATCCTTGTTTGTTTACACAAGAAATGCTCAGGTCATCTCGATTTAATTATACCTTGATGCTTGTGTTCATTTGCAATATCCAAAATCATGGAAGTCGTACTCAGGTCATCATGGTCTAAATTATGCCATTGATGCTTGAACTCACTTTCAACAATTTTCAAGCTCTATGATGATACAAAGCACAAAAGTACTGTTAAAATTCCAATAGTTTGCATATAGTTTTGTATGATAAAATTAGATTACATTCATAAATGATTTCTACATCTGCAAAGTGTTTATTATAAAAAGGATTCAAATTGATGATTATCTTTTCTATTAATAAGATTGAGTATACTTGACATAAACAAAAACATCATTGTAACCATGTAGTTGCATCAAAAAAATTCACATTAAAAGGCATTTTCTATTCATCATTCATACATTTTAAATCAAATCATGTTGCATTCATATTTCTCCATATCATATAAAAGTTCTAAGAGAAAATTTCAAAACTAAATCATATGATTGCATTTTTCACCCATCCACTAATTATTTTTCCCTATCAAGTCATCACATTATCCATTCACATTTTATTATCAGTACATTACTACCATACATTAAAATACATCATACATCCATTCATCATTTTATTATTACATCATATTATTGCATTTCCATCAATTCATAATTTATATCATACATCATCTATTTTCACATTCATATCAACATAGGAACATAAATCCCATTTGAATCACATCATTACATCCACATTCATGTATAAAGATGATCATCATATAAAAAGAAAATAATCATGCATCCATACATCATTCATTAATTATAACATCATAAGCATATCATCATCATATAAACTGCATTTATAATATCATAACTAGAATCATCACATAGCATATAGAATATTGAAAGTAAATGCATCCATCATAGATCGATAAAAAACTACTGCTTATCATAAAAATCATATAAATCATCAATGTTAAGTATACAATGAAGTTTGAAATAAAAGAGATACATCATCAAAATTGGTTGAATCGAAGTATACATCATGTCTCAAAAGTATATCACAAAATCATATACGGGCTGCTAGGATCTGCTACTGCCAGACAGTGCAAGCATCTTAGGACTAGTACCTCCCCCACCAGAAGCACTCGAATCTCTTGAATCTCTCCATGGAGGCTGCATCACACCCTCACTAACCGTCCTGCTATCTGTCCTGCCAGATCTACACAACGCATAACTAACTCTCCACTCAGAAGGAACGACATCATGGTAATGACCTCTATAAAACTCTACCTCTCGGCCAACATGGAGAACCTCCCTCATATAATCACCAATGGTAGTACCATCGTCTATCCACTATAAAGTCTCATTAGTCCCCTATGCTCACTCTGTGATATGCCTAGCACTATCTCTCTCCACTATTAGTGTGGCAATCTATGTCTACGCAGCTGCCAACTATCCCTATATCTGAGCTAAGGCTTGTGCATGAGCCCATGCCTGGGTCTATAACTGCATCTATGTCTGCACAAGTAAACCCTATGCCTAAACAAGATGACCCTACAGAGTCTGTATCTACACGTAAGCTGGCAATCTGTGATTGATGATCTATCGAAGAAATCTCCACTTCTCGCCTCTTACGGGGCCTACTACTGGATGGACCTGCGCTACCTACCACAACCCCTTTTCCACCATCATCACCGTCATCTCCATCATCACTGCTACTCTCATCACTACTACTTTCCTCACTATCATCCCCACTATCCTCCTCGGCCTCAACAGCTATGGCTGGATCCTCCACAATATCCTCCTCTACGCGTAGGGGTGTTGGCTCATTAGGAATGGTAATCCGAGGATATGGATGTAATGACAGATATTGTGCATACTCTGTAGTCATTGGTGCCTCTACAATATCATGATGCATGTCCCAAGCTGAAGGTTGTAGAGCACAATATCCCTCTACTATGATATCATAAGATAGAGATGGCCCCCAATCTCTTGTATCACTCTGACGACAAGCATAATTTGCAACACCCTGAGGCATGCACTGAATAATCCCATACTATCTATAGACCCTTCGTAGTAAGAATCTCTCCAATATAAAGTGGGTCCTGCCAATCAAGTACATGGAATCACACAAATAACCATGAAATGCATCATCCTCCTCCCAATGCTCATAATCCAGATATGGGCACCATGTGACAGCCTCTAAATCATCCAATACACGCCTCCAGTGCTCCAACTTACCCATCCTAGACTGGGTAAGTCAACCTCTATATCAGAAAACGTAAGGCTTGGTAGCAAGACTATCTCGTACTGGTAGTGGTTGCATGATAGCAATATGCTCCCACACCCAAACCTAAAGCAAAGTAACTCCCACTGACAGGATACACCCTCTGAAATATACAACTAAATGTAAATCATGATATAGATGTGCCATCATGCACATCCCCCAAGCATATCTGGTCCCATGCATGACCATGCTCTCAAGTACACGGCCCCAACCAACAGAGAATCCCTTTGACCTGTGATCAGGACAAAGGAAACCTCCAATAAATCCAACAAGCACTTTCGGTAAAGTAGCATAAGCATCAACCATTGTACACCACTAAATCCACAATCTTGCAATGTGATCATCCTGAAAAACTCTACAAAGAGCATCTATCCCACTAGCCTCCTGTGAATCATATGCTACAATCTCCCCAACAAACGTTATCTGCAAAATCCGCCATACGTCCTCTGGAGTGACTGTCATCTCGCCAGTAGGTAGGTGAAAGGTATTGTGGTCACTGTGCCACCGCTCGGCTAATGTTGTAAGGAGACCCCGATTAATCCTAATCTGGGGCATGTCAAGAAGAGAAGAAATACCACATCGAATAATAATCTATGTCTCATCTGGTGTCAACTATGGAATCAAGTCAAAGGTCCATGGAAAATGCTCTCGAATCTGGAGGTTACTCAGATGCTCCTATCATCATGAAATGTTTTAAATCAGTACACTATGTCAAATATCACATGTCATTATCCTATAAAATCTAATCAAACCTCATTTATCATGAGGTCATCATTATCAATATAAATTGTACTTCGCCTACATGAGGTCAATTTATTTAAAATCAACCTCGCCTATCATGAGGTTCATCAAAATTGATTTTATTCCTCACCTATCATGACGATAATCAAAATATATCAATCATCTAAATCATTCGTCATGAGGTTGAAAATCATCAAGGTTATTAGATCATCAAATCATATCAAACCGAAGGGTTAACATGATCAAAATTGACAAAATCAAGTTTAAAATTTGACAATTTTTGCAAATATGACTTGGATGCGCTAGAATAGGCATTCGAAGCACTAAAAAATCAAAAGCGCTATTTCATCACTTAGATGCGCTAGAACAGGCATTCAAAATGCTAAAAAATTAGAAGCGCTAGAACAGGCATTCAAGGCACTTAAATATCAGTAGCACCATTTTTTTGCTCAGAAGCGCTATAACATGCTATCAAAGTGCCACATCAATCAAAGCACTATTTTGGAAGGTCAAAGTGTTGAAACAATAGCTCGAAGCGCTAAAACCCTCTAAGCGCTAATTTAAACTATTGAAGCGCTAATTTATCCTATCAAAGCACTACTAGTTTCGAAGTGCTAAACTATCCTATCAAAGCGCTAACATATCTAACAGAAGCGCTAATTCTCAAAAGCGCTAAAACAGGCCCTAGGAGTGCTACACCGGAGTGTGAAGCGCTAAAACTACGAAAATCTAAAAATATGAGAAAAGGCACAAAAAATGAGATTGTACGAAATACGAGGAGGATTATGGGTACATACCAGAGGTTCATAAGCAATTGGGCGCTGGTGACGTCGCACACGCTCGAACTGGTGGTTGTGGTAAGAAATTGGCATCCTACTCCAAGTGGCTCAAATATGTCTCGCTCACAAAGATTTCAAAACTCAAATGCACAAATGAGTATGAAAATGACCTTTTTGACCTTTCATTAGTTTCTTAAAGGTGAAATTTTGTGGAATTTTTAACATTTTAAATTAATTTTATTGGGAGATTAATTGAAATTCATCCAAGGGGCAAATTTTCTTCATCATTATCGAGAGATAAATTATTTTACCACCAAAAATTCATCAAATCATCAAAAATAAATAAATAAATAATTGATAAATTCTGAAAAATCCAAAAAAACTTGAAAATATCATAAATTTATCTCCTGAAGGAGCATATTATCATCAATCACCTAAAAATCAATGTATGGGGCATATTGAAATTTTTTTGTTGATACTAGCAGTAGCAGCAAAATTTTCTTTGATGCAATGTGTAAACACATCACTTCAAAGAGGGGAAAAATGTATACACCTAAAATTGGTCTAGAGAATCTGATTAATTAAATATAACTTATTTGATTAATTATCCTAAATTCCTCTACTATTGAATAAATAGAAATATTTATTTATATAGTTCACGTTTAAATTCTTATTTAAATTCTTCTAATTCTACTATTATCTCATCGTAATTGAATAAACAAAATTAAATAATTTGTCTTATTTAATTATCAAATTCCTCTATTTTATCTTAATCACATCATTCAATCTTAATTAATTAAACAAAGGTTAAATACTTTATTGTTTAATTATCATATCCCTTCTATATTTAGTTTAATAAACAACTCCTATAGTTTGTTTTATTAAATTATTTATTCCCCTTTCTTAATTTAAATAAATAAAAATATTTAAATAAAGGCATAAATAAAATTTCCTCTATTTACTCACCTACCAAATTAGATATTATATGTTTATGTCTAATTTATGTCTAAATTTAATTCAACTGGTATTCACAGGAAGCTATGGAGACAAATTGGAGACAAATTAGAAATCAATCTCTCAATCCTCTTCCATCAATTTTGCATATCCTCTTGCCTGGTGTTTTCATGGGTAGGAACCATTCCCAAAATCTTCTCAATCTTTCACCATTCAATTCTCTAGATTGAATCCAAGCCTCTACTTTTCTGCCCTTGTGCAAATTTTCTGCCAGGAAATCTATAAATACAACCTCATTAAATAGTAGATGGATCCATAATATCTCATCTTTGTGCAATCTTACTCTGCAAAAATAGCATCAATAGCATCATAGCTTTAGAATTTATAATCATGGCTACATTTAGTTTGTTGTAGCTTTCATTTATCAAAATTCATGTCAAGTTTAGTAATCATCATATAGGATTAGTTTCCTGCATTTTAACATCTCATTCTCTAGATGGTCATTTTAAACAGTCATAGTGCTTACACGATCTGAGAGCCACAGTGATTTGATAAATCTTTGGAGATAGAGAGAAATATGATACTTTCAAGAGTCTTTTTGTTTCAATTAGATTAACTTTGATAAATTCTCTTGATATAATGTCGTATTAAGAAGTGTATTTACGTTGTTACTTATTCACACTTACAAGGTTCATTAGATGCATATCCATCAACTTTAATTGAATTATTCATTCCTTCATCAACCTTGACATTTGTTCTTTCTACAATCTTCCTCAATATCTTATTGAAACATCTATAAGCTTTAATTTTAGTAGAATATCCAAGAAAAATACCTTCATCACTTCTAGCATCAAACTTCCCTAAATTTTCTTCATCCCGTCTGATATAACATTTTCTTCCAAATATCTTGAAATACTTAACCGTAGGAATTCTTCCACACCATAGCTCATAGGGGGTCTTAGTACTATTAGCTCTTGCTTGAAATCGATTGAACACATAAAAAATAGTGTGAATAGCTTCTCTCTAGTAAACTTTCGGTAGACCAGCTTCAATAATCATTGATCTTGCAACCTCTTGAATCGCTCTATTCTTTCTTTCAACAACTCCATTCTGCTGAGGATTTCTTGGACAAATAACTGCCTTTTTATTCCATGAACTTCACAAAACATATTAAACTCATGGGAGGTGAATTCACCACCTCTGTCAGACCTCAAGCACTTTATTCTCAAATTTACTTCATTCTCTACCATAACTTTGAATGTCTTGAATCTATCTAATGCATCAAATTTATTTCTAAGAAAATTAATCCATGTATACCTAGAGTAATCATCAATCAAAAGCATAAAGTACCTTTCACCTTGTAGACATCTCACTCTTGTAGGACCACAGAGATCAGTATGAATCAAATCCAATAGTTTTGTAGCAAATTGTTCCTTTGATCTAAAGTTTTGTCTTGCTTCCTTTCCAAACTAAAAATTCCTGCACATAGCATTAATAGGCTTTGTAATCCTCGGTAAATATCTTATGGCTTGAACTGCACTGATCCTTACCAATTCATCAGAATTCATATTACACATTCTCTAGTGCCATAGTCAACTGACATTAATCTAAGTCATAAAGCAATGTCCATCAACACCCTTAAGTTGATATATATTTCCTTCATATTTCTTTCTTGTAGCAATCATTGTTTTGGATCCTTTGCTAATTTCACATCTCTCATTCTCAAATAAAAGATTATATCCTTTACTACATATTTGTCAAACACTCAAGAGATTATGCCTTAAACCTTTGACATAGTAAACACCATCAGTATAATGCTTGCCATCAAAACTTACTAAACCTATCCCATAAATCTTAGCACCAGTATCATCTCCAAACATAACCAAGCCTCCACCATAGTTTTCAAGTTTAGAAAACTTAACCTTATCACCGGTCATGTGATGTGAACAACCACTGTCAACAACCCAATAGTTTTTTTCTTGTTTATCATGTAGGGAAAATATCACACTATCTTCATCTTTCTTCAAAGAAATTTCCCTCACCTATCTTTCAGTATTAGCAAAATTAGATTCATCTTTTATAGCCAAGAACAAGCATTCATTGTCATCAACATATTCATAGTCATATTCTTCATCATAAATACTAGCATCCTAATTCACATAATATTCTTTGTTTCTCTTCTTACCTTTGTTTTCTTTGCTAAATCTTTGTTTGTTCCTCTTATCTCTTTCTAGACATCTCAATTAAAAATGACCTATTTCTCCACAACTAAAGACTTTAAAGGGAAACTTACCTTCATACTTACCTAAGCCTTTCCTCATCCTTCTCAAAAAGTTAGCTTCTACTTCATCAAGGTTTTCTTCATCTGGATCTCTAGCTCTTGTAGCCTTGATAGCATTTTCTGATTTGGATCCATTTCTCAAATTTGGTTTTCTCATCTCAAAAGATGTTAGAGTTCCCAATAACTAATCTTTAGTTTAAGTCTTGTAACCCACATATTATTCAATAGCAGATACCTTTTCACTATATACATCAGGAAGAGTTCTAAGAATCTTGTTCACAATCCTAGGTTCATCTACTGTAGCACCAAGTCCTCGCATTCCACCTACTAGCTCATCCACTCTTTGTACATAGGATTTATTGTTCTCATCTTCATACATATGTAGGATCTCAAACCATGCCTCCAAATTTTGTGACTTTGCTTCTTTGACCTTTGTATCACCTTCATGTGTTTTTTTCTAAAGCATCCTAGACTTCTTTAGTAGTATTCAAATTTTGAACTTTTATTAGCTTGGAATGTGAAAGACTATTCTTCGTAATTAACTTTCCCTTATTGTTTGCCTCATGCACCTTGATTTCATCCATTGTACTCAGACCATTACCTAAAGGAGTGTAAGCAGTCTTATAATATTTATCAACATCATATCAACAATACTCTAGATATCCTTCCATTTGTATCTTCCAGATAACATAATTAGTTTCATCAAACCTAGGATACTCAAAAGTGATTTTTCCTACCATCTCGGTCCTTCCTTAAGCGGTTAAGCTTTTCTCCAAGGAACCAAGATCTAATACCAATTATTGAACAATGCAACTGAGAGGGAGGATGAATCAATTGTGATAAATTTTAATCTTCAAAAATTCCATTGCAAATTAGATCAATCGCAAATCCTTTACTCTACTAATATGATTAACCATTAAGTACAAAGGTAGAAACTGAAAAAATCACACATACACAATAACACCAAATTTACATGGAAAACCCAATAAGGGAAAAACCACAGTGATGATTAGCTCACAATATAGAGAATATCAAAACCGGTTACAAAGCCTCACTGCCAGATAAGGCTTAGTACTAAAAAATGACTCACTATCCAACAAGGGATAACCACCCAGAGGGCTCACTGCCACATAGATACAAAGAAGATAGAAGAGATTTTTTACAGAGAGAAGACAATCTCAATGCAACAAAGATTTCCACCACAATTCACTCAAACAATTGTAGACATGCATGAATGATAGAGTACACCTTCAGCTCATTGCATTTGAAAACTCAACAATTAGATTTCACATTGATCTTCTCAACCAAACACTACATTTGTCATCTATTTTCACATCTATATTTCTCTATTTATTTGCACACCTTTCACCAATATCTCATCCTATATTTATACCATCTTCAACTTTGAAACATATCCAAAGTCGGCCACATGCCGTTTGCATTTATAAATTCAAATTAGGTCAGCTCAAAAACATTCTAGGGTAGAATTAGAATGAGGGCGACACAACCACACATTTCAACACACTTCCATAAGCCTCGAAGGTAGTGTCAAACACAAGGTTGGACAAACCAGTATAAAACACATAAATAAATTAAGTACACACAACCTTAACACAATCCAAACTTTCCAGATAACAAAATTAACTTGAAAACATTCCCAACAACTTATCCTAAAAACTGCAAGTCATAAGACTCAAACAAGAAGAAATTAGGAGCAACTACATTTCTCCTGGACCTCAGCCAAATACACTGAGAAACACAATTCACAACTAGTGAGCATAATTCGCACTAAACAATGATCTAAAACCCCAAAATCTGTATATAGAAACTTCCAACAATCATGATTAAGATATCTGAACCACACGAACATAGGAGAAAATCCTGAAGTAAAATCCAGAGCAACCACTGAATACTAGTCCAGGGGGATATTATTTATTTATCTTTAGTTGCATGTAGTTATTTTGAGTTGTATACTAGTTGACTTGACTAATGACTTTAGTTGCATGACAGATAACAAGTGCATACTTTCAGTTGAGTGGGGATGATCAATCATTCATATTGTTTGCATGAATTTATGGAGAGATATGTTTTAGTTAAATAAGATTGACTTGGGTCCACCTTGGGCGCCAAAGTTGGCATCTTTCAGTTAACACCTTTTGTATGAGAAGATATTTACAAGGCTCAGTCAAGTGGGCCCATTCTTGGGTGCCAACTTTGAGGTGAAGTTTACAAGATATCTTCTTGACCAAATTTTAGTTAAGTGTTCATTTTAGAGCACCTAAATTGAGGAATAATTTGGTTTGACTTCATATTACATTTTGGAACTCTACTTTCCCAATCTAGGTGTAGATTTTTGTGAGGAGATTTATGCTCTTGTATTTTTACAACTCTTGTGAGTTTACATGCTCATAATTGTCTATTTATTGCAGCAATTGCATAAGAGTTTCATAAGAGTTTATTGCAAGTTGTGAAGAAGGATTGTTGAATGCAAGGAAGCATATCAATCAAGGATTCATACAATATTATTGTAATCTTGTTCTAAGGTTAAATAATACAAGCACTATTGATTCTAGTGGAATTTTTTCCCAAAAGGGTTTCTCTATGTATATGTTGTGTCACTTCTATCTCCTTGTCTCATTCTTCTACAATCTTTTGTGTCTTTCTACAATTGGTAAAATTGATCTAAACAAATTAATCATACACAAAGAATTGTGACAAAGAACACTTAATTAGATCTATAGTCTCATATTTTTACAAGTTTTAAGCTACAATATTACCTTCATTTTCAACATTTGGTATCAGAGCTAATGGTTGGTTATGGTTTGGGATGCCTTTCTCTCAAAATTTTGAAGGTTTTTTGGTTGTAGTGGGAGATTTTACTATTGTATTATTACAGATTTGTAAAAGAAGTGTGTCACAATGAGTTCTACTTCTTGTTTAGATATTGAAAGATTCAATGGATCTAGTTATGAGATGTGGAAACTAAAAATGGAGGATCTCCTTGAAGAGAGAGATCAATGGTTAGTTGTTTGTAATGAGACAAATCCATCTACAATGATGTCAGATGAGGATTGGGCTAAGCTTGATAAGAAGGAAAGAGGAACCATAAGGTTATGTCTTACTGATGATGTTCTCTTGAATGTTTCAGATGAAGCTACTGCATATAAACTATGGAAGAGGATAGGTGATATCTATCAAACCAAAAGTCTTGCTAATAAGTTGTATCTGAAAAGACAGTTGTATTCGTTAAAGATGAAATATGGAAATTCTATTGCACATCATTTAAATGCTTTCAATTTGATTCTAATTCAGTTCGTATCTGTAGATGTAAAGATAGAAGATGAAGATAAATGCATTTTGTTTTTTTGTTCTTTACCAAATTCTTGGGAAAATATAATTGTTTCTATCATTGGTAGTGGTGCAGATCCTAAAATGCACAATATAATTCCTACTCTCCTATCAGAGGAGATGAGGAGGAAGTCTAAAATGGGATCCCAAGATGCCTTGTTTGTAATAGGTAGGCCTAAGGAAAAGGAACCTAGGGGAGACAAGAAAGGAAAGGGTAAGTCCAAAGGATGGTCTAAAACCCTTGGTAAGAGTAAAGTAAAGTGTTGGAACTCTGGGAAACTAGGACATGTAAAGAAGGATTGCAAGAACAAGAAAAAGAGTTATGATGCTTCTATAGAGAAATCCTCATATGATGGTAATGATGCATTGATGATTTCATGTAAAACTGTTAGTGATGACTCTTGGCTTATTGATTCAGGTTGCTCCTATCATATGACTCCTAACAAGGATTGGTTCACTAATTATACTGAATATGACGGAGGGAATGTCTTCCTTGGAGATTATAGCACAACAAAGATTGTGGGCAAAGGAGAGGTAAAGTTGTGTTTCAATGATGGTAGGGTTAAGACCCTTAATGATGTTTTACATATTCGAGGACTTGCTAAAAATATACTTTTTGTATCTAAGTTTAATGATTTTGGAATGCATGTGACATTTGAAAAAGGTGGTTGTAGATTGATGAAAGGGAATATGGTGGTTGTTAAAGGATCTTGGATTGGTACTTTGTTTAAGCTTAATACCTCCAATTTTAATAAATCAGCCAATGTAACTAAATCTGAAAATACATGTATGTTGTGGCACCATAGATTGGGCCACATTGGTGAAAAAGGTCTTAGGACCATTTTTAATAAGAAATTGGTTGATGGTATTCCTGATTATAAAATTGGCAAAAATGATTTTTGTGAGCATTGTGTGTTTGGAAAGAAATCTAGATCTTCATTTCCTAATGGAACAAATAAAACTAAAAGATTATTAGAGATTATTCATTTAGATGTTATGGGTCCTATGGATATTGACTCTATTGGAAAATCTAGATATTATGTCACATTTTTTGATGATTTCTCAAGATACACTTGGATCTATTTTATGCATAACAAATATGATGTGATCAATAAGTTTAAATAATTTAAGGCTTTAGTTGAGAAACAATTAGATCATAAGATAAAAGTGTTGAGATCAGATAATGGTGGTGAATATTGTTCTAAGGAATATGATGATTATTGTAAGCATGCAAGAATTGCGAGATAGAAAACTACTCAATATACACCTCAAAAAAATGGAGTAGCAAAAAGGATGAAACGAACCTTAATGGAAAGAGCTAGGATTATGTTAAGTAGTGCTAAGCTAGATCGGTGCCTTTGGGCCGAGGTTGTAAGTACTTCTTGTTATTTAATCAATAGATCTCCTAGCTCATCTATTGAAGATACAACCCCTTATGAAATGTGGTTAGGTAGGAAACCTAGTGTTGCACATTCAAGGATCTTTGGTTGTGAGGATTTTGTTCATGTGCCTAAAGAAAAGCGGTCTAAGTTGATCCAAAAGAACATAAATACATATTCATAGGTTATGATTGAAATGTAAAAGGTTACAAGCTTTGGAATCCTCTAACCCAAAAAATTACTTTATCTAGAGATGTGATTTTCAGGGAATTTAGATCTTATACTGGTGAAGAACAACCAAAGGAGAAGGATACTTCTCGAACAGTGCATTTTGAGATAAAAAATGAGAAGCATGAAGATGCACATGTTGAAGAACAATTGGATGGATTGAATGAGGAGAGTTCACAGCATTCTAAGATAGATGCTCATGATGAGCATATTGAGGAACAAGAAGAACCTTCTTTGAGAAGATCCACAAGACAACATAATCCCGCTGATAGGTATGTCCCCCCCGATTTCCATTGTATATTTTATTTGATGAGTACTAATGATGAACCAAGATATTACAGGGAGGCTTTGTCTTTAGATGAGAAAAATCTTTGGTCATAAGCTATGCATGAGGAAATGGTTTCCTTGGATACTTGTGAAACATGGGATCTTGAGAGTTTGCCTAAAGGAAGAAAGGCCATTGGTTGTAAATGGATCTTTAAAAAGAAAATTAGAGCAGATGGTAATCTCAAAAGGTACAAGGCTAGATTAGTAGCCAAGGGCTACTTCCAGAGAGAGGGAGTTGACTTTAATGAAATCTTCTCTCCTATCGCTAAATTAACTTCTATTAGTTTATTTTTATCTATTGTTGCTGCTCATGATTTTGAGACAGAGCAAATGGATGTGAAAACTACTTTCTTACATGGGGATCTTGATGAGGAGATTTATATGAGGCAACCTGATGGATTTTTTTGTAAAAATAAAAGAATTATTGGTTTGTAGGTTAAAGAGATCTTTATATGAATTGAAATAGTCACCTAGAATGTGGTACTAGAAGTTTGATGCTTTTGCATTAAAAATTGGTTAATGAGGAAGATCATTGTGTTTACATAAAATGTATTGATGATCAGATTTTAATTATTATCTTATATGTTGATGACATGTTGTTTATTGGTGCTAGCAAGGTAATGATCAAAGAATTGAAAGCACAACTCTCTAGCACATTTGAGATGAAAGATCTAGGGGCTGAAAAATATATCCTTGGTAAGGAGATCAATAGAGATATAGGTAACAAAAATCTTTTTTTAATTCAAAGAAACTATGTTGATACTATTTTGAAACGATTTAACATGCAGGATAGTAAAGCAATTAATATTCCTTTACTAGTTGGCATTAAGTTAAGTTTAGACATGAGTCCTAAATTTGAATTTTATGATGAGAAAATGTCTAAGGTTCCTTATGCTAGTGCAATTGGTAGTTTGATGTATGCAATGGTCTATACAAGACCAGATATAGCCCAAGCAGTGGGAGTTCTAAGTAGGTTTATGTCTAACCTTGGTAAAGAACATTGGACTTATGTTAAGAGGGTGTTTAGATATTTATGAGGTACTTTTGATTACTGTTTGGTTTATCATGGTGCTAATGATATTGATATTATGCATTGATCATTGGACATGCAGGGTTTTGTTGATTCATATTGGATAGGAGACTTGGACAGTCGGAGGTCAATAAGTGGCTATGTGTTTACTTTTTTTGGAGTTGCAGTTAGTTGGATGAGTAAGAGGCAGCCCATGGTTGCTTTTTCCACCACATAATTAGAGTACATGTCTGCTACACATGCCTCTAAAGAGGTAGTTTGGTTATAGAGACTTGGGAAAGGTATTGGTTTTAATTGCAAGCAAATTAGACTTGAATGTGATAGTTAGAGTGCTATTTTTTTAGCCAAAAATCCTATGTAGCATGCTCGTACTAAGAATGTTGATGTTCAATATCACTTTGTGTGAGAAATGGTTGAGAGTGGGAAGTTATTGATTGAGAAAGTTGGCACTTTAATCAATGTTGCAGATTATCTTACGAAACCAGTTCCTATAGATAAGTTATCTTGGTGCAAGAAGACCATTGGCCTTGAGTCTTGTACTTGATTTATAATAATGATTCCTTGTTTAGAATAATTGTAATGTATAATGTCAAGTGGGAGAATTTTGGGAATAGGATGTCATTGAATTACAATCCTAAACATATTTCATGCATCTCCCAAGTCCTTGGAAAGTGTTCTCCAACACTATGATTAGAAAGAGATTAAATTAAAATGAAATGAACATGTAAATCAATATTTGTAATTATTCCTAAATAATAGGAACATTTGGGGACATCCAAGAAGAGCTCCTACAAGATAGGAGCACATGGGGTTCCCACATGGAAGGTGGAACCCACCTTGTTTCAATTAACTATTTGGAGGATTGATATCACTTCAGTAATGCATGTCTAGTTCCTACAAAATAGGGATTGATATTTACATGAGTGGAGTGGAAATATCAATTCAATATTAGTTTAGTTTAGTTTAGTTCAATTTAGTTCATTTCAGTTCAGTTATGGTTCATTTATCTTCAATTGCATGTAGTTATTTTGAGTTGTATACTAGTTGACTTGACTAATGACTTCAGTTGCATGACAAATAACAGGTGGATACTTTCAATTAAGTTGGGATGATCAATTATGCATATTGTTTGCATGAATTGATGAAGAGATATGTTTCGGTTAACTAAGATTGACTTGGGTCCACCTTGGGTGCCCAAGTTGGCATCTTTCAATTAACACCTTTGCATGAGAATATATTTACAAGGCTAAGTCAAGTGAGCCCATTCTTGAGCGCCAAATTTGAGGTGAAGTTTACAAGATATCTTCTTGACCAAAGTTTAGTTAAGTGTTCAGTTTGGGGTGCCTAAATTAAGGAAGACTTTGGTTTGACTTTGGATTACATTGTGGAAATCTACTTGCCCAATCTAGGCGTAGATTTTGTGAGGAGCTTTATGCTCTTGTATTTATACAACTCTTGTGAGTTTACATGCTCATAATTTTCTATTTATTGTAGCAAGTGCATAAGATTTCCATGAGAGTTTATTGCAGGTTGTGAAGAAGGATTGTTGAACACAAGGAAGAATATCAATCAAGGATTGATACATTATTATTGTAATCTTGTTCTAAGGTTAAATAATACAAGCACTATTGATTCTGGTGGAGTTTTTCTTGAAAGGGTTTCTCCACGTATATGCTATGTCACTTCTATCTTCTTGTCTCATTCTTCTAAAATATTTTGTCTCTTTCTACAATTGATAAAATTGATCTAAACAAATTAATCATACACAAAGAATTGTGACAAAGAGCACTTAATTAGATCTACATTATCATAGTTTTACAAGTTTTAAGCTATAATATTACCTTCATTTTAAAAACCTCAAGTCTAAGGAATGGTAGAACATATGTGGTAGTAGTTTCCCAAGCCAAAAGTTCAAAAATAGAAATTGGGGTGGTGGATCAAAAGGTTGGTTAAACTTACATAAGTTTGGGAATCCACTACAAAAGTATTATAGGGGAATGAGGGTACCCTACTACTATTTAGAATAGCATTCTACAAGGTAATATTCTTCCCTCGAGTGAAGTGTCATGGTGGAGAGATCCAAGGAGGCATAAAACCAACAATCAAAGAGCAAGAGAGCATGGTGATCATGGATAGGGAAGAGGCACTGTTGCCAGGAGGAGTGGAGTTTTGTTCAAAGGAGTGATGTAGAGTCTACAAGAATTGCAGAGGAGTTGAACTTGGATTTTCCAAGAGGGGACCTAGGTATTAGAGTGGGTAAGTCTTTGTAGATCCATGAGAGGTCTTCAAGGACCACCAAGGGGAGTACAATGAGTTTTGAAGTGACTTGGAGTTATAGGGTTTGGAAGGCACATGAAGAGTTGTAGCCAGAGGTGAGATCAGTACAAGATCACAGCTTAAAGAGTGTGTGCAAACCTAGGGTTGGGAACTTGTATTGGGTTCTTGGGAAGGACTCTAATTAGTGACCAACAACATAGTTGTAATTGAATGTAGACCGGGCTAGGAGCCATTTTGCAATCAATAAAGCTATCTATCTACCCCACATTGGTTTTGCACTATTTTGTGTGCATATATTAGGTTATATTGCATTGTGTATACAAGTTTGCATTAATAGTTAGTTTCATTGTGTATTGGTATTTTTTTGATTTGTGTGTACAAGTATTGGTGCTTGGGAGAGTGCATGCATATTCATGTACTCTTAGGCACACTTGATAAGTGAAGAAAAGAGTTTTGGTGTTGCACGAAGGTGTGGCCATGTGACACTAGTGTTGCACTATTTTGTGTGTATATATTGGGTTGCATTGCATTGTGTATATAAGTTTACATTGCTAGTAAATTTCACTTCTAGAATTGGGATATGTTACTTCATAGAAGGCACCAAGGTAATTGAGATTTTATTTATTTTTTTGTTTGTGCCCTTTCCAAATAGTTACCCATTTTTTTCTTCTTTCCTTTACCTCCTCTTTTTCTAAATAATTTCTTATGATATCCTCTTCAAAAACTACCCTCTAGTGAAAACCTCCTAATCTAGAATTAATTTTGATTGGACCAATGAAGCTCTCAAGGTAAAAATCTCTTTTGATGTCAAAGATCATCCTATAAGATTGTAAAATAGGATAGACAAGATCTAATCCCTCTTTATTGGTACAAATAAAGTTTGAAACTACCAAGGATGATGAGAAGAATGATCCCTTTTTATACCTCCTCAAATGAAACTTGTCAGTTTCATCCAATTCTTAGATTATCTCCATGTATGTGAACCTTGGTGATATAGTCCTGGAAAAAAATATGGAGTCTTACAAGAGACCCATATACTCTGAATACTGTAGAATTTTCATGTAAAAACTAATATCCCCAGTTGTGAGCTATGCCTAGCTTAGGTTTCCTATCCTTTGGCCTTAAGAAATCAAGAATTTCCTTAAGTAGTCTTTGTTGTTCAACACCTATACACCTTTAAAAAATTTAAAAAGAAATCTTCAAATACCACATAATTTGCATTTTGGAAATGCATATCCTAGATGTACATCCAACATTGGACTAGGAGATGGGTGCCACTATCATCATTGTATCTAATATATATATTTATCCCAAACCTTTCTCCCACCATACAGGAACATGTGACATAACAAGGAGTGTAAGTGTGAATAAGGAAAACAAGAGTAATACACTTCTTAATACGACATTATATCAAAGATCAAGCAAATTAAACTAATTTAAAACAATAATCTACTAAAAGCATCATATTGCTCTCTATCTCCAAAGATTTATTAAATCACTGTGGCTCTTAGATCATGTGAGCACTATGATTGTTAAAATGACAATCTAGAGAATGAGAAGGATGTTGATAATATGTATATGATCAAAAGAAACTAATGCAATATGGATTGACTTGAAAACTGATAAATGCAGCTACAGGAGGCAGCCATGATTGTAAAAGCTTGAATGTTGGATTTTGGATGTTGGATGTTGGATGCTAGATGTTGGATGCTTGAATTCCTGCAGAGTAAGAGTGCATAAATTAGATAAACCGAGATCCTTTTCTTGGTTGAATGAAGCTTTATTTATAGATTTCCTCGCTGTAGAAATGCATAGGGATGGCGAAGAGAGGCTTGGATTCAATCTGGAGGATTGAATGGTGAAATATGGAGGGGATTGTCTCTACCCATGAAAACACCAGGCAAGAGAAGAGGAAAGATTGATGGAGGAGGATTGAGAGATAAATTTGCAATTTGTCTCCAATTCTTCCCATGAAGTTTCAATCAATTAATTTTGACATGATTTTGACATAAATTAGACATAGGATATCTAATTTGATTTGAGGAAATATAGAGGAATATTCCTTATGCCTTTATTTAAATATTTTTGATTTATTTAATTAGCAAAAGAGGGATAAATAATTTAATAAAACAAACTATAGAAGTTGTTTATTAAATTAAATAGAAGAATAATGGCAATTAATCAATAAAGTGTTTAATCTTTATTTAGTTAATTTAAGATTGATGTGATAGAATAAAATAGGGAAATGATAATTAAATCAAACAAAGTATTTAATTTTATTTATTTAATTAAGATGAGATATTAGAAGAATTTAAATGTGGCGTGAATGTGAACTATATAAATAAATAATTCTATTTATTCAATAGTAGAGGAAAAATAGGATAATTAATCAAATAATTCATATTTAATTAATCAGATTCTCCAGACCAATTTTAGGTGTATGAATTTTTCCCCTCTTTGAAGTGATGTGTTTACGCGTTGCTTCGAAGAAAATTTTGCTGCTACTGCCAATATTGATGAAAAAAAATCAGTGTGCCCCAGACATGCCTCAGATATTGATTTTCAGATGATTGCCGATAATATGCCCCCTCGAGAGATAAATTAATAATTTGATGATTTTTAGAATTTTTGAATTTCCATGATGATTTTTCAATGATTTGACGAAGATCTGATGAAAAAATAATTTATCTCCCGACATTGATGAAGAAAATATAGCTTGTGTTGAATTTTCAATTAATTCCATGAATAAAATTAATTAAAATAAAATAAAACCCACCAAAATCCCTTTTCAAAAAGCTATATATAGTCCAAAAGGTCATTTTCAAAGTCATTTGCACCTTTTGACTTTCAAATTCTTGTGAGAGACATTTCATCCAGCTAGAGCAAGATGCCAATCCCCTACCACACTCACCATTTCAAGCGCGTACGATGTCACCAGCGGCCGACCGTGTACAGACCTCCGGTATGTACCCATAATCCACCTTGCTTTTTTTTCGTGCTTTGTTTATGCTTTTATGTTTTTTTCTTAGTTTAGCGCATCCAAGTTGCATTGTAGCACTTTGCACTTTGGTGTAGCACTTTCGTTGTCTGTTTTAGCGCTTGCGTTATTTCCTCTAGCGCTTTCGTAGGATAGTGTAGCGCTTTCATGATTTAGCGCTTAGGTAGTTAGGTTTAACGCTTTGATGTCGGATCCTAGTGCCTATAATGTTCTAGCGCTTTCATGTGGTGAATTTGTGCATCGATGGTCTATTATAGCGCTTCTGGTAAAGCAGTGCTTTGATGGACTATTTTAGCACATCGATGCGGTAAAACAACGCTTTGGGTATAGTGGCGCTTCGGGTGCCTGTTTTAGTACATCCATGTGCTGAAATAACGCTTTTGATAAAGTAGCACTTTGAAAACCTGTTTTAGCACATCTAAATGATAAAGTGGCACTTCGGTTTTTTAGCGCTTTGGATGCCTGTTTTAGCGCATCCATGTTAGATTTTCAAATTTTGACATAGTTAACTTTGATTTTTGCCAATTTCGATCATGTCCATTCTTCGGTTTGGTATGATTTGATTATCCAAATTCCCTGATAACTTATTTTGATGACTTTTAAATAAGACTTACTCTCATGATAGGCGAGAAATAATCCTATTTATGATGATCCTCATGATAGGTGAGGAATGATTCATATCTGATAAACTTCATGATAGGCGAGATTAGATAATGTTGATGAACCTCATGATAGGTGAGGTTTGTTGATGTGTTTTCATGAATTTTGATCGAAAAATTCATACCAAAGTTGGATTAGATCTGATAGTAGAATGACTTTTGATTTCTTGACATAGTGCACTGATTGTAGATTTTTTTATGATGATAGGAGGATCTGGGTACTCTCCAGATGCGAGAGCGGTTTCCCTGGACCACCAATTTGATTCCTCATTTGACACCAGATGAGATTTAGGTCATAGGTCGATGTGGCCTTACGAGTTTACTTGACATGCCCTAGATTAGGATGAATTGAGGTCTTCTTACTACTTTGGCTGAGAGGTGGCACAGTGACCATAAAACCTTTCATTTACCTACTAGTGAGATGGCGGTCACACCCAAGGATGTGTGGCAGATTCTACGACTTTCGATCATGGGAGAGATTGCAGTTTATGATTCTCATGAGGTTGGTGGGAGAGATGCTCTCCGTAGAGTGTTTCAGGATCAGCATATTGCAGGTTCGAGTGTCTGATGGAGGACTATTGTTGATGTGTATGCTTCACTACCAGTAGTGCTTGTTGGATTCATTGGAGGTTTCCTTTGTCCTGATCGTAGGTCAAAGGGATTCTCTGTGGGTTGGGGATGGATTCTGGAGAGCATGGTCGTACATGGTATGAGATATGCATGGGGGATGTGTATGTTGGCACATCTCTACCATGACTTACATTCAGTGGTATATTTGGGGGTGCATAGTTTATCAGCTGGGATGACACTTCTACAGGTGTGGGCATGGGAGAATTTCTCTATTGCTCGACCATTTCCAGTTTTGGATAGACCAACAGGAAGACCATATGTTTTCAGATACAGAGGTCAATTTACCCAAGCTCAGATGGGTAATTTGGAGCATTGGAGATGAGTGTTAGATGATACAAAGAGTGTTGTCTGGCAGCTGTACTTAGACTATGAGTAGTGGGACGAGGATGATGACGTGCTTGGGTATCTTTGTGATTCTATGTACCCGATTGGTAGGACACCTTTTGTTTTGGAGAGATTTTTTTTATAGCGGGTGTATAGGAAGAACGACATTGTTCAATGTATGCCATAGGGGGTAGCCCACTATGCTTGACGACGAAGTGATATACCTGATTGGGGGCCATGCCTGTCATATGAGACCATAGTAAAGGGGTACAGGGCTCTGCAGCCATCTGCTTGGGATATGCATAGGGATATTGTTGAGGCACCTGTGACAAAGGAGTATGCAACCTTTTTGGCATTGAATCCACATCCTCGCATCACAATTCCTAATGAGCCAACACTATTACCTATGGAGGATGATGTTGTCGAGGGTTCTGAGGAGAGTAGTGGGGGTGATACTGCATCAAGCAATAGTACTGAGAGCAGTAGCGGTGATAGTAGCAGTGATGATAGTGATGGTAGCGGAGGGGCTGGACCAGTCAGTGTTGGTCCATCATCTAGTAGGCCTCGCAAGAGGCAAGCAGTGGCAGTACCGTTAGTTGATCACCAGAGACAGATTGTTGGTTTACAAGCACAGGTATAGACCTTATAGGGATAGTTGGTACAGGCCCAGGGTTTGTTGGTACAAACGTAGACCTAGATGCAGGCTCAAGCAAAGACTCATGCTCAGGCATTAGCATAGGTACATGGACAATTGGCCGCTATTCAGACTCAGGTTGCTACCTTGACAATCGAGCGAGATAGTGCAAGACAGATTGCTAAGAGGGCACAGGAGACAGTCGAGACCCTATAGAGAGTCGTCGATGGTACCTCTATGGAAGATTACATGAGGGAGGTTCTGCGGGCTGGCCGTGAGGAAAAGTTTTACCAGGGTAGATACCATGATGCAGTGCCTACCGAGCGTAGAGTCAGCTATGCCCCGTCAAGATCTGGTCGGATAGTTAGTGAGGGTGTGACACAGCCTCCTCGAGGAGATCCCAGATATCCTGGTCTTGTTGGGCCTGCACATTCTAGTAGTAGTAGATCATAGATGCTATTATGATTCTTTTTGAGATATGATGTATATTCTGAGTCAACTTATTTTTGACGATGTATCTTTTCTTATTTCAGACTTCATTGTATACTTGACATTGATAATATATATGATATGCAGTGATTTCTATTTATGATGGTTTAATCAATTCTATGATGTATGCTTTTAATTTATGTGATGATGTATCATGTGATGAATTCTTTTATTTCAATGATGATTCCAAATGAAATGTATATGCAAAATATATAATGTATGGATGTTTTGATGTAATGTATGAAGTTCTAAATGATGAATGCATTTTATTTTAAATGTGATAAAATGAATGGATGTATGGATGTATGATGTGATGTTTCTATAATGACATGACTTGCATTTATTTTAATGTGATAAAATGTATGGATGTATGGATGTATGGATAATAATGTTTGGAATGTTATGGTAAAATGAACATGATGTAAAATGATATGATGTTGATGATAAATGAATGATGAACATGATGAAAAATTAATGATGAGGTGATGACTTCTATATGTTTTTTATGATTTTGATTTATGTCAAGTATACTTAGTCATATAAAATAATCATTAATTGGATCTCTTTATGCAACAAATACTCTGCAGATAATGAATTTATGATGAATGCAGTCTAATTTTAACATGGAACTATATGTAAAACCATTGTCATTTTAATAGTACTTTTTGTTTGGTATCATCATAGAGCTTTTACTCGATGTTGAAATTCAGTACAAGCGTTAATGGTATATGTTAGACCAATGACGACCTGAGTACTTCTTTCATGATTTTGATATTGCAAGTGAACACAAGCATCTAGGTATAATTGAACCAAGATGACCTGAGCATTCATTGCATAAACAAGCAGTGATTAATCATTTTAATATGTGAATTCTGAATGTCATTGGTGATACATTTTCATAGCACATCCCCCAACAATTCACACATTCATATAATTAACTTACAGACAACAGACAAATAAAAATATCATTCTTCTTCCTTGTTTCTCTAGTGCAATACATCATCAAGTTACTCCAAAGAAATGATAATATCAATCAAAAATACAACTTATCCACTTTTTACTTAGAGTATTTCAAATCATTATTCATATTAGATCATCCATCCTGACTTTTTGATGTTTTTATGATTTTCCGATATTTTGACCAAAGACGTAACTTTCTAACCTATCCTAGGGGTCTCGGGGGTTGATCAAAGATTAACCTTGCCTATGTTACACATGCAGAGACCACATAGTTTGACTGACACAGACTCATGATTTTGGTTTTGTTTTTCTAGACTAACTTTTTGACTTGTTTTTGGATTTTCTGATATGATATGAATGTTTGATGCTTTTCTAATGGTGATTAATGTTTGTGTTTTGATCTTATTTTTCTTTTCTTGTCATGTTGTTGTTTTCCCATTTGGAAAGGCCGATGTTTTCATTGCCCCCAATGATATCCCAATTTCACCCCCAAGCTAGAGTGAGACATGACCATGTGACATGATTTGATAATGGATGTAATGATGGCAAGACTAATGACATGATATGAAATGGTAATGGTTGCTAGACTAATGATCCTGATATGTATCAAAATAGATGGGAAAGCTGATTTAGAATCACATACAACACCTATTTCTAGGTTTTCACCATATGTTTTGATTACACTCTTTGTTTTGTATATTTTTCTTTTTCTATTTTTTTTCATTTTTTTGTTTCTATTTTTTGTATTTTTTTGTATTTTTTGTTTCCAAGATGCTTGTTTGCCAGGTTTTCATCAAGGAAACCCCTTTTCAAAATTTTAACCTGAGCACTAGGAAATTCAGGTGTAGAACTTTCTGAGATGGATACTATTGATAGGTTCATCAAACAAATCCCCTTCTGATGTTGATAGTTGATAAGCCCCTGATCCGTACACTGATATGATGACAAAAGGACCTAGCCAATTAGGCTCAAATTTCCCTTTCTTTTCCCTGTCTTGTTGATTTATTGGGTTTTCTTTTAGTACCAAATCGCCAACTTGAAAAATCCTAGGTTTTACCCTATGATTGTAACTCCTTGATATTCGTTGTTGATATGTTGTGAGATGATTAACAGCTTGTTGATGATGCTCATCCAACAATTCTAATTCTTGCAGTCTGGATACCCTATAGTCTTCATCTGAAATGATTCCTCTGAGTGATACATGAAGTGATGGAATCTCAACTTCAATGGGTAGTATGGCCTTTGATCCATATACCAAGGCGTATGGTGTTGCTCTTGTTGGTGTTCTAATACTAGTTATGTAGGCCCACAATGCAGGCTTGAGTTGAACATGCCAATCATGTCCAACATCGTTTACCGTCTTCTTGAGGATTTTTAGAATTGTTTTGTTAGAGGCCTCTACTTGGCCATTTCCTTGTGGATAGTACGGTGTTGAGAAACGATGTTGGATATGGAAATTTTCACACAATTCTTGAACATCTTGATTTTTGAAAGGCCGTCCATTATCAGTGATAATAGATTGAGGAATTCCATATCGACATATTATGTAATTCAAGATAAAAGATTAGATTTGCTTCCCTATGATCGTTGTAAGGGGTATTGCTTCTATCCATTTTTTGAAATATTATGTGGCTATTATAATGAACTTGTGTCCATTGGATGAAGAGGGATTTATTTTTCCTACCAGATCCAAGCCCCATTGACAAAAGGGCCATGTTAATGTGAAGGGATGCAGTTCTTGTGCTAGTGCATGAATCAGATTACTGTGAATATGACACTTTTAACATTTCTTTACAAACCAATAAGATTCTTTCTCCATGCATGGCCAATAATATCGCAAATGGAGGAGTTTCTTGGTTAGAGTTATCCCACTCGAATGGGTGCCACAAATACCCTCATGAAATTCACATAGGGCCATCTTAGATTCTTTGTGTTCTAAACATCGGACTAAGGTACCATCAAGACCTTGACGATATAGGATGTCAGCAATTAAAGTATGTCAAGCAGATTGGTGGATAAAATTATGTTTTTGGTTCCTAGAAAGATTGTTAGGAAGGATATTGTCTTTCAGGTATGCATACATTTTTTCATAGATGGAGGTTTCAATGGTCTCTAGATGGCATATGGTATTGGATTCTGAATTATTGTGAGAAGGACATGGTACTTGTTCCACCATAAACTCATAACAACCTCGTTTCTCTGGCAATTGTAATAGTGAAGTGATTGCGGCCATGGCATTTGTAGCTTTGTTCTCCACCCTTGGAATTTGATCAAATTTGATGTTGACAAAAAACTGCTTTAGATCATCTATTTTCTACTTGTAAGGCATCAAATTTTCATCCTTGGTCTGATACTCGTCATTTACTTGATAAATGACTAGTTGAGAGTCTCCATATACTTGTAGGTCTGTGATTCTCCATTCAATTGCTATCTTGACCCCAGTGATCAATGCTTCATATTCTGCCACATTATTTGTACACTGAAACATCAGTCTATATGATTTTGGAATGGTGTGTCCCTGGGGATTGATGAAAAAAAATTTTGATCTAGATCCTCGTTGTGTGTATGATCCATCAAAATATAATATCCATTGTTGTGGCGTCACTGTCAGAATATCCGCATCTGGAAACTCCATGGTCATGGGTCGGTCATCTGGTAAAGGAGCCTCCACCAATTGTTCAGTGATTGCTTGACCCTTGATGGCTTTTCTATCCACATATTGAATATCAAATTCACTTAATAGCATGACCCACTTGGCTAGTCTACTTGTTAAGGCATCTTTATTGAGTAAATATTTTAAGGGGTCAATCTTTTCTATTAATCTAATTGTATGGGTCAACATATAATGTCTTAGCTGTTGAGTAGCAAACACCACCGCTAAGAATGATTTTTCTATGAAAGTGTAGTTTATTTCATAGCTATTTAATGTCCTTCTGATATAGTAGATGGCATGTTCCTTTCCTTCACAATCCTCCTGTGCTAATAATGCTCCTAAAGATATATTTGTTGTTGCAATGTACAATATCAGAGGCCTTCCTTTGGTTGGTGGCATGAGAATAGGCAGTGACATTAGATACTGTTTTATTTTATCAAAGATTGTCTCACACCCCTCATCCCATTTGAAAACTACATTTTTATGTAAAAGGTGATTAAAAGGATGACTCTTGTCCACCAGCTGGGAGATAAATCTTTTGATCGATTGGAGCCTTCCCTGTAGTGATCTGAGTTGACTGATATTTCTGGGAGGTGGCATTTCTATTATTGCCTTGAATTTCGCTGGATCCACTTCAATGCCCTTTTCTAAGACAATGTACCCCAATAGTTTCGCTAATGTGACTCCAAAGACACACTTCTTGGGGTTTAACCTGACATTGAATTTCTCTAGCCATGTGAAGATTTTTCTTAGGATATGTAGATGTCCTTCCCTTGTACCATATTTTTCTAGAATATCATCCACGTAATCCTCCATGAAGTTGTGCATCATATCATGAAATATTGTCATCATTTCTCTTTGATAGGTGGCTCCTGCGTTTTTCAAACCAAATGGCATGAAATTCCAGTAGAAGGTTCCCCATGGACATATAAATTTTGTCTTTTCCTAATCTTCTGGAGCTATTTTAATTTGATTATATCCTGAAAAACCGTCCGTGATTGACAACATGGCATGCCCTGCCGTCAAGTCCACAATGATGTCTATATTTGGTAATGGAAAATCATCCTTTGGGCATGGTTTATTTAGGTCTCTGAAATCTGTACATATCCTGATGTTATTGTTCGGCTTTGAAATAGGTACAATGTTTGATATCCACTTGGCATAGTCAATAGACCTTATGAATCCAACATCTAGTGATTTCTTTAACTCAGTCTTTACCATTAATGCGATATGAGTATGCATTTTTCTCAATTTTTGCTTTACAAGCTTGATTCCTGCAGGCAAAGACAAATGATGCATGAGTAGATCCAGATCCAAGCCTGACATATCGAAATATGACCAAGAAAAGTTGATGCTTCTTTCCTTAAAGAAATTGATGAATTTTGGTCTCTCTTGAGCTGTCATGGATTCTGCCAGATGTAGAATTTGTGCTTTCTCTTCAGTGTCGATCTTAACAGACTGTGTTGGTTCTACCAAGACTGATGACCACTCATGATAATGTTCTGAAAGAGTGTCAAATCTCCCATCTTTTGGTGCCTTGGAGAGGTTTTCACCATTAGATCTATTATCCCTATATTTACTTTTGCAACTGGAAGATTTGACACCCTCCTGTCGATTTGTGTTGTTATGAGTATTACAGATAGAACTTGTACCAGGTTCATCATGACATATGAAATTCATGATGGCATCATTGTTTGCAAATATTGGTACAATCAAATGTTTGATAGGTTCCCAGTCAATAAGTTCTGGATGGATTAATGGCATGAGGTCATTGGATTCATTTAGGTTGATGGATGTAAGGGTTTGGACAGCCATTTCATCATAGTTGTTTATTGGAATATCGAGGTCAATGATGGTACCCTCTTCAAGATCGTATAGTTCACTCGAGGTTTGTTCATCCCCACTTGAGTCATTGATATTTAGTGATCTTGCTATGAATGGTCTAGACCTAGAGCCTTGTCCCTCCTCACGCGTAGGTAAATATTGTTGGATTACATCAACTTGAATATCAGTGAAAGATACATCAGAACACAGATCCCACTCATATTCATTTGAATCTATTTCAGAGCTATCTCTAAGCTAAAGGGTTCTTTTTATAGCCTTCCTTGTCATCTCCTATTTTTCTTCTTCGGAGTATCCCAGTCCCGTCTTCTCTTTTGATTGGAGAGTGAGAGACTGAATAGGGTCAATTATTCCTTCCTTTCTTAAACCAATAGGTCCTTTTCCTTCGTAACCCATTTTTTCTAGGATAGATTTTCCTTTGCCATATTTGTCTGTATTGATATTGACATTCTTGATACTACTATTTGATGTTGATGGTTCTTTATCTTTGTATAACCAATCAAGGATTGCTTTATTGTTTGATTCATCCTCTATGGTACCGGCTTTTAGAACCCTTTCTTCTAGAGTTGTGATAGGTCATGATTTTTGATGTTTGATCATTGATGGTTGGCCATATGTCTTAGGAGATGGCATTAACTGTGAAATATGAAGCGATTTCTCCATAGAATATTGCCCCATTCCATTGTCTGTCAACTGGATCTGCTCTTGAGATTTTTGTGATAAATAAGTTTAGGGATTTGAATTGTCTATTACTTGAGTTTCAACAAGATTTATATCTTTTTTTTAATCCTTTTTCTCTACCCATTTGGTGATGATATTTGGACGTTTTTCTTCATTTGATGACTTTGAACTGGATGCTTCCCAATTGTGAGGCACAAAGGTATCTTGAGAGTTTCTAAGTGTGTCACAATGCTGAGGATGATTATAATCGGCATTTACAATCACCTCCTATCCATTTACAAGGAACTTTAAGCATTGGTGATATGTGGAAGGTACTGCCTATATTTCATGGATCCAAGGACATCCTAAGAGTATGTTGTAAGTCAACTCTTTTTCCAATACTTGACATGCTATGTGTTTCATCATTGGTCCCACTTGAATTGGTAACACAATTAGTCCCTTTGAAGATCTCTCTTCCTCATCATATGCTTTTATGGTGATTTTCCTTCAAGCATCAATAGCATCATCAGAATACCCTAGTGCATGGATTAACTTTAGAGCGCAAATGTTCAAACCAGCTCCCCCATCTATTAAGACTCTTTTGACATGATGATTGTGGATCAAGACTTCGATATGGAGTGCGGTGTTATGGGGATGGTTGAGTGAGACATCATCTTGTTCAGAGAATGATAGACAATGTGGGGTAGTCAAATGCCCCACCATAGCTTGGAATTGGAAAACATCTAGATTTTTTGGTACTGTAATTGCAACTAGTGCTTGTTCTAGAACCTCTTTATGTGATGGAGATAGTTTGAGGAGTTCTAGTATTGATATCTACGTTGGAATGTTTTGAAGTTGATCAAAAATGTTGTAATGAGATGGAGGTAGATATGCATTTTTAGACCCGACTCCCTTTAACACTACCTTGGATTGCCCCCTTTTCATTATATTTGCTAGTTGATAGTCCTGTCGTTCTCTAATTTTTATGAAATTTATTTGATTTTTAGGGACTTGTATGCTTGGGAGAAAATCCAAAGGGGTAGTGTCGTTGGATTTGTGTTCATCCATGTTTTGACCAATAGTATGATCACTCTCTACTTTGGTAAGACAAAGGATCATTTTATCATAGATATGATTGATATTTTTGCCTTTGTTGTTTGTAGAAGATGATGCTCCTTTTTCATAGTTTGGTAAAGGGTCCTTGAAGGCTGAATGATCATTATTGTTTTGGGGTCCCTCTATATACACCTTGTTATTTTCGATTGGATCTTGAGCTGCGTGTTTTAACTCTATACAATCATTAGTTTTGTGGCCTTTATTGTTGTGGAAGTTGCAGTAATATGAATCATTCCACCATGGTGGTTTGACCTTTGGATCCCAGAATCTTGCTTCCTGCGTGGTGATAAGACCACTTGTGACTAGTTCTTTCATCGTCGATTCCAATGTTTGGCCTAAAGGTGTAAACCTATGCTGGTTTGATGGTTTTTGGTATGTTTGTGATTTTGTGATTTCGTTGTTCTGAGTGACATTTGACTTGATGATTTGATCGTTGTTTTGATTTTTTTTTGAAGTAGATGTTGTCAAGTTGAAAAATGGTTTGGCATTTTGTAAATCACTTGTCATTTTGTTTGTAGTCGTATTTCAATTCTTTTGCCAAAATTTTGGTTTGTCACTGCTGGGGTACTGATTTGAGGAGTTTGTGTTATTTGATTTTTTATCGAAATGTTTAATAACCCCTCTTTTGACTAGCACTTCTTCAATCTTAAGGCTATTTTCTATCACCTTTTTGAATGTGGGAGGACATTGTAATTCAAGTCTATAACTCATCTCCTCTGTTAAGTTGTCAATGAACAACTCCATTTTCTCTTCTTCAAGAATGGATCGAGGATATCTAGCGAACAATCATCACCATCTTTGTAGAAAGGACAAGAATTTCTCCCCTTTGTTTTATTTCGAGTTATATAGATCCTTTATCGTAACATCGTGTTGGATGTTAAAAGAATACTAGGAGATGAACCTGTTGACAAGTTCCTCAAAAGTCCTAATACTTGGTTGTAATTTTGAAAACCATTTCATACATGCACCTCCCAAGCTTCTTGGGAATAATCTCATTAGGTAATTTTCCTCTTGGGAAAACTCTAGGCTCATGGTTTTAAATTCATGGATATGATCAATTGGATCTGATCTTCTATTGTACTTGTTGTACTTGGGGAATCCATAATGTCTAGGAAAAGGTATCATATCGACTATCGAGTTGAAAGGATAAGGACAAATGTCTTGTATCGCATACCGTTCGGTACTCCCTTTTTTCATATCCTATATCTGTTGTTGTAAGATTTGAATTTGGGATGTTAAAGAAACAACTAGATCTATACCTTGTGTGGGTTGCGGTATTTCGGTTTCACTTGTTCTAGGTGCTTCTTTTAGATGATTTACGTCAAAGTCCTTAGGAAGCTTAGCACCTGATTCAGCCAACATCAAGAGGTATTTCTCCATGTCTTGTTCTAAGATCTTTTCCATAAATTTATAGAATTTGGGATCCTGTTGGGCTGTTTGAATGTCCTCTAGAGTTATTTCATTCTTGTCGCTTTGATGCAGACCATTCCAGGGATTTTCTTCTGCCATTGTATGTGGTGTTTCAAGTTCTTGTTCTAAGAGTCTTTGTTTCTGCGACCTAGTGAAGATTGGCATACAAGTTTTTATTCCTTCTTCCAAAATTTTGATCTTCTATGCTAGAAATGTCAGGTGAATTTTTAACAAAGTCGAATAAGATGACTGATCTTATTGATAAGACTAGGCTAAAAATTGGATTACTATACCTTGTTTCATGATAAAGGATGATAATATCCTAATGATGAAACTTCAGTGTAGTAATCAATTGTGTATTTGATTTGGAACTTTTGATATGCAAGATATACGTTTCAGTTGATAAGATTGGGAACTTGTCTAAACTTATCTGATTTATGTCTCTAGACAGTGATTCTGATAAAAAGATACTTGTGTTATGTTAAAAACTATTGATAAATAATAGACTGACTGACTGGTATGATTTTGGAACTCTTTGTTTTGAAAGTGCTAAAATAGAGTACAAAAGTGCTATTTCATAGAAGCACTAGAACAGAGTTCAAAAGCGCTGAAACATGCAATGGAAGCACTATCTTTACAAAAGCACTAAAACAGTGCTCGAAAGCGTTGTAGAAAGCGATGAAAGCGCTATCTTGACAGATGCACTAAAACAATGTCTGAAAGCACTGAAAAAATGATGAAAGTGTTGTTTGATGGAAGCGCTAGAATAATGACTGTAAGCACTAAAACAGTGCCCATAAGCGCTATTTTATGAAAGCGCTAAAATAGTGACCCGAAGCGCTGAAACAAGTTTCCAGAGCGCTAAAATAGAATTTCTAAGACTCCCTAAAACTTGACTAGGCCTTGTGGCATATTCTATCATGGGTTGTGGAAAATAGGACTGATGTATGCATTGACTACAGTTGTGATATTATGTGAGAGCTCTCCTTTGGAAGAAGGCTCGTGAATAGAGTGGCTCTACAACGTAATCAAGAGTGTGACCCCTAGCAAAGTTGTGACATCTATGGATGAAGGTTCTATGTTGTAAAAGGATTTTTCGATTCTGATATAGAAAACACCTTCTTAAATTATCCCGATAACTAAGAGGTTTCTTGGGTTTGGTGATTTTGATTG
Source organism: Sequoiadendron giganteum (assembly GCA_007115665.2). NCBI lineage: Eukaryota > Viridiplantae > Streptophyta > Pinopsida > Cupressales > Cupressaceae > Sequoiadendron > Sequoiadendron giganteum. The sequence continues at coordinate 410,960,675 of CM021105.1, read as the reverse complement.
TTCTATTGACAAACATGGTGGACTTCCACTTTTGAATCATGAATTTCTTGACTTGATTTGACTTGTCATTTTTTGGATGATCTTTTGATTTTAATGATTTTGTGAAAACACAGCAAGCAATTGTAGAATGATTGTTTTAAACTAAATAGATCATGTATGTTCAAGAACCATGAATGGTCCTTATTGATTTTCATTGGTTTCTTTGAAAAATGTACACAAATTAGACAGACTCACACTTAAGGTCAAATAGGTCATCATTATACTCAACAGCCCACATCTTGAAATTGTGTTGACGCACACAGCCGTGTCACCCCCTAGAGGGTGCCCATGTTTTTGTCATTTCCAGGTGCGTACTCAGAGTTGGATTTCTCATCCTCTGAGCAAATGGTCCTTGGAAATTATATGGTGAGTGTCTTGGGGGTAGATTCTTCCCTCCCCTTGCACCATGAGTATGACAATGTTTGGTTACTAACTCGGCGGGATACTACTCTATGGTTCGTAGATAGGGCTTTCATGCGGTGCGACAATTGATAAACTCCCTCAGGAGACCTCCCAATCTTTAGAAAAAAGATTTTGGGGATGGTTATCTTGCTCACTACCGTCAAGTTGGAATTTCATCAACAACTTTCATTTTGATTATAGTAGATTGGAATCCTTGGCTTTAGGCATTCCCACTTAGGTCATTCCCATAGGGTGAGAACTTTTTCCCACTACGACAGGCCTTCTAAAGGATTTAATAAAGTGTAAATTGCATGAAATAAGGATGAATCTGGCACTTTGATCACCCAGTTAAGGGGAGAGCATAAGCCTAATCACCACACAAGCACAGCAGATAATTTGTTTTGCTTTAAGCCCAAAAGACAAATTTTCTAATCTATGTGAAGATTTTGCTTCACAAAAATCATGATGTTCTTTTTAATTGATACTGCAAAAGTACGATAGCTACCCTAGGATTGATAAATTTTAAAACAGCAATGGCTACCCTAGGATTGATAAAAATTTTAAACTAGAAGTGACTACCCTAGGATTGATAAATTTTAGAACAACAATGGCTATCCTAGGATTGATAAATTTTAGTCTCACTGTGAAAAAAATTAAATTCTGGTAGCGGTCGCGTCAGATCCAGATCGAATTCACAAAAGTGCTAAAACAGTCCACCAAAGCACTATAGTTTTTACCTGATGCGCTAAAATTGAAAGCACTAAAACAGAACACATAAGCGCCAGAGTTTGCCACGGAAGCACTAAATCAACTTTTCTGGAAATGGGTGACTGATGCGCCGAAATAGGTCATGGAAGCGCTAGAATTGAAATTGCTAAATTTTTTTACGGATGCACTATAGTATCATGGAAATGCAAAACTAGAACACGGAAGCACCATATTTTTCCATGGATGCGCTATAGTTTTTGATGAAAGCGCTAAAACAAAACATGCCGAAAACCTACGCGACACTTTTCAAAAAAATTGATAAAAATATGGGGTTAAGCCCCATGGTGTGCACCAAATTGTAAGTGTCAATAAGGAAAACAAGAGTAATACACTTCTTAATATGACATTATATCAAATATCAAGCAAATTAAACTAATTTAAAACAATAATCTACTGAAAGCGTCATATTGCTCTCTATCTCCAAAGATTTATTAAATCACTGTGGCTCTCAGATCGTGTGAGCACTATGATTGTTAAAATGAAAATATAGAGAATGAGAAGGATGTTGATAATATTTATAGGATCAAAAGAAACTAATGCAATATGGATTGACTTGAAAACTGATAAATGCAGCTACAGGAGGCATCCATGATTGTAAAAGCTTGAATGTTGGATGTTGGATGCTTGAATTCCTGCAGAGTAAGAGTGCATAAATTAGATAAACTGGGATCCTTTTATTGGTTGAATGAAGCTTTATTTATAGATTTTCTGGCTGTAGAAATGCACAAGGATGGCAAAGAGAGGCTTGGATTCAATTTGGAGGATTGAATGGTGAAAGATGGAAGAGATTGAGAGAATTTTGGAGATTGTCTCTACCCATGAAAACACCAAGCAAGAGAAGAGGAAAGATTGATGGAGGAGGATTGAGAGATAAATTTGCAATTTGTCTCCAATTCTTCGCTTGAAGTTTCAATCAATTAATTTTGACAGGATTTTGACATAAATTAGACATAGGATATCTAATTTGATTTGAGGAAATATAGAGGAATATTCCTTATGCCTTTATTTAAATATTTTTTATTTATTTAAATTAGCAAAAGAGGGATAAAAAGTTAATAAAACAAACTATAGAAGTTGTTTATTAAATTAAATAGAAGAATAATGGAAATTAATCAATAAAGTGTTTAATCTTTAATTAATTAATTTAAGATTGATGTGATAGAATAAAATAGGGAAATGATAATTAAATCAAACAAAGTATTTAATTTTGTTTATTTAATTAAGATGAGATATTAGAAGAATTTAAATGTGACATGAATGTGAACTATATAAATAAATAATTCTATTTATTCAATAGTAGAGGAAAAATAAGATAATTAATCAAATAATTCATATTTAATCAATCGAATTCTCTAGACCAATTTTAGGTGTATACAAGGAGTTCCTTTTGAACTCCACCACCTTTCCACTAGTCCTTATTGCAACCAATTTTTTGTCCATTTAATCATCAATAAAATATGTGAAATCAAACTCTCTATTTATGTTAATATTTTGGATGTCTATTGTTATCATCAGTAGAAGGGTGTGAATCTATGCTTTTACATTCATTCCCAAAACTTGGCATAAGTCATGGTAAGTTTTGATAAAATAGTCTTCAAAGATATCCTCACAAAACAGCTCCATATTTGTAGGAAAAAACCTCATAGGCCTCCTATTTATGCCTCTTTATCCATGATTTGGCAGCCAATTAATTCTGTAGCTAACCATATCGTTCTAATTTTTTTTTTTTAGCATACTAAAATTAATGGGTTTATTGGCAATTGTATTCAAATTAAAAATATTTGTTATAAAGATCTTATTCACCCTTATCAATTATCCCCCATTAATGGAAACAATATGTCTAGCCTATGCATTATAATTATGTGCCAAAATTCTAAGAAAGTCCACATTAATGAATATATTGGGAACAATGAGCTTTCCAAAGTCAAACTCCCAGACATGTGATACAGGTTTTGGGTATAATATCCTTGTGTACCAATTCTCAAATAAGGACCACCCATTCATAAGAATTATTGCATCTCTACAACCAACATCACAATCATTCAAGTGTTCTGATAATATTCTAGAACCTTGTGATAACTTGACCTTCCTAGAGGACCTAAGAAATTGAGTAGTAAGGTATTCATCTAAAGGTCTTTTCATCTTCATGGACTTAGACCTAGTTTGACTCATTTTTATTTGTAGTATTTGGAAGAATTAAATTAAATTCTATGGATTAACTAAATTCTAGGGATTAACTAAATTCTAGGGATTTTTTAATTATGTGCACTAGAAACACTACTTGCAAGAAATGATAATCATGAATTTGTAGAGAGATTGCTAAAATTAGGGCGAATTGGGTACTCACTTGATGTAGACATAGAAACCCTAAGTCAAAAATCATGGCTTTGTAGTGGAGAAAAGGCCTTCAAATTAGGTAGGTGGACATTACTCTCTACTATTACTGCTCGTGTGTGTAAACCAAGAGTTCACACATACCAATTTTTAAGTTCAATTTCTAGTCGTTCATCTTCAAGTGACATGAGTGAATCAATGGATATTGCAAATTAAAAATGTTTGAAATGTTGGAACACAAATATTTGTCGGTGTAGGTTTTTATTTTCCTAGTGGGTTAATTTATTTTCCCTTAGTCCTAGGTTTTTCCTACACTTAATTAAGCTTGTTTAAGATAATAAAGCGAGTTTATTACTAGGAGATAAGTGATGTGGTGTCCCCTTCCTTAAAGGGTGGAACACTTTCCACTTTTGGTGGTCCATCTCCACTTTTTGTGGTTGATTCCTATAAGTTGGATTTGCCACCTACCCTCTCTCCTAAGTTCTATATAAACTCACTACCTAGCTTGTATTTGTATCTTTTGGCATAGATCTTCTTGCAATCCTTACAGTGTATCTTTTTAGCTTGGAAGCTCTTAATGCAATATTGTCACATTGACATTGGATAATCTCTCGGAGTCCTGCTTTACATTCTTATGTTTTTCCAGTTTATGTAACTTATTTTCTCTTAAAAATTTCCTTGGGTTGTTCAATCTATTTCAGATTTCTAACATGGTATTAGAGATTTTGATTTGAGAAATCTAAGTTCATAGATTCTTGATTGAGAGATTGAGTTTTCTTGTAAAGATCTTGTAAATTCATGTATGCTCTTCTCTAGTGTTTTGAATGATCTAGAGAATCAAAAAGGATTTGTAAATATCTAATAACCTCTTTATATTACATATGTGTTTTGTGAGATTTAGGTGATTGCAACAATTTTTATTATATTGACATTTTTTTTTACTATTCCAATGCATCTAAAAGGCTTGAGAAAGTCATATTTGGATTTTGTTTCATCCAAATTAGATATCATTTGACATAGTTGCAAATGGGGGTTTGAAGCTCAGATTTGACAAACAAATTTTTACTGGAGTCGTTTTTAGTTTTGCTTCAAAAATACAACTTCCACTCATTGGTTAAAAAAAATCATTTATGGTTTTTGTTCTCAGGGTCGAAAAACCTTTTGGGTATCCATTATATTTTGAATATATTGAGTAGATCTAGAAAAAATTGTTGTTCAAAAAGTGTTGCAAGCCCTTTTTCTACAAGTTGAAGATTAAATAAACTTCATTTTTTCATCTTCTTCTTGCTGGATCAAAAAATAAAATAGGGTTTTATTCTTAGCATCAAAATATTTTTGGGTTTCTATTATTGTCTATAAACAAGGAGTAGATTTTTTAGAAATCAAATCAGAAGTAAAACTTTTTTTTGCTAGAAAAAACCTTCACTGTAGGCTAAATTCAACTAGTTTTTCAAAAATTCATAACTTTTCGCCATAGTGTCCATTTTTGGCAAACGAGATATCATAGAAAATCTAGAGATGAGCACTTTCAATCTACAGAGGTATTGAAATGGAAAATTTTCCATTTTGTACCAAATATTTCATGTTGAAGCTATCTTGTGCCAATTTCTTCAACAGGCCATAACTTTCACCTCGGTGCTCTCATTTTTAGAATGAATAGGTGTTGGAAAGGTATTGAAGAGCACTACACAGATATAAGGCTATTTTTTCCAAATTTTGTCTCGGATTCATGTTGTATCATAATTTGTAATTTTGGCTATTTTGAGTTCATTGATCATTGTATCTTGGAAAAGGCTTTGTAAACACACTGAATTATAAAGTGCCAACCTTGTAATATTTGGGGGGTGATCTTTGATACTAGTGAAAATGGTGGAAGTGTATTGGTGTTCTCTTTTGGTGTTCCTTTGTAATCATTTGAGGATTATATCTTGGGTTTTTTACTCATCCTTCTGTGATAATTTTAGATAAGGCTAATTATGAGTCTTGGAAAAAAGGAATTCTAACCCATCTCAGATGGCTAAATTTTTTACCTTACCTTTATGGGCTCATGCTTGAACTAGACACACTTGGAAGTAAATCAGTATGGGATAATAGAATTGATCATGTATTAGAATTAATTGGTTCTTATGTTGATTATGGCAATATGTTGGCTATAGCGGACATTGAATGTCCTCGCACACTTTGGACCAATATTTGGGAGATGTTTGGAGGCCCTCATGTTTCTCCATCCCCAAATGATTCTACTATAGATTGCCTCATTCCACTTGATGATACAAATAATATACCCTTTTATGATGCTACTTTAGAGGAGCTTAAGTATTATGCACGTCTTGAACATTCAGATGACATAGAGACTTCTCTTTCTTCTCATCCTCATGCTGAGATTACATTGACATCACATGTTACGGCTTCAGATTCTAGAGATGCTTCTTCGAGAGCCTCTAGTGATACATTATAGCAGGATCAATTATGTCTTTTGGATTCAGTCCAATGGGATCAATTTCTACTAGAAATTTATTCTTTGTTTGCAGATTCCATCATTTCAAATCTAGATGACACTATTGAGGACATGTGTCTTCTCTTTGAAGACCAATCTCTATTCCTTGCATCTATTGCTACTTCAAAGTCTAGATTTTATTCTTTGAAAGTTTCCAATGAATTCTTGTAGCAAGATAAATGCAGTCTTCTTGATTTATATTTATGGGATGATCTCTTGACATGTGTTTCAAACTTGTTTATGGAGACACATATTTCAGATAAGGAGGACAATTTGAGGGGTTATCTCTCCTCTTTGATGACATTCATAGCATAATTGTTGTCAAACCATGATTCTCCTTGGCTTGTGCTCTACATCATTCTCTAGGAGATTTTGATTTGTCATCTTCACCAGTGTAGCCTAAAATGTCTGATTTGATTGTGATAGCTTTCAGCATCGACATGGGGACAATTGAGCCAACTTCAAAAACTTCATACATCTTGCACTTTCTTCCTACATATTCATTTCAGGACTTGGGAGATAGCTTGCATATACTTTGGTTGTGTTTCTTCCTAAGGGGAGTAATTTTTTTTGACGATCGTGGACTATCTTCTCCATCAAGTTTTGAGCATCTACCATTTGATCTCTTTGGGGTGGGCTACTTAATCCTATTCTCTCTCTCTATTTGGGGGTGTTCTCTCTCTATTTGTGAAGGGGGGATTCTTCTTCTTTGGGGGTGAATTTGATATGTACACGGGTACATAACATGGCCTCATTTTTCAAGACCCGTTATTTTTTACATCCTCCTAAGTTGTGCTTAAGGCAAGGTGTTGGTGTAGGTTTTATTTTCCTAGTGGGTTAATTTGTTTTCCCTTAGTCCTAGGTTTTCCCTACACTTAATTAAGATTTCTTAGGATAATAAAGTGATTTTATTACTAGGATATAAGTGGTGTGGTGTCCCCTTCCTTAAAGGGTGGAACACTTTCCACTTTTGGTGGTCCATCTCCACTTTTTGTGGTTGATTCCTATTGGTTGGATTTTCCACCTACCTCCTCTCCTAAGTTATATATAAACTCACTACCTAGATTGTATTTGCATCTTTTGGCATAGATATTCTTGCAATATTCACACTGTATCTTTTCAAGTTGGAATCTCTTAATGCAATATTGTCACATAGACATTGCATAATCTCTTAGATTCATGGTTTGCATTCTTATGTTTTTTCAATTTATGTAACTTTTATTTTCTCTTAAAAAGTTCCTTGGGTTATTCAATCTATTTTAGATTTATAACACTATGTATTGAGAGGAGGTGAATCAATAGATCAATTAAAAACTAGCCCATTAATAATTTTAAACCAATATTATATGCAGAGAGATAAATACACATACACAAGCACATAACACCAGATATACATGGAAAACCCAATATGGGAAAAACCACAGTGACAATAGCTGCTAGGATCTACTATCCTAATCTAGCCTCACAATAGAACCTCACTAATTACAATGTTTAAGGGCTCCAACCCTAAGGAGACACCAGTCCCCTGATTTTAAGAGAACCAACTCTAAGGAAGTAACCACTCCCTAACTAAGTACCCACTCAGATTTCTGATGATACCAACCAATCAAAATTACAAATAAACTATGGAGTTACAAAATCCTAATTATAAATGATTCACAAATGAATCCAATTTTGTGTTACAAACATATTTTGTGACTGCTCAAACTCTTCCTATCTTATCTGCGAGTATTCTCTTTGTTGCTACTATTGCTATCTTCAAAAACTCATAACTCTGCTCTACTCTTTTCCTATTTTTTTGAATGTATACCCTAGATGATGTTTTCTATGTTAGAACATTGTGATCTACTAAGAGGGGGATGAATTAGTAGATATTGAAAATTTTACTTCACAACTCTTAATGCAAATTAATTATTTAAGATTTTATAGTCTAGATAAAAAATTTAATAATAAAATACATGAAAGAGCATATATGCAATCATCACATAACACCAAATGTACATGGAAAACCCCCAAGGTTGGTAAAAACCATGGTGAGAAATTCTGCTAGGATCTACTGTCCTAATCCAGCCTCACAAATAAAGTTCTGTTACAATGATTTTAAGGGCTCCAAACCTAAGGAGACTCCAATCCCCTGGTTTTAGAAGTGTCCACTCCAACAAAGCACCCACTCCCTAATCTGAGAACCTACCCAAATATATGATGGCACCCACTAGTCAATGGAGAATATCACAATTTTGATAGAAAATCTATGTTGCAACTTACTTGCAACTGCACATACATGTATGTTGTGTTCTCTGTAACTCTTTCTCTGTTTTGCACCTCTTTATCTTCTCTATGTCTCTTGCTTTCTCATTAACACATCCCCTTTTATGTAATACACCGGTTTGAATGAGTAGAACCCAAATAAAAAGCACCAATTAAATCAAGGGGTTTACATTGAATGCAAATCTAGATTTGAATTCTTGATTTTTGTTTGGTTCAGCTTATTCATGCATAGTGCATTCTTTCTTTGAAATCATGTTCTTTGCACTCTACTACTCTCAACTCTCCCTCATTCACAATTCTCTCTCTCTCTCTCTCCTTACTTACTAATTGTTTACACACACCTCTACCTCCTCATTAGCATTCTTTTCTTTGATAAATGGTAGACTCTTCCTTGAGCCATGCACCACCAACCAATGCCACTTGTACTACTATTAGGGTTTTTTTTTCTTTCTTTTTCGGGAAGCATATTTTTTCATCATGCCATACCCACATTAAATTTTTTCTTAGAGAGTCTTCTAAGATTGGTAATTTATAAACCCTAAATCAGATACGCATTTAATGTAATCCTTTGTTCACAGGATCTAGATCTAATCTATATACACATATCAATCTGTGTCATCATTATGCAACTTAAAACACCAATTAAGTTGATTGTTGGAGCAGGTAAGCCAATTAATTTTGTTCTTCTGATTGGATTCCAGTCAAACACCGCTTACATGGATTTAACTATTTGAAACCACCACCTTCAAATTTTGATCTTTGATCTTGTCTATACGTGTAAAGATCCATGGTCCTATATTCATCTTGATAACATTAAGACATCACCATCAGATGTTCTCCTTTGATACTCAGTCATCGATCTTACAACTTCATGATCAAAAGAATCATTACATTGAAGAAAATTATAAATTACTCACTACAAACTCTTGCTTTCTCCTCGATAAGCGGCTTTCAATTAGCATGTCCACATCGTCGCCATGCAATTCACAAAAAGGATGTGAATTTCTCAATCGAACAATCATTCTTCACTCTTTATCAACACATGTCACCAACTACTATTTCCTTCTGCCATGTGTCATATTCTTGCTTGGTCGTCATCTTCATGTGCCTGCCACACCATCACACACCAGCATCCATCATATCGCTATATCGAAGGGACTCACTATAGAGTCACTCTGATGTACATTCATCTCAACGATGAAGAGTTATTAGCATATCAAGGAGACACCAAAATGTCTCTCTTCGAATAGGCATTGTCCCAACGACAAACCTCTACCATTCTTCATATGTCATTATCCCTATGTCAAGGTGACACTAAAACATCTCCTTCCAACATCATGAAGTCCTTTTGAATAACTTCATGAGAAATCCATCGTAACTTTGAAGGGACTCCGAAAAGACTCCCATCGACATGTTGAGGTCTCTCTGATTAGATGCCTATGCATCCAACCCTTCCTCTACCACATCACCCTAGCCAATGTGATCAACTACTGCCACCTTTTTGCAACATCATCTTCATACTACACATCACACTTTCCATCCAATACATACTTCATTTCAGGACCCACCTTTGGATTATCGAGGGGACACAAAATACAATCTCTTTGAACTATCATCATTGCTTTGTCATAGCACTACCTCTCTCCATTGCTACATCACCAGGACACAAACCTCAAACTCTTCAATGTAATTTTTTCACCCTAATCAACCACATAGACTCTACCAACCTACATAGGAGGGACATCAATACATCAAGGGAACTTCAATGTAACTCCTATCGAAATGCAGCCTTCTCCCCAAGCCATAGGATGTGTAACCATTGAGCACTAGGCAAGGGGGCTAGTTTCCACATGGTTGAAAAGACACAAGAGATGACTTAAATGACCTACAACCTGTAATAGAAAGTCACCAACAAAATAGAATATTGCTTGAGCACTTGTAACTGTAAAATTATAATGTCATAATTTTGATCAACTTGTGTAACACTTTGTAAGACATGCTCTCTACACCATGAACTACTTGCACATTTCCAGCACCTGATCCACACCTTTTTTACATCAATGACAATAATATACCAACATTCTATGTTATAGACTAGGTCAACCTCTTTCAACATTCACTTCATCATCATACCCAACAACACTACCATTTTTTATGAAATCATCTCTTCTATTTTTTCACCGAAAAGTATCCTTGCCTCAAGCCATGCACCATTGACCTAATTCATTGTATTTTCTATATTTAGCAACTATTAAAACCTAAATTAGATACTCATTAAATGAAATTCCTTGCATGATTTAATTGAATTCAATTTTATAGCCGACTATATATTGATGTTGTCGACCTTGCCTTTAAATCACCAATTAAAAATCTAGTTGGAGCGATTACAACAATTAATTCCATTCCCTATGTTTGTTTATAGTTGTTTCTACTATTTATACTTTGTTTTTATCACCTAGCCATTAGAAGAAATAAAATTTAAATTCTAGCCATCAATATTTCTATTTTGTGCCACGATCTAATGATTATCGTTTAAACTCTCAACTTTAAAACATAACCATCAAATTAGATCATCTTTAAACATGTGTCATCGATTACCATCGATTTTATTTTTCTTAGCACAAATTTGTTTGCACCTAAAAGAATAAAATATGTGATGTATAGGAGCTATGTAATACAATGAACGATCTCCACTTTTCACCTTAGACACGTGTCATTATTCTGCTCCATCGTTGTTCTTAAACTCGAGCTCACCATGTCTTTCGTGAAATAGAAAACACTATTTTATCTTCAACTGTCAAGCTTCATTATTCACCATTAAATATCCATCACAAGCCATAAGACTAGTGCATTTTACTTAGTGCTTACCAAATAATACACATGATGTAAAGTACCTTGGTGATGCAATCACATTCTGCCACTTGGCAACATTTCGCACATCACTTTTCTAACCTTGTCAGAGCCAACCAAATCTACGAAATCATGGCTGTCATTGATTTCACTTAGATGCAATGCTAACCATTGATCTTCCCGAGCAGAGGACCTTAAGCTTGGTCCCACTGAGATAGGTGTTGTGTTTCTACACTTCCATGGACAACTCTTGTTTTCATATTCTAAGAAGCACGGGTGCGTGGGATCCACCCAATTTTCAATTGAATAACTCCACCATTGATCATGCATAGAAAAAATATTTACCTCCTAGCTTAGGAAATATTATAGTCTTCAATATCCCATCGAGCTAGTAATCACTAGGGAAAGGGGTTGGTATTAGAATGACTCAAATGGATTAAGTCGTAACGTAAGCCATCGGTAACCTTCTATCAGTAATCAACACAAAAATAAAAAACATTGTGAATGTCATGATTGAAAACCTAAGGTTTTTCTCCTAAACCCTAATAATGGTCGAGAGTAGACATAATTTGATTCTAAGCTCACTACTTGACTTTTTTCCATGCAAATCACACCATTGAAATGAGCATGAAAAACCCATATTATATTTTCCATCTGATTTCTCTACAGACTTCCATAAATAGTGTCTACAATAACATGTCAATATTATATGACAACATTACAACATTTTGAGAAAACTTGTAATATTTTCAGAACATGCTCTTCTCTCCATCATACTTCACCATTCTTCCTAAGAATGATTCACCTTACTTCACTGATATCTAGAATTCTAATGGTATATATGTGAGTAAAATAAATATTATTTTTACAATAAGAGAATTTAAGAGAATTTAAAGGATGACATTAACACAATAGTAATATGATAAATTGATAGTAAAATTTCTAAATGTATACATCATTTAAGATTGTGAGTGTTGTTGATAAAGATAAAACCCCAAAGGGAATAACAATGTAAACCTAGTGTTTAAAGTCATTATTTTATTCCTCTCATGTGTGTAGTTTTTTTTATCATGTGTGGTTTTATATACAATATGTATGCGCTAATACCCTTTTTACATCAATCAACAAAACTCCCAATTTGATATCACTTAGATATCCTTTTGACATTAATGACAATAATATTACCAACAATCTCCCCTTGTGTTATTGTTGGAAAAAATAAATGCTCTGCACCAATAGAATGCTCTACTCATTCATCATCATTGATAATTCTCCCCCTTAGGAAAATATCCCCCTTTGATAAACAAGTATTATTTGATGATTCTCTTCCCCTTTGACATTAATAAAAAAGGGACTCTTTAGGACACCATGCTTCTATTGATGTTTCCCCCTTGACTTACCATGCAATGAGAAAGAATGTGTCCAAAAATCTGCAACCATCAAGTCATTAGAAACTTTTTAAACCTATCATACTTAACTTGAATTCTATCATTTCTTCTAGGGTTGTATAAATCTTCTTGATAATATCCCCCTGGACTCATGCCCTATTACTAAGAATTAGTGATGTAAGGCAGGAGCAATTATTCCCAATTTTGTCTTAGATACTCAAATTTCTCTTTGGGAAGAGGCTTGGTGAATATATCTGCAATTTTTTCCTTGGTTGGCACATATTCCATGTTGACTTCTTAATCTACTACCTTTTCTCTCAAAAAGTGATACTTAATTGATATATGCTTGGTCCTTGAATGCATCACTGGATTCTTTGATATATTTATAGCACTTGAATTGTCACAAAGAATAGAGATAGGTTTTTTGTATTGTACTTTGATGTCTTTAAGTGTTTTCTTCATACATAACACTTGAGTACAACATGCCACTACTTCCACATACTCTAGTTCAACTATTGAAAGAGTAATTGACTCTTACTTCTTGCTCAGCCATGAAACAAGTTTATTTCCAAGGAAGAATGCACCACCACTAGTGCTTCTTCTATCATCAACACTTCTTTCCCAATCAACATATATATGTTATAAAGGTGAAACCTTCACCTTTGGGATACCACAGTCCATAATCAATTGTACTCTTGATGTATCCAAAGATTATTTTCACTGAACTGGCATGAGACTCTTTAGGAGCAGCTTGGAATCTTGCAACCATCCACATTGCTTGCATGATATCAGGTCTTGATGCATTTAGGTATATCAAGCTACCTATCATTGATTTATATATGGTCTGATTTGCATCTAGGGATTCATCTTTCTTGCTCAATTTACATCTAGTTATCATGGGGGTACCAACTGGCTTGTTGTCTTCCATCCCAAAATTCTTGAGCATTTCCTTAGCATACTTAATTTGAGATATAAATATCCCTTCATCAGATTCTACTATCTGTAGACCAAGGAAGAAAGATATTTCTCTAAGCATTGACATTTCAAATTCATTTTGCATTTGGACAACAAACTCTTTACACATTATGTAATTGATGCCACCAAAAATGATGTCATCCACATATGCAACGACAATTATCATATGCTCACCTTCTTATTTGAAGTATAGATTATTTTATGCACATCCTATCTTGAATCCTTATTATTGCAAATATAGGTCTAATCTTGAATACCATGCTCTTGGTACCTGTTTTAGACCATACAAAGCTTTCTTTAGTCTACAAAAAAAATCATCTTCTTTTGATAGCTGAAAACCTTCTAGTTTTTCTATGTAGACTTCCTCTTCTATCTTTCCATTCAAGAAAGCATACTTAACATCCATTTGATAGACTTTGAACTTCTTATAAACAAAGAATGCTAGAAACATTCTTATGGCTTCCAATCTAGCCACTGGAGCAAATTTTTATTCAAAATCTATCCCTTAAACTTGTTCATACCCTTTGCACACCAATCTTGCCTCATTTCTTACAAAAAATCCATCCTCATTGAGCTTGTTTTGAAAAACCCATTTTGTGCTTATGAAATTTTTTCTTGGGGGTCTTAGAACTAATTCCCAAGTTTTTTTATTTTCAATTTGGCTCAGTTCTTCTTCCATTTATTTTATCCAACTCTCTTCCTTATTGGCTTCAACATAGCTCTTGGGCTCTATTTGAGACATGAAAGAAAAAAATTCTTTCTCTTTATTTTTTGCAACTCTTCTCCTTGTCTGAACTCCATCTATATTGACAATAATTTGTTCTACAAGATGATCCTTTTGTACATATCTTGTAGGAACCTTTTCATTCTCTTCTTTAGGCTCTTCATCAACAACTTCTTCTTCAAACTTAGATTCAACATCATAGTTATCTATGTCAAGTTTAATATGTTTCAAATCTTCATCAACCTTGACATTGATACTCTCTACAATTTTGTGCAACCTTTTGTTGTAGAATTTGTAGGCTTTACTTTGGGTGGAATATCCAAGAAATATTCCTTCATCACATCTTGAGTCAAAGCTTCCCAAGTTATCTTCTTCTCTTTTGATGTAACACTTGGTATCGAACACTTTGAAGTACTTAACTAAAGCAATTTTTCCATACCACAACTCATATGGGGTATTTTCATTGTTCACTCTTAATTGAATTTTGTTCAAGGTATATATTATTGTATGTATTGCTTCTCTCCTATAAACATTAGGTAATTTGGCCTCATTTAGTATTTTCTTAGCCATTTCCTTGACTGTTATGTTCTTTCTCTCAACCACTCCATTCTATTGTGGAGTCCTTACTACAGAGTATTGCCTTTTGATTCCATGTTTCCAACAATATTCTATGAACTCATTTGATGTGAATTATCCACCTCTATTAGATCTTAATAATTTGATCCTTCTACCAATATGCTTCTCAACCATAGCTCTAAAGATTTTGAATCTTTCAAGTGCCTATGACTTATCCTTCAAAAAGGTTACCCATGTCATTCTTGAGTAATCATCTATCAGTAACATGAAATTCCTTTCTCCTTTCAATCTCTTTGTTCTTGTGGGACCACAAAGATCATTATGTACCAATTCCAAGGGCTTTTTAGTTGCATACTATATTATTTGAAATTTGACCCTTGTTTGCTTTCCTTGCCGACATTCCTTACACGTGGTGTTTGCAGATTTGGTTATCTTAGGCATGTGTCTTACCAACCCTCCTGAACTCACTTTACCAAATTATCAAAATTTGCATGGCCTATTCTCCTATGCCACAACTTTGACCATTCACTTCACTAAGATTATAAAGGTTTCTTTCAGTCCTTTTCCCTACTGCAACTAATCTCCCTGATTTCCTTATCTTGCATCCTTTTGTATTGAATGAAACTTTGTATCCATTGTCACACATTTTATTGACACAATAGATTATGCTTCAATCCTTCAACATAAAGTACATCACGTGTAGGAAATTTTGCATCTATGCTCAAAGTTCCTTTACCAGAGATCTTCATTGCAGTATTATCTCCCAAACTGACTAATCCTTTCTTACACTTTCTGAGTTTGATAAATTTTCTCTTATCACCAGTCATATGCTTTGAGCAACCATTGTCTATCACCCAAAAATTCTTCTTGTTGGCATGGAGTGTAGTTTGTGCAATCATGGATTATGTATAATTCTTCTTTTTCTCTTTCCAGACCTTCTTGTGTTTCATTTATGCCTTATCTTCTCTCTTTTCAGGTACTTTTGGTTCATTGTTTACTCCAAGGGGCATGATTTTCCTTTTACTCTATAGTTTCAGTCTTACAATTTTTTCTCTACATTACTTAGCTATGTGACCAAAATGATTACAATTATAGAAAATAGCATTCATATCTACCAAAGGAGAAAATGAGTTTCTACTCACAATTTTTTTTCTCCTTGTAGATACAACTCTACATTCACTAGCCTTATGACCAAACTGATTACAAGTATATAAATAATCATAGAAATATGATGATTACCTAGTCATAGCATTTCTTTGTTTAGGATGTGGAGGTCTTCTTTGCTTTGGATTCTTCAAATCTCTCACCCTTATGAAACCATCTGCATCAGCTCCCTTAGTGTTCTTCTTCTTCTTCAAGTTATCAGGGGTTGATTAGTTATTCTTCTTGTCTTCTATAGGCTTATTTTCTCCATCATCTTTCTTTGTCTTCGCATTTCTTTTTCCAGAGTTTTCTTTTTTAGAGGCATTCTCCTTGCAATCTTTCTCATTCTTTGTTCTAGGATTTTATTTTTCTTTGAATTTGTCATATAAATTTATAGATGCACTAGTAGTAGTAATCTTCCATTTCTCAAAACCTAGGCCAAATTTTTCTTTTGAAGGCCTTTGTGAGTTAATCAAATCTTCAAGAATATTTGAGCCTCCTTTTAGCTTCAAACCTCTTTCTATTTAATCTCTATCCTTTTCAAGGTCTTTTCTCAGAGCCACTATTTCTGCTTCCAGCTTCATGCATTCATTATATTTAGACTATAGTTCAAATTTGACCACATCTTCTATTATCTTAGCTTCTTCAACTTGTGTCTTCAAGATTACCACCATCTAATTAGATTCTTCAAGATTTTTGGTTAGATTTTCAACTTCCTTTTGTGCAAGCTTCTTCAGCTTTTTTCTCCTTTCTTAAGTTATCAATCTCATCTAGAGAACATACGAGTTCACCCTCTAGATCAACTTATCCTTATTCTTCTTTGTCAGAGGCTTCAACTTCTCCATTTTCTTGATCTGTAGAGTCTTTTTCCATGAATAGGAATTCATTTCCCTCAACTAGAAAGGAACAATCATGATCATCATCTGAGATATCACTAACATCAGATGAATCACTTTCTTCTTGTGTATATAGACTCTTCTTCTTTGAAAATTTCTTCTTCTTGGGGAAGTAGGGTTTCTTGTTTTAACTATCCTCTTCTTGATTAGAGTTACCCTTTTCATTATAAAGGAATTTAGCAGAAAAAATTCTTATTTTACCATATTTAAAGCATTTAAAGGGTAAAAATTTCAAGGGTAACTTACCTTTGTATTTTCTAGAGCCTCCTCTCAATCCTCTAAGAAATTTTTCTTCTTCTTCATTGGTCTCCTCAAATCCAAATCTAGATGCTTCTATCTTTTCCTTTTTGGTTGTTTTGAATGTGAATTCTCTCTTGTTACTATCCCATTCTCATCTCATAGGTAGTGAAGGTTTCATGCAACTCATCAACAATGATTTTATCCAGATCTATTTCTTCTTCTATTGTAGATATTTTTGAGTCTTATCTGGATGGTAAGGATCTTAGAACCTTTTTGACAATAA
The DNA here is from genome assembly GCA_007115665.2 of Sequoiadendron giganteum. NCBI lineage: Eukaryota > Viridiplantae > Streptophyta > Pinopsida > Cupressales > Cupressaceae > Sequoiadendron > Sequoiadendron giganteum. Next base: position 410,943,292 of record CM021105.1, on the reverse strand, counting down.
TAGACTAGTTTACTTCTTCTCCCAAGCCTATGATTGCATTAATAATTTCATCTACCCTAAGGAGGTAGTCTGCAATTTTCTCTTCTTCACTCATCTTAAGACTTCCAAACTTGCCTTTGTAAGTTTGTATCTTGGCCTACTTTACCTTATCATCACCTTCATAGATGTTCTTCAACTTGTCCCAAACTTCATGTGCAGTTTGACAATGCATTACTTTGAAAAACTTTGAGTTATACAATCCACAAATAATAGCATTCTTTTCCTTGGAATTGTTCTCATATGCTTTCCTGTCAGCATGATCAGTATGAGGTGTAGTAGTAATTGTATAAACATTTACAACAAACATCCATACATCAAAACCTAATGAAGATAAATATGGTTCCATTCTAATGCTCCAAAATGCAATTTGATCCATCGAAGAGAGGTTATTTATTTAAGGAGGAACCTTCTTGACTAACCATCTTGTTTTTAGTATCCAAGATCTACCCGAGCTGATTAAGCTTCTCCAAAGGAACCATGTCTCTGATACCAATTGTTGGAACACAACTATCTACTGAGAGGGGGGTAAATCAGTAGATCAATTAAAAACTAGCTCATTAATTCTTTTAATCAAAGATTATATGCAGAGATATAAACACACATACACAAGCACATAACACTAGATATACGTGGAAAACCCAATATGGGAAAAACCATGGTGTGTATAGCTACTAAGATCTACTGTCCTAATCTAGCCTCACAATAGAACCTCAGTGGTTACAATGTTTAAGGGTACCAACCCTAAGGAGACACCAATCCCTTGATTTTAAGAGAACCAACTCTAAGGAAGCACCCACTCCCTAATTGAGCACCCACTCAACTTTTTCATGGCACCAACCAATCAGAATTATAAAGAAATTATGGAGCTACAAATTCCTAATTACAAATGAATCCAATTCTATGTTACAAACTTATTCTGTAACTACTCAAACTCTGATTTATTTATCTACAAGAATTTTATTTGTTGTTTCCACTGCTAACCTTAGCAACTCATAACTCTACTATGCTCTTTTCCCATTGCTCTACTCTATTCCACACCTCTTCTATATTGAATGCATACCCTAGATGACATTTTTTGGGTTATAGTCTAGGTCAACCTCTTTCAGCATTCACTTTATCATCATATCCAACAACACTCTACCATTTTTTATGAAATCATCTCTTCTTCTTTTTTCACCGACAAGTATCCTTTCCTCAAACCATGCACCATCGACCTAATTCACTATATTTTCTATATTTAGAAATTGTCAAACCCTAAATCGGATATGCATTAAATGGTATTCCTTGCATGATTGAACTGAATTTTATTTTGTATCAAATTATATATTAATTTTCTCGACCCTAGCTTTCAATCACGAATTAAAAATTTAGTTGGAGTGGTTACAAAAATTAATTCCATTCCTTGTGTCGATTTGTAGCCGTTCCCACCATTTATACTACATTTTAATCACCTAGTCATTGGAAGAAAGAAACTTTAAATTCTAATCTTTGATCTTTTTATTTCATGCCATAATCTGATGATTATCATTTGAACTCTCAACTTTAAAAAATCATCATCAAATTAGACTCTCTTTAAACCTATGTTGTCGATTACCATTGCTTTGATTTTTCTTAGCTTTAACTTAGTTTATGTCTAAGAGAATGGAATATGTGATGTATAGGAGATATGTGATGCAATTATCGATCACCGCCTATCACCTTATATGCATCATCATTCTGCTACATCATTGTTCTTAAAATTCGACTCACCGTGTCTTCCATGAAATAACATAAGCCTTTTGATCTTTAATGTTCATTTTTCACCGTCCGATCTCTGTCACAAGCCATAAGCCTAACATATTTTACTTAGTGCTTACCAAATAATACCTATGATGTGAAGTACCTTGGTGATGTAATCACATTCTACCACTTGGTAGCATTTCATACATCACATTTTCAACCTTGTCAAAGTCAACTGAAACTGTGAAATCATGACTGCCATTTATTTCACTTAGATGCAATTTGACCATTGATCTTCCTAAGCAAAGGACCTTAAGCTTGGTCCCACCAAGATAGGTGTCACATTCCCACACTTTTTTGGAAAAAAAAATTCATCATCGTTTGAGCAACGTGGGTGTGCATGAGCCACCTAATTGTCAATCAAAGAACTCCATCGTTGATCATGTGCAAACAAAATATTTACCGTTGAACTTAGGAAAAATTAGTCTTCAATATTTCGCCAAGCCAGTAATCACTAGGGAAAGGGGTCAATATTAGAACAACCCGAAGGGCTTAAGTTATAACTTAATCTATTGGTAACCTTCTATCAACATTCAATAAAAAAATAGAAAAATGTGTGAATGCCATGATTGAAAACCTGGGGTTTTTTATTAAACCCTAATAATGACTAAGAGCAGACATGATTTTATTTTGAGCTCACTACTTGAATTTTGTCCATGCGGGTGACACCATTGGAATGAATACAAAAAAACCATATCAGATCTTCCATTTTATTTCTCTACAGACATCCGAAAAATAGTCTCTACAATAACATGTCAATATTACATGACAACATTACAACATTTTGAGCAACTTTGCAATATTTTAAAAACATGCTCTTCTCTCCATCATACTTCACCACTCTTCTTGAAACTGATACACCTTACTTCACTGATATCTATAATGCTAATGACCTTCTCCTTTTGACATCCTATGATGCCCCTTTAACATCAATCAATAAATTCCCAATTTGATATCACTCAAATATCCTTTTGACATCAATGAAAATCATATTGCTAACATGAAAAATTTGGCATGGCCTTTCTTAAATGTTTAAAGAATAGGAAAAAAAATTCTACATGGCCACATGTTAGTTTCCTACAATATCACAAGCTTTCCCCCTCACACTCTTTACGAGTTTGTGAGACAAAGGAAATATTGCAAGGAAGAATAATTTGAGTTGACTAGGAAATATAAACCAATGAAAAGAATTGGAGGCATAGAGAATTGAAAGATCAAAGATACATGTCACTCTCCCACATGCTTGCAACGTCAACCTTTCAGTGAAAACAAGAGTTTTTCAAAGAAACATTATGTCACAGGAATAATCCATCAAGAGTTGACTAGATAATAATAGACAATATAAGTGGTTGAGGAGCTAAAAACTTTTAAAAGTTACACCACATGTCATTTCCCCACATCCCTACAAGCTCACCCCAACAATATACTTTGGAGCTCATGGGGTAAGAAAAGGGTGCGAGGAAAATGAAAATATACCATGTAATTCCAACTGGGACAAGATCGAGACCACCAAGTGAATGCATGAAGGCATAAATTAAGTCATCAATTAAGCACATGTGCAAATTTATTTTAATAAATTATAGGAAGTGGGGCCATTAAAGTTGAGCCTTAAGTTGGTACACACATAAGTAGGGGCAAACATCGAACATTTAGAGGATACATGAGAGCATAACTTAAAGTATTTTAATGAGGTAGGCTAGTCAAAAATGAAAAAAACATAAAGTAAAAACACCATGGGTAAAGCTATAAATTTATGACTTAGGGCATAAACCTCCCAAATATTTAAATTAATCTACCTTCACACTAGTTTTACTAGTGATTGGTGAAGATTTGGAAGCATGTGAATACACCCTTTAACCTATATTTGGAGGGTGGTATGATCCAAAACCTTTTGAATGATGATATATATATCCAAGGCCATTTTATCACTCACCTATATTATATTTTTCACCAATAGAAGGATCATCAACCAAACATGCAAAATTATTGAGTTGCGCACCATATGGATGTGAAGAGTGAATTTCTTCATAGGGATATTTTAGAGGATATTTCAATGGAGTAGTTATGGGGGTTTATTTAAGATTCTCCCATTGTTTGTATACTTAGGAATCTATCTATGGATTCAAATATGTACCTAAATATTGATATGCTAGGATAGATTCCTTTCTTCTCACAATTGAATTCTCTAGATATCATTCTAATCAAAATATTTGCATCTTATGGTAGGATGAGATACTCTTGATATTGATTATATATATTTATGACTTGATTATCACAATGAGTTCATCATCCTTTATTGTAGTATTGAAAATGTTCTTCATATTATATTCTCTTTGATTGATTTGGGCTTGCTACACTATAATATTGCAATTGAGAACTCTTAGTTTTTATTCAAGATTAGCACTGTATAATCTAAGTATGCACTTGATTTACTCATAAATTTATATATTTTATTTTAATCCTAATTTGAATCCATTCCTTTCTATATTCAAAGTTGAGGTTCATTGTTCAACACCTTTATTTGATGCTACCTTGCATCAATATCTTGCTAGAAACACCATCTACTAGAACTACATTCACGTAAACATCTCATACTCTATTGAAATGATCTCTTGAATGATATAAGAGCCACATGAATTGTATTAGAATGTAGCTAAGTAAATACTTCAATATACATAGGGAAATTGCATGTTTAGGATTCACTATGTCTCAAGAGTTGCCATGATGGAGGCATAAATACATGCTTCATCAAATATATAAATTTTTATTTTGAACAGTTCAGATAATTGAGAGGGGGGTGAATTTGTTATCACAAAACACTTTTCCTTTCTTTAATTAATCTGAAGCAATCTTCAATCAATCAAATAATAATTAAAACAAATATGAACATGAAAGTACTTAAAAACACCATGCACAATGAACACCAAAATTTATGTGGAAACCCAAGATGGGAAAAACCATAGAGAATGCTAATTCTTAATTATAGAACACCGGTTAAGGTGATTTTTACAAAGGCTCACTGCCAAATTTCTCATTGTAGGTAAGGCTCACTTCTGATGGGCTCACTGCCCGATTAATACAAAAATGTCTGATTACAAAATAGACAAAACAAGAACTGATGAAGTTGCATCTACATATGCAGGAAATCAGTTTTAGTTAAGAGCACAATATATGTTTGCAGCAAATCCAATCAAGAATCTTCTGCCCACTTTCCTTGCAAAACCTCTACAATACATATTACTTCTTCCTGATATTTTCCTTCACTTCCTTCTCTATTTCTTGTCGCACAATCCTTCACACCCTTATCATTTTTCTCACATGTCACACTTCTTTGTTCGATACTCAAAAATATGGTCTACATATATATATACTCGGAGAACAAAATGAATCGGCCTAGCAAAACATCTCATCTTGAAGAACAACCTTGACATATTAAATAAGGCTTGGCACACTAGCACCGGACCCAAAGGATAGGTCGCACATAAGGATCTTCTTACCACATTACCATGGAACCCATAAATAGGTCATACATAAGATATAGCATTATTACCAAAAGGTGGAAAACTTTGAATTACATGAGATATATTTTGGAGATGATAGGAATGACACAACCAATACCAAATCTTGATCATCATCAATTGATAGGAACTCCACAACCAAGACCAAATATTGATCATCATCAATTTCAGTATCGACCAGAGGAATTCAATTGGACATACCAAAACTTGTAACATGCTACATGAATGTTCGGATAGCAAGGATACTCGGAATAAGCTTTAGGCACAACAATTAATATCAAAAGATTATTCTTCATTATTTTGCATTAATTCTCTACCACAAATGTCCCAAAAAGAAGTACTACCATGTTCAGATCAAGGATAATATCCACACTACGCAAAATCATAGCATATAATAGGATAGATCATTTCTATATATCATCTGGAGAACAACCTTCTAGATCCAAGGTTTTGAAATCAATGACAACATTGCCAAATCAACACCTTCTCAGCAATCTCCCCCTTTGGCATTTATGGAAAAACAACAAAATCTCAAAAACACAAAAATTGCAAAAGAAATACTCCAAGCACTCCCCCTTTGTCAAGAAATTCAATTCCTCTTTTTGTTTTTTCTTTTCTCTTCATTTTCTCCCCCTTTTCTCCATCAAAGGCAAAGGGCCAAATAAGAAAATTCAGAAAATCAAGTAAAAATAACACTTTTCACATGAAATATTTTCGTGTACCTTTATCTTACAATTTGAAGAATCTTCTTCCAAGCTTGCACTATAGAAACCATTATGGCACACACACTATCATGTAGAACCAACAACCCAAATGAAGATGACCAGTCCAGAGACAAGAACTATTGTTCACAATCCTCTACATCAAAAAGTATCCCAAAGAGATGATCCAATTGGACCTCAACAATTTCTTTGACCAACCAAAAAAATTTAACCAAATCTTCCCTCTATCTCTGAGTAGACAATAGCTCAGCTTGTAGCTCACCAAATCTTATTCTTTATTTTCCATCTTTATCTTTGAAGAAGTCGAAACACTTCCCAATATCATTCAATTCAAATTCAATAGCTTCAATTTTTCTTCTAAAATTATCAACAACAGTAGGCCACTAGAGGTAGTATTTGTAGATGTCAGACATCTCCTTAATGCATTATTTTGTCTCACCAATGTGTTTGGATAACTTCTATTTGGTTGTGATATTCCTTCTTTCAATCATAGCTTGGAATTTATCTCCTTTAGATCCTACCTACAACAATATTTCTTCAACAACTCTTACCAGATCATTCGGTAACGAGTCAGAAACATCAGAAATAGTAATACCCTTTTTGAGCAGATAATCAACCAAGGCATCTTCAATTCTAGGCCTACTAATCAAAGAGAAAGCATTCCACATTTCACCAATATTTTCATATCACCTTCATCCAACACGGAATGAACTTCATCTAACTTAGGCAGAGACTCTTCTTCCTTCTCCTCCTCTTCTGAGATAGCGATGACATCCTTTGTGTTAAATTTCTTCCTTTTAGGTTCTGAAGGGGAACCACCAATGACAACCTCTAACTGCTTCTTACTAGAGGAGGAACCCTCCTCAAACTGATTGATAGGTGTAGCACTAGACACTATCATAGCAGAGCATAGATCCATCTGCAAGGATGAGAAATAAACTTTGCATTCATTTTCTTTATCTTCCATACATTCCAAATATCTATAAACTTTCTTTTCGAAAGGGATGTCAGACTTCCACATATCATTTTCCTTTGACGGTAACGAATTCAAAAAGTAGAATACTAAACACATGAGCAAAGATCCAAACTAGAAGAGATAACTTTCAACCAAAGACATTCTAACATTCTCAATTAGGTTTTCCATTACCAGGCTACAGAGGTCAAATTTTTTATTTTCCTTCACCATCTTATGTGGAAGATACACAACAATAGAAGATGTAGAACCTTCACAATTTCAGAAATAGATTTTGTATGAGATACCATAAGCAACATACCTTACTATAGGATTGACAATGGTATTTATTAGCAGAGCTTGAGGGTCTTTTTCGATAAAAGTAAGTTCCTCCACATATTTGTATTTCACTATTTTCTTCCCAGTGAGGTCACCAACTCTACACAATCCAGTGATAGCTTCAATGGCTTCCTTAGTGATCGGATAGGGTTTGTCCAAAATGATGTTGCTATCCTTGAATCGACTCAACGGGAACAAGATAGAGTCTTTGTCTTTAATCTAGGGAATTCTCCCCATAAATCCATACCCAGGGCACTCACATTCTGCAATTCATCAGTCTTCAACCCTAGTTCCCTTTCCTTCATCTTTCGATGATAAAATTCATCCAAATCTGCTCCCTTCAGCTTCAATAGAATACCGCCACTAGATTCACTATCAACCAATATGGATTCCATCATCACGCTTAGCTTCTTCAATCATTTTATCGCTCCATATTTTATCCTTAATTTCTCATGATGATTTTGCCACCACAATGTTCATTGTTGATGCTAGCAATTGTACTTCTCTTTTAAATCAAATGGATTAAGCTTCATCGTACGTCACCAATCGAATCCAGCTTAGTCATGCGGAAAACACATCAAGATTACTTTGTAGAGGGGGAACTAACAGGATATGCATTGCAAAACTCCCCCTAAGCCAAGGCAGTAGGCTTGAATTCTGGAAGAGCTTGTACAAAGATTTGGTACCACAAAAGAGCTCTCCACACTCATTTCCTTTTTCCTCCAAACCATGACAGTCTTCTCCTTAGATTCATCTAATTCTGCAACCTTCTTTTTGTTTTCAGACTTTTTCGGAGCAACATATCTGCATGTGTTAGCATAATGTCCAAATTCATTGCACTTGTAACATATTTTCCCTGACTTAACTGAATGAACCCTAGATCTACTTGATTAGATTTGTGACCATTACCATGGCATAAGTAGAAATAACCATGAAAGATATTATTATTTCATTCCTTCTAGCCAGATTACATATTTGACTTTTGTAATGACTTGCTTTGTGACCAAACTTGTGATAGTTAAAGGATTGAATACTTGGTACCTTATTGCTTCTACACTCTACAGCCTTATGTGTAAATTTTTTGCATAGAAAACAATGACCATTAAATGACAAGTACCTTTAAGCATTTGGTTGCCTAACCAAAGCTCTTTTTTTTGATATTATAGAGTTTTAGACCTTGCTTGTTACAACAGATCTTGCTTCAGTTTCAACTGCTTTGTCTTTACCCTTGGTATTCTGATTTGAGATTTCCCTTGAGAAGCCAAGTCCTCCCTTATCCTTGTGACATTTTTGTAGGGACAAAATTTGATCTAGAATTATGCTACTTTCACATACTCTTGCTTCTGATTTCAACCTTCTTAACTCTTGATCTAACTTCTCATTTTCTTTTGATTTCTATTTGATGGTATCCTTGAGATTTTCTTCAGACTTTTTCCATTCTTCCATTTTCTGTTTGAGGGTATCTTTGACATTTTCTTCAGTCTTCTTGCATTCATCCAACTGTAGCTTTAGATTCTCGGCACTTTCCTTTGACTCCTTTAATTCCTCGCTGACCTCTTTGTGTCTTGCTTTGAATTTCTAGATTTACTCCCTTAGCTTTGAGATACAAGAATTTTCCTCCTTGATGTTTTCTTTCAATTCCTCATTCTCAAATTATGTACTTTCCATATCACTTAATATTGTCTTCAACTCTTCATCAAAGTAATAATCTCCTACCATTTGTTCAAACTTCCAAGATCTCCCTCAAGCGGTTAAGCTCTATCTGCAAGGGAATAGGCTCTGATACCAATTGTTGAACAGTCTAGATAACTGAGAGGGAGGATGAATCAGTTATCACAAAATGCTTTTCCTTTCTTTAATTAATCTGAAGCAATCCTCAATCAATCAGATAATAATTAAAATAGATATGAACATGAAAGCACTTAACAACACCATGCATAATGAACACCAAAATTTACGTGGAAACCCAAGATGGGAAAAACCATGGAGAATGCTAATTCTCAATTATAGAATATCGATTAAGGTGATTTTTACAAAGGCTCACTTCCAAATTTCTCACTGTAGGTAAGGCTTACTATCAGTGGGCTCATTGCTCAATTAATAAAAAAATGTCTGATTACAAAATAGAAAAGACATGTAATGATGAATTTGCATCTACATATGCATGAAATCAGTTTCAGTTAAGAGCACAATATTTGTTTGCAACAGATCTAGTCAAGAATCTTCTGCCCATTTTCCTTGCACAACCTCTACAATATAGATTACTTTTTTCCTGATACTTGCCTTCACTTCCTTCTCTATTTCTTGTTGCACAGTCCTTCACACCCTTATCACTATTCACACACACCACACTTTTTTGTTCAATATTCAAAAAGATGTTCTACATATATATACCCAGAGAACAAAATGAGTCAGCCTAGCAAAACATGTCGGCTTGAAGAAAAACCTTGAAATATTAAATAAGGCGTGGCACGCTAGCACCAGAACCAAAGGATAGGTCGCACATAAGGATCTTCTTACCACATTACCATGGGACCCATAAACAGGTCATACATAAGATATAGCATTATTACCAAAAGGTGGCAAACTTTGAATTACATGAGATATATTTTAGAGCTGATAGGAATGCCACAACCAAGACCAAATATTGATCATCAATTTTAGTATCAATTGGAGGAATGAAATTAGACATACCAAAACTTGTAACATGCTACATGAATGTCCGAATAGCAAGGATACCCAGAATAAGCTTTAGGCACAACAACCAGAATCAAAATATTATTCCTCATTATTCTGCATTAACCGTCTTCCACAGATGTCCCAAAAATAAGTATTACCATGTCCAAATCAAGAATTACAACCTTATGGATCCTAGGTTTTGACATCAATGACAACAATTCCAAATAAACAACTTCTCAACATTTTATTGGGCAAGTGATTATAAGGATCAAAAGTCTACTTAAAGTTACAAATTCAATCTCATTTATAGTCTTTCTTGTTAGTTTCAAAAGTAGCAACATCATATTTCTCTATTGCCTACAAAGGTTGAGTATCAAGGTTTTGTGAATGCTACCATATATTCTATCTATATTTAAAACATCCTTGTCAAGCTTGACATTATTTCTATCAACCATATATTATTTAGTGTGACAATCAAATTTTAGTCTATATCTCAAGGAACCTAGCCCATCATTATTAGAAAACACACTGAGGTCCATATGCACCACATAAGAGAGCTAATTTAGGGGTAGTTCATTGATCTTCAAAGGTATAATACTTCACAAAAAAATATAAAATTATTAAATAAACCATCATATAAATAAAATATATTTATATATGATATTTTCTAGTGGTTATGAAGTATATTCCTTGGGGGTACCTAGTCTTCTATCTCCCTCACCTTTCTCTTTAGGGGTTTTTTTCTCTCTCTTCTTGGAGGATTTTCTCTCTTTGAGGGAAATATTTTACATGTGTACCTACATGGATATAGATATTTATGTTTCATTTCCACCCATCTAATTTGCACTTAATGGGATTTTTGTTGTAGGTTTATGGCTTTTTTAATTTATTATGTATTTTCCTACACTAATTTTAGCTTTCTCAAGCTAGTGAAAGTATGAGTCATAGGGTGAGAGGTGTTAATTCTTCTATAGTAGATACTCTTTACTCTTTTTTAGATTAAAGAGTTACAATGCATGCCTCTTTTATATGTCTTATATGTCTTATATGGATTAGTATTATTCTATGTATTTGGATTTCATAATCTTAATCTTGTGATAATATTTGTAGCCAAATATTAGGAATTAGGTCTTGGTTATCACTTCTTATCAAAAAAATATATATACATACATATACATGTATATTAGTCAAATTTGGAAAAAATAATTAAATCTTGGTTTATTTATTTAAGATAATTTAGGATTGAAGCATGTTAAAATCTCATCCTAATTATAATATTTGTAATATTTTCATAATATTTCTTCTACTTTAATCATAATAGTGTAATATTTTTTTATAATATAATGCATGACATTATAAAGGGAGAACTCCCTCTACATAATATGAACTTGGATAATTGAATAAGTGTAATAAAAAATATAAAATAATCTAGATAATTTGAGTTGGTAATAGTACTTAAATTTATGAAAATTTATTACTTGATTAAATGAGGCAAATTGAATCAATTAACTTCATGGTGCATATCTTTAATTTTATTGTAAAAGTATCTATCCAAGTTCCATTAATCTATTTTTCAATATTGTATTTTTTAATCTTTTCATGGACCTATAAAATTTGGTTATAATTTTTCTTGAGTTTAAATCAAGAAGTGTGGACCTAATTTTTATGTGTGCAAAAATAAATGTGTGCATGGATATGAACCCATGATTCATGTAGATGATCCAATTAATTCTCATGGTCTAAAACTTATATTTTCTTGTTTTCCAATATCTAAATCTAATAAGAAAAAATAGTTTTTATAGCACCTTTGGACAATTCGGTGAATTAGAAGGTCATGTTATCCTTAGTTAGACTCCTAATGAACCAAGTTTATTAATATAAGTGAAAATATTGAGGATAAAAATAAACATTTAATGGATCTAGGATGATGTGATTCTAATCTAAATTCCCTTTTTTCCTTTTGTAAATTGAATCTATATGCATTCTTTAATTGTTCTTTATGAATTCTTGACAATTCATTCCATTAGGGTTAGTATTTAAATAGTCGCTCCTAATATGTAATTTGGCATAATTTTCACTTAAGTCATCTCATAAAAAATAGGAACAAATGTAAGAAAATCTTGAGTTTGAATTTGAATTTTAGGGATGAAGGGCTTAGAACCCCTAGTTTAGAGGTCATCGAGATCACATTTTTATTCATATAATTAAGCATGTCAACAAGAAATAAAATTAAGCCATCAGATAGATATATGTGGATGAGTGATGTTGAAATCAAGATTGGATAAGATCATTTGCTAATTTAAATGAGAAAATTATGATTTTATACACTAGTCAATGCATTTAAGGATAACCTAGTCACAATTGGCCCAAAACATAAGGGAAATGGCATGGGTATGCAATTTTCATTATTAAATTTTCCTTTCACTTTGACTTGTATGTTAGCTACATGAAAACATTTTTCAAACTAAAATAAATCAATAAAAATGGAAATTAAATGTTTTTCAAGTGACACTAAAGATACTGATCTATATAAAGTAATAGATCATAAATATGAATCATATGTATTTTCCCTCTCCAAAAAAAATCATTTCAATGGATTACACACACATAATTTTTTACAATGAATAGCATCTGTCAATAATTTAACAATCAACATAAATCTCAACTTTCAAATTTAGTCTTAGAACAATAAAAGAGTAGGATTAGAGATTCTACCTATTATAGAAAGTGATAAGAAGATATGACTATGTAGATAAGGATTCAAATTTATTGATAGCTCAATGAGAAGGGTTATAACTATGTGGGTGTATAGGAGTGAATTTGCACTCCTCTTTCAAATTCCCCTTTTACATCCTCCACCTTATAAAATAAAATCCGATAAGTAAATTCACGTCCTCATTCCATACCTTGTCCACTTGGCACTTTTTTTTTTGTGTCAGTGGGGGAATTTATGACGAGGATGTGTGTGTGGCACGTAGACATCTACGCAGCATGTTGTCATCCCTGATAGATTCCTACATTTGGAATCCACAAAGATGTTACGTTCTCCATTGGTGATGAAGCGTAATGCCTCTACGCCTTCCTGTCGACCCGAGAATGGCTCTTTCCCTCCTAATTCTTCTTCATATGCCTAACTTTCATTTTCACTTCATCTCTTTGGCAATTCAATCCATCTTCTTCATAATTTCACATGCTAGCTTGATCTTTCTTGAAAATTCTTGAGCTCCTACACATCTTCTCCACTTCTTGCTGCACTTTTGTCACCATTGGAGTTGTGACTTGGTGTCCTACGGAACTGCTTCTTTGTTGTTGCAGTAGCGTATCTACCTTACCAAGCTTGCATCCTCCTCTACGTGCTTGAGGGCACCTTGATTGAGAAGGTGATATTATTTCATTTCTCCATTTCCATAAAATTTTCACTTGATATACGTAACATAGTGTTATTTTTATTGTTTGGTATCTTTTCTATTATTCCCTTTATCATATTTTCTATCTTGTGGCTTTTTTGGCTGTCCATGGAGGTGGGAACACTGAAGTGGGGGTTTGACTAAGGAAAACCCCTATACAACCCCAACATTTTTTCTCTCTTGGTTGTGTGTAGGTATACGTTCGTGTGGAGCTTGTTGGCAAACTGGACTCATAGTGAGTTTTTCTTCATCACCTTTTTTTCCTTATCACCTTTCTAGTTATTTCATTCATTCTATCATTGACCATCCTATTTATTACTTTAAACTCTATTTGCTAGACCATTGGTTGGTTTTTGTGCCTTATACTATACTTTTGTACTTTTTGGACATACAGACACCAATGCACCAAAGAGACTCTAGTGTACTGCACTATCATCCTTGATCCACATTGTTGTCCTCTGGCAGAGAGTCATTCGAGGTACAGTTCAAGTTCCAAAAGCCTACTCATTTAGCCCCATAAAATATCTCAAGTCAATAAAGTGATGGAATCAATTGAGAGTTCTCTTCGTTCTCTATCCTTGAGCTGAAACACATGCAAGGTTGAGGTATATTAGGGAAGCCCTCCACTCTCGGCTCCCCATGGCATGGAGCCTTGGTGTGGTTGGTCCCCCTCTACATTTTGGTGAACCTGAGGTGAACAATGTCTATCCATTTTCTGTGTTGAGACTTTTTCCTTGCACTTGGTGATCAATGTAAACCTGGGTGTTGTGAGTTCTTATGAGCATCACAACCTAGTCTATGACCTCTAGGTACATTTTTAGAAGAAGTGTATGACACCTACCAATGGAAAAGACAAAGGTCACTTCCAATTTTAATACTGGCTTTACTACAGGCTTTTTAGACGAGATGGGTTTCATAGACGAGACCACTCGTGCACCCACTCCTCCAACGTCCCCTACGGCCTTGTCCATGGATGAGGATGACGTTGTGCATATTCCTACATAAAACCTTTTAGCATTAGATAGGAGGTTGTTACACCTCATAAATAATTTAGAGAAAGCGCCAAACATGACATAGGTCACTAGGCTCATTAGTGAGGTGAGATACATGTTAGGCAAGAATCAGATACGCATGGAATTTTTATGTGGCCTCACTAATCTAACCAAATCATACATCCCTTTGTATAACCCTAGATTGGGTACCACCCAAGGGGAGGTGCTTGACGCTTGTGAGAGACAAATAGGTTTCTCAATGCCTACCACATTCGTGTGCATGGTCGAATTAGGCCCCTTGATTAGCATTTCCTCTGCTGCTGAAAATCCCCGCATGGTCAAGGCGAGCAAAATACCCCCTGGCTTTAGCTCCACCCTTCCTACCGCCCCTAGCAGTGGGGGCTCAAATGGAATTAGTGGTGGTGGCTTTGGTAGCGGTGGTGGCACTGGTGGCAGTGACTCTGGTGGAGATCATGGTGGTGGCTCTGGTGGTGGCTCAAGAGGTGGCTCAAGAGGTGGTGGTTCTACGGGAGGCTCCACTGGACCTTTTTCATCTTCAGACCTTGTTCTAAATTCTCTTCTTCAGAACATGGGACAAATGAAAATCCAGTTGGAAAACCTCTCTCAAGCCTCCTCCCATCCTATCTTTCATCCCTTCTCCTGACATAGTCCATTGTCGATAATGATTCTAAGCACTCCTTTCCCACAAGGAATGGAGATTCCTAAGTTAGAGAAGTATGTTGGTTAAGGGGATCAACAAATACATTTATTAGCTTTTAATGTCATGTGCATGAACTTATTTCACCATGACGCCCTAATGGAAAAAAATTTCCTCACTCTCAAGGATCCAACACTCAAGTGGTATTGTTCCTTGCCTGATAATTCTATATTATCATTTGACTAAATCATCAATCAATTTCTCCATCAATTCTAGGCTAACATCAATCTGAAGATGACCTTCTCATATCTCATTCAATGTAAGTAGGGAGAACATGAGAATATAATTGATTTTATTACACATTAGTAAGCGCTCTTTTCACAAAACTCATACATGTTGTTTAACTCGGACGTGCAGAAGGTATTCATAGGCAACCTATAGCGAGCTTGGTAGGAGAAATTTTCCCTAATGAAATACCTTATTTCACACATTTGTGTGTTGCATTGCGAGAGTATCAAAAAATGGCACTGGTTTAGCTCGGGGGATCTTCCTCGTGCTCTCATTTTGAAGGAAAATATATTGTGTCTATTTCAGGAAAAGAAAAGGCTATTGCAAATGTAGTTTCCATGACTAATGATCATGGCCTCAAGCACAACCTAAATTTTATAAAGCTAGTTGAATCTTATTCTTCTATTCTACAAAATCTATTGAAGGATAAGATTATAACATTGGAAAATTCCCGACCATTGAAGGAGCTTTATCCTAATTGGTACGACAAGAATTATTTTTGTCAGTACCATCATGTTAATGGGAATGATACAAAGTGTTGCATGCACCTGCATCATGAGATACAAGATTGCATCGACAATGGTACCATCTATCTCGATGGGAAGAAATAGAATACAAATAAGTCAGTAGCAAAGGCCAATAGCAAGTTGCAGATTTACACGGACCCATTTTCATCCCATTCTTCGAACCTGATTATTGACCCTTATGATGATTCTCCTAAACCCTCGGTGTATGTTAATGTGGTTTTTTTTACTCCTAATCCTCCCTCGCAGCCTGTAACTAGCTTGCCAGACGTGACTTTCACCTCACAGGACTTACCTCTGAATAAAAAGCCCTCTCCCCTATATATTCATGCTCGCCTCAATGGAAACATTGTGACAAGATTCCTAGTTGACCCCATGAGCTAAGTAAATGTTATTATGGAGGAGACGTTATGGATAAATTCATTAGTGAGGGAGGAATATGAGAAAATTAAATTTATTATAGGTATACACAACGGTCTCTCTCTTGCACTATATGGCTCTATTACTCTTTCTATCCTAGTTGGACCTAGGGCTATGGATACAACTTTCAATGCCATTCTGGAATCCAATCTATTCAAGGTAAAGTTGGGCATCCTCTGGCTAGCTTTCATGAATGAAATTGCTTTCATCATTCACAAATGTTTAAAGTTTTCCCATGAAGGTGTCACGCATGTTGTGCATGACACTAGATATCAGCCATTGGTATCTTGTGGGAGTTGTTACTTGGATCATTTTTGGCCTACCCCAGTTGGTCCACTCCCCCCTAGAATGGACCTACTTTACCGAAACTACCACTAGTACATAAATAATAATATATGACTAAAAAACTACTAAACATTGCTTATAAATGATTGAACATGGTCACATAACCATTAGTATTTTATTTCCAGTCATTTATAACAGGACCAGATTGATGACTAAACCATTTTTAGTCATTTATTGGTTGTTTTGATTGATCAATTTGGTAGTATATTTAGTCATTGATTTGGTCATTGATTGTTGTAATCTGGTCACTTATTTAGTCAGTTTTATTTATTGATTTTTGTCCATTGGTAGTGTATTTATTCATTAATTTTAATCATCATTTTGATCAATTTGGTAGTATATTTAGTCATTTTTATTTCACGGGTCATATATTTAGTCATATCTATTCATTCTTTACTTATTTTTGTCAATTGCTAGTATATTTAGTCAATTTAATTATTAATTGACATCAATTCGTAGTATATTTAGTCATTTTAATTGATTGATATTTGAGGAATTAAACATAAAACGGAAATACACATCAATCATCAATTGCACACAATAAGACAATCATTGAGAAGGAAAAATCATTGAACTTTATTAATAAAAGAAAGGTGTTCTAGTTACAGCTTAGAAACAAAGTATTACAATTTTTATTTTCAATCACAAGACTAAAAATCTGAGTTACAATGCACATAAATGACAAGAAAGAAACTTCTCCAAAAAACCTCTGCAATGATGGAAACGCATGCTTGGAGCCCTTCAATATGAGCACATGCCCCTTTCATCTCTTAAAAATTCTACAACATGGGAAATCTTCTTGGAGCAAGTTGTAAAGTGTAGAATCCAAGAAGGAGAGTGTTGATCGTGTCCCATATATGAAGCTCTCTCCTTCAATGCAATCAACAATAACCCAGCTAGAATATTTCCTTTGTTATATGCAATGTGCCATCTAATATGAGAAATAGGGTGTTTCCTTTTCCGCCATGAATGAAGATGTGAATCAATAGAACCAAAAAATTTACTATTAGTCTCAATTTTGAAATAATAAAAGTGCATTGTATATTGCAAGTTTATAAAAGTAAGTCCAAAAATAGCAGAAAGATAAATCAATTAAAAAATTGTAGGAGACAGATCACATCCACAAACATGGGAGAGATATGCAAAATTGGAGAAATTGGCTTGGCAAATGAAGGTAGCAGGGTATTTCCAGATTCAAGACTTTTACTTAATGTTGTGGAATAGAAGAAAAAAGAATCATTTATCTGCCACCATAGTGAAAGTTAGCAATTGCATTTGGTTTGTCAAACATGGCCCTTGGTACAACTATTAGAGTTGTTAAGAACCTTCAAGTATGTTCTAATTTTCACACTACATCTACATTCATCTCCAAGATTGTTGCAAGAGAAATTGTCTTGAGAGATGTGAACCATTTCCATCATTTTAAACAAGGACAATGTTCTTGTGGAGAATATTGGTGATGCTAAATGAAACAATCTGAAAAATAGGCTTGCACTATAATAATGTGCACTGCATCAGATATCCAGTAATAATGAAGGGGCATCCATCAAAGCATAACAACAGGGATTTTTTTGTCATATGTTGTAGTTACGAGTTCCCTACTAGACATACATGAAAATTTGGAAGCATAGACAAGGCAAGCGAACTATTTCAAAAAATGCCTCAAAGAAATGTGATATCATGGAATGTCGTGATTGAAGGATATTTTTAAAATGGTTTTTTCTAAAAAGTCCTTAGAAAATTTTAAGAAAATGCAACCAATGGGTGTAAAGCCCAACTCCTCAACCTTTGAAAGTGTCCTTTCTACCTATGCGTAAACTAGAGCTTTGGATAAGGAAGTTCTTCCAAAGCTAATAAAATAATCATTACAAATCATCAAAGCTAATAGAAAGGAGACCAATATGAAATAAATGATTAAAACAAAATAATACAATCAAAATACTAAAATCAATAAGTAAAATCTTACTACACAATAGCCATCTCTATAGATTCCATTACATCATTAACTGTTTAACTATCAATAACTCACTATCTCACCAAAGATATATAGTCATCCACCACCCACTGCTACACCACTATATACAAACTAGCCCATCGTAGTATGGCGGTATCTACCACTCTACTGCACCAAGCCTTGTACACCATCATGGTGTGGCAGTGACTATACCGCACCACTGCAAGGTACCTTCGACCATCACCCTGGGGTAGTAGTAACCACTGTTATACTGCACTAGTCAACATGGAAGCACCGTGGGGTGGCCGTAACACCACACTACCACAAGCTCAATCTAACACCTTTGTGGGGTAGCGGTAAGTACCACTCCACCGCCAATCACTCCATGAGATGTTGTGGGATGGCGGTAAAGGAATGAACTTATCACTTGGTGTAATTTGACTCGATGATGACCAAGTTGGGGGTCCACCAGTGAATTTGAAGCACATTATTCCAAGAGGTAAATTCCATAAATTATCCAAAACAAATACACATGTATCAAACTCAAATCACTTAGGAAAATAGGGAATGTGAGACTTCCCACTAAACCAATTCAAAATTAATAAGGTGTAAACATATGGCTCTTTTAGCACTACAATTAAGGTATAAATCACAAATATATAAGCAATATATGGCATAGCTACCAACAATTGTAATATATAAATCAAGCACTACTGAAAAGACAACAAAAAGAGAGATTGAAATAGAAATCCTGGCCCAAAGATAAGACTATTATTTAAAAATAAATGAAAGGAAAAGCTTAAAATTGTATAACACTATAGAACACCTAACCACCTAGTATACAAAGAAAACTTTTTTTTATAGATCTTGATCATGGGACATCCATCAAAGCATAACAGCGGGGATTTTTTGTCATATATTGTAGTTACAAGTGCCCTGCTAGACATACATGAAAATGTGGAAGCATAGACAAGACAAGAAAACTGTTTCAAAAAATGCCTCAAAGAAATGTGATATCATGGATACCCACTCTCCCACAAGGCACTAATAGCAGGGATTTTTTCACATATATTGTAGTTACAAGTACCCTTCTAGACATACATGAAAATATGCAAGCATAAACAAGGCAAGCAAATTGTTTCAAAAAATTCCTCAAAGAAATGTGATATCATGCATACCCACTCTCCCACTATCCTCGACACTTGGTAAAGTTATGGATAACAGCAAGATCTATAGGCTAAGGAAGTTCTTCATAGATGAAATTAGGAATAAAATTCAAAATTTAAAAGAGAGTGGAAAAGTAGAATTTTATGAAACTCTTGTAAATTTCAAGTTAATGACGAGTGCTTTCATTCATTGTTATGATGGGAAGATTTTGAACAGTCATCTCGGAATAAAGAATTTTACTATGATTTTGAGAGAATATTATATACAACAGGTTGTCTTAGATCAAATAAATTAAATAAACAATTGCGAAAGAGAAAACAATTTTGAATTTGAAACAATGGTGTCTTATGTATAGACTCCCCCTGTGATTTTCTCCTAGAATAAGGTATAATAATTTTGAATTTGAAACAATGGTATATGAACAACTATTTAGCCTATCTGTTATGCTACAACAATTAACTACGGGTCGTAACATATCCATATCAGCATAAAATAGCAAGTACAATTCACCTCAAACTCTGTTGTGGTAATTTCTTTGTAAGGAATTTTTCACTCCATTAACATTCTCAATGCACATTAGTATGTTGGTTATTATCTTGATCGCCTTTGTGCTCAAAAGAACAGTGAAGTTCATTGCATAACTCATAACCATTTTGTAGTGTTATGATCCAGTGTTATTTTACTTCTTACCCACTGTGTTCTCAATCACCATGTGCAAATGACTTAGAGGATAGATCTTTGATTTCAATTGCCTTGCATAGTACTTGAATAAATTTCCATTCATTCCTTAGCATTTAACAACCATATAGGGCATATGAAACATAGCTTATTGAAATCACTATTGACACAGAACTCTTGAAGATCACCACCCTAGACTACTAGACAACTTCCTCCATTCATGTCAAGATGCAAGGTCCCTATAGGTTGAAATTATTTCCCTTGAAAACATACCACTATATTGATAGTGTCTTGAGGACTAAGGGTCCCACTTGGAGGAAAAGAATAATCTCATATGCATTCATTCTCAAGTTCATATTTCAATTTGTTATATTTATGTGCAACTTCTAATGATCTTGTGAATTGCATTGTGTAAAATGAGAAGCTCCTTCAACCAATTGTGTTGTTTCCTGAAGTTGATGGAATGGAAGAATCTGCAACACTATCTTCCAACATTGAAATCATTGACCTTCAAAAGAAAGATACTAGAATTGTCCCTTGAAAATTTGTGAAGTCATTGCCTTGATCAAATTCGTCATTGTCCTTTCATCATCTTTGTTTATAATTTTACTATACTATGATAGTCCTCTCACAATGACCACCATATTATGATTGTGAAAATTCTAAACCCATCACTTGGACAGTCAAAAATTCCACCTCATGGCCACAAGAATAAGATGCATTGAGAATGCATAGTCCCAAGTAAGTGTATCAAACTTGGCAGTCCTTTTTTTTGGTCATATTTTGTAGTTACAAGTTCCCTACTAGACATACATGAAAATGTGGAAGCATAGACAAAGCAAGCGAACTATTTCAAAAAAATCCTCAAAGAAATATGATTCATGAGACAAATGTGAGCCTTCCTGAAGAGGCTAGGCATATTGGAAAACTACTTTTAGAGAGCCCAGGTCTGCTCATTCTTCATGAAGGTCATCAAGCTCAAAATATCCAATCAAAGATATGAAATTCATGCAAAAAGGTTAATTCAAAACTATGCATTATACTCTCAAGATATTTTTTCTAGAATAACTTCAAAGAGCTTCTCAACATATTGTATTTGGTAAGGCTAAATTTTTTTAATTTCTACTTGGGTAAGAACTTGAAGCTATCCTTGACACTTGGTAAAGTTATGTCTAACAACAGGATCTATGGGCTGAGGAAGTTCTTCATGGATGAAATTGGAAATAAAATTTAGAATGGAAAAGAGAGTGGAAAAGTATAATTTGATGAAACTCTTGCAAAGTTTAGGTTAATGACTGATGCTTTTGTTCATTGTTATGATGGGAATATTTTGAATAGTCATCCCAAAATAAAGGATTTTATTATGATTTTGAAAGCATCTTCTATACAATAGGTTGTCTTAGATCAAATAAATGAAATAAATAATTGTGAAAGAACCAACAATTTTGAATTTGAAATAATGTGTCTTATTTATAGACTCCCCCTATGATTTTCTCTTAGAATAAGGTATATCAATTTTGAATTAGAAACAATGGTATATGAACAACTATTTAGCATGTCTCTTATGCTACAACAACTATCTATAGGTTAGAACATATCCATATCAGCATAAAATAGTAGGTGCAATTCATCTCAAACTCTACTGTGGTAATTACATTGTAAGGAAGTTTTCACTCCTCCATGAACATTCTCTATGCACATATCCAAACATTTAAAGTTCTTAACCAAATCTACAAAAATGAGTATATTGCCATTGCATGATGCCTACTTTTTCTTTGACTATGACATTACTTCAGCTTATTGTTGGATGTTGGGGTTATTTTTCTGATATGCAGTTGTCATTGATGTCAACACTATTAGCACTAATGTCTTTAAGACTGTATATGTCGAGGATATTGAGAAAATTGTAATAAAAATGTTGAAGGTTGTTTGTGAAGAAGTGAAGTTCAATGTGATGGAAAGTTCAGTATGTTGAAGGTGAGAAGTTTTGGATTAAAGGGTTTGTTGAAAAGACTATCTAGTTTATCCACCAAAATTTTTAGAGGTGCGCATGAATATTTGAGCAAGTTATGAGTTTTTGT
Source organism: Sequoiadendron giganteum (assembly GCA_007115665.2). NCBI lineage: Eukaryota > Viridiplantae > Streptophyta > Pinopsida > Cupressales > Cupressaceae > Sequoiadendron > Sequoiadendron giganteum. The sequence continues at coordinate 410,920,750 of CM021105.1, read as the reverse complement.
GTTCCGATAATTATTCTATTAACTATAGTTGGTGTTCCTGGAAGAAGATAATGTGATTCTGGTAATATAAGTTATTGTGTATGTTCTTGTGGTGTTTTTGGATTTTTCTAGATCATGATCTATCTATGTTTCAAATCTTCATTGATCGTTGTGATCACGATTGGTGTTTTTCTCTTGTGTGTTCATGTTTTTCATGTTCATGGTTGATAGGGTGTTTGTAGCATGTTGTGGATCTTCATGGAATAATTATTGAAGGTGTTTTGTGTTTGGGGATATTGTTTTGGGTCTCCACTATATTGTGGCCAACCTTGGTAGATTCGCATTAATAATCTTTATTGTTTTGGGCCAACAATTTGTATTCATCTTATTATTTTGTTGAAGTTGACATGAAGCAATGTAATTACTTGTTGTGGATATATATAAGCAATTTTTTATCTCATTTGAGATATGTGTGATGTGAAGTATGTGAGTGTTATGTGTGAATAATGTTTAGATCATTTGAAAGCAGAGAAAAGTGTGAAGAAGAGTGAAGAAGTGTTCATGTGCTTAACCAGAACTGTAATCAGGCATTAGCAGATGCTACTTTCTCAATTCTAAATCTTTAGATGGATTTAATTTGAATGTTTTTGTAAGACAGTGAGTATTCCTTTGTATTTGAGAAATGAGCTCTAGGCAGTGTACCTGAATGCATATGCATTCCTCATTTATTCTTCTTATACTTCTAACAGAGTATAAACTTGTGGATTAGCCTCCATCATGGTTTTTCCCCTAACAAGGTTTCCATGAAAAAATCTTGGTGTTATGTGTGTTTATGATGTTGTGTTGATTCATTACTTCATGCTTATTAATCAGATCTGAGAATAAGGGTTAATAAGTTTTTATAAGTTTGAAATTCTATGACAACCGATTCACCCCTCCTCTCAGTTGTCTGCCCCTGTGTTGCCAACAATTGGTATTAGAGAGGGTTCCTTGAAAGAATTTTAACAGCTTGAGGTGATTTGGGATGGTGATATATAAGAAGGATAGTCCAAGATTTGATGGAACAAACTATTCTCTGTGGAAGACTCGAATGGAGTGTTATCTGAGATGCATTCGTGAATCCTAATGGAACATTACAATTAATAGGTATGCTATCCCTCAAAATGGTCCTACAAATACTATTGAGATTAGGGATGTTGAATACAATATCAAGGCTAAGGAAGAATTGTTGAGTGCTTTGATTGATTTTGAGATGATGAATGTTATAGATCTGAAGACTACTTATGAGGGCTAGAAAAAGTTGGAAACTTTGTATGAAGGTGATGCTATTGTGAAGATTGCTAAGCTACAGAGTCTGAAAATGAAATATGAATTGTTGAAAATGAGTGATGATGAGAATATTACTACTTTCATGCAAAGAGTGAATGAACTTGTGTGTGGAATCAGATGTGCTAGTGGACAATTGGATGAATAAGAGATTATTGCTAAAGTGCTTTCATCCTTGCTTGATGCATACAAAGTTAAAGCTAAAACTATTGATGAGATGAGGACTGTGACAAACGTAACCAAAGATATGTTGACTAGTAAACTTACTGTTTTTTAGTTAAGTGAATTCAGTGATGCCCTTCCTAAGATAGAATCTACAATTAAAGCTACTACCACTAGAAGAGACAAGCAGAGATATGATCCAAGAAAAAGTTCTTCTAGAAAGGTATTCAGGTATGAGGAAGAAATGAGACAGATTGCTACAATTAAAGCTACTACCACTAGAAGAGACAAGCAGAGATATGATCCAAGAAAAAGTTCTTCTAGAAAGGTATTCAGGTATGAGGAAGAAATGAGACAGATTGAAGAAGAAGAAAAAGAAATGAATGAGCTTGAAGCATTTATTGTCAAAAGAGAAGCTAGAGGAGAAGGTAAGTATAAAGGTAAATTGCCTATTAAATGTTTAACCTACAAAAAGATAGGTCATTTTGCATCAAGGTGTCCAGAAAGAGTTCCTAAGTCAGGACCTTACAAGCCAAAATTTCAAAAGAAGTGTTATTATGCTACTGATGAAGGTGTGACAAATGATGAATTTGATAAAGGGAATCCAAGTGAAGATGATTTTTCATTTATTGCTATCAAGGAAAATAATCATGTGTCTACTGAATCTGCTAGTTGTACAAATGTGGAGAAAGGCCTAGATTCTCAAGTTGAAGAGAAGGCTGAATGGGTAATTGACAGTGGATGTTCACATCACATGACAGGTGATAAAAGCAAAATTGTAAGCCTGAAAAAGTACAATGGTGGTGTTGTAAGATTTGGTTATAACAATGGTGGTATAATCCATGGCAGAGGATGTATTTCTCTTGATGGTAAGCATAATAGTGATGATATTCTTTATGTTGAAGGTTTGAAGCATAATCTTTTGAGTGTTGGATAGATGGTTGATAAGGGATATAATCTTCAATTCAAGGATGGAAAGTGTAGAATATTGGGAAGTTCTAGAAATGTGATTGCTTCTGGTACAAAAACAAAAGGTAACATCTTTCACTTGAATGTTGCTAATAAAAGTTGTCTGGTTGCTCAAGTTGATGAAAGTTGGTTGTGACATAGGAGAATGTTTCATGTAAACTTTGACAATATTATCAAGTTAAGTTCTACTCAGACAGTGAGAGATCTTCCTAAATTGGTAAATCCTACTAATGCCATATGCAAGGAATGTCAGTTAGGAAAGAAAACTAGAGTCTCATTTAGAAGCAAACAATATTGTTCAAAGGGAGTATTAGAGCTTGTGCATACTGATCTATGTGGTCCTACTAGAATAAAGAGTTTACAAGGAGACATGTATGTCATGTTACTTATTGATGATTATTCTAGATTGATTTGGGTTTCCTTCTTAAAGGAAAAATCTGAAGCTCTAGATAAATTCATGATCTTCAAAGCTAAGGTTGAAACAGAGATAGGTTTGAATATTAAGTGTCTGAGACTAGATAGAGGTGGTGAATTCACTTCCAGTGAGTTTAATTCTTTTTGTGAAGTGCATGGAATAAAGAGACAATTATCTGCACCACGGACCCCTCAACAAAATGGAGTTGTGGAAAGGAAGAACAAGACAATTCTAGATGTTGCTAGGACTATGATGCTAGAAGGAAATTTCCCTCATATCTATTGGAGAGAAGTTGTGAGTATTGTTGTTTATATCCTCAATCGGGTACAAGTCAAAGGTGATAATGGTAAGACCTCTTTTGAGCTATGGTCTAGTTATAAACCTATTGTTAGATATTTTAAAATATTTGGGAGAAAATGTTATATCAGAAGAAATGAAGCTATAGGAAATTTTCATGCTAGGAGTGATGAAGGAATATTTCTTGGTTATTCTACTAAGAGTAAGGCCTACCGGTGATACAACAAGAGATTGAGGAAAATGGTTGAAAGTGAAAATGTTAAGGTTGATGAAGACATTGCTAGACCATCCAAAACCTATGGATATGATTCTAATGATCAAAATGATAGTATAAACAAAGAAAACAAAGGTCAGACTTCAATTCAAGCTCAAATCATTTCGGTGAATCAAGAAAATCAAGAGGAAAGAGAAACTAGTGGAAGTGCAGAAGAGAGATCACAAGAGTCTGAAGTTCAAGAACATTCTATGACTTCAAGGTATGTGAGATTAAATCATTCATAAAATTAGATTCTAAGTGATAAGAACAAAGGTGTCCATACTAGGAGAAGAATTGCAGAAGAATATTGTTTAATATCAAAGACTGGGCCAAGTAATGTCAATGGAGCATTCAAAGATGAACATTAGATTGAAGCAATGAAAGAATAACTACAGAAAATTGAGAAGAATGATACATGGATTCTTGTTCCTAGACCTAAGGAAAAAAATGTAATTGGAACTAAATGGGTCTTCAGAAACAAACTGAATGAACAAGGTGAAGTTATCAAAAACAAAGCAAGACTAGTATGTAAAGGTTATTCTAAGAAGGAGGGAATTGACTTTGAAGAAAAATTTTCCCCTATGGCTAGAATTGAAGTTGTGAGATTGTTTCTTGCTTATGTTACTTATAAAAACTACAATGTTTATCAAATGGATGTCACATCAACATTTCTAAATAGTGAACTAAATGAAGAAGTATATGTTGAGAAACCTGATGGATTCCAATTGACTGATCAAGGAGATATGGTTTTTCAGTTAAAGAAAGTATTGTATGGACTCAAGAAAGCCCCTAGAGCTTGGTATGCTAGATTGGACAAGTATTTGTTGAAGCTTGGATTTAAAAAAGGTACTATTGATAGTAATCTATATTTCAAAATTGATGATGATAAATATTTGATTGTGGAAGTCTTTGTTGATGATATCATTTCTGGAGGAGATGATGGTTTGTGCATGAAGTTTGCTAATGAGATGTAGAATGAGTTTGAGATGTCAATGATTGGTAAGATGAAATTATTTTTGGGTTTGCAAATTACTCAACTAGATAAAGGAATCTTTATATCTTAGTCCAAGTATGTGAGAGAACTGATAAAGAAGTTTGCTATGGAAGATTCAAAGCCAGTTGGTACACCTATAGTGACCGGATGTAAGTTGACAACAAATGATCATTCTTCGAAGACAAATCAGACTAGATATAGATCAATGATTCATGGATTTATTTATTTGACTCAAACTAGACTTGATATCATGAATGTTGTGTGCATTGTTGCAATATTTCAAGTCAATCCTAAGGAATCTCATGTGACTGTTGTGAAGAGAATTTTTAGATACTTGAAGGGAACAGTTGAATTTGGCCTGTGGTATCCTAAGGATGATGATCTTACTTTGAGTGCCTTTACTAATGATGATTGGGTAGGAGATGTGAATGACAAGAAAAGTACTAGTGGTAACACATTTTTCTTGGCAAAGAATTTGATTTCATGGTTAAGTAAAAAGCAGAATGTCATTTATTTGTCTACTACAGAGGCAAAATACATTGTTGCTGCTAACAATTATACTCAAGTATTATGGATGAAGTAGATGTTGAGAGATATCAAAGTTGTATATGATGAACCTACTATTATATTCTATGATAATTCAAGTGCTATCAACATTTCTAAGAATCTAGTGTTGCATTCAAAGACCAAGCATATATCTATCAAATATCACTTTTTGAGAGACAAGGTGAGTGATAAGAAATATAGATTGGAGTATGTGCCTACTAAGGAACAGATTATAGACATCTTCACCAAGTTTTTCCCTAAGGATACTTTTGAATATCTCATAGGGAAGTTAGTGGTGATTTCCCCTCCTAATTAGAACTAAGATGCAAGACATTGCATCAGTCTATGCATTCACAACCATGTCTCGTTTCGGATTGATGTTGTGGTGGTTTCTACTCAAGGGGAGTAGTCAAATTTTTCAGATATGTGGTTCAGAGTTTGTGTGTACCTTTTTCATTGATTTCAAAGGGGGAGAAGAACAATGTGAAAAACTAGGAATTATCTGAGGAGAATAAGTCATGAGAAAAGAGTCATAACCTAAGGGGGAGTAAGTGCTAAAATTAGTTGCGTTGATGGTGTTTTTCACATCATGTGTTGCCATCAATTCCAAAGGGGGAGATTGTTGGATGTTATGGTTGTGTTTTTGATATGTGGTAGTCATTGATGTCAACAATATTAGCACTAATGTCTTTAAGACTATATATGTCAAAGATATTGAGAAAATTGTAATAAATATGTTAAAGGTTGTCTGTGAAGCAATGAAGTTTAGTGTGATGGAAATTTCACTATGTTGATGGTGAGAAGTTTAGATTAAAGGGTTAGTTTAAAATACTATATAGTTTATACACCGAAAGTTTCAGAGGTGTGCATGAAGATTTGAGCAAGTTATGAGTTTTTGTGTTCTAATAGTTATTTCGTTAACTATAGTTGGTGTTCCTGGAAGAAGATAATGTGATTCTAGTAATATGAGTTATTGTGTATGTTCCTATGGTGTTTTTGGATGTTTCTATATTGTTCTCTATCTGTGTTGCACATCCGCATTGTGCTCGCAATCGGTGATTTTCTCTTGTGTGTTCATGTTTTTCATGTTCATGCTCGACAGAGTGTTTGTAACGTGTTGTGGATCTTCGTGGAATAATTTTTGAAGGTTTTTTGTGTTTGAGGATTTTTTTTTGGGTCTCCACTATGTTTTGGCCAACCTTGGTAGATTTGCATTAATAATTTTTATTGTTTTGGGCCAACAATTTGTATTCATCTTATTATTTTGTTGAAGCCAACATGAAGCAATGTAATTACTTGTTGCGGATATATATAAGCAATTTTTTATCTCATTTGAGATATGCATTATGTGAAGTATGCAAGTGCTATGTGTGAATAAAGTTTAGATCATTCGAAAGTAGAGAAGAGTGTGAAAAATAGTGAAGAAGTGTTCATGTGCTTATCTAGAACTATAATAAGGCATTAGCAGATGTTACTTTCTCAGTTCAAAATATTTAGATGGATTTAATCTAAATATTTATGTAAGATAGTGAGTCTTCCTTTGTATTTGAGTAGTGAGCTCTAGGCAGTATGCCTAAATGCATGTGAATTCCTAATTTATTCTTCTTATACTTCTAACAAAGTATAAACTTGTGGATTAACCTCCACCATGGTTTTTCCCCTAACAAGGTTTCCACAAAAAAATCTTGGTGTTATGTGTGTTTCTAATGTTGTGTTGATTCATGCTATCATGATTATTAATCAGATCTTAGAATAAGGGTTAATAAGTTTGAAATTTTGTGACAATTGATTCACCCCCCCTCTCAGTTGTTTTGCTCTTGTGTTTCCAACACTTCTAGTGTTTCTAGATAGAACCTATAGCGAAAAAGTGTAGTCTCCATCTAAAGGAACCATCTTCAAAGCTCTTCCTTGAAATGAGGGTTGAAAACATTAGAAGAAAATAAATACCATAATTCTAAAGTAGCAATTTGTATCAAGCCAAATGTCAAAAAGTATAATTAAAAAGATAAATCCTTTCAATTGCACCTCAAATTGGATCAGGTAGATTTATGATTTTATCTTTAGAATGTAGGAACTTTCTCTATCAAAGTTTCACAACCTCAAATTGGATCTCAAACTAGACCATCAGATTTATGATTTTAAGTTTAGAAAATAGGAACTTTCTTTGTTGGATATTCAGAGCGATCAACTGGGAATCCAGAGTAATCGACTAACTCCTAAGATGTAATCAAGTGGAAACTAATTTTTTAGTCCATCGATGTTTGTATTCCTATACTCAGGTTCTACTTCCGAATGAAAACACCCGAAAGTGATTTAGACCGGCTCAAGGTACTCTCCAACCTAGTTATGTCACTAATAGCAATCCAAGTTTTCTTGAACCGTCCATACTTGAACGTTGCATCACAATATATTCTTCCTACACATAAAAATGCCACATATTAACCCCTTCTAAGTAAAACTCAAAATCATCATAAAACCTGTTGTTTGGTGTTTCTGCACAACAACAACAACTCAGATAGAATAAAATTTATCCTATCTCTCTTGAAAGGTTGGTCTCTATGAACAAAGAGATAACCCCAAGGTCTCATGGGTATCAAGTCATGACAATGCAGTAGAACAAACTAAGTGATAAAATGTGAAAATTCTGGTAATCACAAGGGGTCTTACACATAAATTTTGGAAGCTCTAAACTCATCAAATTTTAAGATATGGTGATGCTTTAATTTCTAGTTCTAACCAAATAATAAAAGAAACAGCAAAAGATGAGGGTTTTAGAAGTCCTAATATTAACATTATTTCTAAGATTAACCATGCAAATGATGAAATACTTGGAATGGACCAATCCCTTAAACTAATTTATGTTTGACTCAAGCTATACCTGCAACCTTGCAAAAAGAAGTGCAATCTTCTAAGGTGTTAAAGATTTTTAGACTGTAGGCATTCATTCAATAAAATTGGATAAGTATCTACAGTTGAAATAAGCACATGAGTATCAGGTACGGGTTGACCTTGCATAGCATTCCCTTAATCAAGAAGTTTCCCAAAGTATGAACCAGCGATTGCTATGACACTCCAAGCATTACTAATTAAACCTAAGATATATTCAAACATTTCCAAGCGATTTAAAAGATAGAACAAGAACCATGCAAGATTATTCAATGCAAATAAGGCACCAGTCATAACACAATGTCTGCACTTTGTATTGAATCATCATATTAGCAACAATTCTAGTCTATTAAAGAACTTGCTTTGAAATGTAAACCTAACTTCTAATCTTATAACATCCTACTCTACTACTAAATCTACTGTCTACAAGTCTTCTGGCTTAACCAGCCAATCCGAACTGAACCCTTACAAATGAGGCATAGTGCCATACTTATAGAAACCTGCCCATGTGAACTAGAGCTAAGGTTACAAAGAAGCTCGGCCACCAACCAAATCAGCCTCGACAACCAACAATAACTCGTCATCCAGAATTGAATGCAGCAAGAGCCCCTTTAGATTGATCTAGGATTGCACAAATCTAGGGGAATAGATCCTCGATCCATGCCCACCATTAATGCTCCACCTGTGCGAACAACAACACATGTGAAACACCAGCTCGAACACAAGCCATCGATCAAATCCGAGCTAGGAAAATGAATGACCCAGATCGGGTCAAACCAAGTCAATCCCTTCATTAATGGTCACCAAACGTGTCAACCTTGCGTTTAGGGATGGGTTGCATCTGATAGCAGCCACAAATTGCACTCAACCGCACTTGCAAATCTTGCCAAATCTTCAAAGAACACCCATTCTTCCTTTGGCCCCAACAACAACCACTAGCTCGATCCAACCTACATTCAAATGGGCCACCATTAATGCTCAATACATCATCAAAATCCAAGTCCATCCATAGAGTTCCTAAGGCAAGAAAATCATGCACAAACCCAGGCGGAAGTGGAACCAAAGACAAGCGGAGGTGGGGCCACGAGCAAAACAGGAACAAAGACACAAAATAGGTGGAGGCGGAAGCAGAACCTACCCCAGGAGGAGAAAAAACCAAGATGGGAAAGGAAGGGAAACAAGTGGAAGCAGAAACAAAACTAACCCCAACGGAGGCAGATACTGAAATAGGATCAAGAAGGGAAAGGAAGGGAAACAGGCGGAAGCAGGGGTGGAAACAGAACGGGAACTAAACCGTGAACTTTGCCAAAGTTCAAAGTTCAGTTCCATCCTAGTCCCGCCTCCAAAAAAATGAAAGAAAAGGCACACCGAGGAAAACCTAAGGGAGGAAACCAACCCTTAGGCCAAAAACGGGAAAAGCAATGAAGAAAATGAGAAGGTAGGAATTGGAGCCAAAATGGGAATGGGAACCGAACTGTGAACTTTATGAAAGTTCAAAGTTAAGTCCCATCCTGATTCCACCTCCGACAAATGAAGGAAAAAGTGAAGCAAACAAAACCTAAGGGAGGAAAGTGACCCTTAGGACAAAATCAAACAAAATGAAGAAGAAAGAAAGAGTGCAGGAAGCAGAGCCAGAATGGGAACGGAAACCGAACCGTGAACTTCATGAAAGTTCAAAGTTAATTCCCACCCTGGTTCATCCTCCGGCAGAACAAAAGAAACAAGGAAAACAAGGAAAACCTAAGGGAGAAAACCAACCCTTTGGACCCAAACAAAACACCAAGGGGAAAAATAGAAGGCAAAAGAAGACCACCCTAGAGAGGACATCCGCAAGACTCCAAAACCACCACGAACTCAACACAAAGGCACCCACAACCAAGGCAAGCACCAAAGACAAAAACTCCAAGATTTTTAAAGATGAGCACAAAAGAGGGGGTAGGCCATAGAAATGGGCCCAAAAGGCAAGCCAAGAGAGGTTCTCCACTTTCAGTGGGGCATGTGTGTAAAACTGCACAACAAATGGTGACTCCACTGGGGAAATGCTCCAGAGCATTTCGATGACAAATTGGCATCATAAACTCAGAATCTCTGGTTTCAATCCAAGCATAAGGTTACACCAAGACAAGGTTTTAGAAATCACTAACAAACCAACCTTTCCTATACCAGGGTCAAGGTGTGTGCATATGCATTCATTTCCCTTTCCTAAGTTGCAACAAGGACCAAATTTAGTCTCACAGAGCTACATAAGGATTCTTACTCCAAAAGCAACTTGGATAGAGCATCATTGCCAGTCAGGCATCCATAGCCCCAGTGAGGTTATCACTGTGACCCTCCATAGCATAGCTCTATTGCCAATCAGGCATCCATAGCCTTGGTAGAGATACTAGGATACCCATGAAAAGGTGAAATTTTCATTTTATTTTCAATATTTTCATTTCTTTTCTTTTGATATTCTCTTTTGAGATTTTCTTTTAAAGCTTAACTTTTCACCTTGCAGGCAATGAAGCCCACACTCAAGGATGAGAACCACAATGGAACTAGAGCAGAATTTAAGATTTTTCACCTAGTTAGACCTCTTGAAGACCATATGCAACCTTGGAATTCTTAATATTTGTGTGAAGATACAAGACCCAAATACATTCCAGAATTCAACTTAGTCAAGTGACACTGATTCCTAGCCCATGCAACATCAGATGAAGGAAATATACCAGTTTGAATGGCTCTAAAAAGATGATAAGAGTTTGTAAAATAAATCCTAGAGCATCCCCAGACAAACAACCAGTTGTACAGATGCAACAAGCCCAAAGGAAAGTAGGACAACCCCACAAACGTAGAGCAGCAGGGAAAACCAGCCCAAGCATACCAAAGCAAACCAAAACTAGAGTAGCAGACAAGAAATGCACAAACAAGAGAAACCCTACTCAAACCTAAACTAACCACAATAGCAGCAAACCAAAAGCCATCTAAAATAACCAAATAAAACTAATCCTAAAGCAATCTACCCACAAAATATCAACTAACCTAAGGAAAGCAGGAAAGCAGAGTATTTATAGGAAACCTACATTACTAAAGAAAAAAGAGCTATGTACAAAGATATTTACAAAGAACTATGTTCAAGAATGGCCAACTAACACTCACGCCCATTGGATTTGGCAATGCATGTACAAGAAAATGGGCAATCGTTATAGTTCTCAACCATGCAGAATTATCCTTATACTTAGAGAAAATAAATTCAATATTGCAGCATTCAAATTCTACCCCAACATCATGAAGAATCACCAATTGAGGAGGCTCATTAAAACCATGGTTAATCCATAAACACATTGTCTTTCCTAAACCTCCATAATTAAATTGATAAGCTTTATAATTTACATCAAGAAAAGAGACAACCTGATTTTGAACCCCGATGGACTGAGCATTGTATTCATCCTTTCTCAATTGTGAAGAGTTGATGCCCATGAAGTCAGGAGGTCTCCACTGATCGTGTAGTATCCCTCTTTGTGTTTCTTCATTCATGTTTTACTGCATGTCAGTGCGAACCACATTAGCTATCCCATCATTAATCACAATTCCAATGCTTAATTCATCAACAAAAAGAGGAGAGACAGAATTAGATGAATGAGAAAACTCCCTAAATTCTTTCATTGGCACTGGTTTAGGCTTGTAACTACAACCCTCAAGAACATCAACCCTTTTATCAGTAACATCAGTTCCTTCAATTTTCTTTATGGGATACTCATTGATAATATGTTGAGGTTCCTCAATTGAAAGCTCAACCTTGTCCAGGGCTACCTCGGTGTATACTGCTATGCCCTTCTCAAATCCAATGCTAGTTGACTCTTCTACTGGGCATTCCCCATTAGCTTGTTGAAATTCTTCTATTGGAGATTCATTCTTCATGGTTTGATGCACATACTTTGCATGATCAAACAAACACACCTTCTCTTCCACCTCTAGTGGACCATTTCCTTTCTCCTCATCACTTTCAGAAGATTGAACCGTAGATTCTTCATTGTATGCATACTTCATTTCAGCACTTTTCTCTTGTTTTTCTTCTGGTCCATTCTCTTCACTCCTTGGAAATGGTGCATGATCCAGCACCAAGACCGATATGTCATAAGGATCAGCTAGTACCATCTCTCATCCACTCAAATTGTTGTGGGTATGTTGGATCTTCTGTTGGAAAATAGATGCAGCAGTCTAAAATTCTTGACAATCCAATTTAGAGTGTTGATTGGTGTTATGAATCTTGCACCATCTGGATAGAGTTGCTTTTGCCAAATACACACCAGTTGGGGCTTTTCTTTGATTGTTTGGATTCCCCAAAGATGTTAGGAATTCTTCATTGTTAGGACTTATATTCCAAGTCCTATTTTGAGGTGGTAGTTGCCTCCAATCAAATGTTAGCCCTGAGTATTGATCTTCGGAATATTGTCCCCTATAGAGATTTTTCCCTTGATCTTGATCATGATTGAACTGATTCCCCTCTGAATGGCCTGAGGTTGATTTTTTTGGTTCCTTAAGCAGGTGACCTCGGTGGCCAACTTCTTTACCAACTTTGTGAGTTCATCCAACCTCTACTCGTCTGCATTATTTGATGGAGGAACTCCACTAGCTAAATTTTGCATATAAACATAATGGAACCCATGGTTCAAGGATTGGTTAAATATCTTGGAGCTCTGCAAGTAACTAGATACATTAGCTTATTGAAGAGAGAATGCAGGCTGATTCATATTTGGATAGTAATTTGGCATGGGTGGGGCCTGATTCAAGGGTTGACTTGGGTGTAGAACCAAAGGCAGCTGAGGAGTTGAACCCAACATAACCGTTTGACCAGCTAATGGCAGGGGTCCAGGAAAGTGTTGTTTCAAATCAGTGCTCACTTTAATAGCCACATCATAAGCTTCAAGTAGGCTAATAGGAGGGTTTTCTCTCCATTTCAAAAAGGTAGATGTTAAACTATCCAAAGCCTCATAATAAACCTCCCTAGCAGAAGCATCATCCACAACATAAGGAGGTTGCAACCTAGTGTATGCATGGTGGAACCTATTGTTGAATGATCCTATTGGTTCATTGACCTCCCTCTTTACCATAGTAAACTACAGATAAATCTCACTAGAACTGATTGGGACCTCAAATCTCTATAAAAATGCAGTCTCCAACTGAAGCGAAGCAGTGATAGACCTAGTAGGAAGATGGTTATACCAATAAAATGCCTCATCTCCTAGAGAATAGGGGAAAAGTCTGTAGGAAAAATCCTCATGATTAATTCCCCTATCCTTGAGGGTAATCTTAAAAATCCTAATGTGCTCTTTAGCAGTCCTTCTGGGATTATTAATGTGAAACCTAGAGAAAAAATGCTTAAGGTTCTTGGGCATAACATTGTATTTGTTGAAGGATAGAGGGGATGGGTTATTTTCCAGGAAAGCCATTGGTGGAGGTGGAGGTGGTAATGATTAATGGGTGACTGATTTGGGTTGTGGAATGGAACCAGTCTTAGAATCAGATGAAGATGAGGTCAATGAGGGTGAGGATGGTGCGAATGATGGATTGGATGATGGTTCCTCCCTTCTTTTGGTCCTTCTTGACCTGGTTGGAGGTGGAAATTCTTGAAACTCTTCTTCTTCTCTTGGTATAGATATGGTTCCTTCTTAGCCTCTCAAGAGAGATGGCATTTAGAAAACACTCCAACATGCTTGTTCGGCCCTCCTTCTAGCACCAATCCTATTGTTTGGTGTTAGGAGGAGAAGGGCGTGAAATGAATGAAGCAATTTCCTTGTTCTACCCTCCTTCTAGCACCAATCCTATTGTTTGGTGTTTCTGCACAACAACAACTCAGACAGAATAAAAGTTATCCTATCTCTCTTGAAAGGTTGGTCTCTATGAACAAAGAGATAACCCCAAGGTCTCACAGGTGTCAAGTCATGACAATGCAGTAGAACAAACTCAATGATAAAATGTGAAAATGTTAGTAATCACAAGGGGTCTTACGCACAAATGCTGGAAGCTCTAAACTCATTAGATTTAAAGATATGGTGATGCTTTAATTTCTAGTTCTAACCAAATAATAAAAGAAACAACAAAAGATGAGGGTTTCAAAAGTCCTAATGTTAACATTACTTCTAAGATTAACAATGAAAATGATGAAATACTTGGAATGAACCAATCCCTTAAACTAATTTATGTTCGACTCAAGCTATACCTGCAATCGTGCAAAAATCAATGCAATCTTCTAAGGTATTAAATATTTTAGAACTATAGGCATTCATTCAATAAAATTGGATGAATATCTATAGTTGAACCAAGCACATGAGTATCAGGTATAGGTTGACCTTGCACAGCATTCCTATAATCAAGAAGCTGCCCAAAGTATGAACCATGGATTGCTACAACACTCCAAGCATTAAATCACAAGCATTACTAATTAAACCTAAGATATATTAAAACATTTCTAAGCAATTTAAAAGATAGAACAAGAACCATGCAATATTATTCAATGCAAAGAAGGCACTAGTCATAACACAATGTCTGCACTTTGTATTGAATCATCATATTAGCAACAATTCTGGCCTATTACAGCACTTTCTTTGAAATGTAAAACTAACTTCTAATCTTCTAACATGCTACTCTACTACTAAATATATGCTCTACAAGTCTTCTGGCTTAACCAGCCAATCTGAACCGAACCCTTACAAATGAGGCAAAGTGCCATACTTATAGAAACCTACCCAAGTGAACCAAAGCTAGGGTTATAAAGAAGCTTGGCCACCAACCAAATCGGCCCCAACAACCAGCAATAACTCACCATCCAGCATTGAATGTAGCAAGAGCCCCTTCAAATCAATCTAGGATCGCACAAATCCAATGGAATAGATCCTCAAGCCATGCCCACCATTAATGTTCCACCCACGTGAACAACAATGTGTATGAAACACCAGCTCAAACACAAGCCATCAAAAAAATCTAAGCTGGGCAAACAAATGACCCAGATCGGGTCAAACCAAGTCAATCCCTTCATTAATGGCCACCAAACATGCTGACCTTGCATGTAGGGATGGGTTTCATCTAACAACAGCCACAAAGTGCACTCAACCACACCTACAGATCTCACCAAATCTTCAAAGTACACCCATTCTTCCTTTGGCCCTAATAGCAACCACCAGCTCGATCCAACCTGCATTCAAATGGGCCACCATTAATGCTCAATACATCATCAAAATCCAAGTCTGTCCATAGAGTTCCTAAGGCAATAAAATCACGCACAAACCCAATTGTAAGTGGAACCAAAGATAGGTGGAGGCGGGGCCATGAGCAAAATAGGTGGAGGTGGACACAGAACCAACCCCAAGCGAAGATGGAACTAAGACAGGAAAGGAAGGGAAACAGGAAGAAGTGGAAATGAAACCAACCCCGATGGACGTGGAGACAGAAACAGAACCAAAAGAAGGGAAAGGAAGGTTAACAGGCGTTAGTGGGGGCGGAAACGGAACAGGAACCGAACCGTGAACTTAGCCAAAGTTCAAAGTTCAATTCCATCCTAGTCCCACCTCCAACAAAATGAAAGAAAAGACACACTAAGGAAAACCTAGGGGAGGAACCCAACCCTTAGGCTGAAAATGGGAAAAGCAACGAAGAAAATGAGAAGGCGAGAAGTGGAGCCAGAATGGGAATGGGAACTGAACCATGAACTTTATGAAAGTTCAAAGTTAAGTCCCATCCCGGTTATGCCTTTGACAAATGAAGGAAAAAGCAAAGCAAAGAAAACCTAAGGGAGGAAAGTGACCCTTAGGACAAAAACAAACAAAATGAAGAAGAAAGTAAGAGAGCGGGAAGTGGAGCCGGAATGGGAAAGGAAACCGAATCGTGAACTTTGTGAAAGTTCAGAGTTAATTCCCACCCTGGTTCCGCCTCTGGCAAAACAAAAGAAATAAAGAAAAAAAGGAAAACCTAAGGGAGAAAACCAACCCTTAGGAGCCAAACAAAACACCAAGGGGAATAAACAAAAGGAAAAAGAAGACCACCCCAAAGAGGACATCCGCAAGACTGCAAAACCACCACAAACTCAACACAAAGGCACCCACAACCAAGGCAAGCACCAAAGACTAAAACCCCAAGATTTTCAAAGATGAGCACAAAAGAGGGGGACAGCCATAGAAATGGGCCCAAAAGGCAAGCCAAGAGAGGGTCCCCACTTTTAGTGGGGCGTGTGTGCAAAATTGCACAACCAAACCATAATTAATAAATCATTTCAGTTTCAAAAAGAATCCGATGTCATTTACTATCAAAACAAAAGCTATATAAATCACAAAATCCATGAATCCTCCTAAATGTAGCTTAAAGAAAGTTTACAGGATGAGTTTCAGCATAAGAAGCTTTCTACTATAGCTCTCAATGAATGTATTATAAGCAAAAAATAAAATTCTTCACACTTGAAGTAATGCAATCAAACATTTATTCCAAAAGTATGTTAGGAGGAGTTAACTAAAAATAGAATGATTTTTTGGTTGGTTTATTTTAGCAATATGCCACATGGAAATGGAATAATCGCTAAGAAACCTTAACAATAAAAAATGAAGTAAAGGTTCAAGAAAGTAAATTCCAATGTACTATTATGTAATGGTGATGAAAGCACTTATATGAGCATGACCTATATACAAATCCCTACCATTGAATTGCCATATATCCAAAGAGAAAATAAGAAATGTAAGGATTTGAGCAATATAATTCCAAAGGGTTATGTTGTAATAGTAATGGAATCACCATAAGAGCACAATCGAGGAAAAAACTCTTGTGACTATAATTATGTGATCCATAACTCTATTGGTCATGTGGTACAGTTGTGTTATAACAAATACATGATACATTCATGTGTGACCCAGGTCTAATTTGGATATGTTGTGATAGAAATGGAGGCACTCATAAGAGCACAATTCATGTATAAATCATTGTCATCACAATTAGGTTTCAATCATCATTGGGTGCATTTAGATTGACTCAAGTTTAACAAGTTACGATGTAATGATAGCATGATCCAAGAGTGAATACCTCTTGCTGCAATAAAGAGTCTATAACTCTGGTTGATATGCAGAGTGGTTGTGTTATATCAATTATGTAGTGAATTCAAGCACAACCCATGTTTAATGGTCTATTCTAGAGAGTGATCAATATTTTCTAAATATCAAAATATAATTAATGGTTCTCGAATGGTCGTTTCACACATTTTTCCATTGTCGCACTCTACTACTTTTCCTCAAGCCCCACGCCATCTGATGGCTCACATAGCGATAGATTGGTGTCTTATGCAGACACAAAGAAATGAGACTTTTCCCATGTTTTGATGGGTTCCACTAGGGCATCTACATTAAGGTAATGGCGCTTTGACAGGGGATTAGGGCATAGTTCAAGCATTGGGGGTCCTCATGCCAATATAAAAATATGTTCACATGATCCACTGTGCCCCCTATGCAACATCCTCTATTTGCCCCACCCTTTAGCTCTGATGGTGTTGATCAGAGGCGGAGGGATCCTATTCCCCCATCTAATGAGTTTGTCGTGGGGTTCGATGTACCTGTGCATCGCTACCCTGCCGTCTGGGTCAGCCATTCATCCTCCATTCCAAAAATTTGTTTGGAAAACCTAGTGTGTGATAGGGAGGCTTTCTTAAGAGATAACACATTAATTTTCAAGTTCGCAAAGCTATGGCCTACACTGAGTGACCTGCGCACTTGGATTTCGGCAAATTTCGAAGAATCACTACAAGAAGAAATTTGTTTATTCCCTTGTGCCAGAGAGTTTTTGTCCTCAAATTTGAATCTTTTGATGACAAAGATTGGGTGCTAAAAAATGTACCTTGGGTTTTCCAAGGTGACTTTCTCTGCATGAATCCATGGTATCCATCTTTTGATCCAAAGAATGAGACTTTCTCCTCTACGTTTTTCTGGTGTGTTTACCATATCTCCCATTCCAATTTAGGGAATTAGATTTTTTATGGGCCATTGGCAATGGCTTAGGTAAATATCACTGTATTTCAAATGACACAACAAAATATCAAAGCTCCACCTATGCATACATTTGTGTGGAAATGGATCTCTCAAAGGGGCTCGCTACTAAGATTGCATTGAAGGTGGGAGACCAATGTTGGATGCAACTTGTGGATTATGAAAGGGTTGCCTTATGATGTAGAAAAAAATTCTCAACTAATCATTGTATGTCACAATGTCATTTTCAATCCGTTCACAATTGAGATCCTAATGGAAATCCCACTTAGTGGATTGGGGTTGAGCCCAAACACTATGTTATTCCACCTTGCACTGAGAAGGAAAAGGTTTCTCCTCAAAGTCCTCTGACTATTCCATCGAGCTCACAAGAATCATTTCATTATGTTATCTCTCCATCTAAACAATAAGTCATTGCCTCTTGACCATTGCATCAAGAAAAGCTTCCAATGTCGCCTCAACCCACTCAAAAGATTGAGAAAAATCATCTTCAAGAGATGAATGATAAGAAGTTCTTCCACCCTCTCTGGAGGAATTAGAATTGATGCTCACACACATCTATTTTTCTTCATTATCTCAAGTTACTCTAGCAAATAGTGTCGATACTCTAAACTTGAATGTAGAAATTAGCAACCTTGAAATGGAACAAGAGTGGATAGAGGTGAAGCACAAGAAAATTACTTCAAAACAAAAGCATTCAATGACTTTAAGGTCCTCTAAGAAAGCAGGTAATATGAATATGTAATGTCTGGTCTTGGAAATTTGTAATCTAGTTTTTCAAACCAATAGAATGAGTGATATCCTCTCTAATAGCAATTTTCCAAACAAAAAACGATTTTCTAAACCTTATGAATGTTACTTGAAAGTGTACATCTTAAACTACAGACCAAGTTTGTTACATACTAGAATGCAATCTTGGGTTACCATAAACTATAATAATATGATATGCTAATAACCATTATGGGAAGTATTAAAGCAAGACCCATGCTATATATGATACATTTCTCTAATCGGGTTTAAATACCTTATCAATTAAACACAAGCTTCGCACACACTCTAGGATACAATCTAAGATCATACCACACCCTACCAAGATAGCTAATTTTTTGACCCAAGATTTAAGGTTGTTTTTTAATACCAACAGAAGCATTGGTAAGAGCATGAATAGGGTGCAAACCCTAGGCCTCCATAGAAACATAAACTATAACTCTAGCGGATTAGTAAGGTTGCAATACCAGAAAGATTAATACATTGTAGCCAATTGTGAACCCCTAAACCTACAAATACACAAGAACAACAAATACGTTAAATTGCTAGATCAAATGCAAGCAAAAAAGCATGAGAGATTCCCCATGAAATCCATATATTTAAACTAAAATTAGGAAAATCAAGAACACAATAAAAGAGAAGCATATAAATCCTAATTAAGCCAATAGATTTAAGATCCCATGGGGGAATATGTGTTGTTGACGGTGTTTTCATGCACTTCTCAACATAGGTAATGCGTAGGTGCATTACCTCTCTTGAAAGACAATCTTCCACAATCAAATTACAAAACACTATCCCAAGGTCTCTCGGATGTCAGGTCTTGACAGTGTTTGGAATATTTCAGTTGTTTATGTGATTTGTTGGAATCACGAGGTGGACTTACGGATGAGTTACAAAGCAGGGAAGTTGGATCTGCAAATGGAGTTCTTAAGATGGGAAAGTTGCTGAGTGTTTGTTGCAGGTTCAAACAATAGTATGGAACTCCATTTCAACATCAAATTTAGCTTTACAATGTGCAATGAACCTTGCCTAAGGTTACTTAATTTTTTTTTAAAAAAAGGGCAGGGAAGAGAAAAGGTTCCTAGATCTGAAACTATGAATGAACAGTGATCATGGAGGCTGCTACAGTAGACAAAATCCCTAAATTGGGTTTTGCTTGGCCAAAAGAATCCTATAGTTACACAAAACTAGTGCAATCTTCTAAGGACTGCAGATTTTCAGTTTGCATACACACATCATGAACATGCAAATGAACTAAGTTGCAACAATCAAATAAAAAAGCCCAGGCTAACTTTGCACAACAGCTTGTCATCAACAAGTGCCAAAAGTATGGGCTGAAAGCTCATCAAATACTGTAACAACAATCACCATTACCACTTTCATTCAAGAAACTACAACTAAAACTAACTTGGAAGGTAGAACCATGCACACATAATGAGCAAACTCAAAAGGTAACACCCATAGATCATGCAATGCTACTTTCTATTGCTGCAGAATGTTTTTACAATAGCTCTCCAACAACTACAAATGAGGGGAAGACCCTTATTTATAGTTTACCAAAGCCCAAATGAATGGCTATGATTGAGTTACATTGTGTGGCCCAGATTCAATTACATTAGGGCTTCACCTACCCCACAATATTCAGTAATTTAAAATACATCTTTGTCTTTTCCCTATTCTGTCCTATAGTGGTCAGTCACTGTAGCAGTTTTGTCTTCTAGCTGATTTCCCTTTTACTGTAGCTGAAACTGCCTAAAAGATGCCTTCTTCCTGATGGAATTGTAGCATTATTCATTGGATCAAATGGTTCTATCGATGGACCCATGGTAGGCTTCTTGAAACCGGAAATGAGAGGCCAAAATGATGTTCTGGAAATGTTGAAACGGCCACGAGAGCACGGAACTCCGGATGGTACTTCCCAGATGCAAATTTGGAATTTGAAAAGCCAAGGGAGGATAAGACCCCATTTTAGCATATGGGTCGAATTTTTTTTTTGATTTGGAGGTGCGCTAGTATGTTCCGGAAACACAAGGCCGGAATGCCGCAGTAGGAATGTTGTTTTCAAACGGCCACGAGAGCACGAAACTCTGGATGGTTCTTCCCGGATGCAAATTTGGAATTTGAAAAGCCAAGGGAGGATAAGACCCCATTTTAGCATCTGGGTCAAAGTCCGTTTTTGATTTGGAGGTGCGCTAGTACATTCCAGAAACACAAGGCCGAATGCCACTATAGGAATGATGTTTTGAAATAGCCGCGAGAGCACGGAACTCCGGATGGTACTTCCTGAATGAAAATTTGGAATTTGAAAAGCCAGGAGAGGATAAGACCCATTTTAGCATTTGGTTTGAAGTCCATTTCTGATTTGGAGGTGCGCTAGTACGTTCCAGAAACATGAGCCCGAAATGCCGCTGTAGGAATGCTGTTTTGAAATAGAGCACGGAACTCCGGATGGTACTTCCTAGATGCAAATTTGGAATTTGAAAATCCAAGGGAGGATAAGACCCCATTTTAGCATCTGGTTCAAAGTCTATTTTTGATTTGGAGGTGCGCTAGTATGTTTTGAAAACACAAGGCCGGAATGTCGCTGTAGGAATGTTGTTTTGAAACAGCCGCGAGAGCACGGAACTCCAGATGGTACATCTTGGATGCAAATTTGGAATTTAAAAAGCTAGGGGAGGATAAGACCCCATTTTAGCATCTTTGTCAAAGTTCATTTCTAATTTGGAGGTGCGCTAGTACGTTCCGAAAACATGAGCCCAGAATGTCGTTGTAGGAATGCTGTTTTGAAACAGTGCTACAGAAATACAGTTTTGGAATTTTCAAAACTTCTTGAAACTTAATAAAACCTTTTCAGTTCACTTAGGCACCACAAAAACATCCAAAATCCATAGGAAATCTATCCCCAAAGTCAAAGAATGAAGGAAAAAGTGAATCGAGCGAGCGGGGGCGAAGCCCGAAAAATCCAAGACTTAGCCATTTTTTATATAGGGGGAAAAATATGGTCAACAAAAAGTGAGACTTTGAAGGGCACATTGACCAACTAGGACAGCAAAATGAGGGGCACACAAAATTAGATGGGAGCAAAGAAGCCCGTCGGGAGCGAAAAAAGAGGGTCCCTACCTACGGTGGGGCGTGTGTGCAAAATATGCACAATAAATGGCGACTCGCTGGGGGAAATGCTCTAGAGCATTTTGATGACAAACTGGAATCATGAACCCAGAATCTCTGGTTCTGACCTTCATGTTAGGGAAAACAATCCAGACACTCAACCAAAGGATCAAAACCACTAGTTAACCCAACCTTCAGTATGTTGAAAATCCAAGTGTGTGCAATTGCGTTAATTCCCATCCTTCAGTTGCTGCAAGAACCCAAGCTCCATCAAGTTAAGCTACGTAGTTTATTCTAACTCTAAAAACATCTAGGACATTGCCTCACTACCAGTCAGGCGTCCATAGCCCCGATGAGGTTGTCGCTATGATCCTCCCGAACATTGCTCTACTGCCGGCCGGGCGTCCATAGCCCCGATAGAGTTATTCGTATATCCTTGAAAAGTTGAATTTCTCTTCTTTTGATTTTCAATATTTTTCTTTCTTTCATTTCTTTTCTCTTTTCAATTCTTTTATTTCAACCCACAAGCAATGAAGCTCATGCTCAGGGCTGAGAATCATAGTGGCGCTGGAGCAGAATTTTAGATATTTCACTTAACTAGACTTCACAAAGGACCTATAGTGACCGTCAAATTCTTAAAATTTGTGAGAGATATAAGATTCCATAGTACTTCAGAATCAGACCAACCAACGACTTATCCACTTTGAATCAAACATCTAGATCACTTCATACTAACAGAAGATCCTCACCATCCACTCTGAAAACTTGATTAGAGTTTGACAAAGAAATACATAGAACAACCCCAGAAAATAAGAATGGTTATTGTGCGCATAGATGCACCCAGCCAAAAGCAGAGGGAACCCAAACAAAGCAAGAGCAAATGAAAAACAAACACCAAAATGAGATAGCGAAAGAAAATAATGAAAGAAAACACCCCAAAGCAAGCAACCTACAACAAACCAACTAACCTAAGGAAAGCAGGAAAGCGGAGTATTTACAAGAAACTTACACTACTCAAAATGAGCTATGTACACAGATATTTACAAAGAACTATGTTCGGGTAAGGTGACTTACACTCATGCTCATTGGATTTCACAATGCATGTACAAGAAAATGAGCAGTCGTTATAGTTCTCAACCATGCAGATTTATCTTTATGTTTAGAGAAAATAAATTCAATATTGCAGCATTCAAATTCAATCACCTAGCTAGGGAAAATCAGCAATTGGGGAGGCTCCCTAAACCCATGGTTAATCCATAAACATGTTCATTTTTTCTCATTCCCATAATCAAAATGATAAGTGCAACTATGAAAATCAACAGGAGCAAGGAAGGATAGAACCTAGATTTCATCACATGCAGGTGGCAGCATTTGACAATCAAGAGCAAGCACTGCATCGTCAGTCTTTGCATCAGCAACCTCAGGCGAGCATGATGGAGGGTGCAACACTTCAGGAATCAATTTTGCATAAGGCAGGGAGGGCGAGGCAGCAAACACTTCTTCCATGTCTTGCATGGGATCAACAATCCCCCTTGGCAGTTCTTCAAAAAGGAGTACATCATATTGATCATTCTCAAACATGGGATCCACTTGATTGTTGTCTCGAAAAGGCAGCGCACTGTCCCATCTCCTTTCCCAAGTGTCGAACCTATCTTCATGATGCTCAATGTCATGGGATGATGACATGTGCAAATCTGTCCTATTGCAACCATCTAAATATGAAGGAGGATCAACAACAATCATGGCGGAAGGACTCCAAGTTGCATCTTGTAGTCGACTAGGTGCTTCATCTTTGTTGGCAGCTATCTCAGCACCCCCGCCTTTGTCTTCTTCTCTTTGCCATTCATGCAACTCATCATGACGTTCACTCATTTCCCCTTGCTCACTATCTCTATAAACGGAGAAGGAACCCCTCTCCCAATCCGAAAACTCTTGTGCATCAACATTCAGAGGCTCAAGGAGTATGTCTCCATCGCTACTGTCTTCTGGGATGTGCTCTTCCTCGGCATGAGAATACCTCCACAACACATCTCCCAATGGAAAGAAGTCATCAATTGATGGCACCTCATCAAGGGGACTAAAATCCACCATGCAATCTCCCTCCAAGGACTCGAAATGAATCCCATCATCCATGGTGCACAAATGTTCTTCAAGAGGAAGAAATTCTTGATGACTAGTGGACCGCATTCCTGTTTGATCTACTTCATCACTTGGAAGCTCAACACTATATTGTTGTCCTCCCTCTATTTCTATTCCAACATCCTCTTGAGGACTACCTTCAGCTGAGTCATTACTTGGCTCAGGCTCTTGATCTTCACATTCCATCTAGGCAGCAAGTAGAGGATGTGGTGTACTCGGTTGCCTCGATTGTTCTCTGACTTGCTTCATGGCTTCTTGGCACAGTACGCACGTGAACTCAGAGTGGGATGAATCATGGAGCCTGCACCAATTTGGTAGCAGCAATACCTCCAAATCCACCTAAAATTTTAGCTCTGACCAATCATTTGCTAATCTGGAGATGAGTTGGTCATATCTTTCCACTACTGGGTCCTCATCATCACTTTCTGTTGTCCCAAGGCTGTCAACCTCTTCCTCTTGCTGATTTTCAACATCTTCATTGGCTGTCCCAGCATACACTGCTACAAACTTGATTGACTCATCCTCAACTGCCAATGACTCCTCTTCCTGAGTGGAGGATTGCCCCTTACTAGAAAAAGAGAGGCTTTCCAACTCCATTTTTAGTGAACCTTCACCAAATCTTTTTGTTGTCCCCAGAAAATCAGCTTCTCCTTCTTGATTTTCAGCTTCAGTGTTTGTTGTCCCAGCACTAGTTTGTGGCAGATTTCCTAGTTTATCTTGAAGGTGTTGTCCTCCGGATGCTGATAGATTTTCTACCATATGGGATGACTCATTCTCCTTGATAGTTGGCTGCTCCAACTAGTTCAAATTTCCTTTGACTTGGGTGATGATATTTGCACATGACAGACAAGTAAATTCTGAATGTGGTGCATTGTGAAATCTGCACCAACTTAATATTAATGCTTCCTCCAATCTTGGTCTGTCTTTTCTGCCCAAACACTCTTGGATCAGCTCTTCAAATGCCTTGGCTACCATGGTTGTCAATTCTTCCTCTAGATCTCCAAGGGCTAAAGGTTGATATATTTCCCAAAAGGGAATCTCTCCTTGCAAGACTCTTTCAATTCTGCTCAAGAAGGTTAGACACCCCAATTCGTTGTGCCTACAAGTGCAATGGATCCTACACTTATCCACTAATGCAAATTGTTGCAATGGCCTCTTCAATCTCCTATTTAAATTTGCATGTAGTTGAGCGATATTGATTTGCACATGCTGCTCCATTTCGACTCAACTTCTTTTTTTTTTGCCTTCAAAATTTTTTGATTTTATGCTTTAGCATTAAAAGAGATCTCTCTATTTTAGATTTCTTCTTTGAAATTACTCTTATCAACATCCAACATTCAACTTTGTAGCCTCAACATGTCATGCTGCCCTCCTTCTAGCGCCAGTTCTGTTAATGGTGTTTTCATGCACTTCTCAACACAGGTAATGCGTAGGTGCATTACCTCTCTTGAAAGACAATCTTCCACAATCAAATTTCAGAACACTATCCCAAGGTTTCTCGAATGTTAGGTCTTGACAGTGCTTGGAATATTTCAGTTGTTTATGTGATTTGTTGGAATCACGAGGTGGACTTACGGATGACTTACAAAGCGGGGAAGTTGGATCTACAAATGGAGTTCTTAAGATGGGAAAGTTGCTAAGTGTTTGCTGCAAGTTCAAACAGCAGTCTGGAACTCCATTTCAACATCAGATTTAGCTTTGCAATGTGCAATGAACCTTGCCTAAGGTTACTTAATAAAAAAAAGGAAAAAGGGCAGGGAAGAGAAAAGGTTCCTGGATCTGAAACTATGAATGAATAGTGATCATAGAGGCTGCTACAGTAGACAAACTCCCTAAACTGGGTTTTGTTTGGCCAAGAGAATCCTATAGTTACACAAAACCAGTGCAATTTTCTAAGGACTGCAGATTTTCAGTTTGCATACACACATCATGAACATGCAAAGGAACTAAGTTGCAACAATCAAATAAAAAAGCCCAGGCTAACTTTGCACAACAGCTTGTCATCAACAAGTGCCAAAAGTATGGGCTGAAAGCTCATCAAATACTGTAACAACAATCACCATTACCACTTGCATTCAAGAAACTACAACTAAAACTAACTTGGAAGGTAGAACCATGCACACATAATGAGCAAACTCAAAAGGTAACACCAATAGATCATGCAATGCTACTTTCTATTGCTACAAAATGTTTTTACAACAGCTCTCCAACACCTACAAATGAGGGGAAGACCCCTATTTATAGTTTACCAAAGCCCAAATGAATGGCTATGATTGAGTTACATTCTGTGGCCCAGATTCAATTATATTAGGGTTTCACCTACCCCACAATATTCAGTAATTTAAAATACATCTTTGTCTTTTCCCTATTCTGTCCTGTAGTGGTCAATCACTGTAGCAGTTTTGTCTTCTAGCTGATTTCCCTTTTACTGTAGTTGAAACTGTCTAAAAGATGCCTTCTTCCTGATGGAGTTGTAGCATTATTCATTGGATCAAATGGTTCTATCGATGGACCCGTGGTAGGCTTCTTGAAACCGGAAATGAGAGGCCAAAATGTTGTTCTGGAAATGTTGTTTTGAAACGGTCGTGAGAGCACGGAACTCCGGATGGTACTTCTCGGATGCAAATTTGAAATTTGAAAAGCTAGGGGAGGATAAGACCCCATTTTAGCATCTGGGTCAAAGTCCGTTTTTTATTTGGAGGTGCGCTAGTACGTTCCGGAAACACAAGGCCGGAATGTCGTTGTAGGAATGTTGTTTTCAAACGGCCGCGAGAGCACGGAACTCCGGATGGTACTTCCCGGATGCAAATTTGGAATTTGAAAAGCCAAGGGAGGATAAGACCTCATTTTAGCATCTGAGTCGAAGTCCTTTTTTGATTTGGAGGTGCGCTAGTACGTTCCAAAAACACAAGGCCGGAATGCCACTGTAGGAATGCTGTTTTGAAATGGCCGCGAGAGCACGGAACTCCGGATGGTACTTCCCGGATGGAAATTTGGAATTTGAAAAGCCAAGGGAGGATAAGACCCATCTTAGCATCTGGGTCAAAGTCCGTTTCAGATTTGGAGGTGCGCTAGTACGTTCCGAAAACATGAGCTCGGAATGTTGTTTTAAAATGGCCGCGAGAGCAAGGAACTCCGGATGGTACTTTCCAGATGCAAATTTGGAATTTGAAAAGATAGGGGAGGATAAGACCCCATTTTAGCATCTAGGTCAAAATCCATTTTTGATTTGGAGGTGCGCTAGTAAGTTCCGGAAACACAACACCGGAATGTCATTGTAGGAATGCTGTTTTGAAACGATCGCGAGAGCACGGAACTCCGGATGGTACATCCCAGATGAAAATTTGGAATTTGAAAAGCTAGGGGAGGATAAGACCCCATTTTAGCATCTGGGTCGAAGTCTGTTTCTGATTTGGAGGTGCGCTAGTACGTTCCGGAAACATGAGCCCGGAATGTCGTTGTAGGAATGTTGTTTTGAAACGGTGCTAATGAAATACAGTTTTGGAATTTTCAAAACTTCTTGAAACTTAATAAAACCTTGTCAGTTCACTTAGGCACCACAAAAGCATCCAAAATCCATAGGAAATCTATCCCCAAAGTCAAAGAATGAAGGAAAAAGCGAATCGAGCGGGGGTGAAGCCCGAAAAACCAAAGACTTAGCCATTTTTTATTTAGGGGCAAAATATGGTCAACAAAAATGAGACTTTGAAGGGCACGTTGACCAACTAGGATAACAAAATAAGGGGCACGCAAAATGAGATGGGAGCAAAGAAGCCCGTCAAGAGCGAAAAAAGAGGGTCCCTGCCTATGACGGGGCGTGTGTGCAAAATATGCACAACAGGTGCCAATGGAATGTTGCAATTGGCCCTTTCCCGATTCCTAAGTTGCAATGTTGAGTGGTTGAAAAATGGTCAAATCTCTCAAAGAGATTTGAGCATAATCTTGTTACAAATCTTGAAGATGATGAATGGTTGAGTGATAATGGGAAAAATTAGCTCTCGATGTGAATAGAGTAACTTTGCATGCAATTGTGGATGATGATGAAGTTGAGTATAGTAAGTCTACTCAAATTGTGGATGATAGAATGAGAGGAAGAGTCTCTCATTTATAGATTTCCAAATTGGAATAGAGATTGAAAATAAGCAATGTGGGATCATTCAACGTCCAATGGCCAAGTTCCATTTGTCAAGATGTGAATGGTTGAGGAATGAGCACATTTTGATCAATGTGCAAGTTTGAATTTTGAATTTGATGAAGTAACATGTTTAGGGGGGATGAAAGAAATGGAGTTAATGGCTCAATGCACAAGGACATGTAAGAGGCATTAAATGCCTTGTTGGAAAGACAAAGTCCATTTGAATTTGAATTCAAATTTGAGGGAATATTCCCTTTTTATATCATGTGAGGGAAAATAGATGAATTAATAAATCAAAGTAATTGATTTATTGTGCAATTTTCATTCTCTAGAGAATGTGACAGATTAAGATTTAATTAATCAAAGTTTAATTAATTTAATGAGGAATTTAGGAGATGTGACAATTTAGAATTAAATTTATGGATTGATTTAAATCAAATTGAGAGGAAGGGTTTAATTAAATAAATGATTTTGATTTATTTAACTAAAGGGGATAATGTTAGATTAAATCAAATGATGTTTAATTTATTCAATTTAATAAGAGGACTTTAAGGATTTAATCAAATAAAATGAATTATTTAATTAAAAGGAGGATTACAAAAATAATTAAATAAAATTGATTTATTTAATCAACAGGGGAGAAAGACCTAATTAAATAAATAAATGATTTATTTAATTAAGGGATGAAAGGTGTTGATAAGTTGAGAGTATGATTTAAGATGAAACAATGTTAATAGGATCAAGATCAAGTGCATGTATATTTTACGTGTCTACATTTTTCCCCTCTTTGAAGCAGTGTACTTGTTGCATTGGTTCAAAGAAATAAACTATTGTGATCAGTTCAAAAAAAATCAATTTTCCAACTACCCCACTATTGCGCTAGCAAAAGGATTACGCTGGTATACTGCCCCCTCGAGAGATCGAGCAGAAATGTTCAATTTTTCGGTCAAGATCGCGATAAAATGTGAGAGGAGTGGTTCTATTGATCAGAGGACGAAAGATTGTTCTTTGATGTAGATAATTCTAATGATGTATTGATAGTCATCGGCCATGGGTAGCCTCATGTATATTTTGATACAACACACTGATTTTAGATAAAAATGTTAGCAAAGATAGAAGAATAAGAAGAATAAGATGGATGGAAGGAGGATCCACATAAGTTCACATTATTACCGATGATGATGATGTATTTCTTACTAGGAGTTGGGATTTTCAAAGGGCCAATTACTTTATGTTTGATAACACACATAGGTATGATGCATCAAGGTATAAAGGATCGAGATGGCGTTGTACCTAGTGTGATGGACTTTGACTCAACAATCAGATAGGAGTTTTCTTGTTCACAATTAGCATGCATACTTTGTTCAGGATGTAGTTTAGATATTCTAAACATCTCGGGCCAAAACATAGAAAAGCAAGCCTTCCTATGTGGTCAACAAGATACCTAAAACATCCTCCCTACAAACCAACAAAGTACATATGGCTAAGTTATTTTACAAGTGTATCCCACAAGCGCAATAGACAAAAAAGATAATGATCTTTGCCCCATTCTTTTCTCTCTAAACCTATTTTGTTTAGGCATCATCGAGAGGTCCTTGGAATGAGCACAAAATAAGATAAGTCAAAAGACCAAGGAAAAGTAAACAAACAAGCCAATGTTCTTCATATCGCTAGCCAAGACTAAACTACTAAGGGGTACCTGATGCTTATGTCCATCGTAGGAAAGCTTCATCCTAAGACATGTTGTTATCAGGGTTTTGGTGGGACTGATTGGGTGATAAGCTATTGATACTCTGAGTTGACCAACTTGTTTGCTCACTGACTTAAACTTTTGAGACTTTGACGATTAGGGTGTTCACTTTTGAACCTGCTAGACTTGCTTCTGACTGACTCACCAAAGGGTGAAGCCGACGATTGATTTTATTATGAGTGATGACAAATCACGGGTGAAAGAAAGATGAAATGGATGCACCATTTTGGATTTTCAGATATTTTGAGGCTGTTTTTGGTATTTTGAGATTTTTTACAAATGTTTTTGGTATTTTGTGTCTTGGGGGCCGATCAAGGATGGCCTTGCCTATGTTCCAGCTCAGAGATGATGTAGTTCGGATGACAATTAACTTGACGATAAGATGGACAAACGGGTTGCCATTTTATTGCTTAAAGGACTGACCTGAGATGCAGACTAGATGGGAAAACAGATTGTCAATGCGATGGACGCCTAAAGGATTGACCTAACTGTCTTGGGGGATGATAAAAGATCAACCTTGCCTACGTTCAAGCTCTGAGATGACATAGTTCGACAAGATGGAAGACTGACAAGACTCAATGATGAATTTTTTGAAGATTTTTTGAGATTTTTCCAATGTTTTTGGAGTTTTGATTTTTTGAATTGTTTTCGGATTTTCGCATGATTTGGACGATTTCGATGAAGATATGTGATGATATCAGTGCTCTGTTTTTAGATTTTGTTGAAAACCAAGCTTAATGTTGATCAATTGGATTGATGGATTGATAGTTTGACTAAGTGTGTTAAGTCAAACAAAAGTGATAATGCACTTGTAAATTTTAGGAAGTTGTGTTATCCTAGAGTAAAATTGTACAGACAAGGATGGTTTGACTAAGTGTGTTAATTCAAACAAGTTGATGATGGATTGGATAACTTGAATAAGTGTATTAAGTCAAATAAGATGATAATTCACTTGTAAATTCTAGGAATTTGTGTTATCCTAAAGTAAATTCGTGCACAAGATGATAGTTTGACTAAGTGTGTTAAGTCAAACAAGGTGATAATTGATTGGATTCGATTGATCAAGATTGATGAAGCTTGATTTGGAACAAAATAGCTTTGATGATTTTGATGTGATGTTGAAGTACACATTAGATGCAACTGATATGGATTGCTTGGATTGATGTTTGATGAAAGATAAAGCTTGATAAGGAACGTCTTCCTATCAAAATATGCCATGGGCTAGTGATTTGACTTGGTGCTCACAAATGTTTTACCCAATTTGATTTCATGTTTTTCCAATGTTCGGATCACCAGATAAGTTAGAGGATATATATCAAGATTTATTCTCGAAGCAAGATGTAAATATTTGCCCCCAATTTCTAGCAATGTTTGAACAGCCATGGGTGGATTCTTGGATAGACGGATGGACAAATGGATATGGATCATCTTGTGATAAGATAAGGTGTTCAAAAGGCGGATGCGCCTTTGGATAGTGGTTCAAGGTTCAAATAGCGTTGGGTAGGATGGGATAAATGAAAATGACCCATGTCAAGATGTTTACCACAAGCAAGTGTAAAATGTGCACCAAACCTTCATCAAGATCTAGATAAGGTAGATAAATGACAATGTGTTGGATAAACGGTTCATGGATGAACAGATGATATGGCCAAAATGTTGGCTTTATTATGGATGTGATAAGATGCTTTCTCCTGAACTGGCGCACGTAGATGCTCGATTCTACACATGATGCCTATTTTCCAGGTTTTCATCATGTTACTTGCCCAAAGCGCCGCCGAAGTGGTTTTCACTAGAGGACGATTTTTTTTCTTTACTGTTTTCAATCTTTTTTCTAATTTTTTTAGGATTTTTTATTTTTTTTTATTTTTTTGTATTTTTCACTAAAGGATTTCAAGGTCATGTTGAACCACCTAATGTCATTGATGTAGATTCTTCTATCATAACATGCCATCAGTATCATGCTTTGAAGAATTTCCTTTGCCAAGATACGTGCACTTGAATGCAACTTCTGAGATCCCTGATCTATTTTGTTGATACCGGAGTTAACTTTGTCTCTATGTGCACATCGCGATAGAGTGCCTTCTGAATCCTTATGATGAAGGGTCACTGCCAATACATGGTCAATGTGAGAATTGGATATCATGCGTGGAGGTGTGGATGGCATAGTGTGTTTAGGAATAAAATATGGATTGGTTGATAGTTTGGAACCTTTGACTCTCCAAACTTGGGAAGATGACCAATGATGAGTGGATAAGAAAGTGTGCATGGAATTAGGACCAACTGCTTGATACACTTTGTATGTTGCTTGAGAAGCTTTCTTTTTCCTTTGTGGACATCTTTGATGTATATTTTTCCCTTTTTGATTTTGCCCCATAGTTTCTTTGACTAATGGAGTATGATAGGGATAATCATTCTTTGTATTCTTTGATATCCATATGTATTTGATTTGTCCTTCATGCTTTAGTACTTCTTTTTATTTGATGACATTCTTCATGCTTTGATTCAAATATTTCTTTTGTTGTTGGTCCCAATTCGTGGATGGGGAGAAGGGTGGATGAAGATTCATGACATGGCGGGTCGTAGTATTGACATTGTTTTCATCATAAGGATTCTTCATGCTCCCTATGTTGACGTTTGCTTGAGATGAAGTTGCCCCCAATTTTGTGGAAGTATCACTAATATGTTTATATCCTTTGCTCGTTGAATAACCAAGGCCTTGATGCTTAGGATTTTTGATAATTAGTACTGGCTCTAGGATACCCTGTTCATGTAGGCCTAATCCTCTACCTTGATAATTCATCTGCTAAAATTTTTTATCTACAATAGGATATGATTTACCTTGGAAACAAGGTGCTAATCCTTATTTGCTCTGTGGTGGATCTTCAAAAGTGACAATTTCTTTATTGATGAGGTAGCTTTCCCTAAGAAAGGTAAGTGATCCAGCTTTATAAGTGGTAGGATCCTCTATATGTGGGATGAATGCTTGATTTATATATTTAGATTGATCTTGCGAGATACCAGATTGTAATGCTTCTTCAAGAGGTGTTGATGCTTCACTTTCCTTGTAAAATTCTTCCTCATGATTCATTTCACAAGATGTTTCTGATTCACGAATTTTGGAGGAGCCCTCTTCATGACCTATTTCTGATATGTCTCTAGATTTCTCTATATCTTGATCATGTGTATAAATGTTAAGAGTAGGAGACTCTTGTTCCTTGGTAATGATATCAGGAGTATGAGACTCTTGTTTTGAATGAAGATCATCTACGTGTCCATCCAAAGAAAGCATCTTATGGGTAGATGGAGGAGTATCTTGTATAGATAGGAGAGTGCCCATTACCTCATTGTAGTATCTTGAATATTAAAATTCTTGATCTTGGTTAATGTCAGAATTGCTTTCAACATGCTTTGGATCAAGTTCTTAACATGGATCAATTTCAAAGGATAGATTGCTTTCAAATGGTTTTTGGAAATTGTCATAAGGCATGGGAAGTGGCTCAATATCCTCTTGATCTTTGAGTGGACTTGGATCAAATGGTGAGTTGAGGATTCTTTCACTGTTCACAACCGTGAGGTTGAAGGATGTCAATATGCCTTGGGAGGGACCATTGCTAGACCTTGGTGATAGTTGTTGATCATGCTTTGGAATAAGTTCTTGAGATATTTCCTCTAACTCGTTAGGTGGTGTAGAGACATTGTCAACATGATCATTGGTGGATGGATCTTGGTTTATGTCAATAGGATCAAATAACATCAACACTCCTTGAAATAGATCTTTGTAGGAGGGGTCTTGATCATGACTAAAAAATGGCTCTTGATGTACATTGATTTGATCATCAAATGAGGTGGAAACATCTTCAAGGTGTTCATCGATGGATAGATCTTGATTTTTTTTTCAACAATTGTGGTGGGAGTTTGTTGCAAACTCTGTTGATCCAACAATGTTTGTCGGTCGTGTTGTTGTTGTGCCAACAATGCTTGTTGTTGGGCTTGTTGTTGTGCTACTTGTTGATGGATTTCTTGCAATTGCTCCTAGTATTGTGCTTGTGCTTGTCGAGCCTGGTGTTGGGATTGACTTTTATCCTGTGCTTGTCAGGCTTCTTGTGCTGCTTGCATAGCTTATATGGCTTGTGTGGCTTGTGCAGCTTGTTGGGAGGCTGATTTCACTTTCACTTGTTGAGCAGCTCGTTGGTTTTGGAGTGCCTTTTGGTGGGCAACTTGTTGAGCAGCTTGCAACAATATGGAGAATGAATTGTGTTTTTGCGATGGTGGCGATGGGTTGGGAATGGTGTTGACCATTGTGATGAGTGGTATGATTGAGACGCTTGGTCCTTGATACACTTCAGGGATGGTGGTTGTGTTGACCATTGGGGTCACTTGGATGGTTTCCATTTGTTGTTGCGATATCGATGGCAAAATGGGAGGATTTGATATGATGCTTTTCTTTATGATTGGAGTATTGTTCGAAATGCTCATACCTTGATTGTTTGGTGGATAGATTTGTAAGTTTTGACTTTGATTTAAATTTACCATAGGGAAAGATGTTCCAAAATTTAGATTGGGCATGCTCACATTTGTACCATTGATGTTTGGAGGAGATAACAATCCCATGTATGGATTGTACAAATACAAGTTTTGAAAATCAATTGGCATTGTGATACTTGGATAGTTTGGTTGAATTGGATTGCTCATGATGTATGAGTCGGGTTTATATTCCATGTTCTTCTTGTGTTGTGATATTGCTGACCTTTGAGGGGTTTAGGACCAATGATGAGATGAAGGATGAAAGGGATGAATGATATGGGTGTTTTGAACTTTTAGGAGCTTTAGATCAATGCTATAATTTAGGAGTTGGTTTGATTCGATAGTTTGACTAGGTGTGTTAAGCCAAACAAGATGATGGTGAACTTGTAAACCCTAGGAAGTTGTGTTATCCTAGGGAAAACTCGCATAAGATAATGAATTGGCTAAGTGTGTTAAGCCAATTAAAGTGATCATGAACTAGTAGACCTCAGGAAGTTGTGTTATCCTAGAGGCAAATTTTTTCAAGAAGATTGATAATTTGACTAGGTGCATTAAGTCAAACATGGTGATGCTGATTTTTCAAAAGTCTAGCATGAATGATGTTTTCAAGGTTCCAAAAGTTGTTGGTGAGATGGGATTTGATTGATGTTTAAGAGATGGGTGAAGTGATGATTTTGATCCTAGATGACCCTACGAGGACTTACTTACAAGACCAAGGTAATGAAGAACATGTTTTTCCCTAAAAGTAGTTCAAACCAAAAGATCAATGTTCGAATGGAAACCAAATGACTCAAAAGGGACCAAGCACATGTGTGGTTCAATTGTATTTTATCTTGCTTAGGTTTGATTCTCTTTACCACAAACACTTTCTTTATTATGCTTTTCAAATTGAATGTCCCATGTCCTAATTTTCTTTCATCCCACAAAGTGCATTATGTGGAAATCAAGGCAAAGGTTTCCTAATGTTTAACCTTGGTGAAAACAAATTATGATAAAATCCAAGCACTTAGAAACCTCTAAGGATATGATCCCTAGGGAAAGAAAGAGTACTTAAATTCACCAAAAGGTATTTGTTTCCTCCAAGGGGTTTGAAATTCAAAGCTCTTTGTGTATGTTTGTTTTTAAATGTTTTAGAACCAAGCAATGTATTTTTCACTTCCAAGCACATTTTACAACCCTAGGATGATGAGACAATATTTTGTTGGGTTCCTACTTGGACGAATCCAGCTACACATATTTTGTGTGGATGGCTAAATGCTTGACCACACTAGCTCCCCTCCACGGCACACACTTCTCGAGTCAGCCAAACATTAGTACCCATGAATCTCTCATGGCATACTTTCCATCTCTACAACAAAACTGCATGTATAATGTGGGGCAACTTCAAAGGACATGACCTTTTGCACCAACAAAATAGATAAGGTTTTGGCATTTTTCTAAACAAAGGGTTTTAATTCAGGAATTTCATTCGTGGGGGATTATCCAACGTCGATGAGAGTCCATTTCTATCCATCTCGTCAAAATAATCCTCTTGATTCTTGAACTTTCCTCAAGAATCCACACTTATATACCGGTTGGAAGTCGTTTGGCTTTAGCATGTTCCCGGTTGGGTCGTTCCCTTGGGTGATTACTTTTTCCCACAAGGCAGGCCCTCTCAGATAAACAAAAGCGAATAAACTTATCCGTAGTTCGATCAACCTTCATTTAGAAACAAAGGGAGAACACTCGCAACAAGTTCACTCACACTCGCATGTTTTGTTCAATTGTTAGATTCCCAAATTGAAATGTGGAGGCAATCTTTTATGCTACTTAGTGTCACCAAAAAGACTTTTGATTCTCAAGATCACCGTGAAATGTAAGAGAAGCACATATGCCTTTTTTTTTAAATGACACTACTTTGCAAAAAATATTACAAGACACAAAAAACACATGTTCATTTTAAATCCCTCAAAGCAATAATGAGTTCTTTTTAAGCACCCAAGGAAATGTGAGATTGCCTTGTTCAATTGTTAGCCTTTAAACAAAATCTAGTATGTTGTTCCTAAGGTTCTTTTTAGCCCTTTGGCAACTTTTGAAAAGAAGTTTGATTGTTTATTTTAGAACCCAAAAGAATTTTAGTGTTTCTAAGGCAAAATATATTAACAAATTTCCTTTAAACAAGAATCTTAAATCCTTAGAGAGTGTTGAATAAAACTTTAGTGTTTAAAAACACTTTGTGAAAAATGAACATGGTGTCATAATGAATCTCCTACTTTGTTTGAAAAAGGGAATTTGCTTGTTCTTTTTAAACCCAAAATAAATCTAGTGTTTCTAAGGCAAATGATATTAACAAATTTCTTTTAAACAAGAATCTAAAATCCTTGAAGAGTGTTGAAGAACACTTTAGTGTTTAAAAACACTTTTTTGTTTGTATGATGAGTATGAGATCATGATGAACTTCTCCCTTTGCTTTTTTTTTATTTCCTCCAACCTGCAAAGTGACAGAAAATCGGAGAGAAAAAAGATAGCAAACAAGATCAAGAATTAGAAAATCCAAAATTTAAAAAGCACATGTCAATTTTAGATCTCACTGTTTTTCTGTGGCGCAGTTTGGGTAAAAGCAGCACTATATAGTGTCGTGTAGTTGACTGTGGGCGGTGCTCTGCAGAAACAAAGAATGAATAAGCAACGCGATATGGGTAAGTGGCGCAGTTTTGGAAGCAACCCTGTTTAAAATTTCAAATTTTTCACGCGGGAAAGCAAGAGCAGCAAGATGTTGAAAAATACAGTGCAATATGGCATCGCAATGCTGAGGGCGGTGCAGAATAGCACCGCAGAGATGAAAGCGGCAGAGTTAGAAACTTTAAAATGAAAGGCAGGAAGAGAAAATCGACGCAGTTTGGAAGTTGTGCGCGGTTCAATATGGCACCGCTTCTCTGAGTGTGGCACTATAGAGCACCGCAGTGCTAAAAGCGGTGCAATATGACGTCGCGTGATTGTTTTCCTATGACCTGCAAGAAAATGTTAAAAAATGCAGAAATTTTGAAAAACATGATTAATTTCTTGAGTTCCCCTCCTTCTAGCGCCAAAATGTGAACCCCTAAATCTGCAAATGCACAAGAACAACAAATACGTTAAATTGTTAGATCAAATGCAAGCAAACAAGCATGAGAGATTCCCCATCAAATCCATCTATTTAAACTAAAATTAGGAAAATCAAGAACACAATACAAGAGAAGCATATAAATCCTAATTAAGCCAATAGATTTAAGATCCCATGGGGGAATTGGTGCCAATGGAATGTTGCAATTGGTGACAATGGAATGTTGCAATTGGCCCTTTCCCAATTTTTAAGTTGCAATGTTGAGTGGTTGAGAAATGGTCAAATCTCCCAAAGAGATTTGAGCATAACTTTGTTACAAATCTTGAAGATGATGAATGGTTGAGTGATAATGAGAAAAATTAGCTCTCAATGTGAAGAGTAACTTTGCATGCAATTGTGGATGATGATGAAGTTGGGTATAGTAAGTCTACTCAAATTTTGGATGATAGAATGAGAGGAAGAGTCTATCATTTATAGATTTCCAAATTGAAATAGAGATTGAAAATAAGCAATGTGGGATCATTCAACATCCAATGGCCAAGTTTCATTTGTCAAGATGTGAATGGTTGAGGAATGAGCACATTTTGATCAATGTGCAAGTTTGAATTTTGAATTTGATGAAGTAACATGTTTAGGGGGGATGAAAGAAATGGAGTTAATTTTACTTGGCTCAATGCACAAAGGCATGTAAGAGGCATTAAATTCCTTGTTGGAAGGACCAAGTCCATTTGAATTTGAATTCAAATTTGAGGGAATATTCCCTTTTTATGTCATGTGAGGGAAAATAGATGAATTAATAAATCAAAGTAATTGATTTATTGTGCAATTTGCATTCTCTAGAGAATGTGACATAGATTAAGATTAAATTAATCAAAGTTTAATTAATTTAATGAGGAATTTAGGAGATGTGACAATTTAGACTTAAATTTATGAATTGATTTAAATCAAATTGAGAGGAAGGGTTTAATTAAATAAATGATTTTGATTTATTTAACTAAAGGGGATAATGTTAGATTAAATCAAATGATGTTTAATTTATTCAATTTAATAAGAGGACTTTGGGGATTTAATCAAATAAAATGAATTATTTAATTAAAAGGAGGATTACATAAATAATTAAATAAAATTGATTTATTTAATCAACAGGGGAGAAAGACCTAATTAAATAAATAAATGATTTATTTAATTAAGGGATGAAAGGTGTTGATAAGCTGAGAGTATTATTTAACATGAAACAATGTTAATAGGATTAGGATTAGGTGCATGTATATTTTACATGTCTACACCAATAACAAAATCTTGCAATCTAAAGATTGTAGCCAATAACAAGCACACTATGTAGCTCAGTGAAATTTGTAAATGCAATCTATGGTAAGAAGAATGATATTCACTTGAGGTGTGACAATAAAAAAGAGGATGAGCAATGATAGAATAATAAACCTCAAACCTTGCATAGTAAAGTGGAGAAGTTAACAGCGAGTTTTCTTAACCCCCTTGTTGGCCTTAAGGGATTTTCAAATGTTAGTGATAGTGTTAGACAAGGCAAATGAAATTAGGGAATGATTGTCCAAATAAAGTAACAATGGTAATCATAGGTCCAATGTTTCTTCTTAGCCATTGTATAATGGAGGTAGTGGATTGCATGTTTGAGCAATGTTTTGAGACTCATCAAAGATGGGAGAATAGTGAATAATACCTTGTGGATTGTGAAGTAGTGACAAAAAGGTTGAAGGATCTTAAGATCCACAATACCATGAAATAATGAGTCCCCTGTAGTAAATAAGTAGACAATCTATAGTGAATAGTTTGATTTTATAGAAGGATTCTCATGAAAGGAAACTTCAAGTGACAGTGAGTGAGTTGTTTGAGATTGCAATTGAGAATTCAATATCCAATCTTAAAGCAGTAAATGTGCAAGAAAATCAAACCCTA
Organism: Sequoiadendron giganteum; assembly: GCA_007115665.2. Taxonomy (NCBI): domain Eukaryota; kingdom Viridiplantae; phylum Streptophyta; class Pinopsida; order Cupressales; family Cupressaceae; genus Sequoiadendron; species Sequoiadendron giganteum. The sequence continues at coordinate 410,881,487 of CM021105.1, read as the reverse complement.
CACAGCAAACAATTCACAATGTTATCTTGCATAAGGCCTTGAGTTTGAAGACAAAAATCTCATTCTGTCAAGATGAAATTAGTGACCTTAATGGTTAATCACTAGCAACCATGATTTTAAAACATTCTTTTGTGCTTATGGAGGTAGCATTTTAAGCAAGGTAGTGAGTGGTGGTTTGGAACAATGAAAAGTATCAAGGACTTGCTTTATATGCATACTCTACAGTCTAGATTAAGAAAATGTTCTTAGAAGAGACTGAAGGTGGATTATGGAACTCAAGGGTTACCATGATAAATATTAAAGAAAAGAATAAGATCTATTTAAAATCCACTTTCATGAAGATATTATAGGTGTCACATGCAAAACCCTAGCAACTGGAGTAATGAATACAGTGCCAAAGAGGATAGTGAATTGGGGAAGATTTAGGAGATCTGCACATTATCTAATCACAGGAAAATACATCATTTATTTATTTTTTAAAATTAAAAGAAATCATTCTAAACCCTATATAGGATACATTGATACTTCAAAAGCATCTAAAGGAATTTGAGATAGTGTAAATATGTCAATTAAATACCTGGATTACAAATAATAGCATGAACAATGTAACCCTTGTTGAGCAGAGTAGGAATGAGATAAGCAGCAATGAATCCTATGCCTCCTATCATGCACATCTCCTTACCATTCTCTATCATTCTTTACTAAAACACTTCTCCATTTTAGAGGGCTACACCTAAAAATAAGGTTTCAACGAAGGTTTTAGAGTATGTTTATGAAAATGAAAACTCCATTTTGGTGGGCTATGCCTGAAAATAAGATTTCGATGAAATTTTTGGTATTTTTATTAAAGTTTGAGTATTTTGGTGGGCTATTGTTCTTGATTCCTTAAATAATTTATTCAAATGGATTGTAACTAAATAAATGACTAACTATTTAGTCATTTTTATTTGTGTGACTAAATATTTTTTTAGTCACCGACCAAATTAGTCATTTATTTACTCATTTATAGATGAGTTACAAAAAATTAGTAGAATTTAGTCATTTTTAAGTGTTGCGACTAAAATTTTCAGTCATGTATTCATTTATTTGCCTAATTCTACTAGTGTACATGAAGTACAAAACTGGGGCCAAAGGACAATTGAAAGTGACTCACCCGATAACACAATGACAAGCTGCCTCTTCCTCTCAAAAGGGAAAAGAGAAGCTCACCCATGCTCAAAGCCCCATCTCTGCCTCCCTTCTTGAAGAGGAACTTTCAGTTACTACTCCTTGTTTTTGCATAAGGAATTTGATGGTGTCTGCTTGGAAAAAGGCCAAGATCTGAGTATTTGACCTTCCTATCTTGCCCATGGTGCCTCAGCCTACTCGGTATGGTAAGGGTAAGGGCCCCAATGGGGAGTCCTCTATGTCTTAGCCTCTGTAGCCTCCTATTGCTCCTACCTATAAGGTAGTTAATGGGAAGAGGCTCGTCACTGAGGTGTTAGATTTGACTCCCCCTACTATTGTTTCATCATCCTCTCAACCTCTCCCTCCTATTCCCATCCAGGAATCTCTCCCTCTACCAAAAATAGTCATGATGAACACTCCAATGGTCAAACAAGAGTCTTTCATTCCATCTCAACTTCCTACCTCTAGCTCTCGAAGTTGTAGGAACTACCTTACGCATGATCGCAAGCGTTGGAGAAAAGATCTAGCTACTAAGTAGGCCACCCTATAGAATATGGAAGAGGAGTCAACGGTTTCTACTCTGGCACCTTATTTTGTAACCTCTTCTCTCGTCCCCTCTACTTCAATTCCTTCATCTTCCATTCTTCTTTTGGCTCCCACCGCAAGCATAAATGATCCTCACCTGAAGAGGGTGTAGGTGTTTATTTCTCCTTTGATTGAGCCACCCCTGTTGATGTCCCTCCCCAACATCCTGCAATTTTCAAAGCTCGTGGACATGTTGAATACCTTGGTGGTTTCCATCGTAGTTTTCTCCTCTTCCTTTGCGCCTTTTGATTCATCCATGGGGATCTTGCATGCTCCAATGAAGTGAAAGCTAGAGGATGACCCCGCTAGCAATGGGGGTCAAAAAAGGGTTTCACCTTCTTTGGAGGGTGGTTCTGCTTTAGCTTGTGTCATCCTTGTGGCGGAGGAAGTCTTGACATCCCCAAAATTCGTCACTACTCCCGAGTCTCTCGGTGAGCCTAGCAATGAATCTCAGGCATTGCCTCCCTCACCTGTTGAGTTAACACATGGCACTCTTTTGAATTGCATGTTTAATTCTTTGGATGAGGTCCCGACCTTATTAGTGATCTTCACAAAATCATTGACTTTCACTCCATCAGAACTAAGTAGAGAAGACCTCAAGGGGCCTTCTTCCTGGGCTCTTATTGTGGGAGGGTCCGAGGGTTTCCCCCTTGATATTCATCCCTTGTAGGCTCACCTATTCATCCCTTGTAGGCTCATCTACCTTCTCCTTATAATGATCTAGACTGGGAGAATGATGACCTCTTGGTTGATGAGGACTAGGGGGAACCCCTTCTTTATCTGTAGAGTAGATTGTGTGTATGTTTGTGTTCCCCCATGCTTGCATTATGTTTTTCTAGATGACCCTTGTCACCCCTATAGGTGCTTGGATATAGGAGTTTTTATGTGTCGTAAAACTTCCTCTATTTGTCACATTAGTCTTCCTTTGTTGTGTATTGACTTTTGATAATTGGGGATGATGAAAAGTGTTGGGGGAATTTAGGCTTCCCTTCCATGTTGACCCTATTTTATGTTATTTTGTCTTCTCGTACATTCTTCATATGGTCTGATATAGTAGGCGGTTGATGAAAATTCATATATGTATTATTATACATATTTATCTATAGTTATGAGTATCTCTAACCCCAAAATATCAGATCACCCTTGTGTCCCTTGTTCATAATATTATTGTTTCTCTTCTCATATATTTTTCTCTCATATTTCTTGCTTGTCTCGTGATGTTGTGGTGCTCATGTGTTGTCCCTTGTGTGTGTGACAACGTTACTACAGTTACATCTCGCTATGCTCCATGGTCCACAACATCACTTTTTCATTCTTTATTTTCTCTCTTTAGTATGTCACATTCCTTTGTGTTCAACATGCATCATCCTAAGGGGGGGTTGTCATATCACTCTGATTTTTCAGAAAATGCATTTGATGGCCAACAAATGCATTCTCAAAAATCTTTTCAAAATATTTTTCAAAAATCTCATTACTCAACAAGGACCCCTAGCGAAGTATTTTCCTTCATCATGGGTTTGTAATAAAGAATTTGAAACACCTTCCTTTGAGGAGGAAGCACCTTCTCCTGTGGGTGAATTTTGACCTTCCCCTTGTGAGGGGACCTCCTTCCTTTTGAATTCCTTGATGAATTGAACATCTTTCAAAAGGATTCCTTGATGTTGAATTGATTTGCAAAAAATTCTCTTGCACTTTCAAACTAAGCATCCCTTGAGTGGACCCCTTTTCTTTTGAAGGGTTCCCAAGGGACCCCTTTGAAAGCTCTTCTTTCAATTTTTGACTTTCTGCATGACTATTTGCTTGCTTGTTTGCCTACATGGCTGCTTTTTGTTTTCTAACATGTTTCATCTGTGGATTAACATGTTCCTTTGCAGGTGCACCTGTGAAGTTTTTTTCTAGTCTAACTCTACGGAGTCTCCTCACATTGGGATTCCTTCAAGAGAGAGTACTTGAGGGTGCCTTCTTCTTAGGTCTGAGGACCTATGAAGCACTTACATCCTACAATATTTTTCCATTGTTGGTTTGTGGGCCTTCAGTGTACTCGGTTCAAACCTCCTCAAGAGAGAGTACCTGTGGAGTTATTTATCTTCCCTGCACTTTCAAGATTTTCTAGATTGTGGTCTTGTTCCTCGATGGTTCAGGTATACATTTATAATCTCTTTGATCTACTTTTCCAAACATTCATTGGCACGCATGCTCACTAAAATGCGGGAAAAATGTATAGGAGTGAATTTGCACCCCTCTTGCAAATTACCCTTTTACATCCTCCACCTTAGAAAATCAAATTTGATTAAGTAAATTCACATCCTCATTCCATACCCCATCCACTTGGTGCTTGTTTTCTTTTTCAATGGGGGAATTTCTAACGGGGATGCGTGTGCAATGCACAGACATCTATGTGGCGTGTTTCCATCCCTGATAGATTTTTGCCTCTGGAATCCAAAGAGACGTTATGTTCTCCATTGGCAATGAAGTGTAATGCCTATGTACCTTCCTATCGACCTGAGAATGACTCTTTCCCTCCTAATTCTTCTTCATATTCCTAAATTTCATTTTCACTTCATCTCTTTGGAAATTTGATCCATCTTGTTCACAATTTCATGTGCTAGCTTTATCTTGCTTAATAATTCTTGAGCTCCTATGCATCTTCTCCACTTCTTGTTGCACTTTTTCCACCATTGGAGTTGTGACTTTGTGTCCTATGGGATTTCTTCTTCATTGTTGCGGTAGCATAGACCTTACCAAGCTTGCATCCTCCTCTATGTGCTTGAGGGCACCTTGATTGAGAAGGTGATATTATTTCATTTCTCCACTTTTATAGCATTTCCACTTGATTTACGTAACATAGTGTTATTGTTATTGTTCAGTATCTTTTCTATTATTCCCTTTATCATATTTTATATCTTGTGGATTTTTTGGTTGTCTGTGGAGGTGGGAAAACCGAAGCGGGGGTTTGACTAAGGCAAACCCCTATACAGCCCCAACATTTTTCCTCTCTTGGCTATGTGTAGGTATACGTTCGTGTGGAGCTTTTTGGTGAACTAGACTCATAGTGAGTTAGTCTTCATCACCTTTGTTTTTTCCATCTCCTTTATCACATTTCAAGTTATTTTGTTCATTCTATCATTGACCATCATTTTTATTACTTTAAACTCTATTTTCTAGACTGTTGGTTGGTTTTTGTGCCTTGTATTTTACTTTTGTACTTTTTGGATATATGGATTCCAGTTCCCCAGAGAGACACCAATGTGTCACACTGTCATCCTTGACCCGCACTGCTATCCTCTAGAAAAGAGTTGTCCAAGTTACAGTTTGGGTTCCAAAATCCTACAAGTTTATCCCCATCAAATATCTGGAGTCAATAGAGTGATAGAATCATTTGAGAGTGCTCTCTGTTCTCTATCCTTGAGCTAAAACACCTACGTGGTTGAGGTAGATTAGGGCATCCCTCCGCTCTCATCTCTCTATGATGTGGAGCCTTGGTGTGGTTGGTCCCCCTCCTCTACAATGAGAAAATTTAATAGAAATTTATTTGTATATGGAGGAGGTGTCAAAGGTCTTTGTCTATATAGAATAGGATTTTAATCTACAAATAAAACAACAAAAATTACTTGATTATAGAAAATTGGTTCCATATAGATATAATAATAAATATTTATCTAGTACTACAAATTGGTCATAAATACATCTCACTACAATAAAAATTATGAAGAACATTAGTTATAATATATGTCATCCTCTAATTGGTTGCATACACATGAATCAAGGAATTGGAGATGAGCAACCCATTGGATGAGTTCAACATCAAATTCATGTGGAGAAAAATATATCATTAGATGATAAGCATGTAAGAATGTAAGTTGGATATAATCATCAAGGCATATGTAAAAGGTTACCCCTAACATGGAGAAATGATAAGACAAGGATAGATAGATAGAGAATAATTTTTTAAACACATCAATAAAGTAACAATATATAATATGATAAGACATATTAAACATGTGATAATCATCAATGAAAACCTCATGTAAGTCTTGTTAAAAAGTATGTATAAGAGAATCATCCAAACACATACAAGAGAAAAGTATTAGATGCCTTTAGGTTTGATCCCAATGATAATTTTGTCATAAGAAATAATAATAAGTCATCATGAGCATGATAAAGTATGTCTCATATGATACAATTAATTTAAGTAATGACATATCAAATAATCATGGGAAAATGATTAAATGATGTGAGTGTGGAATATTCATGTGAAAGAATCACCTAGAGTAATAGATATTAAAATAAATTAAACCAGATAAATAATTTAAATCACATCCCTTGTGATCATATGGGTCACAAATATAGTATTTATAAAATGTTAGTTGTAATAAATTCTCTTGCATGTGACTATCACAAAAGTATCAATTTTTCATTTTGAAGAAGTCCCTCAAACTAACAGCCAACAGAATGGTGTTGATGATTGGTTGACACCCAAGAAAAAAGGAAAACAAAAGAATATTGATTTGGGGTAGAGACCAAAGTGGGTAGAACTTCCCAAAGGAAAGCTTGGAATAGAGAAACGGCCAAGGAGATTGCTATTGGAAAACATAGGATGTTGGAAGAATCCTCAAAAAATATTTCTAAATGAAGTTATTTCATGGTACATAAGTGGGTTCAATAGCCCATACAAATAGTTAACTCTAAAGAACTACATTTTGGAGCACAAGATTGACATTCTATTATTACAAGTTAAGATGAGAAAAACAAATTTTGAAATTATTGCCAAGAAATTCTAGCCTACAACAAATTTTCTGACAAGTGATGCCTCAGGTGCCTCAAGGGGTCTTGTTGTTATGTGGAATCTGCACAACTTGAGTGGCTCTAAATTATTCCAAATCAATTATAGCTTAGGTGTTCAATTCTCTACTAGTTTTTATTGGGATTTCATTAATATATATGTTCCTAATATGAGGAATGACAAGAAAATAATTTGGCTTGAACTATGTGGTTGGATCATGAGCATTAAAGAGGCACGGTGGATGCTTGTGGTAGACTTCAACTCCCCCCTCTACCCTTTTGAGAAGTGTGGAGGACTGATTGATTACACTGATAGTATGGCTACCATGGTATACCTTTTGAATACTATCAGGCTTATAGATATGGACCTTCAAGGGAAACCTTTTGCCTAGACTAAAAAAATGCTTGGTAAAAATCTGATATAGGTTAGATTGGATCGGTTCTTGATTTCCCCTAACTAGGCTACCCTCCATAAATCCAACTTGCTTGCTATACCAAGGAAGGTGTTAGACCATAATCCTCTTTTCTAAGTTGGGAAGATAACACTATTGCAGGTCCTTTCCCTTTCAAACATGAGATAATGTGGGATCTCCCACCTAGACTTCAAAGACAAAATATCCACTTGGTGGAATATCCCCATTCATGGATTTGCTATGTATCGTGTCTCTCAAAAGCTCAAAAATATAAAAATTACGGTTAAAGGTTGGAGCAAGTGGGTCTTTGGTGATGTCTTTCACCAAAGAAGGGACTTGATGGCTAAACTAAAAGATATACAGGTCAAAATGGTTGAAGGTGATGTTAGCGATCAGACTTGCCAACTTGAGAAGGATTATCATCTTAATTGTTCTAAGGTTCTCAAAAAAGAAGAATAATTTTGGAAACAAAATCAAAACTACAATGGTTAAAATAAGGGGACCAAAATTACACTTTCTCCCATATGTCTTCTCTCAAACACAGAAAAAGAAATCAAATAACCAAACTCAAAGATAATCTTGGGAGTGAAGGAACTACCTCGATTCAGATTGGGAATATTGCTTCCAACTACTTTCAATGGTTTGTCTTGGCACCTGCTATCAATCTCACTACTGTATTGGATGATCAGATGTTGGATAGAACCCCCTCCATCTTAACTAATATGGATAATGCCTCTATTCTCAGGCTTGTCAATCTTAAACAAGTCAAATATGTTGTTTTTAGCATGGAGGCATTCAAAGCCCTTGGGCCTAACGACTTCCCATCAGCCTTCTTCCAAGAATTTTGGGATATTGTGGGAGAAGATGTGTTCCTTGCCTCAAAATAATTTTTTGAGTTTGGAAAACTAATGAAACAATTGAACCATACCTTTATTTCTCTTATCCCTAAAATTTTTGACCCACAAACTATGGTTGATTTCAGGCCCATCAGTTTATGTAATACCATCTATAAAATTTTCTCCAAAAATTTTGTCAATAGATTGAAGCCCCTTTTGGAGAAAATTATTAGCCCTTTTCAAAAAGGCTTTGTCCCTAGCCACAAAATTTTGGATGCCGCCATCTCCACTCATTAAACCCTTCATTCTATGGACATTTGTAACAATGTTGGTATGGCCTTTAAACTTGACATCTCTAAAGCCTATGATAAGGTTTTTTGAAAGTTTCTTTCTAAATTCCTTGTTAAGTTTCGTTTCAATTAGTCAATTTTAAACCTCATAAATAAATGCATTTCCACTGTCAAGTACTTAGTTCTTGTTAATGGTGTGCCATATGGTTTCTTCAGTGATGGTACAGGAATCAAACAAGGTGACCCACTATCTCCATATCTTTTCATCATGATTGTTGATGTTTTAAGTCATAATATTTCTAAACTTCCTAATGAAGGAAATATCAAGGGCGTTAAACATACTACCTCTTTGGACCCTTCAACTATACAACAGTTTGTGGATGACACCATCCTCTCTAGGAAAGCCTTAGTTATTGAAGCCAGGAAATATAAATGTTTCCTTAACGACTATGCTTCTAGCTCTATTCAATGTATAAATTACAATAAAATCATGATTTACTTCTTTAACACCTTCCAAACCCTTCAAAATAAGGTGACTATTATTATGGGTTGTGAGAGTTCCCCTCTCCCTATGGTGTATCTTTGTCTTCCTCTAACTATTAATTCACCCCAATTTTTAGAATTTGGTGCTAGAAATAATACAAATAAAACTGGTTGGGTGGAAAGGTTTCATTTGGAGTCATGTGGGTAAGTTACAACTCCTAGTTGCTACTCTTCAAGGGATCTCTATGTACTTACTATCCCTATTCAAGATCCCTAGATACATAGCTGAAAAACTGGAAAGAATACAAAGGAATTTTCTATGGTCTGGTATTAAGGAGAATAAAAATTTATCCTTGCTAAGTTGGGATACTGTTTGTCTACCTAAATCTAGTGGTACACTTGGTATCAGAAAAATTCAAGCCACTAATAAATCCCTTCTTGCTAAAGTTGGATGGGATATGCTAAGAAACAAGAAGGACCAGTGCACTATTCTGAATGAAAAATATCTTAATAATATCCCCTTGATTAGGAGCCTCTACACCAATGGTCACCCCTATGGTTCCTTAATTTGGAACAATTTCATTAAATTGAAATAGCTGCTTCGTACTAGCCTAAGGTGGAAACTAGGTAACGAAAGAATAATCAAGTTCTGAAATGATTCCTGGTTATTGGGTTTCCTCTCAACCAATTTTATTTTAAGGATTTGTTGGGCCCTATCACTGACTACTTTGGTAGGTATGTTGAGGACTACATATTTAGTAAACAAGGCTCTCAAATGTGGAAAATATTTGTGAATTGTTGCCATAACTCTTAAGAGTTAAGTCAATTGGCAAGGTTACTTCAAGAAAATCTCTCCTTAACTAGAATCACCATATCTATTCAAGAAGATGAATTTTTTGGACTTGGGAAAACAAAGGCAACCTAATTTTTATGCCTTGCATAACCACCCCATCTTTTTCCTTAGTCAAAATGGGTCCCCCTTTGTTATTTTTGTACTTAGTTGTTTTTGAAACAAAGTTTGGAGTCTAGTTTTGCCAATACTTTGTTTTTCTTTGGTTTCTCTATCGAAATCGGAACCAGAACAAAATCGGGTTCTGAAAGTTCTTTTGAGGCTTGTTTTTGGTTCTATCCCGACAGTCTTTTCTTTGCCTTTTTTTTGGTCTTTAGCGGAAGCGGAGCCGGAGTGGGAATTAGGATGGTTGTTATCAAAATTTTCAAAATCACAATTTGTTCCAATCCCGCCTCCGCTATTTTTATTTTTGCTTAGTCTCGGTCTTTGTGTTTTGTTTTATTAGGTCGGTCTTTTGCTTTACTTTTTGGTATTTACTTTTGTTTTGTTTTTAGTTGGTGGACCTGGAGTCGGAATTGGAATGGGGTTTGGAAATTATATAAACTTGAGATTCCATTTCCATTTTAGTTCAGCCCCCACCACTTTTTTTCGTTGAATTTTTGACTGAAGTCGCACTGTTGTGAAGTGTTGGTTCACTTTCAGTTCCGACTCCACATTTACTGCGCTTTAATGCATTAATGATGGTTGCCGGTGTAGGTAGAAATTCACATATTTACCTTTATTAAGGGTTAAATCGATCATTATTGTTATTGTTAAAGATCTAAGAGCATGAAAGAGCAGTAGCAGAGTTTGTTTGAGAAAATTGATCGAGATAGAGAAGGGATATTGTGTGCAAATCAATTCAGAAAGTTAGCTCAAGTTTGTTTGCGTTTGAGGTAGGTTTCTTATATTTTTTGTTCTTCGTTTCGTTTACTGTTGTGTGTTTTGTATATATGTTTGCCCGTGCTTTGAATCGCGTTGTTGTTATCATTTCGTTTTAAACATTTTATGATTCTTGGCATGCTGGTTTGAATGGGTCTTTTATATTGTTGGTCGGGTGGTTTCTTTGTTTCTGTTTGTTTTTATTGTCGTTTCTTTCTATTTTTAGGGCACCGTTGCTTTCAAGTCTTAATCGTGATTGCGTCGTGTTTGTTTTTGGTTTGTAGTAGATTAGATTAGATTAAGGGTTTTTAATGGTGTTTGTTAAAATTAGAAATCTACAGTGAGGTAGATTAGAGATTTTACAGTGAGTTAGGGTAGATTAGATTTATTGTTTAATTAGGGTTTCGTCGTTTGGTAAAATGGCAAGGTTTAAAACCCGTGCCCTAGTTTTTTTTATCGGGTTTGTTAGATTAGGGTTTCGTTGGTCTCTGTAATCACGTTAAATAAGATTTAAATAATGGCCCTAAAATGCAATTGTTCCCCACAGTCATATGAGTGTAAAGTTTTAAAGCTCCTTTCCCATTTTATAGCGACCTACATTTTAAATCATGAAGTTGTGTTGAAAATGAATAAAGTATTTGATGATGTCATGATTAACATAGGCGGAGGCGGGATCGAAATAGATTATGGACCTAAGAGTTTTGTTTTACAAAATTCATCGATTCCATTTCTATCCCATTTCTAATTCCGAGTTCTAAAAGGTTTCCTTGAAGTATATGATAACATAGGTGGATGCGGGATAGGAACCGATCTTGAACTTAAGAATTTTGTTTTGTGAAAGTTATCGATTCCATGTTTCATCCGGTTTCCGGCTCCGCGTATAATGGGAAAGTCTTTCTTCAAAGTAATGATGACCAAATCGGAGGCAGAGGCGGAATGGAAATAGAATAGGGAAAAAATGAAAATTCGAAGAAAACCAAATCCGTTTTTCATTCCGATCCCGGTTCCGACAACCTCCACGACTCCGACTCCGAGCCCGTTCATTGTTAGTGAAGTTCCTATATCGGTTTTTGCTCCGAGTCTGGCAGTGTTGTAAAAGAGATTGTTTTGAGCTTCTGTCTGGTTCTGACTCTGATATATGTGTAACAGGTATGTTTTAAAAGCACGTTTTATGATGATATCTAAAGATCTAATTAGAGGTTTGCTTGCAGGAAAATTGAAAGATGTCAGGAACGTCAGGAGAAGCTGCTCGAAGGAATCAACTGGCTGGAACATTAAAGACAACACCAAAAATAAAGAAGGTGAAACCAGAACAACTTCCTTATACATTGAGGTATGATCATAGGAATCTGGTGGTGAAAGTGAGCAAGGTGGAATTAGACTGGTCAGATATCACAGATACTAATATGGGCTAGTATAGCTTTGAAGAATTACATGAAGAGACCTTTGCAGAATGAGCAAACTTGATAGGGAGAACACAAAGGATTGTTGACTCCGGTCTTGCACATATCACTGTGTTTCCTTTATCAGTCCAATGTCCAGAGTTGATATTGACAGTAGCCAATACTTACAATCCTGCTACAAGATTATGCATGGATTCACAAAATAATGTGATTATAGATCTTACTCCACAAATGTTCCAAAGTATATTTAATGTTCTTGATCCCAAGAACTTGGTGCAACTAACTAAAGTAGAGGCATTGGAGAAATATAGCAAGCATAAAGACTCCAATAAGTCTCACTTAAACAAAAAATGGTTAAGCATAGAGAAGAAATCTTTAAGCAAGCTTGCAGGCTAACCAAAGAGGGTAGATTTCAAGAAGGAGGTATCTGACTTAATATTAATGTTGTCCAGAGTGTTTGGGAAGAGGGATACCTTCCACTTCAAGGAATGGATGTTTCATTTCATTCAAGTAATCTTTCAGGGTGATTACCAATTTGGTTGGTCAATGATTGTTTCTGATGGCATACATGATCAGCTCAAAAGGGTTAGACAGACTAAATCTTTCTTCATGACTTCTTATGTGGTTTATGCTGCAGCAAGATTGGGGATTTTCCCAGGATTAAACAGAGTAGGTATAATAGAAGCCTTGAATGGGCAGAAGAAGGTATGGGAACATTATGATCAGTTATCCCTTCAAGTTGCTGAGACTCATTTCAGAAGAGTCAATGATGCATTTTTATATGTGGTCATCAATCGGTTGAGTGGAGATGCAGGATACAGGTTAAGTCAAGAAGCTATGGCTTTTATTGCTGAATGGGGAAGTTGGTATATCCAATACCCCAAATTTACATACTTCAAGTTATTTGGTTTTGAAGGCCATCCACATTTACTTCCAAGATGTTGCAGTAACAGGGTGGTGCTAATGGAATTTGTGTATCAAGCCATTGGAGTTAATGCTAGGTTTGGGATCAAGCATAAAACTGGATGTCATAAATTTCCCATGAAATTGGGTGAATATGGATGTCAACACATGAAGGGAGCAAAGGTAGTTTGTAATGAGTTGATACAATTGAAATTGGGATTGTATATAGCTTGTAAGTATTTTGATCCAAGGAATAAAATGTATGCCTTATTACCTTCAGTGTTCACTAGACACTTTAATTTGTTAGAGGACTTTTGGTGTGATCGGCAGGATGAATATGACTTAAGGAAGAAGAACTATGATAGATTATCGGTTGCACTTATGGTAGAGTTGGGTGTTAAAGAAAATATTCTTGACACGTTAGTGGATGATGGAATTGTATTGGATCCCTCATATGAAGCCTTGAACATTGGCACCAAAAGCTTAGATCCAATAGATGGAATGAGGAAGAAACAATTGATATTAAGAAAATTGGAAGAGCAGTTTTGGATAGAAGTGTGCAATGGTTGATGATGAAAGCTCAAGCTCCTCAAGGACCAGTCCTTAAGAAGGGTAAAGGATATAAGAGAATTAAAAGAAAGACACCTTCCAAGGATCCATTAGAATTCTTTCCTCTAGATGTTGAAAAAATAGAACTTGAGGTGGTCAATGAAGAAGAAGAGGCACCAGAGGGAGATGTTCCAATAGGATCTGTTGTTTCTATGCCCACATTGGGTGAGTCATCCATACAATCCCCACTCATAAGAAAGAAAAGTAAAGAGGTTTAAGAAGGATCACTTCATGCTATGGCTGAAGCTGCTAAAGGAAAAGAAGTGGAGGAAGAATTTGTAGAAGTTGAGATAGATTCAGATGAGACTCTGTCAGAACAGGATTTGCAAGAAAACATGCCTCTAGGGCATACTATTGAGCACATTCTGACACAAGAAGAGCAATGGAAACTATTTGAAGATGCTACAAGAGATTCTGATGCAAGGGCTACAACAAAGAAGCAAAAGGAAATAGATGCTAAGGTGCAAGTCGATGCTCTACTTCAACAGCAGCAATTAAAGGAAAAACAAATTGAAACAAGGGCAGCAACTGATGAAGTAGAGGAGCAAATGAGGCAATGAGAGCATGAGCTCAAGGTCAAAGCAGAAAATCACAAGTTAGAATTGATATAGAAGATCCATGATCTTGAGGAGGAGAAAGCAAGAAACCAGAGGGAAAAGGAAATCCTGGTTGCTAAACTGAAACTTGCAGAGGAAGCTTGACAGAAAGAAGAAGAAGCTAAAGCTCTAAGAAAGGAAAGAGATGTTGAAGAGCTAATAAAGAAATAGCAAGTTTAAGAAGAAAGGGAAAGGGCAGAGAAGCTCAAAGCCTTAGAAATAGAAAGAATAGAAGAGGAAGAATCAGAAAACATAAGGAAGGAAAAAGAGGCCAAAGAGCTAATTAGGAAGCAATAGGAAGAAGAAGCAGAAGCTGAAAAACTTAAAGCTTTGGAGGCAGAACAGTTAGAGAAGGAAAAAATGGAAAAGGATCGATTGGAAGAAGAGAAATTGAGAAAAGAAGAAGAAGACAAGAAAATGCAAGAACAAAGAGATAGAGAAGAGGCTGAGAAGTTGGTGCAGATGCATGTGCTGCAGGAGCAACAAGAGAAAGGAAAAGGTTGATTCTCAACCTGAGGTAAATTTTCAGCCACCCTCTACAATTGCCGCTTCCTCTTCCATGACGATGACTGCTCCCAGTGCTCCTATATGGTTGAAGTTAGACCTGCAAAAGAGAGCCAGAACACCTCCTCAACCTCTTAATTGGGAGGACATGATGAAGGGAATTGAACAGGAAAGGCCTAAGAAGAAGGCTAAAATCTTACATTCTACTAGACTCACAGATAAAGGGGAGATAGTTGCTGAATGTGCCATGCCTATGACAGAAAAGGAGGTAGGGGATATGCAGCTAACGGACTATCAATTGAGTACGGTTAATTTGGGAAGACCCACTAGGAATCAACAAATGAATCTGATTGATGTGGTGGCTTCAACAACTAAATCAAGAATGATGAAGGAAAAACAAAAGAAAGATGAGCTTAAGGCTCAATTGGATCAGTTACATTCATTCTTGAAGAGTGTCTCCTCTCCAAGGTCACAACAAGTTGCAGCTATTGAGACACCTATTTTGTTAAGCAAAAAGGAGGTAGATGATTTGGTGCAAGTCAGAGGTAAGGCGGAGATGGTAGAAAAATGGATAGATAAATTGAACCATGAGGTAGGAGAGGTTTTAGTGAAAGGATTTGAAGCCTACAAGGATACTGAAGGGTTGATTAAAGAGATGTATCAATATATTGAGGCATCAGAAAAACAAGAAGAAGAGTATAAGGAGTATGGTGAAAAGTTAGAAAAGATAAATACATTGCCTCTAACAACTCTTCTAGAACAGTCTATACTTGAAGATGATAACAAAGACTTTGTAGAGAAGACTTCTCACATACTTAAGTTTAGACTGGCTTTTTGAGCAAGCATAAGGATGAGATTCAAGAGACTGTAAATAATTTAACTGAGCAATTGGAAGAATTAGAAGCAGCTATTGCCATTATTGTAGATATAAATGCATTTACAAAAGAGGGCATGCCTTTTAATCAAATAAAGGAAAAGTGGGATGAAAGATTCCAAGGACTTATGCAAAAGGGAGATGATGGCGGAGAATTGATGTTAGATCGACTTGTAGAGGTCAAAGAGGAGATAAATCCTGCAGGGAGAGAATTGATAAAGGTGAAAAGTATGAAGGAGTTTGCTGCAGCTGAGCTGGATCGGATTAAATTTGAAGATGACTGGATTGATGGGCCAAAGATGGATACTCTATAGCAAGTCTTCACCAGCTACAATGAGTTCCTAGTAGATCCAGCTTCGCATGCATGAAGTCTTGCATGCATAATGTTCTCCTTCTTTGCATGTTGCATGCATACAACACTAATAGCTTTTTGAGCGCATGACTTTCTTTTCTCTTCTATCCTCTAATTTTGGTTAAGACTGAAAGTCTAATGTAAGAACTCAAGATCAAATTGATCTAAGTTTCCAAGAGAGTCTAAATTCCTAAAAAGGTGGAAAGCCTAAAATAGAAGTAAGGTTCAAACTTTTTGTATATCTATAAATACCAGATGGGTATCATATTGTAAAGGTTGACTAATTGAGAACTAGATTGGCTTACCTAATGCTAGGAGATAGAATTTTGTAGAGTTTTTGCAAAGATACATTGTACTTGATCTTTTACAACTAATAGAATTTATATGTTAAACGCAATATGGAGTTTGCACTGAGTTTTTTTGTTTGATAAAGTTAATAAGTTATAATCCATTTGAATGCCAGTGATTGTGCTAAAGCATGATAGTGTCTTATGTGATGAAATTCATTAGAAGAAACCAGATTTAAAGATTATCTTATTAGATTGTCATTGAGTTGAAGTTATTAAAAATTCTGTTGATCTATAATTTTGATAATGAATGGATGTGTGTTGTTTTGAAACCCTTGAAATATTTGTGAAGAGTAATTGCGAAGTTAATTAAGCACCTAAAATGTATGCAATGGTATAGATTATGCTATAGACTGTATCATATTATGGTTTTCTTGATCTAATTGGAAGAAACATTCATTATTGAAGATATATGTCCGGATGATAGATAAAGTTGATTCATACTTACTGGTTTACCCCTTTGTTCTATCTTTTTCTTTTATTTAAAACTCATTGATTTACAAGAACTATTTCGATAAAGAGAGTCATAGCTTGAATCTTTTGTTACCAACATAGGCCCCTTGAATATTACAGTTGCATGAACTAGTTGAGTGACATCAGATAGTTGAGAACCAACTACCAGGACCTTGGGAGTTAGGCTACTACATGTTTTCTTTCTTTTTCAGGAGAAATAGAGTAGAAATATTATGTTTTAATGTTGTTTGTGTCATTTTAACCATCAACACTAACTTCAAAATCAGCTTACAAATTGTTGTCAGTGCAAGGTACTTGTGGTAGGTATTGGAAATAGATCTAGAACAAACACCTAATTCCAAAAATAAATTTCTTCTAGTGGGCAATGCCCACAACATGATCCTCACCTAGGAAAACCTTAGGAAAAGGGGATTCCAAATCCCTAATAGATGCATGTTATGCAAGTTGGATGAAGAGTATGTTCCTCACCTATTACTCCACTGCCTCTTTTTTGCTAAGGTATGAGCTTCTTCCCTCCAAAAACTGGAGGTCTCTTGGACCATGAATGGGAATATTAAAAGCTTTGTGGAGAATTGATTATGTCCTTATTCTTGTACCTTATCTATGGAAATCAGGCAGCAAGTTCCCCCCTTTATCTACTAGTGCATTTGGAAGGAAAAAATAATAGGGTTTTTTGTAATGAGGAAAAGAGCCCCAAGGAGGTTTTCAATGTTTGTTTCAGGCTTCTTACTAAAAATATATCCCTTTTTGGCTGGAAATATCTAAGCAAAACCCCCACTACTATGGAGATCAATATAGCTTTTAATTGGAATTTGATTCTAAACCTAAATTCCTATGACAACTCTAAAGTCTTGGTAAGACAAAACACCAAATGGAGGCCTCCTCTACAGGGTTGGTATAAACTCAACTTTGATGAGGCTGCTAAAGGAAACCTTGGTCTTGCTAGTATTGGAGGTATCATAAGAGATCCTAAGGGAAAAAATTTAGTTGGTTATACTAAAGGGACAGTTGTACAATATTCTATGACAACTAAAGAAAGGGTGTTGCTTGGTGGTATCAAATTTTCTCTTTCTATAGGGATCGAGTATCTTAATGTTGAGGGTGATTCTAAATTTGTGATTGATGGTATCAAAGATAAAATATTTGTCAGTTGGGTTGTTAATGACGTTATTGTGGATATTCATCACATCCTCACTAAATTTGAAGGTAATTTTTTCTCACATATCTTTAGAGAAGGTAACAAGGTGTTTGATGCATTGGCCAATCTCAGGATACCTTGAACCTCTACCAGGTGTTGGAGAAACCTTTCTACTTTTCCCAATAATGTGAAAGGGTTGATCCTTGAAGAGAAAAAAACTTATATTCAAAATGGTGAGTGTTGTTTTTCTTAATATTGGTCTTTTAATGTTTACTCTTACCATCATGATTAGTAAGATAAGGTGGATATGAACATGTGGACACTTTTGTCTATGTCTGACCTATACCTTTTGCTCAGAATAAATTAAACCACTTGTGAAATGAAAGATACATGTTTTTGGACACCCGGATGGCACAAGGCTACTTATCCCAATATTAATGAAACTTTTAATAGTATGAGTTGGTAGAAGGGAGATTTAATTACTCATCTATCAAAACCAAAGATAAATTATTGCATCATAATTATGGTTTACGGGACCATAATTACTAAATCTCCCTTCACGGTGTCCTCTAACCATCTCAAGTTATTATATACCAACTTCAGGCTTTTGGATTTGACTATTGGCACGTGGGAGGATAGTATCAACTCTATTTAGAGTAGTACAAAGGTCACTTCTTTCTATTTTTCTTAGGAAGGGTCGTCATATTACTTATCCTTTCTATGTATTTTCAAAACCTTTATTCACTCTGCTCCTTATTCTCATATGTGTCTAAGTTTTTCTCTACTAAAGTAAATGGGTGGGGACAAGGTTAGGACTAAGTCAGGGTCCTACGAGGAGTTTCGTAGAGATGCCCTAGTGTGGCATATATGTGTTGAGGGTTGTATGTCCCTTCTCATGGAAAGTCTTAATGGCCATGATGAAAAACTATCAATCCAATGGCTGGTGTAATCACCAGGTTAAGTTGGGGGTATCTCCTTCGAATTTAGTGAGGAGGTAATTGCAAAGGTGACAAAGCTCTCTTTTAGTGGGAAAAAATGGAAGAAATACACTAAGGTCTAGGACGCAAATAGCATGCAATAATTATTCAAGGAAAATAAGAAAACCATCAAGATGCATGCAAGCTATGGTAGAAGCAAAATTTTGGCACCCTAGGACCAAGTCTATCTCATGCTTATGAAATAAATTACACTTTAGGGTAGATATAAGTGTTTATATTACTACCATATTCCCCTCTTGAACCACTTCAGGCACCATCTTCTCATAATCTTTCCTTTTTTGCTTTCATCCTTGAAACTCTCGGTGAAGGAGGTTTTTGAGATTGCCTCTAAAAATATTGAAAAACCTCCTATCCCTCTACACCAAGGTCTAATCATGAGTTTGTATCACTTTCACCTTATGTTGTGTCCCCCAAATCCCGTGTGTGCAACCCTTGTCAATGAGGAGCTTGAGTTAAATCCCCCCAGTGAAAGCCCCCAAAAACCCTCCATTGTTGTTAAATCTAGGTCCAAGTACAAACTAAACCTTCCTACTAGCCAACCTCCCCCCAACTCCAACCCCAAATAGCCAGGTAAAAAGAAAAAATAAAAATTAACCATGTGTATAGTCATATAAATTTTATGGTCGAGTTGTGTAAGTTAAATAGCATCACTTTCAAAAGTTTAGTAAGCATTTGGTTCAGTCTAACCTGGATTTTAAGAATAGAAATTATTTCTCCTTTTATGTTGAAGAACCTGATTCAAAGAATGAGGAGGGGGATGCTAACACCAATGTCACTAGTGATGAGGATTCCACCACTACCATTGAATTGGAAGCTAGTGTGGAACCGTATAGTGTGAGGAGATCTAATAGGTTGGCTGGTAAACAAAAACCTAAGGTCTTAATTGAAGAGATCTCAAGAAACTCTAAACAAGATAAAAAAAATAGGAGGATAGCAATGAAAATATTGTGGAGGATGCAAATCACAACATAGATGACCCTAGTCACTTCCTTAAACTAGATAAGATGATTATGGAGGACTCCACCTTGGAATCCTCCACTCATCATATGGGGAGAGAGGAGGCTAGAAAACCCAATCATGGTACTAATGATGATTTCAAGGCCCTGTAGAACCATTCCACCACTCTAGAAAGGAAACTAAATTGTCTTACCTGCTTCACTATCAAGGTGATTCATAACTTTATTGTTACTCTTGTGTTTGTGTTACACGATGAGATCAAGAATCAAGACCCAAATATCGATCCTAGATCCAATCAGGCGAAAAAATATGTTTTCAAATTCCTCATGGAGGAATGGGAAACATATCTAGGTAGTGGTCTAGGGTTGTGCCTGCTCCTTTTTGTGGTGTTTTAGTTTTTGTTATTCATTTGTTGCTTTTGATGAAGGTTTTCTGTTTATCTTCAACTGTTGAACTTCTGCTCTTGTGTAATTTTTTGTAAGGGGTACAACACCCTATAAATGATTCCTATTTTATCAAAAAAATCTTTTGTGAGGCATAGATGGTTAATATTTTTTTTGGTTTCATGGAAAATGCACCTCTACTATATATAGAAAGTTAAAATCATGAACTGACACTTCATTTTCACATTCACTATTGGAGATAGAGATATAGATAGATTGATAACCTTATTGCATCACATAGGTCACATTCATACTCATACTAACATACTAGTGTTCAAATCAATGTGAGCAACCTATTGGAGGAGTTCAACATTGGTTTTCCTCATTTTTTGTAAAAAAAAATGAATTTGAAAAGTGGCCCATATAGCATTAAATTTTTATTTTATTTTTTTGTTTTAGACTATGAGATACATGGATATGATCTCATTCCTATTTAAGTGAACTCATTTTTGTGGATTTAAATTAATATTCATAGGCTTGACTAATACTTATGGATTTGAGACAAATCTTTTAATTTTCTAATTTATTTATCAAATTTTTACTTTGATGTGATCTAACAACTAATTTCTTATTATTTGGTGCATAGGGTGAGAATAAGGTGTGTTACTAGTCTAAAAAATGTTGGTTGGATATCCTTCAATGATTAACCTAAGGCTAGTTGGTAGATAGATCATGGATGAAGTGGGATTGGGGTATATAAAAAATATGACTACATTTTTTTTATAATTTATGCATGTTGACAACCTGAAGGAGTGGTGGGACTCAAATACTTAATACATTGTATTTCCCCCTAAAGAGTATATAGTGGCATTAGAGGATCTATGACACATATTGAGATTACTTGTTGAGGTACACATTTATTCAATTGTCACAACACACAATAGTAAGACAGGGTTCAATGTATTTATCATACAAGGAGATCATGATAAACACACAGGTTTTTTTTAATCTAATATTGTATTCAACCTTGTATCTAAGGGATATAAGCTCTCAGCTACAAGCATTAAATTATATCATTTTTGGCTACTTGGAAATTTTTAAAATGAAACTTTGTTAAAATCATGCCA
Source organism: Sequoiadendron giganteum (assembly GCA_007115665.2). Lineage (NCBI taxonomy): Eukaryota > Viridiplantae > Streptophyta > Pinopsida > Cupressales > Cupressaceae > Sequoiadendron > Sequoiadendron giganteum. Next base: position 410,860,555 of record CM021105.1, on the reverse strand, counting down.
CATTCAATCAAACGTAAAATTTGATCTAAGGAAATTCAATCAAATATTTTATGCATTCACATGGTGATGACCTATGATTGAAAGCGACCTTCAAATTTCTCAACCTTTAAATTTGTTTCTAATTAAAATTTGGGTCTATGATTATATAGAGACCTTTCAAGCACATTCAATTTGGGTATCTTAGATTGAAGGGCCTTGCATGTTTCTTATATGACAATCATTTATCTCCAAACCACATAGAATTATTTTATTCGACACAAAATACCACTTTATATAACCTTTTTAGAATCGACATAAGTCAACATACCATATAATTTATAGAAACAGTCTATGTAATAAGATTTTGAAAATTATCTTTTCTTATTATATTTATTTTTTAATTTTCTAATCAACATACAGGTTCACAACAACAAAATAATGACCTCTATTAAACACATGTATAAAAATAAAAAATAATGATAAAATAAAAATAACACAACTTTCTATTTTGGTGTGTTTCTTTAAGAAAAAAATAATTTGGGTATATACAAAAAGAGTAACGTATGATGGTGAAATATATGTCTATATTATAATTATTCATTCAAAAATTATAATAGATAAAATATGTAATAAAAAAATATTAAAAAAAATATGTCTACACTAGATATCAATGCTAATCATCCATATTTTAAAAATACTGGAAATATTTTATTTCTAACTCAATTTATGCATTATGAGAAAATATAACCCATTAAAAATAGTAAAAATATAATAATTTTTTATTAACAAATAAATAAATTTGAAACAAATTATTTTCTAATTTAAAATATTAGAAATAAAATCTACATAGAAACTCCCAAAAATCATTAATTTACATTGTCTAAAAATTCTTAACCATTTGCTCACTGTAATAAACAAAAATAATTTTCATCACCATTAAAAGCCAAAATTAAGAGATGTTATTATGTTGAAACCCTCGTATTATTGATATTAGTAGTGTTGATTCTTCTCAATGGATAGAGTTCATTAATCTCATATAGTCTCATCACTTCATACATGCCATTATATAGTAATGGAATAGGTGCATGCTAGTTCATCTATATGATGAACTACAAATATTTATGGAAGATCATGGTTTTATACTACACATTGAAATAATATTATAGTATTAGGCATATGGGAACATTGTGATTTCATGCCATCTAGATGTACTTAGTGTTATAAGGGGTGAGAGACCTAGGTATTATAGATGGGAGACTAGTCTCATGGGGAGATGGAAAAAGTGTACTATTTTTTTGGTTGGTGTATCATTGACCAATTGACCTAAGGTTCATTAAATTGAGACCCTAAAGAGACATGTTTGGATGACCATAGGATTGATTATATAAGATGAGAATTTAGTTATCTAGATGATATTGTGGTCATTAATTAAATATTTAGAGAGATTTCATTATTAGCAAGTAATGAGGTATTTTAGGAATTAGCATGGGATCCCTTCCAAGCCACTAAATTATAGGACACATCATTGTTTTCTTGTTTAGTTAGGAGATCTTAATGGGCTGATTTTTTCTCTCCAACCTTTGATAGATGATTACAAGGTATATCAGTTGGTCACAACACTCATGGGGGATGAAATAGTATGTTTCATTGTAATTCCAATATCATTGGTAGAGAACATGCCCCATTCCTATATATCAGTCATGTATGGGAGTTGTAAATGGTGAAAAACAAGAAATAGTAGTTGTCAAGGAGGGAGATGGATGATAGGATCTTCTTGGAATTTATCCATTCTAATATATTTACAAAGGTGAGGGGATGAACCAAATAAATAATAGTCATTATCTCAAGTTTTTATTTTAGTTCCCTCATAAAATAAAAGACAAGTTGTCTTATGATGATTTTATAATCATGTGTGATATGTAGGTATTGTTTTGATTATATGGGAAAAATAGGTTTTGAAGGGAACTAAAACCCTTTACAAACAAGTTTTGAGGGGACCTAGAACCCATACCAAGAGAAGCAAGCTGCAAAAAAGATACATCACAAACCATCAATAGCCCAATAGTAGTAGCACTAAAATGAAAATATAAAGCAATAATGGTTGCATAAAGGAATTGACAAGGCCTAAAACCCCTCCCAACAATTTTTTGACCAGGACCTCAAACCCACAAGAAGAAAGGGAACAAAATCCCTAACAGGAAGAGAGAACTACCTGAATTGGCCAGGCAACCACTAGCCTACAATAGCCAAATTGCAGCATCACACAAAGGAATGAACTAAACACTAAAGAGAAACAGTCTTCACATGGCACCAGCTAGCCAAAAATACCCAACCAACTCACCTCAATAAGAAAGGGATCCCCTCTATAGGAGAGGATGACATGAGAACCTTTGGCACAAAGAATGGAACTAACCATCAGATCCACAGTACCCCTCTCCACCTCGGTAGAAGAGGGCTCCACCTCCAAAGGAGAAAACTCCACCTCCATAGAAAACATCAACTGAAGAACTCGATGGGAAGCACCAACACCCAAAGAAAGCAAAGACATGCCATCCTTCAACATAGCAACCAGCTAGAGCAAGGAACAAGAAAAATAACACTCCTCAGCAAAAATCCTTGAAATAAAACACTTTTGAGCCAAGAGCATAAGCATTCTAGAGAGCTCATCCATCCAGACCTTTAACCTCAAAATCTTCACTAGCCAGCAAAGAAATAAACCCCATTAACATTAAGAGAATCACACACCAAGAGGGAATCTCAACGAGAAATAGATTCCTCAACATGAAGGAACTTAAAAAGCTCATCCTGTACACATAGGAAAACAAAGGGATAAACCCAGACCAAAATCTCCACCGAGCAACAATAGGGGAGCCAAGAGAAACCTAACAAAGATCTTCCAAATAGAAGCAAAACCCCAGAACATCCACCACCAGACTCCACAAACACCAGCATCCAAAAGGAAACCCCAAAATAATTAGAAAACCAAGGCTAAGAAAAAAAAGTAGCTAAAACCCAAGCCCAACAAAAACACCATAGGGGAGACAAACTCACCCCGCACCCAACATAAACAAGGACCATAGCTCAAAGAGAGAAGCAGCAGAAAGCCCCTGATAAAATAAGGAAGACCCAAATCAGACTAAACCATGGAGCAAGCCAAAACATGAGGCACAACCGAAACTCTGACACACTGAATAGAGCCAAGGAATGACCATAAATAATCCACAAAAAGTAGCAACCAGTAACCTGAACAAGCAATAATGGAGAAACCAAAAGCCACAGCCAACGAGCACTAAGAGAAAGAGAAAAAAAAAAAGGAAACACTAGGTCAAAGGGGAGTGAAACAAGCCCACCAAGGAAAGAGGACACCTCACAAGGAATAAATTGGGAGAAGGCCAAACCAAAAAGCACAACCACAACCCTGACACGCCAATCAGAGCCCAAAATAAGCCACAGCCCTAAAAAAATTCCCATAAGGGACCAAAGCCTCACCAAACACACTTGCAACCAGAGTAGAAGGAAAACCATCAGATCTGCAAACAACAACCCAACCATAAGGACAAGAAAAGAGCAAAGATGAGACTCCCCTACACCAAGCCTACAAACAAGCACCCCCATAGAAGCCACCAACAACATCAAACCAATAGTGTGCAGCACCAACCACATGGATAGAATAACAATAGCAACCAAGGTTAACTACAAATAAATCACACGAGACACCCCTATTGAGGAAAACCCCAAGGAGGCAACAACCACAAAGCATCACCCAAGAACAGACCCAACAAGCACACGAACAACAGAAAGCTCGAGAAAAGGCCACAAAATAGCTACAGTGACCACCAAAACCCTGTCATCTTTTTATGAATCCACATCTCCCCCCTCATCCTTTCCTTTAGAATTTAAACCATTATTTGTGTGCCCATTCCCGCTTCTTGCTTTGCTCCGCTCCATTTTGGAATGTCTCATTTTTTATGTAGGTATTGTTGAAGAGTATATTGGACTTATTTCTTCCATCATAGTTAATTTGAATTATAGGATATTTATGGTACCAACTAAGTGAATCACTTATAATCATGTTCATGTGGGTAGGTAGTGAATCCTTAGATGTAGACTAGAGTAGGGAAACTAGAGATAGTAAACCTTTGAGAGAAATTTGGTAGAATTTGAGTGGTTGAGGTCAAGGTTGAGATCCCATATGAGTACATGTGATAGTACACTAAATGAGATAGTAGAAGGGGTCCTCAAGATATCCTCCCTAAATTGATTCATATATTGATTATGTTATGAGGATGGCATTTTTTATTGATTCTTTGATGTGTAGTTTTGGAGTTTTTTTTTGTTTTCTTGAAGTTAGAGATATTATTAGAATTTTAGATAATTTCCATCTACAATTTATTGTTATTTCTAATTCAATATGTTTAATTTTTATGTCACTTTATGTGTATATAAATAATGTGGCAGTGATAACCAGTGCACACATTTTTCTTTACTAATCAATTAACACTATATATAATTATGGAATCCTCATAAAATGATTTATTAAATGAACTAAAAATGATAAAATTTATAATTTTTATCAATAAATGAGCATTATATAATAGATGATTACACTAGAATGACTTGGATTACTTTTCTAAAAGAGAATTCAGAAGAATTTGAGAAGTTTAAAGAATTGAAGGCATTGATAGAGAATGAAACCGGAAGAACAATCAAGGTTTTGAGATCAGATAGAGGTGGAGAATTCACTCCTAACAAGTATGAGAAATTCTATGAAGATCATGGGATTCGGAGAATTTTCTGCTCCTAGGACTCCACAGAAAAATGGAGTTGTAGAAAGAAAGAACTAGAGTATGCAAGAGATGGAAAGAACAATGTTGTGTCAAGAAAATCTATCAGATGTGTACTAGAGAGAAGCAATTCAAAATGTGGTATATATCTTGAACATAAAAAGTTTAGATCAGACACAAGATTGATAAAACACCATATGATTTATGGAGAGGAAGACTGGGTTCAGTCATACATCTTGGGATATTTGGAAGTAAGTGATACATCAAAAGGGATGAATAATATTTGGGTAAGTTTGATTCCAGATCTGATGAAGGTATTTTTCTTAGTTGCACTTTGAAAAGTAAAGCATATAGATGTTAAACAAAATACTAAAGAGGATTGTGGAAAGTGAAAAAGTGAGAGTTGATGAAACAAATTTAGTCTACTGGTAATCTGGAAGTAGAAGATGACAAAGAACCAATCCGCAACATTGATGAAGATTCAGAATTTGTTAGAAAAACTCCAGTAAAATATGTTCAAAAGAATCACTCTGAAGATCATATTATAGGAGATAAACACAGTGCGGTTCAGACTCGGAGGAGAATTGAGAAGGAAAATGAGCAAATATATTTTTCTCTCCTATAAAGATAAAGCCTAAGTCTTATAAAGAAGCAAGCAAAGAGAAAGGTTGGATAGAAGCCATGGAGGAAGAGTTGAATCAGATCAAGAAGAATGAAACTTGGGAACTAGTCTCAAGACCTAAAGGCAAGAATGTGATTGGAACTAAGCGAGTTTTTAGAAACATGCTAAATGAAGAAGGTGAAGTGATCTAGAACAAGGTTAGACTTGTGTGCAAAGGGTATGCTCAATTTGAAGGCATAGATTTTGAAGAGATATTTTCTCTAGTAGCAAGGCTGGAAGCAATCAAGATGTTTTTGGCTCTTTCAGCATTCAATAATTTCAATGTATACTAGATGGATGTTAAGTCAGCATTTTTTAATGGATAGCTATAAGAAGAGGTCTACATTGAACAATCAGAAGGGCTTCAATGTTTTGAAATCTAGATTATGTGTGCAGATTGAAGAAGACCCTTTATGGACTCAAGAAAGCTTTGAAAGCTTGGTATTCAAAGTTGGATGGATACTTGCAATAGCAAGGGTTCTAGAGAGGAAGTACAGATAGTAATTTGTACATAAAATTAGAAGGTGACCCACTGATAGTTGTGGTCTATGTATATGATATCATTTTTGGTGGTAAAAATGATGACATGTGCAAGGTGTTTCAGAAGGCAATGTAGAGTGGGTTTGAAATGTCAATTCTAGATGAATTATCTTTCTTTCTTGGGTTGCAAATTGCACAATCAAAAAAAGGCATATTCATTTCCCAAAACAAGTACATAAAGAATATTCTAAGTAAGTTCATGATGGAAGATTGAAAATTGGTGGGTACACCTATGGCTACAAGATGCAAGTTGAATAAAGATGGTGAATCTGCTCCAGCAAACCAAACCTTGTACAAATCTATGATTGGTAGTTTTTTGTATGTGACAACATCAAGACTGGATATAATACAGGTAGTTGGAATGGTAGCTAGATTTCAAGTAGCACCTAAGGAAACTCATGTCAAATCAATAAAAAGGATATCTAGATATTTGAAATATACAATGGATTTTAGACTATGGTATCCAAAGAGTAAAAATTTCACTAAATTTATACACAGATACAGACTGGGCAGGAAGCATAGATGAATGGAAGATCACAAGTGGTGGAGAATTCTTTCTTGGTGATATTTTGATGTCCTAGTTGAGAAATAAACAAGACTCGATTTCTTTATCTACAATAGAAGAATAATACATTGTTACAGCCATGTTGCACTCAAGTATTGTGGATGAAGAAAAATCTGAAGGAGATGAAGATTCAGTTTGATGACCCTATTTCTATTATTTTTGATAATATCAATGCCATAAACATCTCAAATAATCCAGCAATTCATTCAAACACAAAACATATTGCAATCAAGTATCATTTTTTGAGGGAAAAGGTTGCAAAAAAGGAAGTGAAGTTGGAGTATGTTGAGACAATGGAGAAAGTGGAAAACATTTTCACAAAGCCACTTCCCAAGGATAATTTTGAGTATCTCCAGTAGAATTTGGGAGTTGTTACTCCCTCTTTTTGAATCAAGAGGAAGTAAAGGTTGAGGGGGAGCTTTTTCTCTCTATCGAAAAATGTTTGGGTGGTCTTATGAGATGATTTCAAAAGTAGTGAAGCATGGACTCAGGGAGAGTCTATTCGAGAAATAGGTTTTTCGATTGTGCAGAGTACCAGAAATGAAAAAGGGGAAGTTTTGAACTTTTCCATTGATGTCAAAGGGGGAGAAAGTGAACTCAAAATGATATATCTTCCAAGGGGGAGAAATATCTTCATGTGAGACCTATTTTTATGGGTGGTCCAGTATTTTACTGTTTTCCATCAATGACAAAGGGGATATTTTTGATCAAATGTTTTCATTGATGTGAAAGGAGTTCAATGTGTAAAGGGTGTAAGGCTAAGTAGTACTTAAATTATCATTATATTCCCTTGTCATATCATTTTGAGTTGCATAGATTTATAGAAATATATGTTAATAGAAGTATGTTATATATCAGAAGATCAGTATTAGTAATTATACTGTCATATCAATAAAATCACTAAATCAAGAAACATAGATTTTGAAGAGTGTTTGTATGAATATTATATGCTTTCAATATCATGCTTGCATCTATTCATAGTGATAGAGGTGATTCGTAAAGTTGTACCAGAATATTTCAACTCAACTCTTAAGGTAGAGAGATTTCTTTGGTAATATAATTATGGTTCGCATTTCTTTTAGAAATGGAGTTTGGCTCTATGGTTTCAAAGGAGAGTATTTCTACACATGTTCTATCATATTATAGAGATTTTAGAGGATATGTTTAGCATGTAAATTTTTTTTAGAAACTATGTCTCAACTTCCAGCTTGAAGCCCAAACTTTCAAAGTCTTGGCGAAAAATTGCTCTTTTCTGGCTTTACTGCCATATCACGGTGGTCCCCTTTGTTGTTCTAGCAGTACCTCAGTGAAGTGTTTGGCAGTTATCGCCCTACCATGCGCTATCTTCCTCCTTACCGTAGTGGCCATGGTATCGGCCTTTTCTATCTGGCCTGGTGGTTACCGCCCTACCGCAACCAACCTAGAGGCTGACCGCGGTGGCCACGGTAAAGCCGCCAGTGGCCTGGCTTGCGGATACCTCCCTACTACAGCCAGCCAAGAGGCTAACCGCGGTGGCGCAGTAAAGCCGCCAGTGGCCTGGCTGGCGGTTACCACCTTACTGCGGCCAGCCAAGGGGCTAACCATGGTGGCCACGGTAAGACCACCAGCGGTGAGGTTGACGGTTACTGCTCTACTGCGAGGTCACCTCTCGGCCCCCACGGTAGTGCGGTAAGACCATCAGTGGTCCCAATGACCGATCATCACCATACCGAGGTCTTGTCCTTTGATCGCAGCGGTAGCGTGGTGCTGTCAGTGGCTTGGCTAGCGAGCTCAGTAGGCTTACCACCATACTGTGTGTTGGTTGGATGGGCTCGGTGGTAGTGCAGTAAAGGTTGTGAGGAGCTCGGTGAGCTCAGCGACTGGATTGACTGATTTGGACTCGAAGTCAAAGAGTGATAGCAAATACAAGACCGACACGTGGCTCTGTGCCAAGCGATTATTGGTTAAAGGCCAATGTAGTTATTGCAGCAGGTGCAGGTCAACCCAGGGTGGCGGAACAGGACCCGATTTGGGTAATGGCATTAATGCCTGGGTGGCTCGATGAAGGAAGATTGATATGGGCAGATCTCTAGTGCGATTGAATCCAATGTGGTTGTACCTATGAGTCGGCGCTTGGTTGACAGAATTGATTGAAAATTCTAACTTAAGGAAGTCGAGAAAAAAAAAAAAAGAGGGGAGTAAATTCGAACTATATGTTTTCAGAGTGAGAACATTGTAACAGTGAGATAATTCAAGTAGTGTTGTTGTGAGCTTATCAGAGAAGACTGAATTTTTGTATGTAATTGTTTTGTTACTATAATACAATTTGTGTGGTGGGTTTTTACCTGAAAAGGTTTTCCCACGTATATCTGGTGTCATCTGTGAATGCTCATCTTTGTGTAATACTTATTTTACATGCTTGTACTCATCTCAAGTAGTTTTAGAAAGCTTTTAAAGTTGGTTTATGCTTTTCTCTTCTGTTGTATTAGTGTTAAGGGAATGTATTCCACACTGTTGGGTCTCTAGATCCATGCCTGTTTTCCCTTCAAGTGCTATCAGAGCTTGGCAAGTTGTGTTATCCTTGTAGGAAAGATTAGTTTTTTGTGTTAATACTATTTCACTGGGAGTCTTGCATTGTTAGAACTTGTTTTTGTTTGAGATGGAAAGTACATTTGGTAGAATAGACATTGAAAAATTCAATGGCAGTAACTTTGAGTTATGGAAACTCAAGATAGAAGACTTGCTTGTGGATAGAGACCTCTGGATTGCAGTGTCTGGAACTAAGCCACAAAGTACAATGCAAGAAGCTTGGGATCTTGCTGATAGAGAAGCAAGAGGTTTGAGAAGACTGAGTCTAGCCGATTTCATACTCCTTAACGTCCATGAGGAGCAGTCTGCAGGTTCATTGTGGAAGAAGCTTGGTGATATTTATCAAGGAAAGTCTTTAGTAAATAAGTTATTCCTGAGGAAGAAGTTGTATTCCTTGAAGATGGAAGAAGGTGCATCTGTTGCAAACCATCTGAACTCATTTAGCATGAGTGTTACTCAACTGGCTTCTATAGGTGTAAAGATAGAGGAGGAGGATCATTGTATGCTCCTATTGTGTTCGTTACCTGACAGTTGGGATCATCTTGTGATGGCCATTGGAAGCAACACTGCTACTTTCAATATGGAAGATGTGATTGCCTCATTGCTATCTGAAGAGATGCAGAGGAAGTCTTCAGAGATGGCCAAAGAGGCTCTTGTTGTTCAAGGTAGACCAAAGGAGAAGGGCAAGAAGAAATACAAGAAGTCAAAATCCAAATCTGTAGGGAGATCAAAGTCTCTTGGTAAAAAGTTCAAGGTGAGATGCTAGAACTGTGGGCAACCTAGTCATATCAGGAAGGACTACAAGGAGAAGAAGAAGAAGAATGCGTCTAACAATGAATCTTCTCAAAGTGATGTAGACGCCTTCATTGCAGTAGCCTTGACAACTCAGGCATCAGATGATGTCTGGTTAGTTGACTCAGGTGCTTCTTTTCACATGACATCTAATAGAAAATGATTCTCTAAATACGAGAAGTATGACGGTGGAAAGGTATACTTGGAAAGTGATTCAATGTTGGAGATAGTTGGTAGAGAAAGAGTCAGAATTTAGTTCCCTGATGGGAGAGTCAAAGGTATTGGTAGCGTACTTCACATACCAAGTTTGGCTCGAAATCTTCTTTCTGTCAGTAAGTTAAATGATGCTGGTGTAGAAGTTTCTTTTTCAAGTAAGGGATGTAAAATAGCTAGAGGTGCAATGGTGTTGGCTGAGGGTGTTCGTACTAGCACTCCGTACAAGTTGGATGCATGTCTTGTTCTTTGTAATTGTGCCTCTATAAAGCCGTGAAATGTTGCACCTATAGAGAAAGATGAAGGCTCTTCTCTGGCTACAAATGCTATGGAGGTAAAACTCCCAGTTGAGAAGACTATGATGTCGTATCACCGACTTGGTCACATTGGTGAGAAAGGTTTAAAAACTTTGAAGAATAAAAATCTTGTAGAAGGGCTTGATGATTGCAACCTTGAGTTCGATTTTTGCGAACACTGTATCTATGGAAAATAGCACCGTGCTTCTTTTTATTCTAATCCTCACAAATCTTTTGGTATGCTGGATTATGTTCATTCTGATGTGTTTGGTCCAGTTAATGTTCCTTCGTTATCAAATTCTAGATATTATGTCTCTTTTATTGATGACTGTTCGAGAAGAGCATTTGTATATTTCATTAAAAGTAAATCAGAAGTGATCAGTCAGTTTAAAGAATTTAAATCTTTGGTTGAGAATCAGACTGGAAGGAAAATTAAGTGTTTGAGGACAAACAATGGTGTTGAATTTTGTTCTGCATATTTCGAGAGGTATTGCACTGATCATGGAATTAAAAGGCAGAAGACAATGCCTTACACTCCACAGCAAAATGGGGTTGCTGAAAGGTTGAACAAGACACTGATGGAAAAGGCAAGGAGTATGCTGAGTGGTGCTGGTCTAGAGCAGAAGTTCTGGGCTGAGGCTGTGACTACAGAATGTTATTTGATAAATATATCTCCTTGTTAAGCTCTTGTTGACAAGACACCTTTGGAAGCATGGTCTGGTAAGAAGCCCTCTCTAAGACATGTCCATGTGTTTGGCTATGAGGCATATGTTTATGTTCCAAATGAAAAGAGATCTAAACTGGATAACAAGGCTGTCAAATGTATTCTCATCGGCTATGGAGTTGGTGTGAAAGGATACAAGCTTTGGAACCCTATTACTAAGAAGATTTTCTACAGCAGAAGTGTGATATTTCGTGAGCTAAAACCTTCAGTTAGTGATCAATAGCTTGGGACAAATTAGAGTGACAAGAAGAAGGATGCAGTTGAAATTCCCCAAACTCCAGAAAGGGAAGAGTTGCATGATCTACCTGAGACTGAGGAGAGCTCAAGCAGCTCTGGAAGTTCTGATGATGAAGAACAACCTCATCCTATAAGAATATCTACATGAGAAAGAAGGCAACCTGATAGGTATGGTTTCTCTATGTTAGATTCAAACTGTTCCTATGCTTTAATTACCAGCACTGATGAACCTAGGACTGTTAAAGAAGCAATCAGCATGGTTGATTCAAAGTCTTGGCTGGAAGCCATGAATGAAGAAATGGATTCTTTGAAAAAGAAATGATACCTGGAATTTGGTACCACTGCCTAAAGGGTGAAATCTTGTTGGTTGTAAGTGGATATTCAAAAAGAAGACAGGTCTTCATGGCAGTGTTGAGAAATACAAGGCACGACTGATTGCAAAGGGCTTTTCTCAAATTGAGGGAATAGATTATGGAGAGATTTTTTCCCTTGTAGAAAAACTGGCATCCATCATATTTCTATTGTCTTTAGTAGTTGTGTATTATTTTGAAATTGAGCAGATGGATGTGAAGACAACGTTTCTCCATAGTGAGCTGGAAGAAGAAATCTACATGTCCCAGCCTAAGTATTTTGTTGAAAGAGGTAAACAAAATCTGGTTTGCAAATTAAATAAATCTCTCTATGGTTTAAATAAATCTCCTAGAATGTGGTACCAAAAATTTAACACATTTGTGTTGTCAATTGGTTTTGTGAGATCAAAATCTGATCATTGCATTTATTATAAATTTGAAAATGATCGTGTGCTTGTTATCACCCTGTATGTGGATGATATGTTATTTATTGGAAATAGCAAGACTATGATTTCTGACCTTAAATCTCGGTTGTCTACAAAGTTCAAGATGAAAGATCTTGGTGTAGCTAGGTACATTCTTGGAATGGAGATTACCAGGGACAGAACAAGCAGAAAGCTTTGGGTCAGTCAGAGTAAGTATGTGAAGACAGTTCTGGAGAGGTTTAGCATGGATGACTGCAAGCAGCTTGTTATTCCAATCATGCATGAAACTAAGTTGTCTATTGAAGACTATCCAAAGCCTGCTACTGAGATGGAGGACATGACTAGTGTGCCTTATGCAAGTGCTATTGGCATCTTGATGTATGTCATGGTTTGTACAAGACCAGATATTGCCCAAGCAGTGGGAGTTCTAAGCCGATTTATGGCAAACCCGAGAAGATCACATTGGGATGTTGTGAAGAGAGTTTTCAGGTATTTGAAGGGGACTTCAAATTATGCACTATGTTCCCATGGCAGCATGGTTGCATCAAAAAGGACTCTCAGCATCCTTGGGTATGTTGATTCAGATTGGGCAGGGGACATTAATAGCAGGCGATCCACCAGTGGATACACTTTCATGCTTAATGGTGGAGCTATCATTTGGATGAGCAAGCGACTGGCTGTAGTTGCTTTATCCACGATAGAGGCAGAGTACATGGCTGCAACTCATGCATGTAAAGAGGTTGTTTGGTTAAATTGTTTGTGTTCGAACATTGGATTCAATGCTGGGAAAATTTCAATCTGCTGCAACAATCAGAGTGCCATTTGTTTGGCAAAGAATCTGACCTTTCACGCCAGGACCAAGCACATTGATGTGCACTATCATTTCATAAGGGATATGGTTAAATATGGAAAGTTCCATCTAGAAAACGTGGACACCTTGAAGAATTTTGCAGATGCTTTGACAAAGCCGGTTAGCATAGACAAGTTCAGATGGTGCGCAGAATCGATGGGCCTTGGGGCCTATCACAGACAATGATTTTTCAATGCATTAGGTTTGGCTGGAAGTGTTCACCAAGTGGGAGCTTGTAGAAACTATGTCTCAACTTCTAGCTTGAAGCCCAAACTTTCAAATTCTTGGCAAAAAATTGTTCTTTTCTGGCTTTACCGCCATACCGCGGCGGTCCCCTTTGTTGTTCTGGCGGTATCACGGTGAAGTGTTTGGTGGTTACCTTCCTATCGTGCGCTATCTTCCTCCTTACCACGATGGCTACGGTATCGTCCTTTTTTGTCTAGCCTTGCGGTTACCGCCCTACTACAGCCAACCTAGAGGCTGACCGCGGTGGCCACGGTAAAGCCTCAAATGACCTGGCTGGCGGTTCCTGCCCTACCACAGCCAGCCTAGAGGCTGACCGTGGTGGCCGCGATAAAGCCGCCAGTGGCCTGGCTGGTGGCTACCGCCCTACCACGGCCAGCCAATAGGCTGACCGTGGTGGCCGCAGTAAAGCCACCAATGGCCTAGTTGGTGGTTACCGCCTTACCACGGCCAACCAAGGGGTTGACCGCGATGGCCGCGGTAAGACCGCCAGCAATCAGGCTGACGGTTATCACTCTACTGCGGGGTGGCCTCTTGGCCCCCGTGGTAGCGTGGTAAGACCGTCAGCGGTCCCACTGACCAGTCATCTCCATACTGCGGTCTTGTCCTTTGACCGCAATGGTAGCATAGTGGTGTTGGTGGCTTGGCTGGCGAGCTCGGTAGGCTTACCACCATACTGCGTACTAGTCGAGTGGGCTCGACGGTAGCGTGGTAAAGGTTGTGAGGAGCTCGGTGAGCTTGGCGATTGGGTTGACCGATTTGGACTCGAAGTCAAAGAGCGATAGCGAGTACAAGACCGACACGTGGCTCTGTGCCAAGTGATTATTGGTTAAAGGCCAATGTAGTTATTGTAGCAGGTGTAGGTCAACCCAGGGTGGTGGAATAGGACCTGATTTGGGTAATGGCATTAATGCTTGGGTGGCTTGATGAAGGAAGATCGATATGGGCAGATCTCTAGTGTGATTGAATCTGACATGGTTGTACCTGTGAGTCGGCACTTGGTTGACAGAATTGATTGAAAAGTCTGACTTAAGGAAGTTGAGAAAAAAAAGGAGTGGAGTAAATTCGAACTGTATGTTTTCAAAGTGAGAACATTGTAACAGTGAGATAATTCGAGTAGTGCTATTATGAGCTAATCAGAGAAGACTGTATTTTTGTATGTAATTGTTTTGTTACTATAATACAATTTGTCTGGACTTTGTGTGGTGGGTTTTTACCTGAAAAGGTTTTCCCACGTATATCTGGTGTCATCTATGAATGCTCATCTTTGTGTAATACTTATTTTACATGCTTGTACTCATCTCAAGTAGTTTTAGAAAGATTTTGAAGTTGGTTTATGTTTTTCTCCTCTGTTGTATTAGTGTTAAGGGAATCTATTCCGCACTGTTGGGTCTCTAGATCCATGCATGTTTTCCCTTCAAAAATATTTAAGTGACAGAAGGTTCTCTATGTATTTCTATCAACCAGTTGGTGTTTAAGACCTATGTGGTAATAGCTAGTAGCATGCAGAATTCATATTTTACGTGTGGTGCTAAGATAGAACCTAGTTAAGGTTCTCGTGGTAGCACATGGCATCATATTCTTTTGGTGGCAACAAAAAAAAAATTGGACCGACGTGTTACATGCTTCATATAATTTGAATTTATGTCCACCTTATATCATCCTGGCTAGTTGTAGATCCCTAACTGACATAGAAGAGTGTTATTTTAATGTCATGTATATATTTCTAAATTTTGCACAGATGCACAATGTGAAGAATTACATCGTTGTGAAGAAAATTTGGCAGCAGGTGTAAATTGAAGAGAAGGTGGTGAATATTGTATCCCAGTGTGTGTGGTAATATCAAAAGATCATATAAAGAGTGGAAGAGTGTCTGAGGTAAATCTGGCACATGTATGAAGTGTGTTCTTCTATATTTCAGATCTGCAAACTTTATTTGTGTATTCTGGTAGGATTGGTGTTCTACTTGTAGAGTTGGTGCTTAGTTCATTGTATTGGGTATTGGTGTCTCTAGTAGGTTGGTGCCTACAAATACATTAGGGGATTGGTGTCTCTGATAGGTTGGTGCCTACTTCATATTGTAAAATTAACTTGTATATTTTTACTTTGTGAGGCTGGATTTGGACAGCAGTTCCAAGAAGCTATTCTCACCATGGTTTTTCCTTGATTTTCCACATATATTTGGTGTTCAATTGTGTGAATGTGTGCCCAATGCTTGATTAGCAGTAGTAAAGATTTAAGTCACATGATCTGATATTTTGTAGATTGTGTGCCCTTCAATGGTAGAGGATGGGAAGGTGATGTTAGAGAAGGTTGAGACTTAATAAAATGTTACAGATGTATTGACAAGCTAGTGAGCACAAATAAATTGAGTTGGTACAGTGATTCTATAGGATTTATAACCCCTAGCAGTTAGTTGACGACATTGGTGTTCCCCTTTTCTCTTGCAAGGTTTATGACAAGTGGGAGAACATTGGAATAGATGTGTCATACACCTTACAATTCTAATGTTCAAAATTAATTAATCAGTATTATACTTATATATTATTTGTGATCCCATATGGAAAATGGATTCACAATATGACTTGTAGATTATTTCATGTGTATATCTTATTATGAAATTTATGATGGTGTGAGAGAATATCTTGTCATAAAGATGTGTAACAACATCATTGTAGGGGACTTAAACTGTTGACTAGGAATCTTAACCAACTATATGACACATATTTTGACACATCATTTAAGTGAGATTATGGAGCCAAATTGGAGCACCTAATTTGATCAAAGGATTATACATTTATTGAGAATGATTACAATATAAGAGTATTTACTATTTTATACTATGTTGACTAGTCATGGAAGTTGGTGTTGGAATTTATGCCCTATATTTGGGTGCCATATTTGGGTTATGATATTAGCCCATGGTTTGTGGTTTACCACTTATCATTTTGTCTTGAATCTCCTTTGTGTTGGATGCTAGAGATGGAGGCTTCATAGTGAATGTGCAAGTACCATTATGCTACTATAATTTGTCCAAGTTAATTATTTTATCTTTATTGTTTCTAATAATACAACTGATTCTTTTTGGAATCTAGGTTTTTCCTCCTAAAAAGGTTTCCCCACATAAATCATTATATAATAGTTGTAATATTTTTGTGTTATTGATTTTTGTAACTATATGATCATTTTTTTTTGCACATTATTTTATCATAGATTAGTGTATGAATAATGTCGTGCATTTACTTCCTTTCAATAATGGTGTCCTTAAAAGATAAATAAGTATCGTGTAAATATCAATAGGATGTGAAAATATGTACTCATTATAAGGTTCATATCATAGAAAAATATGTGCACGACAATTATTATAAGATGTGATCATTAGGTGTAATATTAATTAGAAATCATAGAATATAAAAATGATAAGGATCATAAATCATTGAATCACAAGACATAGACATGATAAGGGACATTATAGATAAAGATAAGCATAATAAACATAGCATGTAACATCATAAGCATGAAACATAGGGAACATGATAACATCATAAATCATCTAGCATAGTAAAATAAGCAAGAACCTGTGATAGCTAATGTGGTAATGTGAAACAAAAAAATCTTAGGAACCTAGGAACATACAAAGTATTAAGGAAACATGTAAAAATGTAAATGAAAAGAATGAAGCATAAGAGGAATTTTATCCTCGAATTCAGTTGCACTCAATTCATAGGATAACCCCTACAAAACTTGTTTGTTTTGTAGCCTACATCCTCTAAGCATCCAAAACGAGGAAAATTTTACTTTTCTTCATGTGTGGTCCCAAGCCTCAAAAATTCATTTCGAGTGTTTACATATTTCTACCTTTAAAAATTTACAAAAAGAAAAAACTTGCAAAAGGTCATTTTTAGAGTTAGTCATTTTCTGCATATGTAGGAGCGCTAAAATTCAATGCCCTTGTATACTTGGTGCAAAAAATAAACATGTAGGAGTGTTGAATTTTAACAAACTTGCATATTTTTAGTTAACTATCTTGTGTCTTAGTCATTTTCTTGCACATGCAATGTCAGGAAAATTTTGAGACACTGCATATTTTCATGCAGTGTCGGGAAAATTTTGAGACAATGCATATTTTCATGCAATGTCGGGGTTTTTCTCCTCCTCTGCACATTTTCATGCAATGTCAGGGTTTTTCTCCACCTCTGCATATTTTCATGCAATGTCGGGGTTTTTCTCCACCTTTGCACATTTTCATGCAGTGTTGATGTTTTTCTCCACTTTTTCATATTTTCATGCAATGTCGGGGTTTTTCTCCACCTTTGCATATTTTCATGCAATGTTAGGGTTCTTCTCCACATTTTCATCTCACACCACTAAGTCACATGCAGTAGCTCATAAATTCAATAGCCTTGCATCCAAGTTCATTCCCTCATGCAGTAGCTCATAAATTGAGCACCTCTGTATCTAAAGTGAAATACCCCATGTAATAGCTCAAAATTTCTCCACCTTTACATTCAACATGTAGTATCTCGTAATTTTTGAGCCATTACATCTGAAGTGTAATACCCCATGCAAGAGCTCAATTTTTCTCCACCTTTGCATTTGAATTGCCAAAACACATGTAGAAGCTCAATTTTTTCCCACCTGTGCATAAAACCCTATTTTTTTCTCTAACACTTGAAAATATGAAATTTTTGGAGCTACTCTTGCATGCCATTTTGATCTTTTGTGTCTAAATTCCTAAGTGATTTTGATTGATTCCTTATTCTTTCACAAATGTCTAATCCATCACCAAGCAAGAAAGCCATGAAATACAACTAGAAAGTTCTTCTCGTCGATTCAATTGTCCAAGAATATACATCCATGGTTCAAAAGGAATTTGAAGATGAAGCTTTCTCAATATCTTCAATGGAAAAAATGATGGATATCTAGCTTACTTTGGATAATTTGAAAGATTTTCTTGAAAGGCACCAGAAAGCGTGCAACACCATCAAGGACTCAATAACAAAAGTTCTTTCTTGTTGAATTGGACAATTGAGAGGGGGGGTAAATCAGTTGTCCCCAAATTAAACCCTTAAATCATTTACCAAACCAAAACCTTAACACTTCTTAAATGATTTAACATTAAGTGCAATTGCAAAAATTGAAAACCATCACATAAACATAGTAACGCCAGATTTACGTGGAAAACCCAATGAGGGAAAAACCACGATGAGGATTAACTCACAATATAGAGAATATTAAAACCGATTACAAAAAGGCTCACTACCTAAGGCTCACTACCAATAGAAGAACTCATTGTTTGGACTCACTATCCATAGGGCTACAACTCGGAGACACAAACTATGGCTTACTGCCAGAATATAAAAGTTTTGGCTCACTAACAAAAGTGTGAACTGATGGAATACACCTCCCTTGTGTAGAATTTAGTTCTAAATGAAGCTCAGTATAAGTAGTATTGCTTCTCCCAACAGTCACTCAATAATTATATTATGTTCTTCAATTGATAAATCATTTAGGCTCGCAACATGCTCATACGCTTGCATCGCTCACATACATCTTTATCTTCTCTACAGATTCTCATATATATATATATATATAGGTATATTTCATTCATTAATTAGGTCAACCTAATTGGATGAAATCAAAACAATCAAAGAGGAATCTTTTTAGCATAATTATATTAAGTTGGAAAAGATCTATACAAAACATCCCCAAGGTAGATTCAATCTTCTTAATACATAACATGTGTTAGGTTGGCCAAGACCAGGACCCAAACATAAAAGCTTCAAACCATCAAACAATTGTAGCGTACAGAGTTAAACTTTGTCATTGATAGCTTACTTTTCCCAACACAAAACTTCTCAAGATCTCAAATATAGTTGTCTCAATGAATCATAATGACGTAGTTAAGATATTAGAGTCATAGCTTGTCTTGCGGTAGAATCCAGACCAAAAAACTTGCGTATTGATTCACTGATAAAGAAAATATTTGATAGGGAATAGCTTATGATGAATGTCTTATAAATTTGGTAATATGTTGACATCAATGACAACTAGTTGATGCAATCCAATTTCCAACAGTCTCATTTCCAAAAATATCCCCTTTGTCATTGATGGCAACATAAGATGTGAAAAGCCAACGACAACATTCTTTGTAGTTCTCCCATTTGATGAGTTATAATGATTTCCATTCTTTTCACATGTTCTCTCTCTCCCCCTTTGAAATCAATGGAAAAGAAGGAAGATTTATCTCCCCCTTACTCCAAAATTTTCTACACAAAAATAGTCTTCAAAAAAAGATATCAAGAATGCTTCTTTGCCTCAATCCTTCTTCTCCTAAAATATCTCTTTGTATTTTTATTTAAATTTTGGAAGAAATGTCTTCCTGGAATCCACTGCTAATCTGATGTTCACACAAATGTTGTTGTTCATCACTATCAAATCAATTATCTTCAGAAGAGTATCTGGGATAGTGATATTTTGATCATTTTTCTCAGCTTCCACCAGGAGATCGAAAATTTGTTCCAATCTCAATTCAATTATCTCTTTGACTTTCCAAAATTTCTTCACAATACTATCCCTCTGCACTAGAATGTCTGCAACTTCGGACTATAAGGAATTGATCCTTTTCTTCAATGCTCCATCCCTGTCATTAAGGATATTATATGTTTTTCCAATAGAATCCAGCCCAAGCTCAATAGCATCGATTTTTGCTCTGTAGTTCCCGATAGCAGTAGTCCATAGGAGATAATACCTATACACACTATTTACACTTTTGATTCATATCTTTAATTCATTTATGCTATCAATCAATCTCTTTTATGCATTTTTGCATCTTTCTTCTATAGCCAATTGAATCTCATCTTTTTCTTCTATTTCCCTAGGTGACAGTACCTTTAGTGTGTCTTCAATCTGCTCAATCAATACTTCTGATAAAACATTCGTCAATTCACTCAGATAACTATCATTATGAATTATATAAACAACCAAGGGGTTTATGATCTCATCCTATTCATATGTTGGTCGAGATAGCTAAACATCTCCAATATTCTTTAGTTCGTCAGATTGATCAAGAATCTTCAACACCTTCTCTTTAGTAAAATCTTCTTCATCATCATCCATTGATACCAAATCAAATGCCTCTGTAGTCTTTACTTTATTTTCTTCTTTCTTCTCCTTTATCTTCAGATTTTTTTATTTTTGGAGGAGAACTTGAAATGATTCTACTTGCTTTACTCTTCCCATAGGAAGATCCTGCCTCAGACATCCCAACTGGACTAGAAACCATACCAGAGCTCCATGCATTTATTTTTTTTGCAAAGTATTCTTTACAAATCTTTTCCTTCTCTTTTAGACATTCTAGGTATCGGTAGACCTCCTTCCCAACCGGTACAACTAACTCAACACAATGTTCTCTTTCAATGATAACGACTTCAAAAAATACATCATCAAACATATAACCAAAGATCCAAAATGAAAAGGGTAATTGTCATTCTTTGTCATAGTAATGATCTCCATTAATTGATTCCTCAATAACTCACTCAAGTCGAAATCCTCATTCTTTTCAACCATTTGATGTGTATTGTAAATAGAAATTGCCGCAGTAGAGCCTTCCCTATTTCTGAAATAAATATTATATGAAATGCCATATGCCACATGCATTATCACAGGGTCAACTATAGTATGAATCTGAAGTTCCCTTTGGTCTCCTGTCACTCCAGTTAGGGCTTTGACTTCTTTTTTCTTCATTGACTTCTTCACAAGAATGGGTCCATCATTACATAACCCTATAATTGTTGCAATTGCTTCCTTTGTAATTCCATAGGGTTTTTCGAAGATCATTTGATCACCTTGAATTCTTCTTAGGACAAACCGAACAATGTCTACATTCAAAAACTGTGGAAATTCTCTCCAACTGTCTAAACCTTTGTACCCTAGACTCTTGATCTTTTGTATTTGCTCAACTAAAAGTGAACCTTCAAAATTTTGAATCTTTCCATGGTTAATTCATCGATTTATAACTTACTTAATTTCTACAATTCATCACTGCACATATCAAATACTACCATTGCCTTTGACTCCATTGTTTCATCTCTGTTCTTTGTACATTCACTCGCCAACAACCCTAACTCCTTATCTCTCAACTGCACTTTACTCCTTAGCTCATTCAATTTTCAATGTGAAAAATAATGACTATTCAAATTCCTTATTTAACTTGTCACTTTTAGGATTTCATCACAAAAAGTAATTTATCGCTTATCGCATCATCATCAATACTTTACTCTATCAATACCTTCCCCTCAGCCAAAGCTACCGGATCAATTTTCGAATGACGAAGCCTCTATACCAGAACCTAGTACAACAGACTCATTTCCACTTCCTTTTCCTCCAATTCATGGTGCCTTTCTTGGATTCATCTAATTTTTCCCTAATTTTGCATTTATTGCTCTTTAGCTTTTAAGATACATTGTAAACCAAGAAGACCTCTGCAATTTTCTTGATTTGCTTCTTTTCTTCTGGAATTTTCTTCAATTCCTTCAAAACAAAGACTCATATCACATATCCTTGTGTCATCGTATGACACCTCATATATTAGGGGCTTGTTATATTTTGTCACTGCTCCCCCTAAAACTACTACTGGGTTCAGTTCTTGGAAGAGGTATTTGCATCGGATGCAAATATAGAGTTATTTGATTCATCCTTGTTCTCATGTTCATCCTTCTTCCTCCATTTTTTTTTCCATCTCTCTCCTTACTTCTTTGATATCTACCTTGTTCATAGGTCTGATCTCCTATTTCGGATTAGTTTTCTTCCCAACTTTGCTTCTAAAAAAAATTGATATATTTCCTAGTTTGTTGTAAGTGTAGCACATAACATATCCTTGATCATTTTAATCTGCATTTATCCTTGACCTACACTGATTAGCCTTGTGTCCAAAAATATTGCATGTGTAATAGTAGCCTTGAAAAGATTGAATCCTTCTACTAGTATTAAACCTATTCATCATCATCTAGTTTTTACATTTTGTAGCTCTATGTCCAAACTTGTTACAAACATAACATTGTCTAGCAAAGAATCCAACATTTTGACTTATTATATTTTGGTTCATCCTACTTCTACATTATGTTTCTCAATGTTTGAATTTACTGCATGAGAAACAAAAACCATTGAAATATGGGTACCTTTGAGCATTAGGTTATTGGATGGGAATCCTTTCGGTATTGTTCCTTCGGTTCTTGTTTTGATAATTATTGCCTTGAAATTTCCTTTGATTGTCCACTTTGTTGAAAAACAGTTTAGTATTTGAGCTTTGTCTTTCTTCAAGTCCTAGACCAACTTTTTTTGGAAATATGTACCTCAATCTTGTTGGCTTGTACCGCTTTCATCCAGGGGGCTTCACCTTTTCCTTGTCGCCGAGACTCTGTCCAGTCAGTGGGAATCCTAGTGGTGTTCTGGCGATCACTCGATGGGTTTGGATTGGTGGCATTTCTTATCGGCTAGCGATCGTTATCAATGGGAGTCGTGTTTTTCCATCGATGCGATGAGGCGATCTCATATTGATGGGTGACATTTCATGTCCCACTGATATGTCGATAAGAATTGAGCGATTCAAGATGGACCAAGCAGCAAAGAACCTGATTGACAGTTGTGGACGCTTTGACCTGACGGTGTCCATCATGTTCCACTCCATCCTGATGCAAGTACTACTAAGAACTTTTTGGCCAAGCAGAATTTCTTGTGCGTTCGACGCATGGCGGTGAGTTAAGTGGTGTGCGTAGTGGAAGGATGGTGGGTCCCAAGCATTTATGTTGTGTTGGCGGGCCATGGACACTTGTCAGCATCTTGGGAGTTCCTTGGGGAATATATCGGATGTTGCTTGAGATTCCCCGAAGGAGCTCCAGTGGCTTACACTTGGCTCGGTGGGACCCAAGTGTGTTCTAAGCGGAGCGAAAGGATGATGGACACTTTTCAGCAACAAAATCTTGTTCCAAAGAGTTCAAGGGAATATTGGAGATTCCCTCCTCGATACCCCAGAAGTCCACGAGTAGTGGACACATGTCTCGGTGGGCCCGGCTATAATAGTGGTTGTGTTTGCAAAGGTGGATGCCTCTTGACCATGGAATGTTTGGTTGGTGGTTGCGCGGGGTTAGTTGGTTGTTGGTGGTTGTTTGGCTAACCACCATACCGTGAGGACTTTTCCCTTGGCTAGCGGTAGATTTGTTGACCACCTGGCCTTAGAGATTTGACTAATGGTTAGCGATGGAGATCAGGTTGACTAATCTGCAATCGACGGACGAATGGCAATGCGACACATGGAAAAATCTCATTCGTTTACTTTGCATCGTTGTTGCAAATCAATGGATAGTGGCTCAAAGCTTAGGTGCTTGTCTTGAGGTTTTGATCAAAGTACAAAATTGATTGTAGGGTGGCTCGTTGTTAGCTGCTAGGGTGGTGCATGCAACCCGAGATGGTGAAGCTTGTCGGTGGGGCATTATGAGACCTCGATGGCCATTTGGTGGGAATGTGATCTTGACCAGAAGCTGAGAGGTCATCCTGAGGCTGATGTAATGTCGATTGATGCTGAGCCAGAAGTCGAGGCCAGATGTTGATCGATAGTAAGCCAAAACTGAGAAGCTTAAGTTGAAAACAAAGCAAGCCGATAGAGATCAGATCGAAAGATCGAATGATCGACGGATCGATAAATTCATGATCGATGAGCTTGGTCAGAGATTAGAGAGTATGTGTTCGAGCGGTATGCACAGAGCATTGTAACCACAAACATTGAGACACTCGAAACCTGGGCAGATGTGAACCTGAGGTGGTCGCTAGACTGTGTCGGCTGAAAGGTTGGCTTTGCAAATGGGCTGAAGAGCTGAAGGGAACCTTCACTGTATGTCTTGTGAAGACATTGTAACAGTGCAAGGTTCCAGATCTATGTTGTTGCCTGTATTTCTCCAATATGAACAAGATGTAACTCCTGTAATGGCTATGAGCCTAAAATTGTATTGTAACCGTTTAGTTTCTAAATAATACAATGGCTCTGTCTTTTGGAGTGTGGGGTTTTTTACCCGAAAGGGTTTTCCCCACGTAAATTTTTGTGTTCATTTGTTTGTCTATTCATGGTGTTGAATCTAGTTTAAGTTTGAATGTGATTTTCTTAGAAGGATCAATGGGGGAGAACTATTGTGTCTATTTCTACTTTATGGCATAGTTGTTAGTGCTTCTGGAGTGATTTAGAAATGAAATTCATTGAGGCACTACTGGTTTTAGACTTTAAATCTGAAACACTCTCATACAGTAACCCAAAAAAGTTGTATCAAAGTTGGTTAAAGGTGGTCAAGGCTTGTTCATGATACCAACAAGTGGTATCAGAGCCTTCTCCTGGTTACCATATTTCTGGGTTTTTCTCCTACGAGGATATTTGAGCCTGACAAGCTTGAGGAAATCTGAAGCAATCGGCTCATGCTTGATCTTTTTGATGAGTAAGAGTTATTTCTCTTTCGATTCAACACACAGGATGAAAGATATAGGAGGTTTTGGAGTTGATCATATTGTGGCAATGTGGTCTGAGGCTCCTCTTTGGTATCAAATGATCCTGATGCAAGGGGTGTGAGTTTATGCTTATGGTTGTGTTGCAACAGAGTGTGGTCCATACTAGGTGTCTATGTGAGAGGCTCCCTGACAGTATGGAGTTGCTCGGGTTGTTGTTCTGCCATGGATTATTGTACTTGTGTGGGGTGTTCCAACTTAGCACTGAAGGTATTTTCTCTATTGCCCTGATTGCATGAAGGCAATAAAGTTGATTTGGGTGGTCTATAACTTCTAAATAGCCTGGTTCTCTTGCATGCATTTGCATGGTTGTGGTTTTTGGAATTGGTCTAGAGTAGGCCTAGAGTTCTTATTTACCTATACCTTGTACTCGCATGTTTCAAATTCATGTCTTTGGTTCTAAAGGGTTTTCTATAGATTTTCCTAAAAATTCTATGATGCATATTCATGTGCGTTCATTGTTCTGGTTAACCATGATGGTTGTGTGTAGACTCTTAAGTCATCTAGATGTGCAGTGGATATGGATGTGCATGTGTGTTTTGGAAACATGGTGATTTTGCAGGTTTTGCACGGTCAAGTAAAACTTGTGCTTTGTGGAGCTGTTGTTAAACTATTTTCTAGACCCTAGCTTTTGGGGTGTGACTGGATGAGATAGTTGCAGTTCAACATGTTTGAGGAGGTGTGATGTCTTCTCTGCATGGGAGTGTTGGTATGTGTTTTTCACTCAGCATTCTTGTGGTGTTGCTTGCTAGTTTCCTAGACTATGGTGCTTAAGTTGTGGATGTGATTGGAAAATCAAATCTGAGCTTGATCTGGTGTTTGAATCATGTAGTCTACATGATTTTTCTCTTTGAGATCTCAGTTTTGCAGTTTTCAATGTGATGATAGATTTGCATGGTTTTTCACTAGTTGCATCTATGAGTTGTGCAATGTTGTGGGATGTCTTTACCTACATGTTTGTTGTGATTCAACTCAAAAGTGGATTGTCGATATCCACGAGGTTGCTTCAGTGGTGGTGCAGATCCATTAGTTGGCCTTGTTTGTGGCCACTTATGCATTGGTGTAGCTATTTTGAGATGCGAGGAGGAATGGTGTCTAGGTACCTAGATAGTTAGTTATGGGGACTTGTAGCATGTGTATCATGATATCATGGAAATCTTAATACACTGGTTAGTGTAAGCTTTTGATAGTGATAATGTGGTCTATGTGGTTCGGAGACCTTGCTACTACTCGGTGTTATTGTCAGATGGACATGTTGGTTGTACCTGGAGGTGTTTCAAATGAGAAGATGGTTGGTCATGGTGCTTGGAAAGCTCGGTGCCAAATTCAGTGGGAGCTTTTCCAGTGACTAGTGATCTTCTTTAGTGTTGCAGATGTTACTAGGTGGGACTCTTAGATCATGTTGTTACAGAAGGCTTCTTTCGCATCTACATGGACACTATTTGAAGATGAGCAGCATCCTAGAGCCATGGAGGACTCTTGTGATTCTTTGGTTGAGGTGTTGGTGGTGCTTGACAGGTGATGTCGGTTTAGAGTTTGTTTGCTTTATGTCATGGTATACTCTTGTTTGCGCATTAGAGTTTTGGCACGATGCATTGGTCTTGGGACCTTGGTATGTTCGCCTAGAGCATGGGATCTCTTGAGGGGGATGGTAAGATCATGGTGTCATGATAAGTTCCCATTTCCTAGGTTTGGAGCTTTGACAATGGTCTGGTGTTTCTCTTTAATTTGAGTGCATTGGTCATGTGCTTGAGAACTTCATATTCACTGCAATAATGCAGATTAGAGTTTAGCATGAGATGATCAATTTTCGGTGCTCATGGATACATGGAGAAATAGGTGAGGTTGTTACTATTTATAGTTGAAATTCTGAGTAGCCTGCACCTTGGTTGAACACGAGTTCAACAAAGACCGATAAGGAGATTGTTCTTGGATAAGTCATGGTGGTTGTTATATCCTGGAGGAGCATCTTTTTCCCTTTGGTCTTCTCAGCGGTGAAGTTCTTCTAAGAGGTATTTTCTCATTATATCTTTTAGATGTGTTTTTTATGCTTGCTTTCATGATATGGATCTTGATTTTTTGTTTAAGTTTCTGGAGGATCCATAGTGAAAGGTGGATAGCATAGTTTATCTCCTGGTGCTTTTGAGAATTGGTAGGAGATAAGAATATGGGCTGGTTTGATCTTCTTTGAGAGGCTTCCCTTTGGGATGTGAAGGGGGTCATACTGGACATAACTAGCATTTAGAAGTGTGTGTAGAAGGGCATGTTTGGTTTGCAAGTTTTCATATCATTGTGGATGTTCCTTGGTACTACATGGTTATGCTCTTCTATGTGTCATGATTGGTGGACTTGGTACACCTGGATCAATTGTGATGGTGCCTTTTTTGTTGGGATTCTAACAAAGAGACATGTTGAATGCGCTCATTCCAGTTCTTTGCATTCATCTAGACATTTCCCATGTAGTGGGAGCTCCTGGATGTGTTTGGTCTTCTTGACTAGTTGGCGCATGGTGCTTGTATTCTGTAGTTGATGTATGGATATGTGATGGCATGATTTTTACGATGTGCATACCTTGGAGGTATGGGTGATTGGATGGGTTTTGAATTTGTTGCATTTTTGCTTTTGTATGGCTAGTGAGCACAGTGGAGTGGCGGTAGTCTGATCCCTTTATCGTCTGAAGGATCTGATGCTTGTGTTCTAGAGACTGGTACAATTTTTCCTCGGCTTGTTCCTTTTTCCTATGAAGGATGGTTGGAATTATTGCCTATGTTGGTGGACATCTTGGATGTCATTGTAGGTGTCTTGTTTGGAGCACGGAAGCATGGTGGAGATATTCTTGTGTTCGGGTTTTGGAGGAAGCCAGCAAGTCTTCGTCAAGTGCGAGATTGTTGGAAATATGTGCCTCAATCTCACTAGATTGTACCGCTTTGGTCTGGGGGACTTCATGTGTTCAACCTTTTCCTTATCATCGAGACTCTATCTGGTCGGCAGGACTCCTGGTGGTGTTCTGGCGAGGGCCCGATGGGTCTGGCTTGGCATAATTTCTTATCGGATGGTGATCGCTATCGATGGGAGTCTTTATGTTGTTCCACTGATGGGCCGATGTGGCGAGGCGATCTCATATCGGTGGGTCACATTTCATGTCCCACCGATATGCCAATATGCGTTGAGTGATTCAAGTTGGACCAAGTGGCGAAGAACCCGATCAGTGGTTGTGGAGGCTTTGATTCAATGGTGTCCATCACGTTCTGTGCCATCCCAATGCAAGCACCATTGAGAACTTTTTGGCCGATCGGAATTGCTTATGCATTCAACGCGTGGAGGTGAGTTAAGTTGTGTGCACAGCGGAAGAATGGTGGGTCCCGTGCAATTATGCTATTTTGGTGGGTCATGGACACTTGTCAGCGTCTCAAGAGTTCCTTGGGGAATATAGTGAATACTGCTTGAGATTCCCCGAAGGAGCTCCAGCGGCTTACACTTGGCTTGATGGGACCCGAGTGTGTTCTAAGCGGAGCGAAAGGGTGATGGACACTTTTCAACGATGTAAGATTGTTCCGAGCGAGCTCAAGGGAATATTGGAGATACCCTCCTCGATGTCCCAGAAGTCCACGAGTAGTGGATGCATGTCTTAGTGGGCCCGGCTACAGCAGTGGTTGTGTTTGCAAAGGTAGATTCCTCCTGACCGTGGAATGTTTGGATGGCGGTTGCGTGGGGTTAGCTAGTTGTTGGCGGTTGTTTGGCTAATCACCATACCATGAGGGATTTTCCCTTGGCTAGCGGTAGAGATTTTGACCACCTGGCCTCAGAGGTTTGATTGATGGTTAGCGATGGAGCTCAGGTTGACTGATCTGTAAGCGGTGGATGAATGGCAGTGCGAAACATGGTGAAATCTCATTGGTTGATTTTGCATCATTGTTGCAAATCAACGGCTAGTGGCTGAAAACTTGGGTGCTTTTCTTGAGGGTTTGATCAAAGTGTAAAATTGATTGTAGGGTGGCTCGTTGTCAGCTGCTAGGGTGGTACACACAATCAGAGATGGTGAAGCTTGTCAGTGGGGTATTATGAGACCCCGATGTCCGTTTAGTGGGAATGCGATCTTGATCGGAAGCTAAGAGGTCAACATGAGGCCGATGGAATGTTGATTGATACTAAGCTAGAAGGTGAGGCCAGATGCTAATTGATAGTAAGCCAAAGTTGAGAAGCTAAAGCTAAAACCATAGCAAGCTGATAGAGATCAAATCGAAAGATTGAATGATCGGTAGATTGGAAGATCCATGATCAATGAGCTTGGTCAGAGATTGAAGAGTGTTTGTTCGAGCGATATGCACAGAGAATTGTAACCATGAACACTGAGACACTCGGAACCTGGGCAGATGTGAACCTAAGGTGGTCGCTAGGCTATGTTGGTTGAAAGGTTGGCTTTGCAAATGGGCTGAAGAGATGAAGGGAACCTTCACTGTATGTCTTGTGAAGACATTGTAACATTGCAAGGTTGTAGATCTATGTTGTTGCTTGTATTTCTCAAAGATGAAAAACATGTAACTCCTATAATGGCTATGAGCCTAACATTGTATTGTAACCATTTACTTGTTGAATAATACAACGGCTCTATCTTTTGGAGTGTGGGGTTTTTTACCCAAAAGGGTTTCCCTACGTAAATCTATGTGTTCATTTGTTTGTCTGTTCATGGTGTTGAATCTAGTTTAAGTTTACATGTGCTTTTCTCAGAAGGATCAATGGGGGAGAACTACTGTGCCTATTTCCACTTTATGGCATAGTTGTTAGTGCTTCTGGAGTGATTTAATAATGAAAGTCATTGAGGCACTATTGGTTTTAGACTTTAAATCTGAAACATTCTTGTATGGTAACCCCAACACCTTTACCCTTTGCAGGTTTTTGAGATGAAATCAACTCATCAAGTATTGTAGAACTTGTCTTAAACCTTTCTTCATGAGCTTTCGCTTTTTCCAAATCAATTCTTAGGGTTACTACTTCGTGTTCAAGCTTATCAAATTTTTATGTCTTCTGATTGATAATCTCTTTCAAACATTCTTCTTCTATCTTGCCTTGTTCAATTGCCCATTTTAGATTCTCTTCCACTTTTTTCTTTCTTCAAGTTTCATTCTTAGATTCTCAACACTCTCCTTTGCTTCCTTTAGTTCTTGGTTAGCTTATTTATGTTTCAACTTGAACTTCTGGATCTAATTCCTTAGTTTCTTAATGCATTCATCTAATTGCTTTACATTTTCTTTCAAATCTTCATTTTCAGACTTTGTAGTCTTTGTTCTTAATTCTTCATCCAAGTCAGATTCCTTCACCATTTTTTTCAACCTATCAAGATTTCCTTTGAGCTATTAAACTCATTCCAAAGGACCAGGCTCAGATACCAATTGTTGAACTGGACAACTGAGAGGGGGGTGAATCAATTGTCCCTGAATTAAACCCTTAAATCATTTACCAAAACAAAACCTTAACACTTCTTAAATGATTACACATTAAGTGTAAGTGCAGAAACTGAAAACCATCACATAAACACAATAACACCAAATTTACATGGAAAACCCAATGAGGGAAAAACCATAGTGAGGATTAACTCACAATATAGAGAATATCAAAACCGATTACAAAAAGGCTCATTGCCTAAGGCTCACTACCAATAGAAGGACTCGCTATCTAGACTCACTGTCCACAAAGCTACAACCTAGAGATACAAAATATGGCTTACTGCCAGAATATAAAAGTTATGGCCCACTACCAAAAGTGTGAATTGATGGACTACACCTCCCTTGTGTAGAATTCAGTTCCAAATGAAGCTCAGTATAAGTAGTATTGCTTATCCCAACATTCCCTCAATAATTTTTTTTTGGTATTCAAATGATAAATTATTTAGTCTCTCACCATGCTCATACACTCGCATCACTCACATACATCTCTATCTTCTCTAGAGATTCTCATATATATAGGAATATTTCATTCATCAATTAGGTCAGCCTAATTGGATGAAAGAAAAAAAATCAAAGAGGAATCTTGTCAACATAATTATATTAAGTAAGATAAGATCTATACAAAACATCCCTAAGGTAGATTCAATCTTCTTAATACATAAGATGTGTTAGGTCGGCCAAGACTAGGACCCAAACATAAAAGCTTCAAACCGTCAAACAACTGTATTGTACAAATTTTAACTATGTCATTGATAACTTATTGTTCCCAACATAAAACTTCTCAAGATCTAGAATATAGCTATCTGAGTAAATCATAATGATGTATTTAAGATAACAGAGTCATAGCTTTTCTTGCGGTAGAATTCGGACCAAAAAATTATCGAACCGGTTCATTGATAAAGAACATCTTTAATAGGGAATAGCTTCTAGTAAACATCTCATACATTTGGTACTATGTTGACATCAATGACAACCATTTTATGCAATCCAATTTCCAACAGTCTCATTTCCAACATTGCTATCAAGCATACATTAGGTCCAAATGAATTCAAGGTTCAAGTGACCTTGAAGAAATATGAAAATTTATTGGAGAAATATGGTGGAGGAAACTAAACGTGCCTTGGTTTTCCTTAGTTTATTTTTCAGCATTTTCATGCTTTATGTAATTAGTTTTCAACATTTTACATGTCTTTTTCCGAAATGTAATTACATGTAAAAACAGAGAAGTCCTAAATCAAATTGGACTCTCCTATTGAATATGTCAAATTAGTTATTGCTTACCTAGATTATATCTCAACTCTCCTCTATATATATGAGGGAGTTTCTTCTGTAATGGACCTTTTGATATTTTGAAACAAAACATTGCCATTTTGAAGAGCATACTTGCAATCTTTGAGTTGAATGTGCAAATTGAAATTTAATCAATAAAAGAAGCGGATTGCCTCTAACCTTTGATTTGGAGCATGTTTATTGTATGTAAGAGTGTTCTTATGTCTCTATTGTCATATCATCTTGAAGTTGATTTATAAGTGGTGTATTATTTTATTATTGAAGGAAAATTCAGATTTGGTACTGATAGACTTTGTGCTATGATATTGTATTTGGAGCTATATGTTTTGTGTATGAATTTGGTTGAGAACTTGTAGTCTTTGTGTTGCAATTGTTAGCTATATTCTTGTGGATATTTGGTGTTTTTCATTGATAGTATTTGAGCTACAACTTGCTACATGGGTTACTCTTTGAAATAATCTTTGGGAATAGCTTGGCATCTTTAAGTTGTAAGTTGTTGTTGTTGTTGTTACGTTTGAACCATCATGGAAAGTGATGGAAGACTTTGGGTTTTTGTGAATTTTCTAAGTTACTATCATTTGCTAGTATCATTCTTGTTATTCCTACATCTAATAGAATTGGGTATTGGATAATATTTCTCCAACTAGTGTCAATTAGCTTATTACTTATTGTGAACATCAAGGTCATTATTGTAATGTATTTTCCTTATTCTAAAAAAATAGAATATGTTGATGGAGACACCCCCATGGATAGTTGTAGTGTACATAATCTTAGTTTGATTTCTAGTTGATTTAGTGGGAAATAAGAAGGGAGCCTCCCCTTTATGAGAGGAGAGATTAATTTCTCATCATAGCTATGGTTGAAACTACCATTTTGTAATTGTTAAGGGAATTACAAAATATTCACCCCTGTTTTTTTGGCAACTCCGTTGGGGACACAAGCACGCAACCAAAGCCTTGTGATTTTGGTTGAAGTTGATAGGTATACCAATGTCTTATTGTAATTTGTATATATATTTTTATTGCTGATTTTATTTCAAAGATTGCACTCTGGCAAACAGAAGTTATATGCGTAGTCTAAGGGGGCAAGGTCAAATTGATCCTACTTTTGAATTGTTTCGTAAACATAATTTTGACCCTTTTCCTCCAAGGATGATATCACCTTTGCAGTGTACAAGTATTTTCCCTCCTTGACATGTAAGATCACCTCTCCCAAGTGAAGCTTCTAACATTCAAAGAGCTTTACCTATAACACTAATTCAAAGGTTTTTCATTCCCCCTTTCAATCAAGGTAGAATGGTAGCTCAACCACCTCCCAGTCCTTGGGGTAATGCCTTTGTTCCTTTGAGTTTGGTGACACCTTTCCATGAACTTCCTAAAGTGTCATGTAAGAACATCCCCAAATTCTATGGAGATGGACAGCAGCATCCTAATGAACATGTTACTGCATTTTATATTGTATGTGGTGTTCTTGGTGTGGAACATGAGGATGTTCCAGTAAGGATGTTCATTGAAACTTTACAAGGAGTAGTAGCTGATTGGTTCTATAATCTTGTTGTTGGTACTATTACTAGTTGGGCCACTCTTCAAACTAATTTTGAGGAAATTTTCAAGCCTACTAAGGATTCCCATGCCTTGTTGGCTCAACTTATGACAATGAGAAAAGAGTCACATGAACCCATGCGAGAGTTCATGGCAAAGTTTAATAAGTTGACAACAAGTATTCCACTAATGCACATCCAACTCCTCACAATATGAAGTTCTTTTCCATTAACACTCAATTGTCAGAGGTAAGTTTCTTATTACAAAGAGCATCCCTAGTTGAAGGTCCTCTTGAGATTATTTGATTGATCTAGAATATGATTAAAAATGTAAAGGACCCTTCCTTATATAGGAAAGGTTGAGATACAAGATGCATTATGATGTTTCCAAGTGTCTTGATCAAACAACATGTAAACCCTAACTAACTACCTAGGGAATGATGAACTGATTGAGATAAGTTCTAGATGATATTCTAGAAGGAATCTTATCTCCTAAATACATGGAAAGGGGGATGACCCCATTATAAATTATTTATTTTCATGTCTAACAAATTGAATAACACCCAGATACATTAATTGATATGTGCAGACATCAAGTAATGCAAATTTCTGAGTTTACATTGACTATGACTTCTATACAAAGAAAACCTTGAATAAGACAGCAGATCCTAGACTCACATCTAAGCATGCAAGGTGTTATAAATACATAACTCTTATTTAATATACAAAAATATCTCATACTTGATTTACCGTTTGATCTCAGCCTGGGAAATGATGGAGTCGACCATAGAACTACCCAGAATGCTACTAGCGGCTATAATGGCTTCTTCACTAATTGAGCCTCTTGTGTATTGTTGTGCCCTATATTAGAGACTTCAAAAAACCCTCCAGTAATAAACACAACCATGAGAAAAGAGCCATCTTTACCTCTGTACTCATGTCATCTTCTTAACTCACCCAAATTCTCAATATCATGACTCTAACATGGACCTTATATTGTATTTTTTGCACCCAAGGCTTATCTATGATGCCACGTTGTCCCAAAATAATGTGAAAAAACATCAATTTCACCTATTGAACAAACAAAACTCAAAATATGGTAACCACGAAAATCAGTATTAAAGCTCTTCCCTTCTAAACAATGATTCTTCCTTAGAGCCAACGCTAATCAACAAACATATGAATACTTCCCATCTGATTCTCACTTCGTTAAGGGATGATATTATTTGTGTCTTCAAATCACATAAAGGAATCCCAAGATTTCTGAAGAATCCTGGCTTATCTTTATAATTTATGAAATTGCACCTCTTTGATTAATGCCTCGACTCCTTAGTCATCTCGAGTATGGCGCAATAATAAAATCACGGAATAATATTTTTCAAATGTTAACACAGCAAAATACTATTCCAATCCAGTTTATCACCTAACAAATAAATTTAATATTTCCTCCTTATTGTTTATTGAAGTGATTAAAATATGTTTACTTTTCTCAAATATTATTCAAAGGATAACTTTTGTCCCTTTCCCAATATTACTCAAAAATAATTACTGAAAATACTCTTAATAATAAACTTTATCAGCAAGATAGATAAATTCAATAATAAACCAACTATTGCACTAATAGAAATTCTTATTCAAATTCGCAATAATACATCATCTATTGCAAATCCTCAAATACTTAGCTTCTTAGACAAGCTGAATACAATTTATTTTCTCCAAATTTGGTCAAAGACGATTAAATTTGCAATGAAGCACTTGTAGAAACCCTAGATGGATTCCTCCATAATCTCCAACTAGGGTTGATCTTTCACAACCAAACCCAATATACTAGATTCTTCAAACCCTCAGACCTAAAAAACCTATCAAGCTCTTCCCAAACTAAAATGAGAAATAAAATCCAAGCATGCCTAGAATGAGCTCCTTCCTACCTTTTTAAAAAAATCATTGTCCTTCTAGAAAGATCTAATAAAGTATCTTCCACAAGCTTATAGAAGAATATAATATTTCCAAAAGTGACATTATAATATTTTATTTTCACTTAAGTCACTTTTAAAATATTATTTAAGTGAATTTATAATATATTCTTTTATTTTAATTAAATTAATCAATTAAGTCATCCTTTCGAAATATAATTAATTTTTGGACAACTTAATCAATTAAATTAATTAAGTCACTTCTTCACACACTTGGGGACATTACAATCCTCCCTTTCCAAAGACTGCTTGCCCTCAAGCAATCTGCAACTACAAACCATCTCAACTGCCATAGCATCTCAGACCTGAACAACAAACCATTTGTGCTTGTCCACCAACCCCCTAAATCCCAAATGATCCTAAAAAGAACTCCAACTAGCATCCTTTGAATACAATTGAAGCTCTTAACATTGTCACGCCCTGTCAATCTGTGAGGCCAACCACACAACAAATAAATTCATGGATCCCATGAATGAATTGGAAATCCAACACCCAACGGCTTCTTTTGTGCTACCCTGATAACCTCAAAACCCCAATTGTAACAAGTCTCTAAGCCCTTATTCAAAATCAAATCAGCAAGAGGGAACAAAGTAGAAGACTTTCCAAGCTTGGAGTAATTACCAAGAGTCAAAAATATATCATAGAAGAGTGAACCCGAACACCTCTTATTCAACCCACCTCTATGTGTCATCAAGGACATAGTCAAATCCTATGTATGCGGGTTGAAAGTAAACTAGTGAGCACACCTCTTTATGCAATCAAGGTGAAAATCTCTTGTCTACACCAATGGCATACCAGAGTATTCATAAATACAATATTCCTCATATGATGAGGTACTATCAATATCTGGAGGAAAATATGGAACAACATAAAGATCCAACGAGCAAGACTCAGAAGAAACCAACTTCTCCTTATAAGGTTGTCTAATGTCAATCTCTACAGTACCGATGTAGAGCCTTGTACCCAAACTTCTAATGATGCCTAAACCTATGACCAAGCTTGATGTGTCTACGTCATCCACAATCCATTCCACACTAAGTGGTCTCTTGCAGATGTGAAAGATGCCCAACATAGGTGCATGGAAGCACATGCCAACTTTTGACAAGTTGCTAGCATATATCATAACAGTGTCATGCAACCTATGAATCATTTCCATGATGGATCCAAAGGTATCTCTACTATCAAAGGATAATAAGAAATCATCATCTATCCATCCTCCCAAAGTAGCAATCCCAACTTCTCCTATCCATCCCAACAACTATTTTCTATAAAGTGTACCCTGATAGAACTCTGACCAACAAAGTAGGACAGCCATCAAACAATGAAGTAGGAGGTAAAACCCATGAGGATGGTGTTGGGATACATTTTCCCTTATCTCCAAACCATAGAATTGAATCAATCAAAAACTTGAGCATATACCTCTCAAAATAAAAAAATAATGCATCCATCACCAACTGGCTCCTCTTGCCTAGCCAACACAAGAGGCATTGCACCTGCATCCTGAGAGTGAACGATAGGAGACCTTACACTTATTTCTTCATCATGTTTCATGGCTACCATAGACGAGTGAGTCATTGTTGTGCGTGATGAACATTGATCCAAGATTAACTCTAAGCAAAGCTCATCGACGTGGATCTCAAATTCTTGAAGGGCCAACTGAGTACTCTTCAAGGAATCCCTGGAAACCTTAAGCTCATGGGAGAGCTTATCAACTTCCTCTTCTTTCCTTCTCAAAGCATCTGAATAGATCTCAATGAGGTTGAGAAGGTGGTCACGATCTGAAAGAAGGTGTAAATAATTTGACTTCATTACCCCATGCCTTCTTTTATTACCTATAAGCTATCATGAGAAGACTTTTCTTCAATTCCCCTTTGTCTTCTCTCCAACTAAACCATCCAAAGATGATTTTCAATCAGATTTTGCATTTTATCATGATGAGATAACGCTGCCACAATCTCATCTTCGCTCACCTTCAACTGGTTCACCAATTTGTGTTGACCATTAGGTCTATGAACAACTTTTGCTTCACATGAAGAAGCATCAGATTATTCCTAAAGTTCTTGGATCACACAACTATTTTCTTCTACGAAATCATCCACACATATATTCTAATTTGGAATAAGGACAGCACTAATTCCACTTGTAGAAACATCATCAATTCCCTAATGAGGTGTCAAAACACAAGAGGGCTATGTTTGTTCTTTGGATTCATCATCCAACACAATCAATTCACCGAATGATGGCATGCTATCATCCTGAAGAGAAGATGATTCATGAATACCAAATGGGATCAACTCTTATGTAGTTAATTGCTCCTTAAACTTCTCAATCTTATGCTCAACCAATCTTCTTGTGAGATCATATGTTGCAGTTGAAACATGTTTCTCTCCTCTCCAAATGTCTAACAAATAACATCGTGATTTCTTGCAAACATCATCATCTTCATCTAGGATCAGAGACAAGATGTTGAACATATCTGTCTTCACCTTGTCTAAATGGTGTTTCTTGATTCCGGAAATGAAGCAATCGAATAATTGGAGAATAAGACCATCATAATCAAACATGATAACACATCACCGTACCTTTGACATAAATTCTATAATTTTAACCCTCTTATTGAAAGTAGGGATTTTTATGTCACCTAACCCATTAAAGCTTTCAATAATAAACTACATGACCTCTCTCATTTTTCCATTGTCATAAGGAACTTCAGGAGCTACAATCCTCATAATTTCACTTATGCGAGTAACAACTGCCAATCTTATCTCCTCATCCTGATGTCTCATTAATTCTAGCTTCTCTAATGATCACACCAATGGAATCAAAGTTGTACACATCGCTTGAGAAGGTGATTGACCAACCTTACAAAGACAACTTCTTGCTTCCTCCAATATGTTGAGAAGAGCTACTTTAGCTTGAGGTAAGAGTTTGAACTTCTCACCCACAAACTTTAGTCTCTCTTGAAAAACTTTGGTGGCCTCCTGCTCTTCAAAACCTTTTTCAATGGAAGCCTGATATTTTCTCTCCTTAGGTTCAACTATAGGCTGGTCAGTAACTGTTGAAAACTCATCATAGAGGCCTTTAGATACTTCGCCTGTAGAGACACCAAGTCTCTCCTTCTTGTTTTTTGATGTTGATTGTCTTGAAATAGATTCTTCATATTGAGCTAATCTTTGTTGTGAGAGCATAATTTCTTGTTGGATATTATCCAAGATTCTCTCAACACTTTGTTTCTCACATTTCTTTGATTCTCTTTTTTGCTATCTATAATCCATCAAATGCTCCATATAGCAAACGAAGGGAATGTCATTTTTGATCTCTTGTGGAAGTGTAAGGTACTCTTTATAATCAACCATTACATAATCTTTGGAACCCATGATTCATAGCTACATCAACCAAACTAACCCTCTAGGCTGGCACAATGTCCCTATGAAGTAGCAGCCTTCAAGAGGACCTTTTCCAAGACAAAATTCACCCACAAAGAAAGTGTTGCAACTTAGGCATGCAAATTGAGATTATCTTATTGATCTAGAATACATTAGGATGTTACCAAGTGTCTTAATCAAACAACATGTGACAACATGTAAACCCTAACTAACTACCTAGGGAATGATGAACTAATTGAGATAAGTTCTAGATGATATTCTAGAAGGAATATTATCTCTTAAATACATGAAAAGGGTAATGACCCCATTATTAATGATTTTCCTAATTATGCAACCTAGGAATTAATGTAATGCCTAAGTAAACTTATGCTAGTGTAATTAAATAATAAATTACACCAACACCCCCCCATGAGTGCAACTTCAGGAGAAAAATGAAAATGCAATGATTACGCAATGGATGATGGGTCCCAGCTACATGATGGCCATTTTAGGTACCCATTTACAAATGATATGAAATGCAACTAATCTCCCACAAATAGAGAAAAGGGGAAAACCCAGTGGGAAGAAAACTCATCTCCAAAAAGGAGATGAAATGTATAAAAGAGATAGAAGAGTGATGATTGAAGGTCTCAACATTAGTACCCCCCAAGGACTACAACCATCACAAAAAAAATACAAAATATGAACAAAATAGGAGACTAGATATCCCCCCATAAAGGAGAGTGGTGCCCTCAAGAACATCTTCAAGACCTGTAGAGAAATGGTGAGCCAAGTCAACAAGACCTGTCATGAACCCATCTGGATGCCACAAGTCTGAAGAGGAGAGTGAACCCTGCTCTACTAAACCAAATCTCAATTGAGAGGAAGGAGATGATGAAGATGGTGTCATAAGAAGAGGAAACTCAATCAAGCCACCATAGCCTTAGCGAGGAGGGGTGGAACTAATTCCTACTCTGGAATCTAGAGAATCAAAAACCTGTTGATTTGCATGATCCCAAAACTTAGAGAATTTGTACATCTAGGATTGATGATCAACTTCACCATAGGTAATGAGTGTATCAAACTCATCCTGAATGAGTGTTGACTCAGATGTAAACTCAGTGTGTATACCCTCCTGTGTAATCTAATAAATAGAAAGTAGATTATGAGCCATTTCAGGAATGTAAGCTACATCATGTACATGCCCCCATCCAAAGTGACATCACAAAGATTAGCTACATGAACAATGTTATCATTTATAGTGAACATCCTGTCGAACTCTATTGGTCTCATTGTATCCCAAAGGATATGATCACGAGAACTAGTGACATGTTGAGAAGCTCCTGAGTCAATGACCCAACCCTCCTATCTATCAACAAGCATAGTGATTAAAGCATGCCCTTTTCCCTGAATGTCGGTTGTGGCTATACATTCTATACCTAAAGATGACTCTACATGTGAAGAAGAGTGGTGCGATTTTATGGAAGAAGGAGGAAGAGTGAGGTGATCTTGAATAATTTGTCTCAACTCATGGATCTCCTTCTTGAAGCATGCCTCCTCATGATGTCCAAGCCCATTGAAAAAGGTGTATTTGGGCCTCTCCTTCTTAGGCTTGTCTTCCTTTTGATGTGATGCTTCACTAGATCATGTCTTTGAAGTTCATTTATTCTTTCCTTTCCCTTTAGATGGAGTTGTTACTATAGCATGAGACTTTGAGGAAGAATCATTGTTGTTGAGCTTGATTTGTTCCCTTGTCAACCATTCACAAAAATTCTTAAAAGAAGGCATCACAAAACTGTCTCCTAGTCCATCCATGGTGGTATAGAATGATGTAGAAAAATAGGAAAATGAACCTTTCAATTTAGACAAGATCATGAAAATTCATTCCTTATCTATTTTGTCCTTCCCACACCCCAATAGATGTGTCCTCAAAGATTTGAGTTTCACCAAATAATCTTAAATAGAGGGAAATGATTCAACTGAGAGAGATGCTAGTTTCGAATCTAATTGAAGTGCACGAACATCACTTACTAAATCAAACAACTCTTTTAGCTTACCCCATACCTCTTTTAGATTTGAACACCCCTCAATGTGGAAGAACAAGGAGTTGGAAACATGGAATGCAATCAATCCCATAGATTCCTCACACTTGATACGATGTTGGAACTTCTCATACGCTCGGGTCAAGTGGGGTTATTCATTCAAAGTTGACCATAAACCCTTTGACCAAAGGAGATGTTGCATGCTCACTTTCCACATGTGAGAGTTGTGGCATGTCAGGATTTCAAAACTTGTATCAGCCATAGAGCAAGAACCGAGTACAAGACAAAAAAATCTAAAGAGAATGTTGTGAAGCCTCTGATATATCAAATTTCAACTGAAATGAAGTCCCTCAATGCAAAAAACCTTCCTCCAAAAATTAGGATATCCAAGTAATGATGAAAATTCTCAAAGTGACAAACAACCAAAGAAAATCACCTAGTGTTGAATTTGAATGAAAGGAAAGGACTGATGAAAAATGCACTAGAATACCTCCCTAATTCCATTGGAATGACTTATTTTTGACAATCTGATGAGGAGATATTATCTTTTGAGTCCAAACTATGGTTTTCACTTCAACTGACAGTATCTATTTTTAGTAGTAGAATAGTAGAAAATAGAGAGCACCACTGGAAAGTAGACTTCAACACCTTTCCAACAATATCTTGTTTGTTGTATTTTGAGATTATGGTCAAAATTTACGGTCCTCAGAAGATCACTACCCTTTTGGAACTGTGCAGGCTAACCAGGTGCAGAAAATTAGCATCGATGGCTAAAAAAATTTGGCCCTTAGTCGTTGATGTGACCATGGGCTGCTAAGGCAATAAAAATCACCCCCCACCTGGGAGCAGTGACAGAACAGCTATGCAGTGGCGGATGGGTGGAACGGCTTTGGTTCTAGCGGGTCCCGTGGTTTTCAATATGACCACGGCTTCGACAGTCGAGAGCTACGAGCAAGTGTCGGTGTGAGAGGGTCGGCCAATGGATAGGGCTGGAGTTTCGGCGACGAATGAACAACAATCGATGATGATGGCGGGTGACACGAGGATGGGTCCCCAAGTGGCTGACCAACAGTACGATGGAAGAGAGAAATCAATGCAGTCGACTCAAAGCTTTCTCTATAGACTATTGATTTGATGGTTACAAAAAACAATTTTTGAATATTTCCAAAATGGCAATTCAAAAATAATATAAATGTCAATTACATAAAAATTTATATGAGGAATAAATGTCGATAGATTTAAAAGACTATAGTTGCAGGAATAATATTATCAAACCCTATGATGTCGACAGAGAAATTTAATTGCAGGTTGCTCCAAATAATTTAATTTTTCTACCAAACTATATGAAATTGAGCCTTGATTTTTTTGAAAAAAAAATGCCTGCTTATATTAAAAAAATTTCCATAGGGTACAATAACAGGGAATGAATTTTTTTTACTGCAGATCGTACAATCAAATAGTACAAATAGCAAACCTAGAAAATACCTTTGATGGTTCTCGGGGATATATCTCCAATTTTGATGAATAGGTAGGTCATCTATAGGTTTTGAGGCCTTCTTAGCGTAATGGTGAGGTTGGAGAGAGCCTAATCTACACCAAAAATCAGCTTGGTCCTCCAGTAGAGCCAAATAGCCTGCAAAGAAAAACCTTTAAGCCTGCAATGAATCTCACTAGCCCAACTTCCTTGATCCTAAGATGAACCTTCAATGGAAAATATTTGATACCATGTAGAAATAATGGATGCACAATATCCCTATGAAGTTGCAGTCTTCAAGAGGACCTTTTTTTAAGAATAAATTCACCCACACAGAAAGTGTTGCAACATAGGCATGCAAATTGAGATTATCTAAATGATCTAGAATACAGTAGGATGTTTACAAGTTTCTTAATCAAACAACATGTGACAACATGTAAACCCTAACTAACTACCTAGGGAATGATGAACTAATTGAGATAAGTCCTAGATGATATTCTAGAAGGAATCTTATCTCCTAAATACATGAAAAGGGTAATGACCCCATTATTAATGATTTTCCTAATAATGCAACCTAGGAATTAATATAATGCCTATGTAAACTTATGCTAGTGTAATTAAATAATAAATTACACCAACATGTGTAAACCTAATTTTGACCCTTTTCCTCCAAGGACGAGATCATCTTCGCAGCATATAAGGAGTTTCCCTCCTCTACGTGTAAGATCACCTCTCCCAAGTGAAGCTTCTAGCATTCAAAGAGCTTTACCTGTAACACCAGTTCAAAGGTTTGTCATCCCCCCTTTCAATCAAGGTAGAATGGTAGCTCAACCACCTCCCAGTCCTTGGGGTAACGCCTTTGGTCCTTTGAGTTTGGCGACACCTTTGCATGAACTTCCTAGAGTATCACGTAAGAGCATCCCCAAATTCTATGGAGATGGAAAGCAACATCCC
This sequence comes from Sequoiadendron giganteum, assembly GCA_007115665.2. Lineage (NCBI taxonomy): Eukaryota > Viridiplantae > Streptophyta > Pinopsida > Cupressales > Cupressaceae > Sequoiadendron > Sequoiadendron giganteum. The sequence continues at coordinate 410,817,699 of CM021105.1, read as the reverse complement.
AATGAACATATTACTGCTTTTTATATTGTATGTAGTGTTCTTGGTGTGGAGCATGAGGATGTTTCAGTAAGGTTGTTCATTGAAACTTTACAAGGAGTAGTAGTTGATTGGTTCTATAATCTTGTTGTCGGTACTATTACTAGTTGGGCCACTTTTCAAACTAAGTTTGAGGAAAGTTTCAATCTTTTTAAGGATTACCACGCCTTGTTGGCCCAACTTATGACAATGAGAAAAGAGTCACATGAACCCATGCAAGAGTTCATGTAAAATTTTAATAAGTTGACAACAAGTATTCTAGCTAATGCACAGTCAACTCCTCACAATCTGAAGTGTTTTTCCATTAACACTTAGTTGTTGGAGGTAAGTTTCTTATTGCAGAGAGCATCCCCAATTGATATTGAAGTAGCTCAGTAGTTGGCTACTAGTTTTAAAGATGATTTTATTCTTTCTGAAAAGATAAGGAAAGAAACAAATAGAAATAAAGGGAAAACATCTTCAGTTCAAAATTCCTCAAGCACCATGGATCCTATGGTGCAAAAGTTAGAAAATGAATTGCTAGATTTAAAGAAAAAATCTCTCAAGGTTCGTCTACTCCTACCTACAAGGACTTTCCAAGGGGAACCTATCCTAATTCTTCTAATTTTTCTGGCAATTATCAAAGGAGCCAGAATAGACTTCCTACGCCACAAGGAAGGCTTGTTCTTGAGCCACCTCCCACAAATGCAATAGTGGTGTACTATGAAGCTAGGCAAGAAGATTCTACACATACAGAGTATCAATCAAAACTAAATTCCAATCTCTTCTAGGAGGAGGAAGAAGATCCGGTTAGTGACTCAAATATTGGTTATCTAAATTATGAAGAAGTGTTTGATTAAGAGGATGAACCTATTGTTTATGCTTGTGTCATTTTTATGCATTCACAAAATCAACTTAATCAATAGCAAGGTGATGCATCAAAAGAAAAAGATAGCCCACATCCACCAATTACTATTGCTAAAAGGCAGTATCCTTTGTCGGTTCAACCAAAAGATATAGTAGGGAGTAAGCAAGTAAATACTTCTCATCCTCTTGTTTCTCCTTGTATTCCTAAGACCAATACTCGAGTTCCTAAGCCTACCAATGAGACTATCCAATCTTCTTTGATAAGTTCATTTCAAGCATTTGATATAATTGACCATGCAAAGAAGACCAAGATACAAATGTCTGAAGCAAAGTATCTTAAGGCTAATCTTGACTAGTTTGACATACTTGTTAAGTTTTTCAAAGACAAGGGAACTCATCCAAGCCTAGATTCTTCTCAATAAATACCAAATGTTCCCAAGCCTAAGTTTTCGCAAAGTAATCTAGTTTCAGTTCCCTCATTTATTCCTGAAATGATTGATCTATTTTATATCTCCTTGTTAGTCAATGGTTACAAGCTAAGTAATTGTGTTATTGATTCTAGTGCCTCTGACAACATGATGTCCGCCAAAGTGGCTACCTCTTTGGGTTTGAATCTAACCAAAAAAATTGGTTGTTTCTTTTCAATGGAGAATAGACAAGTGCCTTTGATTGGGAAAATTAAGGATGTGCAGTTTGCATTTTCTGCCTTCTCAGACAAAAAGATCAAAATGATTGTCCTAGTGGCTGATGTCCCAACATCATATGGGATATTTCTATTATGTAAATTTTGTAAGGATGTAGGAGGTGAAATTAATATGGATTGGTTAGAAGCAAGAATACCCGTCAAGGTTGTGATGAGGAAATTTCTTCTAGAAAGGGAGTCTAAATTTTTCGTAGCAAATTCAGATGACCTAAGAGCTCAAATCCTTTTTGAATCTTCAGGTATGGGTACATACTTTTTGCAGACTGGCGAGGATTTTGAGTTTTCTGAAAAAGGTTCAAGTAAAGAATCAGAAACTGATGAATCATCCTCTTCAAAAAGAAAATCATTTTCAGATAGTATGTCTTCTTCAGATGAAGAAACTTCAAATTTCAAAGCTATCAGTTTAGGTGACCCAAATGGTGTTTTGGTTATGGAATTTGATGGTAGTTTCTCTTCAATGGGATCTAGTATGGGGCTTGTGTTTGGTGCAGGAGCACCAAGTTGCTTTCAAGCCTCCATGAGGCCATTTGTAAATAGCTGCTCTATTTTTTGTATTGGGTCTTATAATAAGGTTTATCAAAACATTTTAGATGTTTTTGAGTCTTATTAAGTCATATTTGAAGTCATTTGTCAAATAATGTTTAAAGTTGTTCCATATTGTAAAAATTGTAAAAGTTGCTCAAGAAAGTTGTCAAGCAACTTGTCAAAAGTGTCATTAAGGTGTTTTGTCAACAAAATAATCAAAATTTGGTTGAAGATAGTTGGTTTTGGTTGGAAATTTATAAATACACCCTCCAAAAACTCGAATTTGGGGGTTGGAGACATTATTTTTGGAGTTTGATGAATGACAACCTCAAGTTTTGTGTGCATTTTTTGATTTTTACATTGTTTTCAGGCTGAAGTTGTGCTTTGTACGGCTTGGTATGGATTCAAATAATGGATTAGCATATATGGATGGAAATATCTATGTTTCTAGTTTCCAATTATTTTTGTCGCATTAAATTTTATTGAGTTTTTTGGAAGATATGACTATTTTGGTGAGACTGTCTATTCTAACAATATTGTGCAGAATTTACAGTCTGAAAAAATGTGATGGTACGGATTGTAAAGTCTATATTTTGGATCTGAAACCAAATTAATTTTTTTTCTATGTGAATATAATTTCATTTACTTCAAGTCTCATCAAAATTCATTAATTTTTGAATAAGTTATGATCATTTTTGTGAGGGCAGGTATGAACCTTGTCTAGGGTTTGCAGTTTGGGGGAAAATGTAATAACTTTACTTTCCACTGTTGGATCTTCATAAAAATTGGAAGAAAAGTCTATAATCATGTTATTTTCAATCTCACCGAAGAGATTGGCTTTATTATTTTTTTTTTGGAAGTTATAAATGGTAGTTCGGTACATTGAATTGTGGGCTACCATGAGAATGTTTCCAATGTGATATAGAATGCACTTAATCATTGTTTGAGATGAATAATTTTATGAAATTTGTCAAGTGAATGGAATGTTGAGTTGTGAATCCCTTGCTCTGCATTAGTTTGGTATCAGAGCCTGAAAATGCTCTGGGAAAGTTGTTTGTGGTTTGTGTGCGTGGTTGTTTGCAAGTTGAGGAAAGAACTTGATTGCCTAGGTGAGGCAAGGTGAAGTGGAAGCAAGGAGAGACTTGCTTGTGAAGATGGAATTTTTGAGAAGATTTTGGCAAGCTGAGGATTCATGAAGGAATAAGGAAAGAGATGAAAAGGAAATGAGAAAGAAGGAAAGAAGGAAAGAAAGAAGGCAAGGCAAATAGAGTTTGAGAAACCCATTGAAGAGATAAGCCAAAGGTTGGAAAGGTTAGCCAAAGAACACCAACTTCTTAAGGAAGCACAAAGGAGTTGGAATATACCAATGTCAAAGAGGTTAAGATGGCATCTCAAAAAAATTATGAAGAAGAAAAGAAAACATAAGAAGGAAAAAAATGAGATAGAGGTAAATTTTGAATCTACTATTCAAGTTGAGCAAGATAAGTTACAAGTTGAGATGCATGATATTTTGATTGTGTTTGAAGATGAACACTTTTTTGTTGGTTAATGAACATGTTGATGTTGAGATTAATGATGTGGTTGTTTTTGGTACTCAAGTAGTTGATGAATTTTTTGTTGATGAACAACTTGAGAAGGTTGTTGATGTTACTGATAACCTTGGTATTGATACTCAATTTGATGATGATAAAGTTGTTGATAACATTGATGTTGATATTCATGATCAAGTTGTTGTTGATAATAAGGTTGTTAATAAAGATGTTTCAGATCTATTTGATAATGATGTATATGAAGGTTTGCAAGAGTATGATGCAAGTTATATATGGTACTCTAATTATAAGACTAAAGATATAGATGATGCTACTGAGGTTTATACACAAGAAATGGAGTTTTGGAGCCTAGATGTTGAGAAGATGATAGGAAGACACATTTTTCTTATTGTGTTCATGATTTCAAGGAAGACAAAACCATGGGTTAAGATGAAGATACAAGTGTTTTTGATTTCAGGTGATAGTGAAGATTCATTTATTTTTGCAGGTGCTTTATTTTATGCTAACTCAGGGGACTTGAGTTTTTTCTTCAAGGGGTGTATGGTGCAGGAGCACCAAGTTGCTTTCAAGCCTCCATGAGGCCATTTGTAAATAGTTGCTCTATTTTGTGTATTGGGTCTTATAATAAGGTTTATCAAAACATTTTAGATGTTTTTTTGTCTTAGGAAGTCATATTTGAAGTCATTTTTCAAATAATGTTTAAAGTTGTTCCATATTGTAAAAATTGTAAAAGTTGCTCAAGAAAGTTGTCAAGCAACTTGTCAAAAGTGTCATTAAGGTGTTTTTTCAACAAAATAATCAAAAGTTGGTTGAAGATAGTTGGTTTGGTTAGAAATTTATAAATACACCCTCCAAAAACTCGAATTGGGGGGTTGGAGACATTATTTTTGAAGTTTGATGAATGACAACCTCAAGTTTTGTGTGCATTTTCTTATTTTTACATTGTTTTCAGGCTGAAGTTGTGCTTTGTATGGCCTGGTATGGATTCAAACAATGGATTATCATATATGGATGGAAATATCTATGTTTCTAGTTTCCAATTATTTTTTTCGTATTAAATTTTATTGAGTTTTTTGGAAGATATGACTTTTTTGGTGAGACTGCCTATTCTAACAATATTGTGCAGAATTTACAATCTAAAAAAATGTGATGGTACAGATTGTAAAGTCTATATTTTGGATCTGAAACCAATTGAATTTTTTTTCTATTTGAATATAATTTCATTTACTTCAAGTCTCATCAAAATTTATTAAGTTTTGAATAAGTTATGATTATTTTTGTGAGGGCAGGTCTGAACCTTGTCTAGGGTTTGCAGTTTGGCTAAAAATGTAATAACTTTACTTTCCACCATTGGATCTTCATAAAAATTGGAAGAGAAGTCTGTAATTATGTTATTTTCAATCTCACCAAAGATATTTTCTTTATTATTTGTTTTGTGGAAGTTATAAATGGTAGTTCGATGCATTGAATTATGGGCTACCATGAGACTGTTTCCAATGTGATATAGAATGCACTTAATCATTGTTTGAGATGAATAATTTATGAAATTTGTCAAGTGAATGGCATGTTGATTTGTGAATCCCTTGCTCTGCATCATTGTTCATATCTCCACAAGGGAAAGTGGGTGATCCCACAATAGTGGTTTACACCTTTTGGTCAAATTGGACATTGAATTGATTTTTTTAACTAAATCTTCACTTTCGGGCACCTATAGCCGCTAAACCATGAGGAATTTGAAGATGATGCAAACTAGTGATTTGTGACATTTTTTTTATAGATTCTAAATATATTTTTTTTTAAATTGAATCAAATCGCATTTCTTTTTCCATATCCTTCAAAAACTAGTTTTTAACAGTAAACACCATTTTTAAATAGTGACATGTACTGGCTAACACAACTTTTTTTCTAAGAAGGATAAAATTATTTTTTTTTCAAATTTAAGATTCATAACTATGATATCTAGTGCATGTGATTGGTTTCATAATGTTTTATTGAATATTTTTTTCTTAATTAAGTTTTGAAGTCGAACCAGTTACAATTTAGACATAGGTTTACTAGATAACACTAATTTTTTTTGTATGTATCAAAATTCAGTTTTTCTGTTGGATCAAGGACATCAATATCTAGTGCATAGATATTTCCATTTTTTTGATAATCTACTATTTTTCCACATGTGCAGAACAAAGAGCTTGATTTTTGGTGAAATACCTACATTCACAAGAAATAAAAAATAAATACAATAATCAAATTAAGTATATTTACAATTATACTTTTTGGGAAGCTTATAACAAGGACTACATACTTACAAAAAATAAATATTAAATGAATTCATTCGATCCCCCAAAAGGCAAATCAAAAGTGGTTTTTAATCAACATTTTGATAGGTGTAAAGGAGACTCAGTTATAGGTATGGTTTAAAACTAGTGGGGTTATATCCAAGGGGCTTTGATCTAAGGTGGTTTGATCAAACCCTGTTCAATTGGAATACTTTAAATGGAACTTTTCAGGGCTTAAATCATTATTTTTTTAAAAATATGTGATTTCAGCAAAAATCGGGATGTCCCAAAAAGTATAAACCACTATTGTGGGATAACCTAGGTTTTTCCTTTTTCCTTCAAGTTACAATTTTCTAATACTAACAACACATCAGAGTATGAGGCATTATTGTTAGGTATGGAAGTTGCACGTAGGAAGGGAATCAAAAACCTTCATACTCAAGGTGATGTCGAGTTAGTGGTTACTCAGGTAAGGAATTTGTATCAAACCAAAAATGAAAGATTGAGGCATTATCACAATCATGTTTGGGATCCTGGCATAAGACATTGTATGATGCATTGTGGGACAAAAGGAGAGGACCTTTCAAAATTCACCAAATTTCTAGTGAAAACATATTTCCTACTAGCATACCAAAATGGGACTCATTTTTCACTACCTCACATCGGACAACATATGAAGCTCTTCACTTAGTGAGGCATCAAATAAGTTTGTAAATATTTTTACAATTTTTCTCTTTTTCTTTTGATCTTTTTGTGTTGCATGACTCTATAGTCCAATGGATGGATGAAGGAACTTAGAGTCTAGGATTCTTCTCCCTTCGATTATTTCAAAGGATGATTGAAGGAAGATCCCTAGTTAGAGCTATTTGTTATCCTCGAATTCAGTTGTGCTCAATTCATGGGATAACCCCTATGAAACTTATTTGTTTCATAGCCTACATCCTCTAAGCACACAAAACAAGGAAAATCTATCCTGTCCTCGTGCGTGGTCCCAAGCCTCGAAAATTCATTTTGAGTGTTTGCCTCTTTCCTCCTTTTGAAATTTGCAAAAAGGAAAAGGTTGCAAAAGATCCTTTTTAGAGTTGGTCATTTTTTCTACATATGCAGGAGTGCTGAAATTCAACACCCTTGCATACTTGGTGCAAAAAATAAACATGGAGGAGTGTTGAATTTTAACACACCTGTGCATATTTTTGGTTAACTGTCTTATGCCTTAGTCATTTTCATGCACATGCAGTGTCAAGAAAATTTTGAGACACTGCATATTTCCATGCAATGTCAGGGTTTTTCTCCAGCTCTGCATATTTTCATGCAATGTCGGGGTTTTTCTCCACCTCTGCATATTTTCATGCAATATCGAGGTTTTTCTCCACCTCTGCATATTTTCATGCAATGTTGGGGTTTTTCTCCACCTCTACACATTTTCATGTAGTGTCATTTTTTTTCCACCTCTACACATTTTCATGCAGTGTCATGATTTTTCTCCACCTTTGCATATGTTCATGTAGTGTTGAGGTTTTTCTCCACCTTTGCATATTTTCATGCAATGTCAGGGTTTTTCTCCACCTTTGCATCTCAAACCACTAAATCACATGTAGTAGCTCAGAAATTCAGTGCTCTTGCATCCAAGTTCCTTCCCTCATGCAGTAGCTCAAAAATTCAACACCTTTGCATCTAAAGTGAAATACCCTATGTAATAGCTCAAAATTTATCCACCTTTATATCCAACAAGTAGTATTTCAAAAAAATTGAGCCATTACATTTGAATTCTAATACCCCATGCAAGAGCTCAATTTTTCTCCACCTTTGCATCTAAATTGCGAAAACACATGGAGAAGCTCAAATTTTTTCCACTAATGCATAAAACCCTATTTTTTCTCTAACACCGAAAAATATGAAATTTTTGTAGCTACTCTTGCATGCCATTTTGATCTTTTGTGTCTGAATTCTTGGGTGATTTTGATTGATTTCTTGCTATTCCATAAATGTTTGATCCATCGTCGAGCAAGAAAGCCATGAAATACAACCAAAAAGTTCTTCCCACCGATTCATTTGTCCAAGAATATACATCCATGGTTCAAAAGGAATTTGAAGATGAAGCTTTCTCAGTATCTTAAATGGAAAAAATGATGGATATTCAGCTTACTCTAGATAGTTTGAAAGTTGTTCTTGAAAGGCATCAAAAAGTGCACAACACCATCAAGGATTCAATAACAAAATTTCTTGCTATCTCTAAGCATACATCAAGTCCAGATGAATCTGAGATTCAAGCGATCCTGAAGAAATATGAAGATTTCTTGGAGAAAGATGGTGGAGACAATTGAACTTGCCTTGGTTTTCCTTAGTTTATTTTTTATCATTTTCATGCTTTATGTAATTAGTTTTCGATATTTTACATCTTTTTTTGAAATGTAATTACATGTAAAAACAGAGAAGTCTTAAATCAAATCAGACTCTTATGTTGAATAAGTCAAATTAGTTATTACTTTCCTAGATTATCTCTCAACTCTCCTCTATATATATGAGGAGTTTCTTTTTTAATGGACCTTTTGATCTTTTGAAACAAAATGCTGCCATTTTGAAGAGCATACTTGCAATTTTTGAGTTGAATGTGCAAATTTAAATTTAATCAATAAAAGAAGCAAATTCCTTGCAACCTTTGCTTTGGATCATGTTTGTTGTATGTAAGAGTTTTCTTGTGTCTCTCTTGTCATATCATCTTGAAGTTGATTTATAAGTGGTGTATTATTTCATTATTGAATGGGAATTCAGATTTGATCCTAATAGACTTTGTGCTATCGTATTGCATTTGGAGCTATATGTTTTGTGTATGAATTTGGTTGAGAACTCGTGGTATTTGTGTTGTGATTGTTAACTATATTCTTGTGGATCTTTGGTGTTGTTCATTGATAGTATTTGAGCTAAAACTTGCTACAAAGGTTACTCTTTGAAAACATCTTTGGGAATAACTTGGAGTCTTTGAGTTGTAAGTTTTTGCTACGTTTGAATCGTGGAAAGTGATGGAAGACTTTGGGTTTCCATGGATTTTCTAAGTTACTATCATTTCTTGGTATCGTTCTTGTTATTCCTACATCTAATAGAATTGGGTATCGGCTATTATTGCTCCAACTAGTGTTATTTAGCTTATTACTTACTATGAACATAAAGGTCATTATTGTTATTCATTTCCCTTATTCATAAAAAAAGAGAATGTGTTGATGGAGACACCCCCATGGATAGTTATAGTGTACATAATCTTAATTTAATTTCTAGTTGATCTAGTGAGCAATAAGAATGGAGCCTCCCCTTTATGAGAGGAGAGATTAATTTACCATCATAGCTATGGTTGAAACTACCATTTTGTAATTGTTAAAGGAATTACAAAACATTCACCCAACAAGGACATGAATGTCAAACAAGGCATGTAATAAAGCATGGAAAACTAATAAAGAATCATACACAAGTATAAAAGCTCACTGTGTCGAATAAGAAAGAATACAATGAATATATTAAAGCTGCCCCCAAGTGTGGAAATGAAGTATAAACTATAAATAATATAGAATGTGAATGTGGATAAAAGATGCACAATAAACATAGAATAAATGATGCAGAGAATCAAGGGCGTATGAGCAATCTTGCATTAATCTGTGTTATTTTGTTTCCAATAAGGGTTGAATCAGCTTGAATTTGTTGAGTATGGCAGTCTGCAAGATTTTGGGCTTAGGAGTAAGTGGCATCCGGCACTAATCAAATAAAACATCAGAGTGACATGGATATTTCGAAGGAACCTTGTTTCATTTCCATTCGATATGGCAATAGAAAGGGCGGAATTAGTGGATGGTTACGAAGGTTCTACATTAGGTTGACAAGTGAATGTCGACAGGACAACATAATGAGTTCCTTCAATACTCTGACAACGTGTTCGTAAATTTGGTATGCTCATATCAGAGAGACACATCATTTTTAGCGGGACAGCAAGGCAAGTCTCTTCGACATTTCAATAAGCCTTTCATTGGAAAGACAAGCACATTTCGATGGGACATTAAAGTGAGTCTCTTCGACATGCCGATAAGGTGGGACCAAACGGTGGTGAAGGTGACGTCAGCAGGACATATGGCAATGAGTGACTAGTCGATAAATCAAGTGACACTGGTGGTGTTAGTTGTACAATGATGATAGGGATGCCACGTAGTCAATGGGGATCCCCCGGACAAAGTTGCAAGCAATATCGGTGAGACATCACCATTTCGGAAGGAGTTATTTGGGTGTCCCTTTGATGGACGATGGAGCGATAGGCAATGAATTTTTGTGGGACCCAATAGGGAAGTGGTGAACCATGATGTGTGTTGAATAGATGGAAAAGGATGAACGAATAAGGTGGTGACACGTGTTCCAATACATTGATTTCACATCTTTGTTGTGAATCAACACAATTATGGCTTGCGATTGGCATCGGCCTAATGATGAAGCATAGATTTGAAGGTTGTTTTCATGGCACAATTTTCATTGGACGATTGTGGCGGTACTAAGAAAACATGAGGGGGGAAATGCCTATAAGATGAGTCGACCAGAAGGAGAGAGGGAGATATCCAAAGATAGAGAGTAGATAGAGAGGTGGCAAGGAATAGGGTATGAGATATGAGATCGTGGAGTTGAGTTTGAAGGCCAATCTACAAATTTGACCGATGTTCTATAATCAAAGCCCATATAATGGCATGTAATGTTGTAATGTCATTTCAGTAATAAAAGAAAGTTTTTCTTTTCTCTTGCATTTTTTTTGTGCAAACCTATGTTGTTGTGGTAAGTTTTAGTTTGTAAGGGGAGTACCCTTCATCAATAAATAATATAGAAAGTGAAATGAGAATAGAGAAAACACAATAATCATGGCATAAACAAAGGCCAAAGTGTAAGGTTACATATAAAAAGTAAAATATGATAAAATGATATAGATAAATAAAGCATAACAAGGTTCAATGTCTCATGGAACATAATTAGGAGGATCATCCTCCAAGAGGTTTTCCTTCCCCCAAAAATTAGCATCATATTCTTATTCCTCAAGTTCATAATTTTATTCTCCAATTACATGTGTTCCCTCTTGATAAGACTTGGTACTCTTCTTGAACAAACTACCAATAGGTGAAATTTTAGGAGTTTCTTTTTTTACGCATTTATCTTTCATCTTTGGATGTGGTTCAATAGATTTTAAATTTATTGAACTTCAACATTTTTCTTTGGAATTCATGAAGTGGTTCCTTTAGCATTAAATATCAATTTTTGTAATATAGGTATTTATCCTTCTTAGGTGGAGTAGGGGGCAAAGTATGATTTGTATGATCATGTGCCAACCTAGCTTTTATTTTTTCTTCTAACCTCTTTTGGTAAATATCATAAAGTTCTTTCTAAATTTCATAAGGAGGCTCCTTCGGGTGTGTATGTAAGTATCCAAAGTGAGATTACTCAACTTAGTAAGAGTTCATGTGGATCTCATATATTCTTTGCAATTCTAAAACCAAGAATATCTAACACGTTGATGTATGCCATTATAAATAGCACTCGGTGCTCAAGTCATGGTGTACCAAGAAATATGAAAATATATCTAAAGTGGGAATAACATGGCATAATATGTGCACTTCCTTAGGACCCAAATTAAGAGGTAAAATGACAAAACTTTATGTGTGAATTAATATTCCATTAGTCACCTTCAATGATACTCCTAAATGAGCATAAGAATTTGACTTCAAGTTTTTATTATCTAAGAATTATTTAGTGCATGTTTTAAATTAATTTGTAGCATCTATGAGAAAATCACCAATAACTCTATCATGTAAGTGACCTACCACATTATGGAGATAATGGTAGTTTTGTGTTATTTCCTCATCTAAAAATATGATCAATCGAGTAGCATAGAAAGAAGATGTATCTCAAGACTATATTGTACCCACAAATCCATTTGTATGTGAATGTGCATGATAATCAATATGACAAAAATCCATAGCAATTTTTCCAACATGTATACAATCCATAGTGCTAGAATCTTGTTCATTATATGTATTAATGTTATTAGAAAAATTCTAAAAATGGATTAGTATTAATCTTAAGATTTCAATTATGGGGAAGAAACTAAATGATTTCCCCATAATTAAATCCCTCTATAAAATCATTTTGTTGTCATTAAATCTTGCACCTTGTGATTTCATTGTGTGCAACCATGTGTGTGATCTCCATTAACTCTAAGGAAGCTATAAAATTCCCTCCTATTGAAATTCTTGGATATCCCTCTAGTTAGATCAAATGGACATATTGGTGGAAGAGTAATCAAATTAGATATCAATAAACTTCAAAACACATTGTCCAAGGGCTATTGTAACTTGGTAAACTTCCTAAAAATATGAGAATTAAAAGAAGACACATTGGAAGTATTGGCTACTTGATACATTTTTTTTGTTTCCTTAAAATCATTACTCATCAAAAATGGAATTTTGGAATTTTGAAGGGTGAGAGGATGTAGAATATGACCCATGCTTAAGATTATTTGATGCAAGAAATTCAATCTCAAGATTCTTTAGGTGAGTGTACATGTCCATAAAATAAGGAAGACTACTCAAATGCACATTATTCTTAATAGTAGGTAGAAATCCCTCAAGGAATATAATTTGTAGCTCATCATCAAACTGGTGTTATATTTTACCATATAATGATTGAAAATGAATGGTATAATTATTGATAAGCTCGATACTATTTTGTGTACACTTAGTAAAATTATTAATAGTTATTTTCAAGCTCGTAATAATACAAAAAAAATCTTAGAAAGCAATAGCTATCTCATAAAAAGAATGTATGAAACTAGTATTCAAAGAATAAAACCATTGAGTAGCATAAGCTCTTAAGGTTCTTGGCAACAACCTAGATAAGATATTATATTGATTTATAAAATCCAAGCATGTAGTGATGAATTCTTGTAAATTGACATTAGTGTCTCCTTATCTATTATATAAGTCAAATCTAGGTGCAAACAAACTAGGAAGCAATGGATATGTGACAACCTCTAATATAAGTGGTGTTTGATGTGGATGATTGTATGTGATAGAATATTTTTCATTAGGAATGTCATCCACCTTTTTCTTAAGGTTGGTGAAATCTTTCAATAGTGTATAAAAGTAATAGTGTTATGAGTACAATGAAGTATAATGAGGATGTGTGAGAGGAGGTAATGCAATAGTTGTGGAGGGAGGAATCACATTATTAAGTAGAGTCGATATAGTGTAGTATAAATAATAGCATCAATTCCATATTTGTGGAGGAATAGTGGTAATAAGTATATGTGTTGAAGGATGGATGTACATGGAATACTATTAGAGGGAAAAGTGGTGGAAACACTAGATGTGGGAATGAAAGAGGTAGGGGTGACACTAGGGGTGATGATATGAGTGGTATCCATCATAAATGAGTAGTTATGGAAGGAGAAGGCTCGAAGGAGGATTACGATGAGAGGATAAACCATGAGAAGAAGCCAACAAAGTACCAATACCATGAATATTCATGCAAATTGAGCACCCACTAATGCCTTATGCAAAAGAGTAGCCAATTGTTGAATAGTTTGAGCATGAGTAGGTGCTTCAAAAAGAAGTTGTCCTCTAGAGAAAGAATTGTTTAGCTACATATGATTCATGGTAATAATCATGTTGTTCTTCATGATCTAAAGTATTCCCAACATGATCATCATAAAATGTCCCATTATCATTGGATTGGATAGCCATGTTATGGTTTAGATGAGAAATCGTTAGCAAAGGAATATTAGGGTCTCAAATAGCTAGTGGCATAAACAAAACAATATGGAGAAGAGGAAAAAGATAAAGTAATATAAATCTCTTTTAAATTTATAAAATTAGGAAGTGATTAGATCTAAAATAAAACCCGAAAGGAAAACACAAGGGTTGGTAGGTGCATGAGAGAAAGGTGACATAATGAACACAAACCCTACAAATAAATTTATGAAATGCAAAAGATGAAGGGGAAACCAGCCCCTTGTGAGATTTCATAATAGGATAAAACTCTCAAAAAATGATCTATAAAATTCTAATCTAGAAGGTCAAACCCTAGGGGATGTAGGTTACTGTTAGGTTTAACAAAATATAATGGGAAAATAAACCACTTACGTAAATTAACCTAGGATAATTAAGTAAATCACAAAGATAAAACAAATCTATCTAGGGGTAAAGAGTTGAGACTGATACTAAACCAAATATTGAATTAAATACAATTTTAAATAAATTGAAAGTAATACTTAGTTTGAAACCATTGATGGAGAAATTATCTAACATATGTTAAAAGTTGATTTGCTAATGCTTTGGAATTTTATGGTAGACTTAGTTGATCTCAAATTCTATAAAATCATTGTATATTACTCTAGATAATGTATGTGAGTGTGAACCTGATCTTTGTGAATACAAACTTCAACCTACACAAGGATTTAAATATGAAAGTCGTGGATTTTGTCTAATTCCTAATGTCTAAATACATGCAAAGATTGATAATGTTTAAAAAAAAAATTGGGGAATCTACTAAATTGTGAGGGTCATGTTCTCCTCAGTCAAACTGCTAGTGGATCACCTTAATGACTTGAAGCAAAAAAATCAACAACACGAAATCATGCAATGGACCTAGGGTGAAGTGATCTCTACTCGTGAGTTAAATTCATTTTAACCACTTCAAAATCTAGATGTACTCAGCAAGTCCTAGATTTATTCCAATTGAATAAATGAATGTCCTCAAATATAACCAAGCATGCAAATCAACACAATTATGTGCTAAGTCAGCTCACAATAGCTAGTAAAGCGGTTGGTCATGGGAAAAAAAATAGGTTAAATTTTAAAAGTGAAAGGTTCATATCAGCAAGTCATCTAGGTCAAGTTCACACCCATAGATCTAATCTAGGGTGGTGGAAAATAGGTTTAGGGGTCATGAATGTAAATTTGGGGATCGATGATGGAGATTGAGATGTGTGATGTTATGACTTTATTTCATGCATAATTATGCCACTTGTATGTTTTTTTACTATGGGTAAAATAGGTTTTGAAGGGGCCTTGAAACCCTTTACAATAAAAGACATCCAACACAGCCAAAAATAACAAAAAAGTAGCCAAAAAAACAAGCTAACACAAAACAATAGACAAGTTGTCACACACAAAAAGTGACCAACAACACATATACAATTGCAACCAAGTTGCCAACAAAACAAAAAAGGATGGCCAACTACAGTGTGGTAGCCACAAGCATGTTTAGGACAACCTCTTTTCCTTCTTTGGAGAATCTTCCACAAAATATCATCCACAAAAGACTTAGATCAAGGGGAGAGAGGTGGGCTATCCTTTGTTGCCTCCAAAAGTGATGAAATAGGATTTGCATGCTTAACTAATGCATCCAATAAAGCATGATCTATAGATTCAACCCCTGGCATTAAAGAGTCCAAACGTGGGTTGACTGAAATAAGGCCCATAGAAGATAGCTCGATAGGATTCTTAGAAGTCATTGTTCCCCCCAAGGCCAAGTCCTCCAACGCCTCATCTTCAAAATCAATAAAATCACCAACTGTCAAATGCTCATGGTGGGCATTTTTCTACCAAGTTGTCTCACATTTCTTGTGGCAAGAGCTAGGGAAATCTAAAGCCAGGTTTCCAATAGAAAAACGTCTCCTACAACGAAAGGGAAGAGCCTCATAGTCAAGTGTTTGAGTCCATGGTTTGTTCCCAACAAGAAAGACAACATCCCCAAGAAAATCCTTAGAGGTGTCAACATCCACAAGAATGTGGGCATAAGTAGCATGGCCATAGTTTAGCGTTGTAGCATCTTCCTGTAAAAAAACAACCAAGAGCATTGTTGATAGATTCAAAACAAGACACTTCCCAAAACTGGAGAGGAACTTGTATGTTGATTATTGTAGTTGTGACACTTCAATAAAATGTTCACCATTATTTTATCATATAAATTTTATTGGTTATATTCCCTGAGTACTAGTATTTGGTTAGTAAAAGCTAAAAAAATTAAAGAAATATACTATGAGTTGTCATTTGTTATGAAACTATACATTTTCTTTTATTAGAAATATTTCTTATCAAATCCCAACAAAATACTAGTAGGAAAAAAGTAACAAAGAGAAGCAATAAAAAAAGGATTAAGATATCTACATACGCTAATGTTTTATCAATTATTTTAAAATATAGCCTATCTCAAAGCACCCCAATAGCATATTTTAAAATATTGGACATTCCCATACCTTCATACCATGCTTTTAAGTAATGGGCATTCATGTCCAAGTTCTCATCTACCCTACTTCTAGGTGATTATGGTAAGAGTGAAAGTTGCATTGTTTGCACTTTTCCCCTTCATTTTACACTATTTTGGGTGGGTATCCTAAGTGCATTACCCTAGCACATTGTTTTGACTAATTCGGCACTCTCACCAACCCTGGACTCTAATTACAGTAAGAAACTTCATCTTACCTTTGCTAAAAACATTCTCAACCTTCAAATATATGTTTTCTTTGTTAAGTTCAAGATTATAAGTGTGGCTTTGACCTGGTTCAAGGTCAAATGTGCAATATTGGCCCACTTTGTCCAATTTCAAATTTAATTGTGGCCCCAAGCTAATTCAATTCCAAATAGCCATTACTTGTCAACTCTTGTACCAAAAATTTCAATTTGTGTATTAAAATCTTTATCGCTTGTATCTATGTCATAACTTTGTTTTGCATCAATCATTTTGATTGCTTTGGTTCTTACTAGAAAATGTCAAAACCCTCATTCTTGTACTTGTGAATCCTCAGTTCACAATTGCAATAATATGATGTTGTTTATTTCATTGTGACAAATACGATGATTATTTAATTTTTGTTGTGTAATTATTGTGTTGGCTACATAGTTGGATAGTTCTTAATTGAATCCTCAGTTCACAATTGCATTAATATTGTAGGTACTTAAATTCAAAGAACTCCAAACTCAAGGCCACACTTTTCAAGTCAAGCTACAATTGTGGAGATGAAGGTCTACAGCATAGTCAAATTAGTCTTCCTCTTGATATCAAGGTACAGATTTTATTTTTTATTTTATTTATAGTTAGATCAAATCCAAATATGTGTTTCAAAACTTGGCTTATTTATCTAAGTTAATTATGTGTTGATTATTTTGTTTTAATTAATTAATTAACCTAGATTTAACAACCCCTTCATGTTGTAGACTTTTAACCTTTTGTTGACAAATACGATGATTATTTAATTTTTGTTGTGTAATTATTGTGTTGGCTACATAGTTGGATAGTTCTTAATTGAATCCCCAGTTCACAATTGCATTAATATTGTAGGTACTTGAATTCAAAGGACTCCAAACTCAAAGCCACACTTTTCAAGTCAAGCTACAATTGTGGAGATGAAGGTCTACATCATAGTCAAATTAGTCTTCCTCTTGATATCAAGGTACAGATTTTATTTTTTTATTTTATTTATAGTTAGATCAAATCCAAATATGTGTTTCAAAACTTGGCTTATTTATCTAAGTTATTTATGTGTTGATTATTTTGTTTTAATTAATTAATTAACCTAGATTTAACAACCCCTTCATGTTGTAGACTTTTAACCTTTTCTTGAGTAAATTCAAGCTTAGATGGGCTCAACCAAATTTTATCTTAGATTTGATTCTCCAATTGATCCCTTCCCATTTCCAACCCTTAGCTAAAGGATCTCTAGAACCTTGCTTTCCGCCATTTCTACTAGGGCATTTGGTTCGAATATAATGCTAGATTATTAAAGGCAAGAAGACGAGCCCAAAAGGACAATCTTCAAAATTTGCAATTTCATAGTCCAAAACTTTTTGGTGATTAAGTAAAAGTTGAGTTGAACCCCCATCTCAATCTTCAACAAAGAATTGCCATTAATTAAACACTAAATCTCACACCTAAAGAATTGATAGACAACAAGAAAGCTAAGAGAAATATCACCAAATGAGTTGGCCCTAATCACAATTGTTTGAAACTAAATTTCAATGGGGAGTTGGAAGGGGAGCTTGGGTTTGGCTAGAGGTATGGGAGTGCAAACTAACCATGCAAAAGCCAAGGCTACCTATAGAAGAATTCAATATGCAAGGAGCCCAAGGTCTCTCATCTTATTATGGAGGGGGAATTCTCTTATTTATCAAATGTCTTAAATGAGAGTTGCTCACCTCATACTATTAAAAACAGTGGATGATGCTTTGGAATCCTATAAGGTTTTCAAAGAAGTGGATATTTGTCACACCTTTAGAGAAGGTAAAAGGTTGATTGATAGAATAGCCAACATCGGTGTTGTTGAATTTATGTTTAAGAGATGGGAAAAATTAGACTTCTTACCTAATGAAGATATTCAAAGGTTAATTGATGAGGCTCTTATATAATCTCCATTGCCTTATGCTCTTCATTATTTCAATGTTATTACATTGGAAGATTCCTTTGTTCCCCATGTTGGCATGTGTGACATGTTGAATCATCCTAACCATCATCATAGTAAACTATGTATAGTTCTTTGGCCAAAGGATCTTCTAAATTGATACTTATATTTTTAAGAAATGTTGGATTGTCTTGTCATTAATAATTTCATCTAGGCTTTCTATGTTTTAGACCATGTTTAGGATTTGCCCTGGTGGAGGATGAGGGTTGGGTTTTATACAAGGGTCTTAAGGTTCCTAATCTTCTTCAAGAACTATCTATTGGGAAGAAAGATAGTTTTCAAAGGCTTAGGAACTACTCTTAACAGAATAGGGAGGGAGAGGCTCGAAATTGAACCCTCCTACAAAGGAGTTACGAAAAAATCCACCATTTGGCATATTTTAAGGAAAGTTGGGCTAATTCGTTTCATGTAAAGGGCTAATGGCTATGACCTAGTTTTGTCAATGGAATTTGCCAAATCTTGGAAGGGTTGAAAAGTAAATGTCAAAGGTATTAGCTTCGAGATGACAAAGAAAAGTATAGAAGAGGGTACAAGGTTGTCATAATAGGGTTTGAATGCTTTCGAGGTAGGAAAAACCACAAAGAAAGAAGAGAGAGAAGCTTTTTTAGGAGGTAAGGAGAAGAAGCTTGTGAAATTTCAAGCAAGTTATCTCAAAGAGTCTCTACCCAAACCATGGGACAAGGTGAGCATCCAATTGATAGAATACATAATACTGAAAGGTAGGTACAAGCATTTTACTTTTCTTAACCGCTTCAGTCATAGGAAGCTGGTTAGCTTTCCCTTTTACCTGATTATGTCCTTAGAATTTTATGTGGTTGATGTTAAGCTAAATAAGGTTGAAATGTCACTCCACCAAGGCTTGATTTATCTACTTTATCAATTTGCTAATGCAAAGTGGTGCCTAGGCAACCTTCCACAAAGTTAAGGATTGTGAAGTCCTCCTAGCTGCTTGTTTGCCCCTTTGAGCCCTCTTTTGGCAAGGTGTACTCCTTCCCTAAAATTATTACTATAAAAATCCCCTTGAGAAAAGAGGATGATTTCGGGGCTAGGACTAGGGTTAGGAAGGGCAAAGTTGTTTTGTTTCCAATCTCATGACTACACTTCAGCCACTAGCTCAAAGTATTTTAATCTGCTATGCAAAATCTGATAGTTAATGTATGTTTTTAGCTGGCACTAAATAAGGCAAAAAACCAGCACAATTTGCTCCTATCTTTACTATACTTCCAAAAACCAACTCGAAGTTGAAGGGCATGACTACAAATTACCCAAAGGCCAAATTTTTATAACATTTTTATATATAACTAAATTACCCAGGAGTAATTACGTGAAAAGAAAGACTATTATATATGTTATAATGGAAACTATCAATAAATTGAAACATTGTCGGTAATAGAGATTTTCCAAAGTGACTTACATGGTCTCTATGCATGGATATTACAAGTCTTTAGGAAATATTCTTGGTAGTCCTGTGATAAATTAGAGAGCCATAAGGGTGCAAGCTACACAAGTTTCTTAGAAGGCTGGCACAAATATCTAGCTAAGAACGTAGAAACTTGAGTAACTTGTGTATAACATTATCACACTTGAGAAACTTGCTTGTCATTCGTTGGTAGGGTGTTAACATATGAGGAAACTCCAGATAGTTTAGCTCCTGGATATGATTCAATACAGGAAAATATAAAGGTAACTAAGAACGCTTCAATTTCACTACTATCATTTCATCATATGGTCCAAACAAACTGGAAAAGACATGCAAACTCTAATCCTGGCCAGCATTATTGTTGAAAGATGATTCCCAAGAATGAAGCAATATTATAGTAATATAAGTGACTGGACAGAAAAATGAGATTGATGGCTTTGAAAAAGCGACACGCCAATCATCCTTTCTACTAGTTAAATTATTTAAATCAATTATATTTTGTACAAAGAAACTAATATATGGACCATAAACAATACCTGAAATAATTTTTTCAGTCCCAAAAATGTAAAGATAATGACTCCCAAGAAGGAAGCAATATTATCCTAATATAAGTGACTGGACAGAAAACAAGATTGATGGTTTTGAAAAAGTAGCAGTTTAATCATCCTTCCTACTAGTTTAACAATTCAAATCAAGTATATCATGTACAAAGAAACTAATATATGGACCATAAACAATACCTGAAATAATTATTTCAGTCCCAAAAATGTATTTTGGCAGGCAAATGTACAACAGACCTTCCATTTTAGTAGATTATCCAGGGTGGAATATATTAAGAAAGACCTTGTGCAAAAATCTCCATTGACAAGATCCTTGGTCAGATACAATATCAAAATCCATGTTAACAGTCATATCTGTGTTGCAGATTGGTTCCTCCATAGAAAATCAAAATATTCATGTAATACAATCGCACTTTTGATCAGGGGAACAAGGTAACACAGGCTTGCCTTCTGAAAACGTTTTGACAGGTCCCAAAATAATGAGCTTAACTAACATTTAGCCATTCATATAAATGATCAGTACTGTGCAGTTTCATGTCTCATGTAGCAGCACTTCGGGGGATTGTAGCACAACTTTGGGCAATATGTATACAAGATGGTGTTGACTACTTGCAACACACTAAGGAAGCTATATAGCCCATGCTTTGATGAACCCTAGCGAATGCAGCATGCTTGGAAGTTTCATAACCAGGCTTGCAGATGTAGCATTTCCCGAATCCTCACACTTACAGGTTTAAATGGATTGCATATGTTTTTTATGGTATCATCTGCATATATAAGGCACATTGGGCCTTTTCAGAAGACTAGCACCATTAAAAGGATCAATCCACAAGAAAAAATCGGTGGCTTGCCTCCACTACTTTCCTACAATCATAGTCTCTATCTACTCTTACATTGTGAACCATGTTCCAAGAGCTTAGCTAATACACTGCGCATCTTTTCAAGAGCAACTGGTTTTAATAGCACATCATCCATGCCAACTTTAAAACAATTTTCTCTTGTTGCTTTGTCAGTACTTCCAGTAAGAGCTACAAGTAATGGCCTTTCATGTTGATGAGGAATCAATTCCTGAATGTGAGTGGCAACTGCAAATCCATCCATATCTGGCATACATACATCTAGAAATAATACCTTGAAATTCTGCCCAGCCTGT
This sequence comes from Sequoiadendron giganteum, assembly GCA_007115665.2. Classification (NCBI taxonomy): domain Eukaryota; kingdom Viridiplantae; phylum Streptophyta; class Pinopsida; order Cupressales; family Cupressaceae; genus Sequoiadendron; species Sequoiadendron giganteum. The sequence continues at coordinate 410,796,158 of CM021105.1, read as the reverse complement.
GCTATAACTTGTAAGCACTCGTGACCTGAACTAACAACTGTCACATCACACCCTAAACGAGCAAGAAGGCCCCTTGTAACCATCCGGTTAACACTGCAAGATCAACAAGAAACAGCTATCACTATCATTATAGAATCCAATGATAGCCAGGATAGAGCAAGCACAACATAACTCTACACCATTGAAAGAACAAGTTCCACTCTTGCTTTCCAAAGACAATTAACTGAATGATTTTTTAATGAGATTTCATAAATAGTCACTAGAAAGAATGCCCAAAGGTAGAAAGAGGCACTCTAGGGCAGATACAAAGCACAGACAACCATCTGAATGTCATTTTTAAAACATCCAGCCCATACAAAGCCTCCCACATATTTCATGTCTAAAAAAATAATTATTTTTTGGGCCCAATGTTCTATATATAAACAGGTCAAATGCTGAAATGCAAAGCTAAATTCCCAAAGGAGTTACGAAGGCTTTGTTTACATCACAGACATGAACAACTAGTTTTCTTAAACCATAGAAATAGTGTGGAGGTCAACCAAGCATGTAGTTGAAGTAAATTTTAAGATGGGGAGATATAGAGATTACTTGCCCATTATCATCTGTCACGAGGACTTTCAGCCCAGGAAAATCAGTGTGATTAGAATTAGATTGAATGGGAAATGCAACTTGATGATCCAATTCATTTCGAGGGTCTGGAATTCCCAGCTTAACAATAAATATTGCAGTAGAGCCCTTGCCTAATCCTTCACTCTCAAGCCATATATGACCCTCCATTAGATTTACAAACCTGTATATTACAAATCACCGAAAATAATTACTTAGTATCCATCTTTATAGAAAATTACAAAATCTCCTGGTATAGAATCAATTTTAAAAGACCATCTCTTCTTTACAAAGAACTTGCACCTCTTGCTAATGGCTAGTCCAAGACCAGTGCCACCATAGTTCCTAGTTGTCATCAAATCAGACTGCACAAATTTATTGAACAGCTTTGGAATATCCTGAGGATTGATTCCCAGGCCAGTGTCCTTCACCTGTGGATCCACACATATCACCAATATTCTAAGTCAAAAACAATAATAGTTAAAAGTGTCAATTTCATTGGCTAATAGATGCAGAATCTAAGGTGTAGGGATACAAACTCTCATAGTTCTTCATACTATGTATGTCAGTAGAAAGCTCTTGTTATACATCAATATGAATTTTGAATTAAGAAATCCATTCAGATCTCAGAAAATAACTGTAATTGACATTAAATTTCTGAACTCTTATTCACATATGCACTTAAAATTCATTTTGGACGTTATCCTATGGTTTGTCCCTAATTCTTCAACTCTTCCATTTGGCAGAGGTTCATTAAGTTTTGGTAGGTAGACATTCCAGGACATCAATTTTGTACCCTATCCAAGAGGGAGCTGATCATCCCTTAGACTAAATCTCCTACACTGATATTTGTTTCTTAATCATTAAAATCCAAATTATAAATATGCCATTAAATACCTGCACTCTTAGGTAGAAATGGAAGTCGCCCTGCACTGGGTAGAAATCTGGAACACGTGAATCTCTTGAGGATTCCGGCCTCTCTAATTGTGCTGTTACTGAAACACTACCTTCCCTAGAGAACTTCACAGCATTTCCTACCACATTCAATACAATTTGCATAAGACGTTTGTCATCACCAACAGCATACTGTGGTATGTCCAGGGCCAGAGACATTGAAACTGACAACCTCTTCACAGATGCAATGGGTTTTACAAGATTATGAACCTGCCATGCAAAACTAGTCAGTGCGCCTTGCAATGAAGCGGAATATTGAAAAGCGTGTGCCTCTACTTTCATTTAAAACCATTCATCTTTTTTGTTTTTCATTATATAGGATAAATGGAAATCTCAAAAACAAAACAAGTTTGCAAGACATGCCTCACGGAACATAGCAGGAAGATTGAATTTCCGAATGTTGAGTTCCAGGCTCCCATCCTCAAGCCTAGAAAGATCTAAAACATCATTCATAAGTGTGGCTAGGAGATTACTACTCTTCAAGATTGTCTCAACCATTGAACGTTGTTCCGGAGTCAACTCTGTTTCCTGAAGAAGTGAAGACAGGGCAATAATAGCATGCATTGGAGTACGCATTTCATGGTTCATTACAGCTAAGAAGTCATTACGTGCACGGATAGCTGTTTCAGCCTCTTGGCGAGCTAGATCAAGTGCAACATTTTGCTCCAACAGCAGGTCACGTGCTCTCATTGATTCTTCAAGAATTGCAGCATGGGAGAGGGCAACAGCCACCTGCGGACAATGATTATACATGTGAATTGTTGAGTTAGAGATTCATTTGGACATTTGATTCCTGTAAGAGGATGGCAGTGCCTTGAGCTACACAGCAAATCAGTCAAGAAGAAACAATTGTGGAAGACTCTTAGTGTTTCCTTGCAGCATGAGTACATTGATGATAGAAGAAAAATTTCTCCAAGTTAGAAAAACATGGACTATGAGAGTTGCTGTAAACCAAAACTGAGCAATTGAAGTACAAAAACAAGAAACTTTTTTAACATTTCCTGTACAGACATGTATTGCAAACATTAAAATGCAACTATGAGAAGACTGGAATTTGAAACTACCAGCACACCAGAAGGTGACAGCAAAACGATAAGCATTGATTTTCAAAATTTCTTATTTTGATTTATAATGTTATATTCCTGCTCATGTCAGTTGAGGATGACCTAAGTCAACCAAGTTCGTCTCTGAAATGGTTGAGGGCCTAAATGCCCAAAAGGTGCTCCATTGTCTGCTAGATATCTCTATCAAACCTTTAGTTTTGTATTTAAATTTTCCTATATACACTTTCAACAATATAGAGTCTCTAATTAGTACTTGTAGATCTTCTTTCCATCTTGTAGGAGTTACACAAAAATGTAAATAATATTTTGTCATAAAAGAGAGTCTTGCTGTGATTTGTTTTCATTTTCTCATTACATTCTTTCATACATTGTAGTTTCTTCTTCTTTTTGGTCATCCCAATTTCAGTTTTTTCTTCTCAACATGGCTATTAATCATAAAGGCCATCTCATGACTTGAACGGTTGAACCCCAATGGAATAGAGCTCAGTGGCTCCTATCTATTGAGGTCAGATTAATCTGCTGTAATTAAATAAGTATCATAACTCTCAATCTCTTGTATATCGAACAAGGGGTTAACATTTTACACATTGCATTAGTGTAGTTCTTACATATTTAATATTGCACACATTATAGACAGATACCGCATGCAATACTTTTGTTTTGAACAGTTCAATGACTATATTGCATATTAATCTCTTAAATACAGGTTTCTGCTAACCAATAACTCATTGACAGGTCACAGAACAATGAATAGGTACAAAAATTCTCTAATGTTAAAAGTTATTTTTTTATAATTTATCCGGTTTTTATATCTTCTCTGTTGAGAGAGATTTCATTTCCAAAATACTTTTCTTTTCCACTTTTGGTGCACAATTACATTCCATATTTCATCACATTTCTTCTCTTTGCTAGACAAGAAATTCCCTGATGTTTAGAAACTTTGACATGAGTCTCAAAATATTGAGAAAATTATTTAAAAATTGTTATTATGAAATGGTTCTTTATAAATTATAAGTCTATGGCAGCATTATCTCATCCAACTTCAAAGTGATCATGAGTCAACTCCATGATTCAGATCGGCTCTGCCCTATATATGGAGCTCCACTAAGATAGATGGGGCACCTGTAGTTGCCTGCCCAGGATTTTTCCCTTACACTCTAATAACTAGTTGGGTTCTGTTCCAGTTAACCCCCTTTTCTCTTCAGCCCTAACCTTCTGTAGCAGCCTTGCTTCAGGCCAGCCCTGTGTAGAAATAGGGCATTGCTTCCTAGAGTAAATCCTGGAAGCAAGCTCCCTATTTCTACAAAGGCCTGACTGCAATGACAGCCAAGCAACAATAGATGACTGGCTGGATCCATCAAGCCCTTACACAATAAGTTTTAATAAGTTAGAATTTTGGTGAACAAATAAGCCGGTTGATGTTTGACTGTTGACATGCTGTCAAACTTGACAATCCAATTCAATTATCTTTCAAATAATTTCTTCCTAGCAAATAGGAGGGGCCAAAAACAAACCAATAAGAAAACATAAAATGATTTTGCAAAGAGAAACACAAGAATAGAACATTAAAACAGGGCCAAAAGAAGATAAAACTTACTAAAACTGAATCTCTGATGTCAACTTAAGGGGATACCAACTTTCAAGCCTCCTGAGATTGCAAATCAGATGTGAGACCATATAGGTGGATTATTTATGGCAGCTGAAGTAGAATGGCATAAGGAAGTTTACAGGAAAATGTTGGGTTAGACTATAAATTTGACATGATGAATTCAATTAAAAATTATGTAATTGCCACTATAGCAATCCACTCACTATGGTCTAAATTGAAATCAAAAATTGTAAAAGATAAACAAAATTTACTTGATATTCATTATCCTAAAATGTTTGGGAGAGAACATTAAATTACTTTCCTTGAAGGTTTAAACCTTCAGATTATTAAGATTTAGAACTTCGAATGATAGTGAACTGGAACCAGAAATAAGTTAAAAAGATGAAGATACTTTTTTGGGTCACAGCCAAAGAAGAATCCAATTAGGTGTATGAGACCCCCATTATGCAAGCATTCCACAATGGGGATTTTTTTTCTTTTCATTTACCTTATATAATGTTGATTAAGCTGTATAATCCTAGCCCACTCTAGTTTTGAATATGTAACCTCTACTATGGAGTGTGCATACATCTTCACCATTACCATAACATACATCAAGCTGAAAACAAACTTGATAAACAAAGCAAAGGAAACTAAAACCCAGGTTCCAATGCAACTATCATGCGCAAATCCATTGGAAAGAGACAGAAAGTAAAATATGAGTCTGGAAATTCAATAAGTGTTGCTGACTCAAGCTGTTGAAAACCAAATTAGAAAATGATGAGGACAACATTGTCAAACAGGAAGAGAGATCCAAGAAACATGTAAATCATAATCATTAACACAGTGAAACTGCCAAAAATAAATCATGGCAAATGTAAGCCCATAGCTGACCAGAAGCAAACAAAAGCTAGTATACCATATGGGCAGGACTACAAATGCAAATAAGTTTTAAAAAATGATAATAGATTAGCCGATAATGAAAAGCATCATCCTCAAATATCATATTTTTGACTGTGTTACCAAATCTGCCTGGTTACAGGCCAGTCCAGGTCCGGTTCGAACCACATATGTGGTCCAGTTTAGCTCCCCTGTGGATTCCGACCAGATGCAGTTAGGGGGTGTTGGGTTCATCCAGAACAAGCCCAGGTGAACCCAGGCAGGATCCAAATGCATCCTAGCAAACTAGCAGAGAACCTATCACATTTTTGACAGAATCTTATTTTATATTTTCACCTTTGACTTTGAGCTAGTCACCCTAAAAGTGTCAACTAAAGCGTTTCAAACACTAAAATAAACTTATTTTAGCTCATTTTGATTGCAAAAATCAAATACCATTCCAAAAGGCTAAACAGTCATTCTTTCTCGTCATTCAACAAAGAGAGTTGATGATTGATCATTGAAGGTTCCACAACGGTTGTATTACTATTCCTATGCATGTGCAAGTGTCCATTAGCTGCCAAGAAGACCATAGAAGAAACTTTTTTTGAAAATAAAATTTTTTCCCCTACATTTTTTTTCAAAAAGATGATGCAAATTCTCTTGCTTTGTTTTTTTCAATTTTTCTATGAATGTATCACTATGCTTAAAAATTTAAAAGAGATAAATTATATATATCTATTTTTTGTTTTTATTTGCTTTGAATGTGTTGTTTATAAAGTTTATTGCCATAGGAATTGCAATAGCAGCTAGTTCTAGCTCCACATACTGATCTAAATTCAAAACATATTTGAGTTCTCCTCTTTGGAAGTATGTTGATATGATACAATTGGTTCTATATGGTGGGGGTTATATTTGGATTTGCTAGGGGTGTGATGTTAGGCATTCAAGTTCATATAGTCAAGTGAAAGCCCATTTGTGTGCAATTCTTGGATTAGACATCAAAGCTTGCCCTAAAAAAATAGTTTACCTGTTCCATAAGAGAAGTGATCACATATACTAATGTACAAGAGCAAGCAAATGAACTAGTAGGCCATAGAGCAAATCATCCATTAGCAAAGATAAGATCAAAAAGAATGAAGCCCCCTATGCTCCCATCTAATCCCAATGTTGTGGTAAAGAGCCACCCATTTTTGGCCACTCCTAAAGAACAACTCACTACATATTAGAGACCAAAGGGACCTTTGGAAATGGCATTTTAAAATGAGACTCAAAACATTGCCGATCAACACATAGCAAGATGTATTTATGCAAGTGGGTTGGCTTTCAATGTTGTTCAAACACCATATTGGCAAGAAATAATGAAAAAAATTAATGATGCTCTATAAGAGTACAAAGGCCTAGGTTATGAGAAGGTGTGTGGCATCTTATTGGACAAGGTCAAGTTGCAGTGTTCGTACCCGCAGGCCCCAAACCCGGTTCGGGTTCGCCTGTGGGTACATGTTGGGTGCGCACAGGGTGCACACCCAACACTGTGGGTTCACCAGGGTGCTCACACCTGCGCACCCGGGCGAACCATGCACGAACCCGAGCGAACCTAGGAGAACCCACGGCCCAAGTCATAAAAAGTGGGCCCAAACTTAATAAAAAAACTTTTTCTTTTTCCTCCTATTTGAATATTTTTCAACTATCAATTGGCATTTAATATTTATCTTTGGCATTTGGCATTGATCAATGATCAAGTATCATACTATGAAATGATTTAGTTTTACAATTCTGTATATTTCTCTTATTTTTTTGTATATATATATATACACACGTACCCATACGTACCAAACCCCTAAAAAAAATTTCACGTACCCACGTACCGGGTTCTCGAACCTGAACCCATCCCCGAACCCGAACCGGTAACTTAGGCTTGTAGATGATTTGTTAAAGCCCATAGGGGATTCATGGGCCAAGACAAGGGTGTCCATCATTTATGATGGATGAAAAGATGCTAAAAGTTGGCCCTTGATCAATATTATAGCAATGTCCCCTAAAAGGGCAATGTTTTTTAGAGCCCTGAATTGTGAGGGGAACGTGAAGGATGGCCAATTTATTGTTAACATCCGCATCACAGCCATTGAGGAAGTAAGACCCTGTAATATTAAAAAACAATGCAAAGAATTGTAGAGTTGTTGAGTTATTGGTTGATGAATGTTATTCACGCATCTTTGGGACACCTTGTGTGGTCCACTCTCTCAATCTTATGCTACAAAAGATTGGAAACAAAACTGATTGGATCAAAGAGTTGTATGTAAAGGCTTAGGAGATCCAAATGTTTATCATCAACCACCATATGTCGTAAGACATATTTAGATCATTTTCAAAACTAGAGCTATTGAAGGTAAGTTAAGCAATATAAAATTTTATGTTTTACTTTCACTTTAGTTATTTGAAAATTTAATTTTTAAACTTAGTTAAACCTTGACTTGATTATATATTCTAGTTATTCTTTAAAGTTTGCTAATAAATTTTTTTATTTTTTATTTTTGAATAAGTTGTTGAGACTTTTTTCGCCTCTAATGCAATTGTTTTGAGACAACTTGTGAAGGTTCGAGAGAGACTTTCTAACATGATCGTTAGCCAAATTTGGTCTATATGAAGATAAAGCAACACTAAGAGATCAACAAATATTGAGCAGATGATCCTAGATGACTCTTGGCGATATTGTGTGGAGTGTCAATTTCGTTGAGCTTGTTTTGAGTATGATTCATTATACTGACATGGACAAGTCTTGCTTGGGAGAGATATATGATGGCATCGATACAATAAATGAGAAAATGATGACAATCATAAATAAGAAAGAACAAGATCTTGAAGGAACTTTCTTCAAACAAGTGCACAAAATTATTGAAGAGAGATGGAATGCAATGACCACCCCGCTACATCTTCTTGCTTTTGCATTGATTCCAAAATATAGTAGTGCTAAGATCCCATAGAAAGATTATAAAGTTGTTGAAGAGTACAAGGTAGCATTTTGTAGACTCTTCTTGATCATGATTTGCAAGATGTAGTCACAAGTGAGTTCATTGATTTTGTACACTCCAATAGTCAAAGTATTGAGACTCTTTGTGATAAGTTCAAGAAGGATGCTCATAGTTGATGGTATTTCCATGGCCAATAATTCGAACACCTATAACCCCTCGCAATCAAAATTTTATCGCAAGTTGAATAAAGTTTTTTAATCTTTGAAGTTTCATTTATAATTTTATTTTTTTTGTTTTTCTCTATCTCTCTACTTTCTCTTCATAGGTTGCTAGTTCATTTGCATCTAAGAGGAATTGATGCATATACTCTTTCATACACTCAATAAAGTCCAATTAGTTGCACTAATAAAGGGTTGAGAACTTAGTGTATGTGCATTCCAACTTGCATTTGCTTTCATCCAAACATAGCTACAAGGAAAGGGACACAAAGTTGTGGGATATGGAGTTTGAGTGTATTGGCTTGGATGCTTCCACTTCCCAGCATCTTGCACTTGAGGAGTTTGAAAGCAAGCGCACTTTAAATGCAAGTGGCAATGGCACTACTTGTGGTTCTTCACATGTTCCTACATCATCCAATGTCAATGTTGATGATGTTAATGATTTAGAAAATCAACATAATGCTGAAAACTAAATGTTAAACTTGATATTATTATTTTAATATTAAACTTGATATTATGCTATGTGGTATTCTAAACTTAATTCTTATTTTCGGGCTGCAAATATAAAAAATATAAATATATCTATAGATGAACCCAACCTGTAATGTCTCTTTTTTCAAAATGCAGCCAAGTTGAAACCCAAAACACCCACCATACATTTTCTGTGGGTTTGGGAATTTTGCACTAAGGAAATGGGATTAAAATTATAATAAAGAGGGCCTCAAGTAAAGTTAAAATATAAAATAAGGTCTCTTATTTTATTTATTTTTACTTTTTCCTCTCAAATATCAATTAAAGGTCATGAAGGAAATTCAAAAAGTTATGTCTCTTGGAGAAAAACCCCATTTAAGAGAGGCCAAGCAAGGAGGAGCCATATTGATCAACCACTCTATTTTATGATATCTACTCCTTGTTGGAGCATTGGACTTTAGTTCAATTAACTTGAGGACAAAAAAACCTCTAGGTTTGGAATTACAGGATGAAAACTCCCTAATTTTCATCATTGAATTAGTGGACGAAAACCCTTGCTTCAAATTTGGAGCAATCTCATCTAGAGATTGTAGATGTGCTTCAAAGTGACAGGCAAATTGGAATTACAATGAAATCTTGTCAAATACACATTGAAGATTATCCTGATAATTCATGATTGTTTACATAATGCTATATTTGTGTGAGTTCTGGCAGCCTTTCATAGTGTCATAACTAAATTGTCTAGAATGGCTCTTACAATGCCCTTGTTGGCATAATAGTCAGCTAGTATATGCATCCATATCTTAAGATAATGGGCAATAAATATTCAGTGTAGCAGATTGTTTCAGCAGATAAATGTGTGACAATATCGGTGGGTTATCATGGGTATTTGGCAGCAGCTTGTAAAACAAATTAAATAAAAAATGGAGACTGATTACTCTAGTAATGTTATGTTGTTCATACATGATTAATATCTACAATCTATATGTATATTGAGGTTTGCCATAATAACACTACACAGTTGGACTACATTATTATGACTAAGAGCATATTGATGTCTGTGATTTTGTACGTCTGTATATTTGTTCCAGCAGACTTGTTTTGAGTCAAACTTTCTTTGGGAATAAAGAGATTTAACTTGGGTCATTTCTACGGTCTAGAACAATAAGCTTATTTTATTAATTTCATTGTCTATAACTACTGTATTTATACTTCTAGTTGTAAAGCAATTAATAGTATCTAATCTAGTTGTGGAGCTAAACCCTGGAAACTGTTGAAGGGATGGGAAATTGGTCAACACATCATTGAATAATCCAGTGGGGATATTACAATAGTATCAAAGCTCAATCTTGCCAGCCTGTGAGATTTCCTTCTTATGCAGTCAAATGGCAAAGTTAGCAGGTATCATCAAAGGGAACTTAGAAAAACTCTAAGTTACCGGTCCTGGTATGGGTTCCGTTTTGGGTTCGCCGGTTCGGTTTGCAGGTTTGATCAAAAATAATTTGGGGGTTGGGTTCGTTTTGGGTTCGTCTGTACAAAAACATATAAAAATAAGAAATATATAGATATTTACAACCTTGAATATATTGATAATACATATTTCCTAATATATTTAATGTATAATTATTAATAATATTTAAAGACCTTATACAATATTATTATATTAATAAAACGAATATATAATATTATAATATAATAAAAAAAAAATTAATGTTAAATTCGTTAGTAATTAACAAATATTTAAATTAACTTTAAAAATTGATTAAAATACATAATAATCTAATATTATTAATGAATATTTAAATTAAAAATTAATTAACATACATTATATTCTAAGAATCTAATCTTATTAATTTTAATATTATTAATATTAACAAATATCATTCGATTGATATGACAAACTGTGTTTAACATCGTGGAAATAACTTTCACTAATTTCCAATAATAATATTATTAACAAATATCTGTGAATGTGTTTTTTGAGGGAGGTAAGATATTGCAGATTATGACTAATGTAAACAGGAGCTCTCGAAGAAGAGTTTGATCAATCTGCAACTACCTACCCTACCTGTGTGTATCTTACATGCATCTGCATCTAGGGTTTTTCAAAAAAAAAATTAAAGATTTTGAAAAATTTTAAACATGACTTAACAAGGTTCGTTAGGGCGTTCGATTTTTTTGCTGGGTTCTTCCTTGGTTCATGCGGATTTGTCTGAGATGAACCCACAACGTGCCATACGTACCGCCAACGAATTTCAGATGGATCGACCCCGAATCTGGACCCAGTACAAACCGAACTGAAATTTGGGCGCATCAGAGGCCAAACCGATAACTTAGGTTCAAAAACTCAGCATCAATTTCCTAAGAACAAAGAAACAAAAACTCTTTTGGAATTTGAGGCAAAACAAGTAAATTTGGAAAGAGAGAAAGAAAGCTTCAAAAGATCCTACAGATAAGTTACAAGTAAGTTTGACCTTATGTTAGATATGATGGAGCAAAGGTTACATATGATGCATAACAATCAGAAAGCACAAAATAATTCAAGAAATCTAACGATCAAAACAGAGGCAAGTTCTTCTAGAGCCAATCACAATAACAATAATAAGCAGAAAATTCATGCACAGAGAATTAGGGTTGGATCTGTTAATAGATCTCTCCATCCTACTTTCATTTAGAGGGAAGAAGTTCTTGTGGGGGAAGCACAAACTTCAATGCAAGATGATATTACTGTCTATTATGCAAAGTATTGAAATCTCCCTCCAGAGATTCAAGAAGCAATGACTCCCATGAATTAGATCTAAGTTACTGGTTCGGTTTTGGGTTCGGGTTTGGGTTCGAGAACCCGGTTCGCCGGTTCGGGATTTTTTTTTTTTTGATTTGGGTTCGATTTGGGTTCGTTTTGGGTTCGGTAATACAAAAACATATAAAAATCAGAAATATATACAGATTTGCAGCAGTAATTAAGTTCAGAATACACCACCATATTAATAGTTAAATAACATAGCAAAAATGAAAAATACACCACCATTTTATACTCAAATCATCAAAGTTCAAACATAAAAATGTAAAGTGTTTACAATCAGCCATTAATAATTAATAATTATTGATCATTGATCAATCTGAGTCATATGGGTCATCAAAAAAAGCAGCATCATCATCATCATTAGATGCTACATTATGTGTAGTACCACAAATAGCATTAGTGGCACTTGCACAAGCACTGCCACTAGCACTGACACTACCACTCTCATGCTCAGCGGTTGCTCCAGGCTCATAGTCATCATCAATATCAAGTGCAGCTAAGTGACTTGTGGAAGCATCCAAGTCAAGCTGCTCTGGCTCAATATCCCACCTCCTTGTGTCTCCTTCTTTGTAGGAAACTTGCTTGTGTGTAAGGAGGTGCAAGTTTGAATGCACATACACCAAGTCCTCTGCCTTTTTCGAATGTAGCCTATTGCATTTTATTGAGTGGATGAAGGAGTATGTGCTCCAATTCCTCTCAGAAGAAAATGAACTAGCAAACTATTAAGACCAAATTAAATAGTTAGGAGTTACAAAATTTAAGTTGATTTAACTAAACAAAAATATTAATTAATAATTTAATATAAATATAAATTTAAAATTAAAATTAAAATTACAAAATATAAAACTTACTTGGGATAAAAAATTTATTGCAATAGGTTGGAGGTGCCTGTATTCTTGCCCATGGAAGTACCACCAACTATGAGCATCCACCCTAACCTTGTCTCGAACAGCATCAAGATTATGATCAACAGTACCAGAGCATGCAAAAGCCATGAACTCAGCCCTCACTCGATCACGTTGGTCACGATCAGTGAAGAGTCTACGAATTGCTGCCTTGTACCCTTGACCCACTTCAACATCCCTATATGGAGCAACTCTTGTTGAAGCAGAAAGTATCTCTGGACTATAATATTTGGGACTCAATGCAAAAGCAAGAAGATGCAACGGAGTGGTCATTTTGTTCCATCTATCAACAATGATTTCTTGTAGCTCTTTGAAGAACTTTTCTTCGGGATCTTCCTCTTTTGCATTGATGATGATTTTCATCTTCTCAATCATTGAGTCGATACCATCATATACTTCACCCAAACAAGGTCTATCCATGTCAGTGTAACGGATCATGCTCAATATGGGCTCAGTGAAACTGACGAGATGCTCAACAAGGTCCCACCAACTATCATCTAGGATCCTTTGCTTGATCCTATTTGCCCTTTCAATGGTAGATTGCCTCCATATGGCCCAATTAGGGCTGATTACCATTGCAGAGAGTGCCTCACGAACCTTTATAAGTTGTCTCAACACAATTGTGTTGGAGGCAAAACGAGTCTCGACAACCTGTTTGAAAATCAAAATTAAAACTAAAATATAATTTAAAATTAACAAAAAATTAAAAAATAAAAAAAATATTGAGAATTAACTTACCTTCAACAACTCCAATTTTGAGAATTGTCTAAATATTCCTTGTGTCATATGGTGGTTGGTGACAAACATTTGAATGTCTTCGCCCTCAGCATACACCTGTTTGATCCATTCAATTTTGGATCCAATTTTTTGTAGCATTAGATTAAGGGAGTGGACAGCACAAGGTGTCCAAAAAATGTGTGGATACTTCTCCTCAACCAATAACCCAGCAGCCCTACAATTTTTGGCATTATCAGTTACAACTTGCACAACATTTTTGTGGCCCACTTCTTCAATAGCTTGGCAAATGATGTTAGCAATAAATGGACCATCCTTCACTTGTCCTTCACAATCCACTACTCTCAAAAACATTGCCCTTTTAGGGGACACAGCAATAACATTGATCAATGGGCGATTTTTTCCATCTTTCCATCCATCAGAAACGATGGTCACCCCTATTTCGATCCACGAATCCCTTATGGGCTTCAAAGAGTCTGCTACATGTTTCACCTCTTTCTCCAATAAGTTGCAACGAACCTTCTCAAAACCTGGGCCCTTATACCCCTTTGGAGCCTCATTAATAGATTTCACCATTTTTTGCCAATATGGTGAACGAACAACATTGAATGCCAATCCATTGGCATAGACACATCTTGCTATGTCTTGATCAACAATCTCTCTTGCCTCATTCTGAAATGAAGCTTCCAACGGTCCCTTAGATCTTTTATTTGAAGAGGGCGTGGTTTGCTCTTGAGGGATGTCCATAAATGGATGGCTTCCTGTAGGTGGAAAATAAGAAGGCGGTGTAGGGGGTTTCATGAAACGAGATCCTTTCTTCAAAGGATGGCTTGTTTTACCACTGGCTGCTCTTTGGTCTGCCTTTTCTTGCTCAGCAATATATTTCAACACTATATTATCTGGAATGCCTTTCTCATCTTCACCTGGACAATTTTTTATGCCTGTTTCAGAGATCCCACACAAGTGCCCTTTCACTCGACTGTATGAGCTCGAATACTGAACATGGCAATGACTACAAATCCAAACATATCCTCCACCACCTGGAAGTTGTTGAACCATTTCTACATATTTCCAAAGGGGAGAGTTTGGGTTTGTTTTGAAACGAGATTGGCTTGAGCCTAAGGAGGTACCGGTTGCCATTGTAATATGGAATACCTAAGGCACAACATATTGAAATTTTGGTATTGATTGATTGAATTTGAAACTAATAGACTTAATTAATTTCAAAAAATGAAAAAATTGAACATGTGTTATAGACATTTAGAGGAATGAAAAGTAAAACAAAACTAAAACTAAAAAACAAAACAAAAGAGTTGAAGTCCATTTGTTTAAAAAAAATGTAAAAAAAATAATCAAAAAACCTACCTCTTTTGAAGAAATCTTGCTCAATGATCTTCTTGGCAACGAATAGGCACTTGCAAGTGCTTAGGAATAGCACAACAGCCAACTTCGAACAATCTACAATCAACCTTCAAGTCTATTCAAGCTTGTGCAAGCAAAAGAGAAAGTTCAGCAATGGAGGCAAAAAATCCTTTTTTTTCATTCACAAATTGGTAAATGACTCACTTTACCTATTTCATGTTTTAGAGGCACATATTAGGGTTGGAAAGAATAAAAAAATATTTAAAAGTCAACAAAGACTTAAAAAACTATTAAAAAAATGCAAATTCGTGCTTTGAAGTCCGCCTGGGCACGAAATTCTACCCGGGTTCGAACCTGGTCAGACCCACAGTCCGGGTTCCGAACCCAGTTCGAACCCACAGTGCAATTTCCGGACCCTGGGCGAACCGGACCCGAATTTCGAACCCGGATCGAACCCAGGCCCCCCAGGGCCGAACCCGGTAACTTAGAATTGGATGAATATGAAAAGAGGCAGAAGTGGATTGAAAGTTGAGCCTAGGCCTCAACCAAGTTAGAATGATCATGAATGAGCTTTGGGTAAGTTGACACTTTCCACTTTTGATGGTTCTAAAAAGTGTACTGCTCGTATGTGGGTGTAGAAGTTAGAGACATATCTATCTCTAAAGCCTATGACTAGGGATGATGCCATCAAATTTGACACCTTACACTTGGAAGGCACAGCACACGAATGGTGGTACCATAGGTTGGTTACCCAAGGTCATAGTTTGATTGACACATATGATAAATTTTGCAAAAGGTTGATTGAAAGGTTTGATAAAAGATCCTAAAGTTCATTTTAGAGAGTTGGCCCAAATGAAGCAAGAGGGAACAGTAGAGAAATATGTGGAGGAATTCCAAAAATTATCTGTAATGGTGCCTAATGTAACAGAAAGAAGGTTAAATGTAACTGAAAGAAGTTTAACCAGTTTGATCCATTGTCTCTACACAAAACTATTAAAAGAGCCCTTGATTTGGAGATTATAATTCCCAAGTATAAATTTCACTCAAAGATTCCATCTTTGAACCAATCAAAGGAAGTTTCATAAAAGGAAGTCTTATGCACAACCATAGAAGAACATACCACCAAAGACAAAGACAAAAGATGAGATCAAAAATGATGTCAGGAGGAAGAGTTTGTGTTTTAATTGTAGAGAACCTTCGGAACCTGGTCATCAGAGGATGGGCAAGGGAAAAATTCATTATATTGAAGTAGTTTCTGATAAAGAGGAAGGAAAAGAGGAACCTGAACCACATTCTACAGTGGAGGAACACTTGCTTCTCTTTCAAAAGCACCAAGATACCATCCTTTCAGATTTCAATCAAGGGACTCTATGTGAAAGCCAAATTTCACTATTCCTTGACATAGAGCTACTCATAACTACATTAATGAAGATTTGGTAGCTGAGAAAGATTTCAACTAAAGACTTTGAAGGACTTGATATGACAGATGCTAACGGATTTATAATCCCCTACAAGAAGAAAATTAGGCAAGTCAACATACTCATAGAGGAGCATAAGGTGTGTGATGCCTTTTATATTGTTGGTTTAGAAAAAACTGATTTAGTTTTGGGTATTCAGTGGTTGTGCTCCCTCGAGGAAATCACTCAAAACTTTCAAACTTTGGAATTTAAATTTCATTATGAAGGGAGGTAACACTCAAGGGACTTCCTAATGGGAAAACCAACCTGATTATCACAAAAAGTATGGAAGTGTCCACCTACAATCAACCAATCATATCTATATGGACTCTTTGCACAAATTGTTTAATTCACAACAAAGTGGTGCAGCAAAAATCAATTGGAGTAAAAAAAGATTTTCAAGAACTTACAAAAACTTCACAAAAGATTTATAGACAATTAGAGAGGCAATTTGAGGAGGTTATATTTTATGATGTCTTTCAACCAAGCACATTAAGTGGATGGGCACACAAATCTCCATAGTTAATTTGGGATCCTGGTAACTCCAAAAAGATTCAGTCAAGTGGAGAAGAAATTTTGGAGTATCCTAGTTGTGATTGCTTGAGGACAAGCAATCTAAGGAAGAGCAGACAATAATGTCCCTTTTTTCAAAATTAAGCCAAATTGAAGGAATTTTGCTATAAGGAAATGGGATTAAAATTATTATAAAGAGGACCTCACATAAAGTTAAATATAAAATAAGGTCTCTTATAATTAAATTTTATTAAAATCATGAAGTTTCCACAGTCCATGACAATATTGTAATAAGAATTTCTGGATTAAAACGGTGTGCCAATTTTTACATCAACATTTCGGATCATACTCCATGATCCATCATCAGGATGCAATGCAGATAGAGAAAAGAGTCCATGAAGAAAAATTGAAGAGTTAGGTCTTTTTAGGGGAAAACTGCATTTAAGAGAGGACAAGCAAGGAGGAGGAGGCATATTGATCAACCATTCTATTTTCTAATTTCTACTCCTTGTTGGAGCATTGGACTTTGGTTCAATTAACTTGAGGAAAAAAAACCTCTAGGTCTGGAATCGGAGGATGAAAACCCCCTGATTTCTATAACTGAATTAGTGGACGAAAATCCCCAATTCAGACTTGGAGAAATCTCAGCCAGAGACTGTAAATGAGCTTCCAAGTGCCAGGAAAATTGGAATGATGATGAAATCTTGTTGAATATACATTGAAGATTATCTTGATAATTCATAACTGTTTCCATATCACTATATTTGTGTGAGATCTGGCAGCCTTTCAGTGTCATAATTAAATTGTCTTGAGCAGCTCTTACACTGCCATTGTTGGCATAACAGGTAGCTAGTATAAGTGTTCATATCTTAAGATGACAGCCAATAAATATTCAGTGTAGCGGATTGCTTCTGTGCATAAATTCATGACAGTTTAGTGGGTTATCACGGGTATTTGGCAACACTTTGCAAAATGAATTAAATCAAAATTGGTGACTGATCGCTCTGGTAATGTTATGCTGTTCGTACATGATTAATATATGTGATCTATATGTATATTAATAGCTGCCATAACAGCACTACACAGTTGGACTGCATTATTACGAATAAAAGCAGATTGACGTCGATGATTTTGTATGTCTGTAATATTTGTTCAAGCAGACTTGTTTTGAGTCAGACTAAAGAGATTTAACTTAGGCTGTCTCTGCAGGCAGGAATAATAAGATTATTTTATTAATTTCATTGTCTATAACTACTATATTTATACTTCCAGTTGTATAGCAATTAATAGTATCCAATCTAGTTGCAGAGCTAAACCCTGGAAACTGTTAAAGGGATTGGAAATTGAGCAGATTATCATTGAATGATCCAGTGGGGCTATTACACAACCCAAAAAGAAAAATTCCAAACCCACAAACCGAGTCTGCAAACCCAAACCAGAACCAGGATCCAAACCAGTACTGGCAACTTCGATTTTTAGAAATACCAATCAAGAAAGGATAAAAAAATCTGGTTCATGTGACAATATCCACAATCACGCAATCCTGATGGAATCAAAATATAGATGACAACAAATACTACCTGTCTATATGTACTTGCAAAACTCTTAAAATTAACAACCGCATAAGTTCAAAAATAAAAAGCCATGGAGGCAATCCCCAACAATGAAAACAAAAACAAAAGACTATAAACAATGCCACAAGTATTTTCAGTAAATATGACTGAGCCTTGCGAGTAGTCTACAATACATATAAGAGACACTATCAACATGTCAGCATTTTAATTTGTCCCTTTCAAGACAACACAAAATGGTGTTTAAGTTATTGCAGCTTTGGGTTTATTCTTCCAGCCTAATCGAAGACATGAAATTGCATATAGCCTTTGGCTATTTATTTCATTGTGATAATTAAGTGAAGGGGCGCTTCACTTGGAAATTATAATATAACATTTAATTATTGTGAATAATTAAATGGGGCCGACCTAAATAATATTTATTATTTATTATGGCCGACTTCCTTAATGTGGCCGACTCATTTAATTATTATTATTATTCCTTAAGGAGGCCGACCTACATGAAGAGACACTTTGTTTTGTATAAATACAAGGTGATGATCTCTCATTTGATCATCAAGTTCATTCATCATATCCGCACTTGAGCAGCAGATCATTATCTTGAGCAGCAGATCATGCTGTAGCAGCAGATCGATCTCAAGGAGTAACATATTCTGTATCTTCGCATCTAGGAGAGGTGCTATTATTCATTGTATCAAATTCGGCCTTGTGTTGGGCCTGAGTTGTAAGCAGATTTCTGCTCTTATTCCTAAATATATAAGAGATATATTTGCTGGATTTTTCCCCTCGAGTAGGAGGGTTTTCCCAGGGTATCTTGTGGTGTTCATTGTCTTATGTGTTGCATTTTCTGATTGCTTTCATTTTTTATCCTAAAACTAACAAATGGAATAGCATGAAAGAATATATCTTTATTCAAATTGGAAGGGAAGCTCCTTCATAACAAAAACTAAAAGCCTAAAACTCTATATAATGGAAATAGCCTGTCTTTATTGTTCTTGTGTATGGGCACTAGACTTATCAGCACTTCTACATAAGATGAGAGATTTTTATGTCTTTTATCTTGAAAGCAAACAACCAATAACAGCTAAACACTCACATTTTCTAACTAAACACAAAGACTTAAAAAGCATGAGTAAAACACAAAAATTGAATTGGATAAGACATGAACACAAGACATTGTGCACTAAATTAGGAGATTTGCCTTGAAAGTTACAAAACCCAAATCAATATCCATTGCAATACAAGGCCTGCTATAACTATTAAACACTATTCAATTCACAAGATCACAAAAACACACTGGTGGGCATAAAATCACTATTAGCTCAAATCTAAGTGCATTTAGCACTCATTTATATATACTTACAATACAAAGCAAGCTCAAAATATAACATTGTCTGAAAAAATTAGGCTAAAATAAATAAATAAGTCTCAAAATAGATTTCTGTTAAAAATATAAAGTCTCAAAATGGACCTTCTAAACTGTTATCTAAAAAGAGCCATCCTCAAAAAATAGATGCAGCTAAAAGAAAAAGTGACTAAAATAGTCAGTTTGACACATCGATGGCTCCTCTGATGATTCTGGCTCTGTAACAATGATTCCAGTGCCTAGGCACTTCACTCTAAAAGCTTGAGATACAGCGTTTTACCATTTTTTAAAACTACAAACTGTTCAAGCTAAAAACTTGCAAAAATGCTCCTTCCAAATTATCTTAAAAACTATTTTCATTGCTCAAGAACCCATATCATCGTGTTTATTTTATGAAGAACATATTTTTTCTTCCAACACCAACAGCATCACTGCCTCTAAGGTGTTTTTCCTCTCTTTTATTTTTCTTGAGTTTCGGACCAAAATTGCACTTTTTGACCTGTTCTACCATTCTCCCCTCTTTGATTATCCACTTTTTGTCCAAAAACAACTATGACGCCCTTCAAGGAGTTTCTGTACATTCTACTTTTGTCTAAAAATGGCTGACACCTTCCAAGGATATTCTGGCCACTTTTTATGTTTAAAATTTTTGGACTAAAATGCTTATGGAGCATGCTTTTCAACATTTTGACCGCTTTTTATGTTTTGAATTTATTGGACTAAAATCGTTATGGATGTTGATGTTTCAGCGTCGGGCCTCTTACTTCCAGCGGCAACAATAAATAAGAAGGAATAAATTAAATGATAGCCTTTGGCTATTTAATTTATTAGAGATCAAATTTATTTTATTATGGGCCAACTTGATAAATTCTATACGAGGCCGACCTCTTGAAGAGCCTCATTGTTTTGTATAAATACAAGGTGATATTCATTCATTGATCATGAAGTTCATTTGTGATAATTCGCATTCCTAAAAGAAGTTCATACTTGAGCGGCAGATCATCTCGTAGCAGCAGAGATCATCTTGCAGCAGCAGCGCATCATCTTGTAGCAGCAGGTCTTCATTCTGTTGCAGCAGACCAATTTCAAGGAGAAGCATATTCATTGTATCTTTGCATCTAAGAGAGGTGCTATTATTCATTGTATCAAATTCGGCCATGTGTTGGGCCTGAGTTGTAAGCAGATTTCCACTCTTAATTCTGCTATATATAAGAGATATAATTGCTGGGTTTTTTCTCCCTCAAGAGGAGGGTTTTCCCAAGGTATCTGTGGTGTTCATTGTCTTATGTGTTGCATTTTCTGATTGCTTTCATGTCTGATCATAAAACCAACATGGTATCAGAGCGGATATAAGAAGATCTAGATCAGATCTATACAAGAAGCACTATCCTCCTTTATTGTTCTCATCTTTAAGGCATCCATCTTATTGTCAAGATGGTGAACTAGGACAAATCTTGAAGGCAAAATATTGCAGATCTGAGGTTACAAATTATCAGACCTAAGGGCAAATCTTGAAAGCGAACTGGGGCAGACCTTTGAAGGTGAAGTTGGCATAGTGCAAATGCTTCATTATCATCATCTAAGTCTTAGTTTGAAGAGACACAATTTCAGGCTATAGATTTTGAGTCTACTTCGACTTCCCTTGTTTGTGTATTCGATGTAAGTGAGGTTCTTGCGAAGGAGATACTCATCAAGATTTAGAGCTCTTGCATCGAGCATGTCATTTGATACAAATTCATGCAATTTGGAGAATTCAAAATTCTGTGTAAAGAGAAATCGAGACTCTTCATTCAAAAAGTTTGTTGAAGATATTCGTGAGATATTCCCAAGTTGATTACCAAGAATCTCAGCTCTTCATGAAGAGATAAGTATTCTTTTTTTTGTTTGAATTCACCATTCTAGGCTGAAATTCAATTTGCTAAGTTGTGCAAATCTGACCTTGGTTATTTGAATCATGTGTATTTAGTTAAAATCGTAGGTTCTCTTGAATAGTGATCATTGGGACAAGATCCTTTGGAGATATCACTATTCCTTGCAAATTATGGAGATCTTTTGAGTGTGACTCTAAGATGAAAAGAGAACTGCAACTTCATTGTGATAGGATGATCACATCGATAACATTCTCCTTTCGCATGGGCTGTGATGGTGCCTAAGAGACCCGATTCTATGTTGTATATGTTGGTTGCATAATGTGTCTAAGAAATCTGAGTTGAGCAAATTGTCTCTTGTTGTGCTGAGAATAGCTCCTTTCGAGAGAAGTAAAAGATGGAAGAAAGATATATCACTATCAATAAAGATAAGTTCTATTACTTCTTTATCTTGATCTTTTGATATTTGCTGCATCTTTCACTTATAGTTTGTGTTTTATAAACTATTACTAATCCTTTAAAATGAAGGATGAGATCGAGCTGCAAAATGGCTGCAACCAAATCACTTAAGAGATAAGTATTTTATAATGTTCATGAATTCTTGTGTAGTTATTAATTCATGCTATAACATTGTTTATATATGCTTCTAGCATTTCTCTTCGAGATAAGTAATCTCTCTCTATAATGCTTCCAGGACGGATCAAGAAGCAATAGGGTGATGAGAGATCGCATAGGGACTATATTGATGGCTGGAGATATCTCTCGAAGAGGAAGTACCTTTCAAGTTGTCATTGTGATCAGCTTCTTCGAAGAGGAAGAATTAACCTTCAGAGGGAGTCTGGCAATTCATCATAAGCAACCTTGGACGAGGAGGTCAGGAGGTTGATGTAAGTACTTGGAGATTCAGAGGGAGTCTACTGAACCAGAAGTGGTTGATGTTCTAGATCCTCATATGAGAGGTTTGATCGATACTTGTTGAGCTTGGGCTTCTCCAAGAATGATGCTAATTCAAACCTGCACTTCAAGGTAATTGATGGCGAAGCATTGATCTTGGTTCTCTATGTTGATGTTCTATTTCTTACTGGTGAAGATTACATCATTATCAAATGTAAGAAGGAGCTAGCTTCTGGATTTGAAATGAAGGATCTTAAGTACATGCATTACTTCCTTGGTTTAGAAGTGTGGCAAAAGCCTAATGAGTTTATTCTAAGTCAAGGGAAGTATACAATAGACATCTTGAAGAGATTTGGTATGATGGATTGCAAATCCATGTCTACACCTATGGAAACCAAATCTAAAGAAGTTAAAGGAGGTTGCAGCTAGTTAAGATCTAGTGGATCCTACCATGTACAGGTAACTGATTGGATCCTTGATGTATCTAGTCAATATTAGACCAGATATTTGCTATGCAATGAGTGCACTTAGTCAGTTCATGTGTGAACCAAGGCAAATACATCTAGTTGCAGCTTGCGTGGCACAGTTGGGTATGGCTTGAGATACACTTCTGGTGTAGACTTGAAGTTGCATAAATATACTGATTTCGATTGGGCAGTGTGTGTCACTGATTGGAAGAGTACCTCTGGATGTTGTTTCAGTTGAAGTCTGCGATGATATCCTGGTGTAGCAGGAAGTCGTCTTCTATGGCACTGAGTACAGCAGAGGCCAAGTTCATTACAACTTGTGTGGCAGCTCGAGAAGCAGTGTGGCTTCGAAAGCTTCTTGCAGGATTGTTTGGACAATCATTGGAGCCGACTGTCATCCTTTGTGATAATCAAAGCTTTGAGAAGCTTTCTGTCATTCTGGTGTTTCATGACAGAACCAAGCATACCACTATATCAGAGATATGGTATTGAAGAAAGCAATTCAGTTGAGGTATATCAGCACTGATGAGCAGATGGCAGTCATTCTCACCAAGCATCTCTTCAGGATAATGTTTGTGTACCTTCGAGACAAGCTTGATATAGTGGGGAATGAAGCCCTAGCTAAGAGGGAGTCTCAGTATCAGTGATCCTCTTTAATGAGTTCTTCTCCGTGAGAGAAGTTTGAGGTGAAATCCCTTGTTAATGAGTTCTTCTCTGTAAGAGAAGTTCGAGGTGAAATCCCTTGATTCCACCCTCTAGGAGAGCCATGGTGGATGTCATGTGTGTGACTCCATGACAACATCACGTGAGGGAGTTCGTGATGATTTACTTGTACTTGTGTTTCACCCTCTGGGAGAGCCATGGTGAAAGTCACAGTGAGGTGACAACATCACATTGAGTGATGAGCACTTGTACATACCATCTATGGAGGTAGCCATGATGGTTGATATCACGATGAGGTGATATCTGATATCACAATGAGGTGATATGCTTTCACGATGAGGTGACAAGCTCTGTTCTTATATGGATGTAGCCATGTTGATTAACATCACTATGAGGTGATACATTTTGTACAGCTAGAAGTATTCCTCCCTAGCTGAGAGGGAGTGTTGATGTTTCAGCATCGGGCGTCTTACTTCCAACGGCAACAATAAATAAGAAGGAATAAATTAAATGATAGCCTTTGGCTATTTAATTTATTAGAGATCAAATTTATTTTATTATGGGCCGACTTGATAAATTCTATATGAGGCCGACCTCTTGAAGAGCCTCATTGTTTTGTATAAATACAAGGTGATATTCATTCATTGATCATGAAGTTCATTTGTGATAATTCGCATTCCTAGAAGCTAAGTTACCGGAATCGGCCCTTTACCCTGCCGATTCCAAGTACAGGTACGTCTGCAAACGGATACTTCCCCGAATCACTACTAAATCAAACAAGGTACAGTATTTTTGCGTCTAAAACGCATCTGGGTTTTTCTTACCATTTTTACATGGCGTGGTGTTTTTTCAGAGTTTTCGAAGCGTTTTTCAAGGATCTTGAAACTTTTTGCAACGTTTTCGTGTGAAATTTTAGCTAAAAAAACCTAAACACATTTATTTCTCTTTTCACAACAACATTTATTTCTCTTCGTCGTTTTTGTCTTGTTTTCTTCTGTGCGAAAACCCCAAGGCGATTTTATTCCGATTCAGGCCCTTTCGTCGGTCTTCCAGGTTGCAGGCAGTTGCAAACCTTGAGGCACGGTTGTGGGTATCACCAACGACATTCCTCCCGCCATCTCCCGACTGCGTGTTTTCTCCATGTATTTTTTCAACTATTTCTTTCATTTTTTCTTTTAAATCTTTTCTAAGCATAAAGTATGCATTATACTAGTTTATAAAATTATTATTATATTACTGTTTATAAATTTATTATTTTTATTATACATTTATAATTTTTAATTTTTAATTTATAATAGGTCCTATTATATCACCTACGTATCATTTTATAATATTATTATTAATTTATTTAATAACATAATATTATATAATATTAAATTTTAATTATAATTTTTATATAGTATTATAATATGATTAGTATTATAAATTTATGATAGTTTAAAATTTTTAATTAATATTATAAAATAATAAATTTATAATATTATTATATAATAATTGTACTAATTTTTTATGTACGGACGTACCCAAACGTACCCACCCCCCAAAAAAAAATTGTCATATCAACCTACCGTACCCGTACCCGTACCCATGTACCTATACCTGATTCGGCAACTTAGCCTAGAAGAAGTTCATACTTGAGCGGCAGATCATCTTGTAGCAGCAGAGATCATCTTGCAGCAGCAGCGCATCATCTTGTAGCAACAGTGAATCATCATCTTGCAGCAGCAGGTCTTCATTCTGTTGCAGCAGACCGATTTCAAGGAGAAGCATATTCATTTATCTTTGCATCTAGGAGAGGTGCTATTATTCATTGTATCAAATTCGGCCATGTGCTGGGCCTGAGTTGTAAGCAGATTTCTGCTCTTAATTCTGCTATATATAAGAGATATAATTGCTGGGTTTTTTCTCCCTCAAGAGGAGGGTTTTCCCAGGGTATCTGTGGTGTTCATTGTCTTATGTGTTGCATTTTCTGATTGCTTTCATGTCTGATCATAAAACCAACAATGGAGTGTGCTTTTGGAAATTTTAGCCACTTTATGTTTTGAAACTTTTGGTCAAAAACACTTTTGGAATACATTTTTGGACATTTTGGCCACTTTATACATGACACACTCCAAAGCACTGGATCTCATATTTCATGCCTTATAACATGTTTGCACCTTCTTTCACATCCAAGGTTCATTCTTCATCTCATCAAATGCATTGAAAAGCTCCTTCAGCTATGTAAAGACATTGATTTGAGTGTGAAAGTGTGACATTCTTGACCATGACAAGTAAGGATTTGCCAATGATTCACAAGACAAGAAATGGCTTCTTTTGACTCACAAAATGACTCCATATAAAAAAATTGTACAACATACCAACTGCAAACCTTGTATACGCAATGCAATTATAACTAGTTGATATGGGAATATGATATGGTCCATACAATGCATAATAAGTGGCATCTCATGCAACAAAGGGTGGTTCAAGTAGTGTTGTATAATGTCATGGGGCAAACTACATTACCATAAAAGGGCACCTATGAAATCATAACACATGATTATATCCAGTTATTATCAATAGACAGCAGAAAAATAATACCCTAACTACACACTTCAAGGTTTCTTCTTGCTAAGATACATTAAAGATCTAAACACAAGACACATATAATCTAGTGAAAATCACCCTAAATCAACTTGATGGCATAATACAACTTGGAGGAAAGGCAAATTCTACAAGCAAATCCCATCAGACACTAGTCAGAAGCACATAAGAAATATAGAAAAGGAAGAAAGTTGCAAACATATGGAGGAAAAAACTGAAGAATGAGAACACACAAGTCAATCCACTCATCTAAATCCAGCACTTGCTTATAAGAACAAAAGAATTGCATTATTGTGCAATTAAATGAACCTAAATGATCTCGAAAATGCATGGACAACCAAGTTTTCAAAGCCATTAGTTATAGTTGATGGACATTGTAAGCCAATAAAATTACGAAAGGAGTTTTGATTAAGGTTACAGGTCTGACATTCTCAACAACAAACTAGACACCCCAATGTGGACTGGAATACAAATCACACAGAATCTGACAAGCAGATTATCTTCTAAATTAAGATCATATACAGTAATTTCTCTTTAAGGTCAACTCTCTCTCTCTCTTTTCATACTTACATGGATAAACAAGAGAAATTAAATAAACCAACCTGGTCTGCAACAACCTCCACAAGCTCCAATTCATGAAGATGCCACCTACGGGCACTGTCTGAGGGCAGCATCAGGACCATCAGTGCATACTGTCTCTTTGAAGGCTCGGGCCAATCATTCATATGAAAATTTGAGAGATGCAAAAGAGGAACACGGACTGCAACTACATCCCCTGTCATGTACTTCCCTGTCCGTGGCCGAATCATTGCTATTGGACTAGTTGGAGGAATCCCTATTGCTCTATTAGTACTAAATACTTGGTTAATATTAGGGTGTTTAATGGGAACAGTATATGCCATATGATTTTGCTGGCGAAGAGTGTGGGATAGCTGAAGCTCCAAGCCAGTTCGAGTTGGCATCCACAAAGCACATTCCTCCAAAGCTAGAGTTCTACCTAGTTCAACCAGAGTGGTGTTTAAAATAGTATGTCTGTCCAAGGTACTTCTGATCTCATGAGTAAGCATTCTCACATGCCTTCCAGTTTCTTCCTGAGTTCGAATAATACCCATCTCCCTGTCAAGTTCTGCAGCCTTGTTTTTCAAAAACAGCTCACGGGTTTTCACACTTAACAGATCTGGTATGATATGTACAAGCATGAGTGCCGTTGCACAGGATACAACAGCAGTGCATACTTTAGCTATAGTCATTACCACTGCTACTGTTTTTGAGTGCATGCTAAACGTCCACAGGTTGATCAGATGGGTTGCTCCGCAAAGCACAATGAATGCACCAAATTGCACTAACACCCATCTATAGGGAAAAACTGCTGATTTCTTCACGAAATAAATAAGCTCGAGTGGAATTGAAAAATATGCAAGTGCAATGAAGAAGTCAGATATGTACTGATATTTCATCAGCAGATCATCTGCTGACCAAGGTGGATCAATGCAGTTACACAAATCCATCATGATCTTATTCTATTAACAAGTTTGACTTGCTTTCACGTGCCTGCACCACAAGAGGACAGAAATGCACCAAATTTAGCCTATTACAAGATACAAGTATCACAAAAAACATTAATTCTACTTAAATAGTTATCACAGGAAGCTTTCCTTTAATTCTTCTGTCTAATAACATAGCTATCAATAGAATAAATGCATAAAATTTTGCTAAAGAGCTAAAAGCATTGTTTACAAGAGTAAAAACCATATGCATGTAACACAAGAACACACACCTCTAACTTTAGACTAAAAATACTAAAAGATAAATGAAACACAAAACACATTATTTCAAGAAAACATTGATCCTGGCAACATTTCCTTTGATTCTTTTCACCAACAACAATGCTATCACCAACAGAACCACTTAAAAATTCAATAAAGAGATAAAACCATCATGTATAACTATCAGTATTGTGGTTAGTACTCCTCATTGTGGAGTAATGGGTGAGGTTAGACTTGAATTAGGGCTTGGAACAGCATAAATGAAAAAGATCAAAAGAGTCCAAAAGGGTGACATGAGGGTCTGCCTATCCATCAACAGATAAAGGTACAGGTCAAGGCACCTAATTAATTCTGCCTATCCATCAGGAGACATTAATAGTTTTCAAGCACTTTCCAAAATGCTGCTTTAACCATCAAGAAAGACTCTTGCAAATTAAAATCCATCCATTGACCTTGTTCTTCTTTTGGAAGAAATGGATCTCATATTAGACCAATAAACCTGGGAGTGACATTGGCTGAACAACAAAGTTGCATGGAAAATCTTCAACTCTAGAGACTTAAATGGCTCACATCTAGCCCTTTGCTGAGACAAATGATCTCAATCTTTACAAAAACAAGCAATTTGTGTTTCATAGCCAAATCCTGCTTAAAGATTCTTCAACTTTTCTATGCTGAGCGATGAAATGTTCTTGTGAAAGATTCCATTGCATCTTGTATTCACCTTATCTTGAGCTGTATAATAATCAGATTACATCAGAAACATGCTAAATGTGCATCACAAGCAATAGAATCTGCTGAAGATATGGAAGCAAGATATTTTTCACTACAAAAATATACAAACATCCTTTACAGCCTTATGAGACAGACCAATGGATTACACCAAGAGATAATAACACCTTCACACTAACGTACACAGCATGAACCAAATAACTTACTCAACCACAAAGCTACCTCAAAAATATAGTTGCATACTAATCAATATCCCAAACCTTTTTGCAAAGGTAAGAAGCCAAGAAAACCGTAAGCTGCAAGTACATGGATAGTTCCAGATGAGCAACAGTTTAACAGAACCGTGTCAACAACCATATGGTTAGTTTCACACTGACTACATGCCACTCATCAAAAGGCATACTACCATAACCCAACTAAAAGCAAGAAGAGGGCATGCTAAAGAACACCTTAACTACTAATAGTTGATATGCATGCTTTACTCTTGTCCATGAACAGCTGAATTTATGAAATAGATGACAGGAAGTTGGAAGCTTAGAAGTTACAACTGGGGCTAGGGATTTATAATCTACCATTTGTGTAATCTGACAAGAACTCAAGTTACTTCTTACTTACAGATCATCAAAATGATTATAGACGAGAATTGTCTATATCAACCATGCTTAGGAAGTACTTCTACTGTCTACAGAGCAACTCTTAGTCACTGCACATTCTAGTGGCTTGAAAGAGTTTACAACCATAAAAAGCTCTTTTCTAGATAGTTTGGGGCTATATGTGGTGATTGCCGTACCTAAGGAAAATCTAGCTTTTGTTTCCAATATTTTACTGCATATCATGTCATTGCCACATGTGACATTTCATGTTTGTAGTTTGTATTTTGAAAGGGTGTGTACCTATGTTCTAGAGTGTCTCCAGAACAGGGACAGCAGGGGATGGCTGTCTAGAAATTATAATATATATACATATAGGAAAACTTTTACATGTAGAGCTAAACATGACATCAAGGTTTAAATTTAGGTATCACATAAAGAATCAAATTCGAGATTCAATGTTGAATGTTCATCAATTCAAGTATAGCAACTCATCTGAACCATCAATATTGAAATGGGCCTCTAACTCTTAGTCACTCCCTGTCAAATTGTAGTTTGTGACTCATCCAGTGGGAACCCAACCAATCCCTCTTCCACCTCCTCCAATAGGAGGGTTTAGGGTCTGACAAGAAAACACTTTTCTTCTTTTTTCATGTTTAACTTTTTTCATTAAAAAAAAGCAAGACATTGTTGGGACATCTGGTCATTCCCAGATTGCTCCAGGGACATCTACTGTTACAGAGCTGCATGCCTGATTTGGTGACTCCGTGGGGGCATCCCTTGTTGTTCCCATGTCCTATAAACATCACTAGAGACAAGGACATGGAGAGCTGAGATAAAATGAGGGGAGCTATCAAACTGCATAGGACATTTATTATTTAACAAATTTCAAGTCTCCAGGTGAATTGAACTGCAGAATTACTTCTCCCATTGTCATTACCTTTGTCAGCCATTTTCTCGAACTAGAGAAAATAAATGGATATTACTATTAATACACTATTGTTTTGCAGCCAATTACTCTAATCTTTTTGTGATATTGTATCTTAGCAAAGCAAAATAAAAGATCAATATAGGCTTTTGATGCTGTCAATTGTTGGGACAGTCGTTGGAAGGGTGAAACGTTATTCTCAAATAATTGAGTGAAACAGCCAAAAGAAAGTTAATATCAGTACATGGAACTGAAACGTTTCCAATTCCAACAAAGTGCAGCTTCAGTTAGATTTTAAGCATGGTCATTACACAATTCCCAAGTTTGACTTTACTCTCCAAGAAAGCAGAGTCAACTATTTGCCAAGATTACTCTCAATCTTCACCTTGTTTTCAAGCCCATGTCGCACAAGTCTACTTTATGGATATAAAAAATAACATAATAACATGTATTCAATATATTGATAATGTGCATTCATAGACTATTGATAACTTATATAAAATTATAAATATTAATGATGATGTATTTCATAGAAACAATCTTCTAAACAAGTGGGCACATTTTGATAGCCCCTAAGGACCATTTTTGCCACACAGACATTAAAAATTTAGAAGTCATCTCGTCTTATATTTATTGCTTAATAAACGTATCTATATGTTTATTTTGGTTTCTAATTAGTAAACTTGCATGGAAGGTGAACTATGTCTTATATCAAAAAAAAATTAAAAAACATTTCATGTTTCCTAACTTTTCTTTCACATTTTAACAAGTATTTGCAAAGTAAGAGTTGTACTCTTACTCTTTAGCTTCACTGAGTCATTGCCAAGTCCAAGTCATGTGACTTTGATTTAAGTAAATTAAATTAATATGATATTTCCAACCAAATTAAGCAACAATGCAAAAACTAGTCTTTAAAATTAAAAATGAAGAAGATTGGGACTCAGCCAAAATAGATAAAGGACGCCCATAAGGTATAAAGTAACCTACTTAAATCACATTTTTTCCAACCAGGATAATTTCCATATATAACAACCATAGTAGCCATGTTCTTCAAGAAAATATGCCAAAGAACGTATTTTATTTAGTAGATAAAATCAGGAAAAACTCGCAAGTACTCATGGCTTTGCAAGTTTCTCATGCCTGTTCAAACTGCCTAGCCATTTTTCTGTCTAGCATGCAAAAAACAGGGAAAATCTTAATCAATTCAAAAAAGGGGAATAACTCATGAATTATTCAGTGACTCAGGTTTACCTCGAAATTTATTCAATAATTAGGAATTAAATAGTAATTTATTCAAGAACTCGCAAGTTATTTCCAAGTTTTTGAAAAAAAAAAATCTATTTCTTTTTGGCATAATATCTATCAATTGTTTTTCTACTTTTTGGAATATTTCTAACCTCTTCTAGTTTTCCAAGATTTTCCCAATTTAAAACCCAGTTATTGAATTTCATTTACACTTTTGCTACACCATGTCAATGTTGTGCAAACAGAATGCTACTATGGTTTATATATAACTTCCATCATAAGGAAGTTTGAATTTAAGGAAATAAAAATAGATAATAAAAGTCGATTAAGGTTAGAAAAAGATTGGGTCAACATTGATCCACTCTTTTTCTTAAAAACGAATGTCTGAAAAACAGAAAAACTTGGTTTCTATTTTTGATTTGGAGGTTTTTTGCTACTATTATAACAATCTATTGATGCCATTTTTTAGGCAAACATAAAGAGGATTACATATTTTGGCAATGGTCTCTCAAGGACACTTCTCTCCAGCTTACTGATTTTACTTTACACATTTATGCAAACCTGTTTTGTTTACAATTTGAGCTGTCTAGGAAATTAGAAAGATGGTCTAAGGTTGGTTGCAGCATTATCATTGTTTCCTAACAAGAGCTTAAAGCCAAGAAAGACACTTTGCAACAACGGTGTTGGACCTGTCCCAGCTCAAGAAGCTTCAAGATAATCAGAACATCTAACTCACCCAAATGAGCACACCAATGATAATGATTGAAACAGTCACACTCCAAAATCTCACGGATGAATGGTGTAAGATTTTAACTATGCATGAAACAATAGGCTGCTTTGTTGTATTCCTAAACAAATAACAGAAAAAGGAATGCAGGAATATATTGAACAACAAACCAGTATGCAAAGAGGGCAAGCACCTGCTTACAGGAGAAGGACTGTACCTATAAATCCAACTGTAACACAAAAGCACTCACAGGATAACGGCTCTTTGTATTGCATTAACAAAATATGTTTGATAGAGATAAGAGATACAGCCTTTAGGCTTTCTACTATTACATACTCAATGGAAAAGAAAATCGTAACTAACCCATGGCTAACTCATGGACTAACTCTTCATGTTTACAAGGCAGACAAAATATTACTTGAATAATAACTAGAACTAAGGGCTAGGAAATGGTAAATACATATGTATAATACTATGTTGTGCTTAGGTACACAAAATGCTCTTCAAAGCTTTTGTACTGCAAATAGATCATAGTGTTAATTATTCAAGTTGCCATAAGGGCATTCTTATAGTTATCATAACAGAAATCCTCTAAAAACTTGATAAGTTAGATGACACACATATAAGAAGTTTACAGAGAACATAGAATAACTACCATCAGCTTCAAGCATTTCAAGACAACCATAACATCTCTAGCTTTGGATTGCAGTGTAGATTAAAGGATGGCATATTTAAAAAGCCTGCTAGAATATAAACAACTATCCTGTCCAGCAACATTCCAGTACATCTCCATTTTGGTTTCTATATAATATTGTAACGAAGGTACTTTCTTCTACCCTTCAATAATCTCCTATTGGAAATCATAATATACTTAGTTGGCAGCTAAATGCCAGCAAAAGCTAGCATACAAGCTGTGAGTTAGTTCGCTCCTTTGTCTTCCTGCAACATCAAAGCATCCTAACAAGACAAGTAAAGAAGTTTTTTAAAAAGCATCTGCCAAACAAAACCTCAGTAAACCGGCCTTCAAGTCTGCAAACCTCAATGAATTAGATCAGGTGTGGATGATGGCACAATTTCCCACAAACCCAAGGAAACAATCCTACAATTATTCTGACAGAAAAATAACATAAGTGAAGTAAGAGAATCTTCACTAAAGTCTGAGGATGAGGTCAACATTACAGACATGAACTGATAAATATAAATGATTTTGTGCCTCTGCTACAGTTGAAGAAACAGACAATTATAGTATTTTTTAGAAATGTTAACCTCAGTACTATGCATTCTTTGAGCTGTAAGTTCCCTTGATGATGTGTTAGTATCCTCCATATCTTTAATACTAGCGTTGATAGATCTATATTTTAACTTAATCATAGACAAATGCAAGTAGACTGGCTGTCACTGCAGGTATCCTGTCCTGCCAGGGTTTGCTCATTTGCAATGTCAACAGTATGCCACTCCCTAGTAACAATCTCCCCCCACATCAACAAATTAGAGACAAGGGGACTAATGGGGAATTGTAGACTCCAATTCACTTTCAACCTTGAGTAGTGCTCAGCAGGCTGTAGTAAGTTCATATGTTCATCAATCTGATAGCAAATAAAAGGCAGGTAAGGTCATTGCTCTGATAGCAAATACGAGGTAAGTGACTCCCCCGCTTACTTTCATATGTCATGCTCCCTGGGAACAGCATCACTCATGACGGTTCTGACCACAGGCTGAAGCCTCCGACCTACTCTCTTCTCCTTAAAACTGTGTCCACATTAAATAACAATTCTAGCACTACAGAAATCTCCTCTGCATTGCAGTTACTTCAATTCACTTTATCTAGTAGGTCGTGTTCTGCAAGAAAAGTGTTGGTAAGGTGAAAGACCATGATGATGACCCAAGTTCAACCCCTGCTTAGCATGCTCCCCATTTTATAACAGCCATGTCAGTGCAGGCCAAAATCCAGACAGTGCTAGGTTTAAGTCCCAGGCATATGGAACTTGGCAGAGTATATAATCCTCAGACAAACATTCTCAGCTAGATGGTGTTCTCCGCTCGATAGTGCATTCTTCAAAGGATGTGAGTGTGTGGATGTGAATGTTTATCACTCTACCAAAGGAAAAATCAAAAAAGAAATCGCTTATGCTCTATCTGAAAATTCAGACTCATTTCCTTATGTTGGTAGAAGCATTTCTTTGAGAAAGCTATAACACCTCCATATCAGTTCCCATTTTTTTAACAAAAAGTGCTTGGTGGATTATAATAATGTTAAATTTCCAAATCTTCCAAAGAATCACGTTGAAGAAAGAAGCTTCTGGAAAAAACTGTATGAGAAAAGAAATGAATAAGTCCTCTGGTTGTTTTTATAAATCAGATTAATGTACACCCTTCTGACTGCATATTTGGGTTATCAGTCCTTCCACTTCAACCTTTCCCACATCTGACTTTTATACATATTACAGCGCCCTTTCACCAAACATACCTGGGAATTTCCCCTCAGTTTCAATCACCCCTTCTCTCTACACTACTGCCAACCCTCCTTCAATGAGCCACCAAACTAACGACTAATATGCATGACTTGACTTCTGGGGGGGATCTCTTCACAAATTAGCATCAACTATACATCTACATAACAAAGAAAACAATTAAAAACCACTCTTTTAGCCATATGTACATTCGGTCTCCCAAGGACCGAGCACACGAACTGTAGGTGCTCATCACACCAAGGCTACCTTCACATCGTAAGGCATAATCCAGTTGGGTATTCAATATTCTCATCAACATTCGCAATTAAAGTACATGTTCAGAAAATCGAGCTCAAATGTTTAAATCGACTACTCAAAGGTTTCATCAACATTCGCAAATAAGGGGCTCCTGCTGAAAACCACGATTAAAGAAATCGACTTTTTGGGCTTAAATTCATGGTGACTAATAGGAAAACAATTACAAATTCAACGGACGTGGACTGGAATACCTGTAATAGCATATGCTCTGAAAACGCCAAGCATTATTGCCGAGATGATTGTATATCCCATCAGCCGAACCTAGATCACCTCCTTAACACATTTCCCCTGTTAATTACAGCAGCAAACGAAAAAGAAAATGTGAAACAACACAGATGAAATGAAATTGATTGAGGAGGTGTAAAAAGAGAAATCTGCGCGAAATATTCGATCAAAGTGAGCAATTATTGATTCTCTCACATTCCTCCACCAGTGGGAATCGTTTTTCCATTCAATAGATTATGGGCATGATTTTTTTGGTCTGTGGTTGTCCTTTCTTCGACCAGCAATAGGATGAGTTGAATCCAAGACGTTTAAAAGAAAGGTAAAAGAAACGGGTACAAAGGAACTCGAAGAAAGAAACGAGGAATGGGGGAATGTTGGATTGAACTCGCTGTTTAAGATTCGCTAACTTGTCAGCATTGAGCCAAAGTGGTAGGTTTTGCTATAGTTAGAAAAAAACGAAACGGGTTCTAACGAGTGGTAATAAATGAGGGAGGTAAGAAATGAGGGAGGCCTGAGAGATGCTGTGGCATTCACCAATCCTGTTGGAGTAAGTCCTCCGATCTGTTTTGGGTTCCCGATTCATATTTCTTTTTCTTCTTTTTCTCTATCCAACATTAAGGGAATTATTCTTTTTTTTTCCAACTTGACAGTCTATGCTGTTTCATTTTCCAACTTTACATTATTATGCTGTTTTATTTTCCAACTTGACCCAAAATAACTGTTCTCAAGGGCTGCTGTAACTCTATTGTGACTTTTACTGATTTCTTATTGGTGAGTATTAAATGCCTTAAACAGGGGTACAAATTATTGTACAAAAATGTATTTTTTTAAGAAAACCAGTCTACATTTGATGATTGATACTTGGAATAATGGCTGTTTTCTTTGACAAAACTGCATATGAAAAACGGCATTATTGGTATCTTAGAAGTTTTAAACACTTAGTACATTTACGGTCCTAAAGACTGGATGTACATTGCAGAAGTTACCTTATTCTAAGAAGAAAAAATAAGTTCACTCTCTTCCATACCATTAATCATGTAAGCTGAAAAAAACCTTGACAAACTATCCACTGCAATAAAGGTAGGCATATGTACATTCAATAGCCACTTACCCCACTATCCTCTCCTTCTAAGTGAGCCATCAACTTGCCCTTGTTGTTCTCTCCCTTACAAACTTAATACCTTCTATTTCCATCAATTTGATTGTGTGGCTATTGTTTTTAATTTTAAACTTCGATGAAAATTAGATTTAATGGTAAGAACAAATTCTTATGAAATGCATTATCTTCTTTCTAAGTGTATGATCATAAGATGGTTTGAAGAAGAAAAAGAATTGAGCAAACTTTTCATTGAATTTGAGAAAAATGAAACCCTTCTTGCTTTCTCAACCACATATATTCATCTATAGCAAGTTATAGTTGTTATTGAAAACAAACGGTTTCAAGTGTACAAAGGCAAGGGTGATCAAATAAGAGCTAGGCTTAATTAAATTAAATATGGTGACAAAGGGAACTAAATTATTCCTTTGATTCCTTTGACATTGTTGTCACGCAAGACCCTCAACCCTCATCAGCACCTCTTAACCTCTCTGGCGACGCCCTCACTGACAACTTAAGCTTTTGGTGTAGTGGCAAACAATTTGTGTTAACAAATTGGCGACTTTGCTAGGGAGGGTTTGACTCTCACTCTTGACACTCTTTCTGCCTTGTGGCTGATTGTGTCCATTCGGACCTCTCGGTTGGGGGTGGTAAACTATTATCACGCAGAACCCTCAACCCTCATCAACACCCCTTAACCTCTCTGGGGGTGCCCTCACTAATAGCTTAGGCTTTTGGTGTAGTGGAGTTGATTTGTGTTAACAGACATAAGCATAAACAAGAAAGGTGTCCTCTCTAATTGACATGGACAATTAGCTTCATAGTAATAATGAGGAAATCAAGAATATCTACTATAACCTATTTTCAAACCCCCTAGGTCTAATGTTATTAAAGAGGAAATCAAAGTTGTTGTAGGGACTTGTTAGAACCCAAAAATTCCATAAAAGCCTAAGTGATTTCCATTATTTTCCTTTTAAACCTTAAGGTTTTTTCCCATTTGGACCTAATATTTTTCACTATCTTTTTCGTGAAAATGCATTCTACCCCCATCAAAAATATTCAAACATATATATTCCTTACACCATTGCCTTAATCTTCAAATTTTGCATCACTTACCGCCTTACCGCGGCCTCCCACAATGGGCTCGCGGTGTGGCGATAGCGGCTAAAGGAATGGGCGTGAAGTGTTTACCGCGCTACCGCGCGCGGTCAATGATAGCACAGTAAACTGTTAAGCACCAACAACGAGAACATGGTAAGCGGTTAGCGATTACCACTATACCGCACACAGTTAATACAAAGACCGCGGTGCCTGTGGTAAACTGTTGGGAGATGCGGCTAACGGTTACCACGGTACCGCCGATGGCAAATACCAAGACTGCGATATAGCGGTAGGCGAGGAGGGAAGCAACGAACAGTTACCGTGCAACCGTGCGCGGTTAGTATGGTCACCACGGTAGTGTAGTGGACAGTTAATGAACGGGTCGAAGCAGTC
This sequence comes from Sequoiadendron giganteum, assembly GCA_007115665.2. NCBI lineage: Eukaryota > Viridiplantae > Streptophyta > Pinopsida > Cupressales > Cupressaceae > Sequoiadendron > Sequoiadendron giganteum. The sequence goes on along the minus strand of CM021105.1, from coordinate 410,758,648 downwards.
AGCGATCAAGCACCGCGATACCGCGGGTGGGTAGGTTAAAGCCCGCGGTAACGCAGTAAAGCAGGGGAAGCCTCGGGAAAAGTATTAAGGAGATAAAATTTAAATCAAAGGTGAACTATGTAAAAGATATTTGATTTGTCAATAAGGCAATAATTAAATATTTTTGTTATGTCAAAGAATGTAAACGGATGTAACTGTAATATGAAGGGTCACGACCCTTGAAGTATGTTGTATAAATATTTTTAAAAATCAGTTGCAGAAAGGGGGGAGAGGTTAGAGGTGAGAGGAGGAATGAGATTTTTCCCAGTAGGGGACTGGGAATGCAAATAATGTACAGACTTTCTATGAAAAAGATCAATGGAGAGATTATTTTGAATTGCTGAAACTTTCCTATTGTTAATTGTTGTGTTGCAATAATATATATTTCTTATTTAATTGTCTCCAACTTGAAGTCCTTTGATCATTTAAATCAATAAATCAAGCATATGTTTGATTCATTTGTGTGATTTTTATTTGCTGGTATCTGCAAGCCAGAATTAAATTCCTTCGAGTAAATCACAGTGATTTAGGATTTCTTTTGAATTGTTGAAGTAGAATTTGATAAGAAAACATTTTAGCCTTATTTATGCAAGTCATAAATCAATGAGGTTTTATGCCGGTCATATAGTTTCATTTTTTAAAGTGCCTAGCAATTTGAATTATGACAGAGAGGGAAATACATTCAATTCTTAATATTCTTGACTCCATTGCCCATGTGGACAAAAGGCACTGATCTGCCTCAACCCAGAGATAGAATTTCATATCAAACAATTCATTCAAATCTTTCATTTGTGCAGTAGGAGTAGGAGTTGTTGTAGTATATTTTTCTATCCACCACCCTTGCCATTGTGGGTAGATTATTGCATCAGGAAGTTCATTTTAAATCTGCATCATTCATTAGGTTCACCCGCCTAAGTCTAGTAGAGCCTGAAGAGCAGAAGGTACAATTGCATCAATTGTCCTTGTACATTGGCCAAAAGTGTTGTAAGAGCTTGGCAAACTCTTCTGGTTAAAGCTTGCATTTTTGAGACCCAACAGGACTTACACCCACAACAAAGTTCCTAAGAACTATCAACATTTGGATCATTTTTTTAGAATGGAAGAGTTCAAAAAGGTGCTCCACTTCATGGCCAAAGAGAAAAGGAAAAAGAAGTAGGGTACGCGGAAACACTTCCTACACTAATATTCTAAGGAGAGTGTTGTGCAAATTTCAATCTTATTACAAAAAGAAACATATTTAAATAGAAAGTAACTAATAAATACCATAACACATATGTACGTGGGAAAACCCTTTTGAGAGAAAAACCCCACACTCTAAAGCAACTCAATATATTATTCAATAAATCATTATTACAATACACTTGTAGAGCAAGCCTTCACAAAAGTATCACCAACCAAAGATTTGGAGGAATTCTTATAGCTTTATAATATCTACAAAACTCTACGCACAAACTCCATCTCAAGCACCTAATATTGTAGACACCTCAAATTCGACAATACCACATAATTAATTAAATTAATATTTACCAACCATAATTCACTAGCTTGTCACATTTTCGTAATTAACTAAATAACTTTATTTAATTAATTATCTTATATTCTCATAATTAGTTTAATTTATTACCCAAGAAGCGTAGCGAAGTTGGCTAGGGCTTGAGTTTTCCTCCCTCGAGGTCACAATTTCAACTCTACTTCATAGTGGGGAAGGCAAGGGTCAGTAATATTGTGGTGTTCTTGCTCCACTGACCTGGGGCATAGGAATGGACTTTGATAATAAAAAAAATTAAAAAAAAATTATTATGTTATCCACTTTCTTCTAAAAGTTAATTAATTTAATTAATCTAACTTTAGCCCCCATTCCTAAATTCTTCTAAACCTGATTAATTAATTAATTAAACCCTTCCTAATTTTTATTAACATTTTCTTCAATTAAAAATTCTTCTAAATCCCCAAACTTGTTGTCATGTGACAAGTGTCATCAAACCTTCTTTAAAGCTCACACATGTGTGAGCATGCACATGTCATTGTTCCCTTCCACCTCATCCTTTAATTAAGCTTCTCATTGGGTGCTCACACATGTGTGAGATCATCTTCCCCATGTGTAGCCACACTACACTTTCTTTTTTCTTTCACATGTTACACTCCAAGAATCCATCCCTCTTACATTTGTCATTTGTTTTCCACTTGTCAACTCCTTGTTCTTCCCAAGATGTGCTCACACATGTGTGAGCACACCCAACCCCTTTTTTCATGACACTTGTCATTTCCCCAAGCCTCCACCTTGTGACACTTGTCACAAGGATAATGCCTCAATTCTCTAAATCAATCCTAGCCCTTCATCTCACAATGTATCTCAACCCTCCATTTCATCCATCAAAAATCTATAAATTGAAGCCTTGTCCCTTCATTTTCATCATCCAACTTGAGCTAAATTTATGCTATTAAAATCTTCATCCAATCACAATCTTGCATAGGCTATGTTGTTTGAAATAGCAATCCACATGGTAGCAAATCAAGTAGACATGGGTACAACTACTTCAACTCAATCATGAGGTGAGAAAGGTAAAGGATTGGGTAATTGTATGTTATCTACATTTATTTCAGTATTCATATATTTTATCATTTTCATCATCCTCATTTTGGCATGCCCGATGGGACCCACATCCCTATAACTAATGCTTTTGTTTGAATTTTCTATGAGTTTTTATGTCCCAGTCGAGATCAACACTTCTACGAGTTGTTTAGTACCTCTATGCTTCCACTCTACAAATTAGTGCCTTCACTTATAGTGTTTCTATTCTATATTTTAGATTTTATATTTTTATTTTATTAGCTAATATTTTTGATATGTTTATACTTGATTTATAGGTAACCTGCTTCTAACCTCTACTTTGTGTTTGTTGGATTTCTATTTTTGTAAGAATCTAACTTTTTTATATAAATCTCTTGGATTAGTGTCTTTGCCTTATGGATTAATGCCGTCACAATTGAGATTAGTACCTTAGCTCTATAGATTAGTGCATTCGCCTTTTATGTGTATCTATTTTTTCAACTTTTTTGTTCTTTTCTAGAGTTGTTCCTGTGTTGTTCAATGCATGTGCCTTATATTTTGACATTTGTATTGTTTAGCACATACACTTTGTGTCTTAGCACTTTCATGCTTTATGTGTTTTCTCTTATTTTAGTTTTATATTTTTTTTCTTTCATGTTTAGTAACTTAGTAGTGCAATTATCTTATGCCTACCATCATTAAACAAAAAACTACTATTCCATTTAGTGCAGGTTTGCTAGTCAAAGTTTCATTATTTTCCACTAAATTAGACACTAAAATTAGAGTAGTGGGTTAGTTAACTTTTTTTTCCATGTGTTTAAGGAGGTGTGGTTGGCTTATGCTCTCCTCTTGCTCCTAGTGCGATTCTAGGGATCAAAAACCTTACATTTTTATTTTTTGTTTTAGATTAAATCCTAAGGAGTGTTGATTGTTTGTATGCTCTCCCCTTACGCTTCATGTGATCTTGGGTGATAGAAAACATTTAGCATTTCCTTTCCCATTAGGAGGCCTCCTTGGAGATTTCATCACCTCAAGGGACAACCTCAACCATGTGTTCTAATGGGGCATATAAAGAGGGGAGAACAAAATTTGTACCTCAATCTAGCTACATCACGTTTGGTGAATCCTTGGGGCTCCTAATGATTTAGGACACAAGGTGAAGGATCGGTTTGAGCTTTTGTTGAGCTCCTGACCCGCGCTTGCAAACAACCTAGTGTTCATAGATTGGGCCTAACATACCCTTGTGGTATTTTGAGGACTCCCCTAGAAATCTTATATAGCCTAGATAAGATCTTTCAACTATTGCTAGTGTCATGCAAAGAATTTGTATCATACTGTAATAACCCATTCTAGTTACTACTTAAATATTAATTACAAATGACATTATGAATATTAAATTTTAAAAAGACATAACTTAAGCAGTTATTTTCAATCATAGCAACACATGTCTAATTAAAATATGATTCAAATATATATATATATCATTTCCAAATGTCAATTACAATATCCAAGTTGATTAGGCCACAAAGTCAATATAATTACAAATTAAATCAAGTTTATATCATTATCTTTTAATAACTTGAAAACATCCAAGGTTTCCTTTTGACGTTCCCCTCCTCTAGTGGACAAGAACATGGCTGAGGCATTTTACCGCCCAACCATGAAGCTTATGCTTCCCCATAATTCTTTCTACTCGAAGAATGCCCGACTTTGCACAGAAAGTTTAGCAAGAGAACAATCTGCAAGGTGGAATCTGGTGTGTGCCCAAACATCAACATGCATCTCTATCTATGATAAGAAAAATGCAAGATCTATGCTAGTAATGGCAGAGAGTATCATCGCATATAATTCCATAAATACATAATGGGCTAACTACTTGGCCTTGAAGCATAAAATTTAGTTGCAACAACAAAAGATAGGTTTTGGATAAAGCAAAACCTATACCCTCTATACTCCATTTCAACACCCATCCTGGAAGGTAACTTTCAACATCACAAGTTTATTCCTTAGCAACTATCTACCCTCTAGCAATATCTACCCCGAGGTACTCTAGTCTACTTAGGCGGTGTTGTTCTACTAAACAAGGAGAATATTCTTTACACATAGATCTATGGAAAAGTAATTCAATCTACTTAATTCATCAACTTAAATAAATTCAAAAAAATAATTCAAGTGGATTTTTTCAATACATTATCCATTCAATTCATACACATGTCACATGATTACATTCAACGTAATTCAGTATTCATTAAAAATGAATTAAACAAGTAACAAAAGAAGGTATGTCACAAGTATGTGTATGTACATAGGTGAAGTCTATGTGCATACACATATATGTGCCAACTTAAGTTATTATATTTTTGCATACATTCTGAAATAAAAATAATTATAATAGATTGCTTTCATTCAAAATAATGCTACAAATTGTCATATCATTTGATAGTTATACAAGATGTAAAATTCCCTTTCAAAGAAAAAAGAACAATTATGTTTGAAACAATGACTACATACTAGTGCACTGTTTGTATCAAATCCTTGTTCTTGCAGAAGTTTACAAGTTACTATGTCAATGTGTCTCATTAGCAGTTTTAGGTTAACCAGTATATCATGTATACAGTCAATATTCTATCATTTTGGATATACAAATAAGTAAACAATAGTAGTATCCTATTTGTGCAAATAAATGAATCAAATGACATGCTTGTCATTTTAAAACCAAAATAACATAATCCTTGAATTTGGAATAATTTTATTATTGTTCGAGTTATGGAGAAACCCACTTTTCTATTGTTGACTATTGTAAGTTAAATGTTCAAGCCACTGTTGTTCTAAAGAACAACTAACAATTGAATGACTGTTTAGTTTTATTATTAACATCATCTGAGGTTGAACCTATACATGTTGATCATCGGGCTCTTTGGCATTCATGCAATGAAATAATCTGAGTATTGTTCCTAAGGAATGATATTGTGCATGTAATAAGGACTGGTGAAAACAAACATTGTGAGCATCAAATGAAAGCAATGATAATGGGAATCATTCTAAGAACAATTAAATGTTTATTCTTAATGGCATTCTAATATTTGATCTCATGGATTGTGCCAATATCTGATAAAAATAAAACAATACAGACGTTTTGCCTTTGTTCACTATGAATGAGACGACATGGATAAAAGCACAGTGATGACCACCCTTCGTTCTATGAACGATATCTAAGGCCATCACACCCACATAGAGCGGAATTCCCATTTGGCCTTGTCAACATAGAGAGCAACATAATGTAAAGGGTAACAATAGAGAGTCATTGCTTCCCTTAAAGGGAAAGATGACAATAAAAGAATCATATAATTTTTGAATACCTTGACTAACAGCTTCTACCGAATAGCCATGAAAATGGCTATGTATCACACGTGAAAATGATAAATAATAGGGAAGAGTGATTACACAAACACACAAGGTATAACATGATCAGCTAACTAGCCGATTAGAAATGCATACAAGAAATGGTCGATTCGGCTTATGTGACGAACAAAAATTACTATCAAATACATCGATGACTCCTAAGCATCAAATGCAAAAATTTATTTACAGAATAATGCCTATCTATGGTTTTACACCATTTCAAATGAAATCAGTAATATGGGAAGAAAATACAAATTCGATATAGGCTAACTAAAAAAATCAAGCATCTATCAAATGCATTGAATTACCTCAGAATCGTGGGCTTTTTCCTCTGTAAATTTTTCCCTCTTTCCAATGGTTTCAATTTTCTTGCATGTTTTTTCCTTCCCTTTCATCACCATAGTCTATCTCTCTTCAATCACTACCAGAAATTCGTGCCACCCAAAATGGTAATCATTTCTTCTCTTACCTTTTCAGATTGTTGAGGGGGTCATTTCACCTCATAATTCTCCTTAATTAGCCACCCCACTACTAAAATTTGAATATCTTGGCCTTAAATTTGAATGTAGGTCACTCATCCATTATGTCTTCTTTTAGATATTATTTGAATTCAACAAATTTGATCTCATATTCAATTTATAAGGAATTTGTATATGTTTATATATATGAGCTTATATTTATTTATTTATCACTATTTCATGTTTATAACAATATAGTGTTCAATCACTTTCAAGCAAAGAAACAACTTTTATTTTATTTGGATAATAGTTTTTAAATGAAGTGGTTTTCTTATCCTTCAAACATGCCTTTTAAATACATACATATATGTTTAACCATGCTATCATTTTCTTTTAAATTTTTGAAAAGATGAGATCAAAATAGACAAGTAACTAAGAAATCACATGTATATCATTCCACAAGCCTATTTTTTCTCCAATCATTGAATCATTTCAAATCAAATCAATATAATTGTAACATGCCAACCCTTCACCAAAGTAAAAATTCCTAAGTTTTCACTTTGTGAGTAAATAAACTATGTAATAAGCCATTTCAATAAAAAAATTATTTTCTTTATTAAGAATATATGATCAAGATACCATGGCAATTACAATAAATATTCCATTTCATTACAATAACTTCATAAATAACCAACACAATGTTACAACAACACAAGAATGCATACATTTACATAGCTAGCTCCAATGAGCTTTAGAACAAGTAGTTGTAAGATGGTCCAGGATCCTTCCTTTCAAATCTTGGTTCTTCTGTCATCTTTTGTGGAGGAGAAGCATCACTCAAGCGCTTTTCTGCCAACCACAGACTCTTATTGTGGTCCCCCGCACATCTATCATTTGATAGATGGCCCTTCCCTTCAATGAAGATATTGGTAGAGTAATCAAATAACAACAACCAACTAAGCATAGTGTTGTGTCCTCCATAACTAGAACATTGTAATCCCATAATCTCGAACTAGCATGTAATACTAGATCACGGTGAACTAACAGTGGAGCCAAAGGCAGTCACACTACTTTGGCCAAAGTGTTCTCATTCAGTACTTCGAATGAAGGTCATCTATCACATACACTACTCAGGGTCGATCTGACTTAAGGCCATCTTAAACTACGTATAGGTATTTCCTTCAATGGATAATCTATCATCCTAGACATAACCTATCACCATTTCTACATACTTGAAATAAACCTACTTAACAAGTAAGTACACAAGCTAGGCATTTCCTTCAATGGATAATCTACCATCCTAGCTATAACCTATCACCATTTCTACATACTTGGAATAAACCTACTTAACAAGTAAGTACACAAGCTCCCTCTCATACTGGATAAACAATCCTAAGAGTAAACACAAGCTATTCTAGTTAAATCAATAACCTAGCTAAGAGTAACTCATATGTCACTCATGTTTACTCATATCCAATATGTAATACCTATGATAAACACCAACCTACTATTATAGAGTACATACAAGCACATCATAAAACAACATAAAAGCTTCTATCTCCTTTTCAAACGAATTCTAGATTCCCTAAATGCAAGTATTCATAAAATACATTTCAAGCAATCATGGAGAACAATCTTTCATAAATAAAATAACAAAGAAGAATATCCTCATGCATGTTATCGCTTATCCAATCAATTGACATTAGTGTAGCCTCTCCCAAACAACAACAAGATTGATAATAGCTTCTCAAGAAACGTCACAAAGAAATTCTAACTCTCAAGTTGATAGATTACTTCACTCGAACAACAACTCTTTCTCTCAATATGATAGAATTCTCTCTCACACACACAACTAAAATTGAGAATACGCTAAAAATAATGCAGAGTAAAGGCTTGAAAAAAGAATGTGTCCTCTCAAATGAAATTTCTCTGCTATTTATATAGCAACATGGGGCTACACATCCTACAGTTTAGGCATGGATATGGACAACAAACACCATATACAACTACACATATATCACAAAAAAAAGGTGGCGATTATATAAGCTCATGCTCAGCAAAACATCTATAGATCGACCTTGCTAGATCGACAACAAATAGAGACTTATTCAAATTTGCACATGGATAATTTGAATTATCTCCAACAATAGATATCTACAACAAATAGGTTTCTAGAGGTGGCTCCAAAATTTCCACACTCCTCTCAATGAACTAGTGTGATTTCCATGCAATTAGAAACAATCAATTACCAATTTGCAACACCATGCATTCATCGACTTAATTTGGGGATGAGTCAATTTAGATATTTATTCTCTTTGACAAAGTCGTTGACTATTTCTCATGTTTCAATAGATGTAGGTTCAAGTATAAAACATGGCATTTTAAGTTTACCAAGTCAAAGATGATCTTCACCATAAGTGTCGACTAACTCTTCTCCACATATTGACTTAATGGTTGTTTACTTCTTCTATTCACAAGCATTCCACGTATTCATCTAAGAGCTATTATTTACAACTTTGAATGCTCATTACTATGCTTTATATGCAACACTATAATCCTCAATTATGCACTAGCTAATATTGAATAAAGCTTCTACCATTTTATGCACATAATATTAATAATGTGCTATGCTTTATCATTCAAATCGACCATTGTATTAGACGTTGAACCCACACTTATTATCCTACCTGTGTGCTAATATTGCCTACTATTCTTATGTGTGCATAACAGATTCAAATGCACCATATTATCCTCTTGAACACCTATACAAACTACACAATCACCCTCTTTTATCGACCCAAGCATAGGCTTAATGGGATCGGCCTCAACTTCTTTGTATAGTTTATATACAAGTTGGTCAAGGTGTATATATATGGTGCTATGTAAATACATATAAAGCAATGTTTATAAATAAAGTAATCATTTAGAGATATATATATTTATAATAAATATTATATATAGATATAGATATACACACCTCTATATAAGCATCAACGCTTACGTATATATATATATGTATGTATTCCCATATATATACACAAAAAGTATTTCAATAATATCAACATATATATATTTACCTTCACATATATACACAAAATAATATTATTATATATTACATCAACTATATATATAAATATATACATACTCCTCTATGTTCATGTATACATGCGTATAAATATATATTTATTTATTTATGCATATATATATTTGATTGCACCATCAAGCATATACACATATATTCCAACACACACTTATACATATATACATACATATACATATTTAATATGTTCACCCATATATCAAGTTACCCTTATCATATCATATCCTCATTGATACATACATTTGTTTAAGTGTATATATATTCATATATATATAATTGATCCCTCGTGTGAGTATGTTTGTAAGTATTTCTACTTACACATACAAGCGTATGATTATGCTCTCAACATGGATCAATGTATGTATATACTCATATACATATATACTTTTTACGTAAATATGTATCGATGGAAAGCTCAAGATACATAAACCTCAAACATAACATCATCATATGGTTATAAATATATACATTTATATATGCACTTATACATATATATATATGCATGTTGATAAATAACAATAACGCTATCCCTCATATATATATGTATATGTATATATACTAATATATATATTTATATCCCATGTCAATCAATTATGTATACATTCGATATACAAATGAATACAAACGAGTAACCATTCACGCATAATAATAATAATACTATATATATGTGTGTGTGTATATACACACTCCTCTATTAAGCTTTTATGTTTATGTGTGCATTTGTACAGATATATATATACATATATATTATATAGCAATTATGTTAGTCAAATGATCCACACAATCAAGCACAATAACATAAAGAGGGACTCACAAGTTCCAAACAGATAAAAATCACCCAAGCATGCATTCAATAGTAATCAAGAGCCTTACTAATGCAAACACATCATTCTAAGGATGACTTACCAACTTCCCACTTCTATGTTTGGACTCAACCTTTCTATCGTGAGTGTGTGAAAGATCAGATAGGTTACATTTAATAGTTACCCAACCAAGATCTTCTCTTGAGTGATACTTCCCCTCCACCTGGAGGAATGAACACTTACTTGCAACCACTAACACATGCCCACGACAGTCAACTGTTCACATTATATGCAGTATACATAATACATCTCCAAAGTTAGAATATCAATTCAATAACCATCCATTTCACATATATGCAGTATTTTCCATAACATCAAATGAAATATCGTTCATTCATAATGCATTAATAACAAAGTGCAAGCACATTTAATTCACCATCAAAATATGAATTACTTTCACATTTACCCTACATAGTAATAGTAAATATTAAATACATAATTGGGGTGTAACATACTTCCCCCCTTGTGAATCATCATCCTCGATGATCTATAACACTTTAACACAAATAAAGTTGAGTAAGGGTTTATACTTACTCTTTTCAATTCATTTAAGAATCATTAAACATCCTTCCTACGTAGCATCTCACCTTGCAACCTTTCCCTTCCTGGACCTTGCATCGAGTGCCCTCAATATTGTATAGGGAAAACTTGTATGCCTCACATACTTACTCTCCCAACGAGATTTATTATATTATCATATTACCTCGTATGTACATCCTAGGTACAATAGTAACTATATATCTAATGACACCTAAGACATAGTGACCGTAAATCATTGGCTCATGAATTTATCCTTAGTATAATCCAAATAGAAAAGGAATAGCGATGTATTGTGCACTACACCGTGGGTCCCATCCTTCCCCTTTGGTATTTATACTTTTCGACAACTCAAAAACTGAGTCTATCTGTCACTTACACATCCATTTAACCATAAAGTACTTTTCTTGACTACTTGTCCATATTAAGCATAACATTTCTCTTGGACACGCACTTGCCAAATTCTGGTACTGCTTCATACTTTAAGCTTTGTATCGACAAATTTTCATTGACCTCTTCGATCAATTACTTCTTTTTTACAATTTATAAAGTTTATGGTTAACCCTATTTCTAAGCCTATTTCAGCCTAATAGAGTTTCCAAACTTCCTTTCCATATAATGGTCCAAACTTCAATGTTATAAGTTTATAAACCATTCAATATTTGGTTCACCACTTTTTCCCATTTGGTATAATAATATATTGCGCATTTGTTCAATTGAATGTCTCATAGTATGATCCTGGTTTACACAACCCTATCATTATTTGCTCATTCACAACTGAGACAACCTTCTCAAGAATATTAAGCATCTACTTCTCACAATATATTATTTAGGACTGAAATCTTATAAATCAAGTTCCCAACTAGCGTTGATTACCTTAGGTGAGTCTGTCCACTAGAACATTATGTCAGTTTCACCGACATAGACAGATTGGTTTGTCTTGTGTTCTACCACTCTTCCTCTAGAATCTCAAGAGAGTACACATGTCCTATTGATGATGACATCCGATCTTCATTTCCTGGCATACTAGACATTATCTTGCCACATTTCATGCAACCACTTACTTTATCTTTTCCTAGGTAATAGTGGTTCCTCATCCAACAAATATCTTTTTCATTCCAATGTCCTAACTTTGACATCAATTTCCTTGTTTCATTCCTGAATCTTCCAAAATTTTGGGTGCATAGGTTCTTTTATATTCAATAATAGTCTATTATTTGACTAAGTGAAAACCTATTTTATGATCTCACGCCATCTTTAACTCCCCAAGTAATAATGGTTAGGAGTTTTGCAAGGATAAATCTCCCTCATCTTAGGATATCTACAGCTTGGATTTCTTTCATCTTTGGATTATTTCCAAAGATGCAATTCATCTTTTAACTCAATCTAATTTTCTCGATAAGATTTGGTACTAATTTTGAGTATTAATCCTCGTTCAATCATGTTGGTCCCTAGAAGATATCAAATTTAATTGCATACCTAATTACCAAGCATGAACGTTTCTCGTTAGCTCCATTAATTCACTTAATCGCATAGGTGAGTCCCAACCTTGATATACCCTAATTCTAGGATAGAGTTATCAATAAATGACTAGTCTGATGTTATAGGTTACTCTAACCCTATTTGTTCCAATCAAGACCAAATGTACAAACCAACCAAGTAAGTCATTTCCAACCTATAGGTGGCAATGAGTATTCCAATACATATTCCAACCCATTAGGTAAAACTTAACCTAAGGTTTCTCTCTTAAATCAAATGAACTTCTCATCCCAAATAGGTTATTTAATCCTATGGTTCCATTCAAGTGTAAGGTATGATCAAGTGATCAATCAAGTAAAGATAATTGATGTGGTTGCATAGTGTCACATCTTGCCTTATCTTTCATACCATCTCTATGGATTTATAGCTAAACCTTTTCATCCCCAGGTCTCTTAGCACAATAAGCTTACAGTGTCAAGTCGCTTCACGACATGGATATATTTCATAATATGTAATATTACTACCTATGTATTGAAATAACATTGTTATATAAATCGCCCATATAAGGTATATAGGAGTGCAGAGACACTTTCTTCCAATCATGAGTAATATAGATCTTCTCCTTACCTATTCTTGGCAATGATCTTTTCATTCATGACCAAGTAATCTGCCTATCCTTTCCTAAGGCATCACTAATAATGCCAGTTGATCTTACCAATCAAATATTTATAAGGTATGGTGTATTTTTAGGTCACAATCCTTGACCCTTCCACTATTTTTCTCTAAAAATTCCAATACCTTTTCCCTTGTGGTCATAAAATGTATGACTTAATTGACATCATGAATTGTGAAGAAGTCATTAGTTCTTCCAATTTGAAAATATATTCACGATTTTTGTTGGTCGGGGTACTTAATCCAAGTCATTCCACTCTCTTCCTTCCCCCCTTAGTGTTTCCACAACATTCAATCTACTCAAAGTTGAACTCCTATCAAACACTTGCTTCTTTGAAATGATTTGTCATTCCTTGATGTTGGCTTTCCATTGCCTTTTTCTTACCTCAATGGCATACTTTGAAAATAATTTTACCAAAGTTAGATTCATCATTGATTTCTAATCATGTAGATTCAACAATTAGATCATCATAATAGGAGATCTAATGGCTAATCAACAAATTTACAAGTTAAGAGACACTCTAATATTCGAATATCCTTTTTCTGGAGAAATGTCCATACCTACAAAGCCTCTTTGGTTGATGTACCTTTCAACTTAGAGCATTTTTTCCTTACAAATTTTATTGATTTGATGCATAGTGCCATTTTGCATCCCATTTCCTTTTGGAACCTCTAATCATATATTGATTTGTGTTGACACGTTGGTGATTTCAAATTTATACTCCAACTAATCTATGTACTACCCAAACCTTTGATCAGGTCAACCCGATTTATCTTTATAGGTTTCTTCACCTTTCCAAGTGACTTTGTCCCAATTGGTAACTAATTCTCTCATAATCTTTAGAGATACCAAAGTTGTTTGGTCTCTTTTTTTTCTCATCCTAATCAAAACTCCAAATTGATCTCATTGATTTTGGTTGGTGGAACCATGTCCACATCGTTGATTACTTCATTTTGACCATTTTGGTCTCTTCCCTTAATCCAAGGTACTTTCTCTTGTCTTACAAGTTCCCATCCTTGCACAAGAATTAGATTTATGTCAAGAGTTATCCAACCTCGTGGATACCTCAAGCATTGACTTTTACTTCGTTTGAAGTTTCCAACTTGTGCCAATAATGCGTAGTCCTAGATTCATATTATTCTTACTAAATCCGATAATTCTTGACTCTTTGCAACTATAGGTAGCTACTAATAGGGGCATTATCTCATATCTTCCCATCCCCTCAAAGTTTTATCTTTTTTGTAGGATGAAGGTATATAATGGTTATTCTTCCTAACCTTCCTACATAAGCCGATTGCATAATCTTTTGCAATCCAAGGGAATATAATACAAATTTGTTGTGTTAGGAGTTTCCACTCTAGAGACAACTCTTATCTAGTCCCTAACTTAAACAAGTTTCAAGGAATCTCATCTTCTTTTCTATTTTCCCTCAGTTCTTTTATTTTGTCGTTGTGGCACAAGAACTTTTTATCCACTATCTTCCAATCAAGTTTACACGTTGTTTGCGTAATGAGCTCATAGGTTCCAAAGCCGAACCTAGTTCTGATACCACATGTAACATGTCAACCCTTCACCGAAGTAAAAATTCCTAAGTTTTCACTTTGTGAGTAAATAAACTATGTAACAAACCATTGCAATAAAAAAATTATTTTCTTTATTGAGAATATATGAAAAAGTTTCCATAGCAATTACAATAAAGATTTCATTTCATAACAATAACTTCCCATATTACAACAACACAAGAATATAAATTACAATAAAGATTCCATTTCATTACAATAAATTCTCATGTTACAACAACACAAGAATGCATACATTTACACACATAGCTCCAATGAGATTTAGAACAAATAGTTGTAAGATGGTCCATGATCCTTCCTTTCAAATATTGGTTCTTCTATCATCTTTTGTGGATGAGAAGCATCACTCAAGCACTTTTTTGCCAACTGTAGACTCTTATTGTGGTCCCCCGCACATCTATCATTTGATAGATGGCTATTCCCTTTGATGAAGAGATTGGTAGAGTAACCGAATAACAACAACAAACCGAGCATAGTGTTGTGTCCTACATAACTAGAACTTTGTAATCCCACAATCTTAGACTAGCATGTAATACTAGATCACGATGAACTAACAATAGAGCCAGAGGCAATCACACTACTTTGGCCAAAGTTTTCTCATTTAGTACTTTGAATGAAGGTCATCTATCACATACACTACTCAAGGCCAATTTGACTTAAGGCCATCTTAAAATATGCATAGGTGTTTCCTTCAATGGATAATCTATCATCCTAGAGATAACCTATCACCATTTCTACATACTTGGAATAAACCTACTTAACAAGTAAGTACACAAGCTAGGTATTTACTTCAATGAATAATCTATCAGCCTAGAGATAAACTATCACCATTTCTGCATACTTGGAATAAACCTAATTAACAAGTAAGTACACAAGCTCCCTCGCATATTGGATAAACAACCCTTGGAGTAAACACAAACTATTCTAGTTAAATCAATAACCTAGCTAATAGTAACTCATATGTCACTCATGTTTAATCATATCTAGTATGCAATACCTATGATAAACACCAACCTCCTATTATGGACTAAATGCAAGCACATCATAAAATAACATAAAAGCTTCTATCTCATTTTCAAACACATTCTCGATTCCCTAAATGTGAGTATTCATAAAAGACATTTCAAGCAATCAAGGAGAACAATCTTTCATAAATAAAATAACAAAGAAGAATATCCTCGTGCATGTTATCGCTCATCCAATCAATTGACAGCAATGCAACCTCTCCCAAACAACAAGAAGCTTGATAATAGATTCTCAAGAAACATCACAAAGAACTTCTAACTCCCAAGTTGATAGATTAATTCACTCGAACAACAACTCTTTCTCTCAATATGATAGAATTCTCTCTCTCTCTCACACAAGTAAAACTAAGAATAAGTTGAAAATAATGCAGAGTAGAGGCTTGCAAGAAGAATGTGTCCTCTCCAATGAAATTGCTCTGCTATTTATATAGCATCATTGGGCTACACATCCTATAGTTTATGAATGATATGGACAACAAACACCATGCACAACTACACATATATCACAATAAAAAGGTGGTGATTATGTAATCTCATACTCAACAAAACATCTACAGATCGACCTTGCTAGATCGACAACAAATAGAGACTTATTCAAATCTGCACATGGATAATTTGAATTATCTCCAGCAATAGATACCTACAGAAAATGGGTTTCCAGAGGTGGCGCCAAAGCTTCCACACTCCTCTCAATTTTGGTGTGGTTTCCATGCAATTAGAAACAATCACTTACCAATTTGCAACACCATGCATTCATCGACTTAATCTAGAGATGAGTCGATTTAGATATTTATTCTCTTAGAGAGTTGTCGACTATTTCTCATGTTTCAACAGATGTTGGTTCAAGTATAAAAACATGGCAGTTTAAGTTTACCAAGTCAAAGATAATCTTCACCATAAGCATCGACTAAGTCTTCTCCACATATTGACTTAATGACTGTTTAATTCTTCTATTCACAAGCATTCCACGTATTCATCTAAGAGCTATTATTTGTAGCTTTGAATGCTCATTACTACGCTTTATATGCAACATATAATCTCTCAATTATGCACTAGCTAATATTGAATAAAGCTTCTACGGTTTTATGCACATAATATTAATAATATGCTATGCTTTATCATTCAAATCGACCATTGCATTAGACGTTGAACCCACACTTATTATCCTACCTGTTTGTTGATATTGCCTACTATTCTTATGCATGCAAACTAGATTCAAATGCACCATATTATCCTCTTGAACCCCTATACAAAGTGTGTAATCACCCTCTTTTATTGACCCAAGCATAGGCTTAAGGGGATCAGCCTCAACTTCTTTGTATAGTTTATATACTAGTTGGTCAAGGTGTATATATATGGTGCTATGTAAACACATATAGAGTAGTGCTTATAAATAAAGTAATCATTTATATATATATATGTGTGTGTGTGTGTGTGTGTGTGTGTGTGTGTGTGTGTATAATACATATTATATATATATATATATGTATGTATAATACATATTATATATATAGATATATATACACACCTCTATATAAGAATCAACACTTACGTGTATACATATATGTATTCCCATATATATACACAAAAATTACTTCAATAATATCAACATATATATATATATATATATATTTACCTTCACATATATACACATAATAATATTATTATTATTACATCGACTATATATATATATAAACATATACATACTCCTCTATGTTCATGTATACATTCGTATACATATATTTATGTATATTATATATATATATATATGTATGTACATATATGTTCGAATTCACCATCAAGCATATACACATGTATTCCAACACACACTTATACACATATACGTACATATACATATTTAATATGTTCACCCATATATCAGGTTACTATTATCATATCATATCCTCGTCGATACATGCATTCGTTTAAGTGTATATATATATATATATATAATTGATCCATTGTGTGAGTATGTTTGTAAATATTTCTACTTACACACACATGCATATGATTATGCTCTCAACATGGATCAATGTATGTTACTTTTTACGTAAATATGTATCGACAGAAAGCTCAAGATACATAAACCTCAAACACATAACATCATCATATGGTTATAAATATATGCATTTATATATGCACTTATATATATATGCATGTTGATAAATAGCATTAACGCTATCCCTCATATATATATGTATATGCATATAAATATATATATATGTATATATATCCCATGTCAGTCAAGTATATATACATTCGATATACAAATGAATACAAACAAGTAACCATTCACACATAATAATAATATTATATGTATATACACACTCCTTTATTAATCTTTTACGCTTATGTGTGCATTTGTACATATATACATACATATATATTATATAGCAATCATGTTAGTCAAATGATCCACACAATCAAGCACAATAACATAAAGAAGGATTCACAAGTTCCAAATAGATAAACATCACCCAAACATGCATTCATTAGTAATCAAGACCCTTACTAATGCAAACACATCATTCTAAGGATTTTTTATGCCTTGCATAACCACCCCATTTTAATTTTTGGTCAAAATGGGTCCCCCTTTCTTTTTGTTTGTCTTTTGTGTTTTTGTTCAGGACTTAGGAGTTGATCTTTTTATCCTAAGTCTTTGTTTTCTTCTGCTCTGGCGGAAGCAGAACCAAAATGAAATTTGAATCTGGAACTTGCAAAGGTTCCCTATCCGGATTTGGTTCCGGTTCTGCTCCCATTTGGTTTCCTTGTGTTTTTATCATTTCTCGGTGTTTCGTTTGGGACAGGCTTTGCCTTGGTCCTGCCTCCTTTGTATTTTGTTGTTTCCTTGTGTCAGTGTTGTTTTCTTTTTGGTGAGATCAGACCCAGATCGGATCTTGAACTTGGAACTTTTGCAAACTTCCAAGTTTGGTTCTCGTTCCACCTTTGTCTTCGCCTTTGTGTTTTGTTCTTTTGTTTTGTTTTGGGCTTGGTTCCTTTGGTCCCGATCCCACCTTGTTTTCTTGTCTCACCTCCTTTGTTCTTTGTGTTTTATTCATCTTTGGTGGGAGTGAAACTGGAAATAGACCTGAACCAAGAACTTTGTAAAAGGCTCCTTGTCTGGTTTTCATCCCGATCCCGCCCCCATCCCTTTGTTGTCTTATTCCCTGCCACGAAGCCAGAGCTGGAGTAGGATGAGGGACTTTGGTAAAGTTTCTTGTCTAATGAACTTTGATTCCATGCCCGCTTTACTTCTGATGTGCACGATAGTTATGTACTCGTTCCTGCTTTGATTTTGCGCCCAACCAATCACATTAATTGCATTAATCATAGCCTCCTCACATGCGCGAAATGACTTTTAAACCTTAATAAAGGTTAATTGGCTTATTATTATTATTGCCTAAATTGTTTTAACAAATCAAAGCCCGAAAAGAATGAAAGAGAAGCACAATTTGGTCAAAGGAAAGCATCTACAAGTGGATTCCGATCGAGTTTCATCTTGTTTGGTAGTGTTTTGAGGGAGGTGGGTTTCTCCTGTTCCATTTTTGCGTGTTGTTTCCTGTTTTGTGTTTGTTGTGTTCTTCACGCATTCGCGAGAGCTTCCTCATGAATCTTCACTTGCTTTGGTGTTTCATTTTCGTTTTTCCTTCTATTGTTTGTCTTTTTCTTCTGTTTCCATTTTCTTTTCATTTTTTCCTGTTTGTTTTTGTCGATCTGCTGTCGTTTTCCTATTTCAGTGGTATTCGTATTATTGTGCCCTAGTTTCATTTAGTGTTTCTTCGTTGAGGGGGTCTTCAGTGTTTTAAAAGGTTTGAAATCTATTTAAAGACCCGTCTGATCTTATTCACGTGTCAATTCAATGGTTTTCATGTTGGGTTTGTGATGCCCTAATTTCTTGATTCGATAGGTTGCATAAACTAGGGTTTGTACGCCATCTCTTTACAATATTGTGCCCTACCCAGCTTGGTCCTACCTCGGTTATGTCGATAATGGATTCACACCTTTATTTTAAGTCTCCTCATACCTTCATGTGACCTTGTTCCAAGTCGTTATGGGCGCTTGGTTAAATTTGCTTCATGTTTGATGATAAAGTGGCAGAAGCGAAGCCAAGAATGAACTCAATTCATAAGTATGTGGGTAAGAGTTCATGTCCGATTCTGAGCCCGCTCCCGATAAGGTTTTGAGTTTGTTTCACATCCTTTTCTTTTGGTAGAAGTGGAACCAGAATGGAAGCAAGACTTGGAACTATTTAATGGTTCCAAGTCTGGTTTTCGTTCTGATCCCGATCCCGCCTATGTTAGACGCTTTCCAATTCTAACCCCTTCTTGGTTCCACCTCTGATGAATTTCAAATTTCACTAGGTATGAAAGGCTACCTAGGGAAGGACAGGATAATATGAAAGGTGAATCTTCTAATGTTGATTTTCATGCTTTCTATTGATCTAATCTAGGGTTGTCTTGTAGGAGTAAAGAATGTCAGGAATATCTGGAGAGGTTTCATAGAAGGAAGGGAAAGTTTCTAAAAGCTCAAAGGGAGCAAAGCCAAAGAAGATAAAGGTGGATAAATTTCCTTATACTTTGAAATATAAACAACAAGATGCAACCCTTACAACTATCAAGTTAGATTCAGAATGGGTCGATATTACAAACACTAATTTGGGACCGTTCAACTGTGAGGAGATGATTGCAAAGAATTTATCAGAAGAGGTGAGTGGGAGGATAGAAAGAATAGTCCAATTTGGGCTAGCACGTGTCACACTCTTCCCTCTGTCAGTTCAGTGCCTAGAGCTCATATTCACTGTAGCAGGAGCTTACAATCCTATATCAAGGTAGTGTATGGACCAACAAGGGAATGTGATAATTGATCTATCCCCACAAATTATGAGGTTCAATGCACCTACCCCAAATAACCCCAAGCAGTTGACTGAAGTAGAAGCACTACAAATATTCAATAAGAATAAAGAGGTTAATAGATCTCACATGAACAAGAAGTGGTTGAGGATTGAGAAGAAGTCCTTAACCAAGGTTCCTGAATAGCCCAAGAGGGGATACTTCAAGAAAGAAGTTGATGACTTGATTATGATGCTTTCTAGGGTGTTTGGAAAGAAATACTTTGCATGCTTTAAGGAATGGATGTTCCCATTCATTGAAACTATTTTTAATGGCAAAAAACAATTTGATTGGGTCATGATCTTGTCTGATAATTTGCACAATCAAATGTTGAATGTGAGGCAAAAAAAAACTTCTTTATGACCTCCTATGTTATATATGTTGTTGCAAGGATGGGTATTTTTCTTGGATTGAATGCAGATCGAATATTGGGAGAAGCTCCTGGACAGAAGAAGGTATGGGATCATTATGATCAACTGACTTTGCAAACATCAGAGTTGCACTATAAAAGGGTCAATGATGCATTCCTTTATGTCATCATCAACTGATTGATTGGGGATGTTGGATTTAGGTTAACTAGAGATGTCATGGCTTTCATTGTTGAGTGGGGACATTGGTATATCCAATACCCCAAGTTCTCTTACTTGAGATTGGTAGGATTAAATGGACATCCTCACCTGCTCCCAAGATGTTGCAATGATAGGATTGTCCTTATGGAATTCATATATCAAGCTATGGGAGTCAATGCAAAGTTTGCTAACAAATACAAGCTTGGATGCCACAAGTTCCCCATGAAGTTGGGAGAATACTGTTGCCTTCACAATTTGGCTACAAAGGTAGTGTGTGAAGAATTGAGTTATTTGAAGTTAGGATTATATACAGCCTAGAAACACTTTGATCTGGAGCATAAGATGAATGGTCTAAATCCCATTATTTTTTATAAACATTATAATTTGTTGGATGATTTTTGGATTGATTTGCAAGATGATTATGATGTTAGGAGGAGGAGCTATGAAAGGCTGGCCATCCCACAAATGATTGAGTATGGGGTAAAGGAGGAAATTCCTCATACACTATTAGATGATGGTGTAACTTTGGACCCCAGTTATGAAGCAGGAAAGATAGGCACCAAAAGCTTGGACCCAATAAATTGGGATAAAGAAGAATTTATAGATGTCAAACAAATCTCCAAAATAATAATGGATAGGAGTATCTAGTGGGTAATAATGAGGATAAAGGAGCCAGAAGATCAATCCTCAAAGAAGAGGAAAGAAGGAGCTACTAAAGGTTATAAGAGAACCAAGAGGAGAGCAACTCCTAAGGAAAAATTGGAGTATTATCCTCCTAGATCTAGGGGAGATGTTGATCTAGAAGTACCCGTTCAAGAAACCCATGAATCACTAGGTTTGAAAAATACCATAGCTGGAGAAGGATCTTCATCTCATCCTCCTCTCCCTAAAAAATCTTATGAAGAAGTACCTACAGGGACCCTACACGAGCAAGTTGAAACTCTGAAGGGAAAAGAAAAATAAATTGAGATCCATGATATAAACATCGATTCAGAGGCCACTCAATCGGATGATGAGCCTCTTGAGACTAAATCTACTGAAGAGATTGATGATGTTGGGACTGAACATGTCCTAACTCCAAGGGACCAATGGAAGCTATTTGAGGAAGCAAAAAAGGATGTTGATGCTAAGGCTAAGGCTAAAGCTGATATGCTTTCCAAGCAACATGAATTAGAAGCCATAGCAAAAGTAGAAGAATTAGCAAGGAAACACAAAGAGAAGGAGGACCTCTCGCAACAATAGAAAGATAAAGAATAGAAAGCCAATGCAAAAAAAGAGAAATTGGCTCTACTGCAGAAGAGTTGTCATCTAGAGGAGGAAAAGGCCTGACAGAAGAAAGAAAAGGAAGATCTTGAGGCCAAGACTAAAGCCATAGAAGAGGCTCAAAGAAAGAAAGAAGAAGAAAAGCTCGAGTTGAAAAGAATAGAAGAAGAGGAACAAGCTAAATAAGAGCAAGAAGCTGCCAAAATGTGGGAGAAGGTTAAGGAGTTAGAGAAACAAAGAGATGATATGTTAAAAGAAAGGAGGAAAGAGGAAGAAAAAGAGAAAGTTGAAGCTAACAGGTTAGCCAAGGAAAAGGCAGAAAAGGAGAAGCAACAAGAGGTTGATTCTCAACCTAAGGTGGCACTTTGGCAACCCCTCTCTCTTGCCACATCTTCTTCAACACAAGTGATAACTCCTCCTATAGCCCCAACATGGTTAAAGCTTAATTTAGAAAGAAATTAGATAGTACAACCCCAACCCCTAAACTGGGATGATATGATGAAAGAAATTGAAAAGGAGAGGCCCAAGAAGAAGGCTCGGGTCCTTAATTCCACCAAGTTGACAAATGATGGGGAGATTGTAGCTAAATGTGCCATTCCCATGGTGGAAAAAGATAAATAAGAGATGCAATTGAGTGATTATCAATTGGGCATTGTAAACTTAGGGAGACCCACAAGGAGCCAACATATGGATCTCATTGATATTATGGCAACCTCCACTAAGTCAAGAATGATAAAAGATAAGCAAAGGAAAGATGAGCTCAAAGCTTAGGTAGATCAATTGCATAATTTCTTGAAGGATTTGTCTTCTCCTATTTCTTCAAAATCCGCTGCCCTTGAGACACCTATTTTGTTAAGTAAGAAAGAGGCTGATAACCTCGTTGAAATGAGAACAAAGTAGGGATGATGGATAGATGGATTGGTAGGTTGAATCAGGAAGTAGAGGATTTTATTGTTGAGAGTTGTAAGGCTCATGAAGGTGTATTGAAATTGGTTAGTGACATGATTGCACATGCTGAGACTCTTGGGAAACAAGAGGAGGTATATACAGAACATGCACGAAAATTGAAGGACATCAATAAGTTGCCAAGACAAACTTTGTTGGAGTAGTCCATCCTTGAGGAAGATGATGTAAAATTCGTTGAAAAGACCATCAACATTATTAGGTTCTATTCCTCATTCATTTATGGGAATAGGAATGAGGTGCAACAAGCTGGAAAGGATTTGCATGAGCAAGTTGAGGAGTTGGGAGCAAGTATTGCTATACTTGTTAATGAAGATATCCCTGTGACAAATGGCCTCCTTCTTGATAAACTTAACTAAAAATGGAATAGTAGATTTAAGGAGGTAATGGAAAAAGGAGATAATGGTGATGACCTATTGATTGATAGACTCATGGATATCAAGGAGAAGATAAAGGCTGCTAGAAGGGAGCTTATTAAACTTGGAGATATGCAAGAGTTTTCTCTGCTGAATTTGAAAGAGTAAAGTTTGAAGATAGTTGGGTGGATGGACTAGAGATAAATGTCCTCCAACAAATTTTCACTAATTATGATGAGTACATACTTGAGCAGAAAATGCAGGATTGAAGTAGTAGCGACATGTTCCCTTTGCCAGATGAGCATAAAAAAGGCATGGCTAGCTGGACAACTCCCTTTCCTATTTTGCAGGATCATGACATGAGTTCAATTGGAGATCCCAATAGTTCTACCTTCCCCCTCTTGAGCACAAATTTTGATAAGAGATCATCAGTCAATAACTAAAGATCATGATGGACAGTCATCATACATTGCCCCAACTGCTCCATGATTTGTGGATCTAAATTTTTGATGAGAGGAATTAGTGCAAAGTTTCCTATACATAGAATTTCTCTCCATATTGTAAGGGTCCGCTCATTGAAGCAAGGGTTTAGCCGCCTAAAGAGAGATCTGGGATAGTTTTACAATTTTCAGAAGCTTTTATAGTTTTATGCAAAGATACTTAAATATTTTTACAAGTTTCAATATAGTTATATATTATTTTCTGGAATAAGTTTAATGGTAATGTTGATGAACAATAGTCATTCATATGCTAGTGAATGCTATACATAAATGTCTCTTATTTGATGGGAATCAATAGAAGATTCTAAATCTAGGACTATTTCATTGAGTTATCTGTGAATGAAGTTTCTTTATGTTTGTTGATCTATGAATTTTGGTAATGAGCTGGTGATGCGTTCTTGTTTGATTTTAATGTTTAATGATGATGAATTATTGTACATCTTGAATTTGTGCTATGAATGAACACAGTGGTCTAGAGTATTATGTGGATTGTATCATTTTATGGTTTTAGTTATTTGAAAGAAATGCTCATTATGAAATTTATATGTTTGAATTAAAGGAAATTTACATTTATGATTTGTTGTCCTACGCTCTGTTCTATCTTTTTCTATTTATTTACACCCCCAAATGTTAAATTAGTTCATATAATGCAACTTGTACCCTTTACCAGCAGGCCCCTTGAATATTACAGTTGCATAGGCCACTGAACAACATCAACACAATTGAGAACCAACTACAAAGACTTTGGAAGATAGGTGGCTATAGGCTATTTATCTTTTTTAGGAGAAATAGAGTAGCAATTTTTTTTTTAACGTTGTTGTGCTAAATTAACCATCAATAAGATGACTTACCAACTTCCCACTTCTATGTCTGGACTCAAACTTTCTATTGTGAGTGTGTGAAAGCTCAGATAGGTTACATTTGTTGGTTACCCGACCAGGATATTCTCTTGAGTGATACTTCCCCTCCACCTGGAGGAATGGACATTTACCTACAACCACTAACACATGCCCACGGCAGTCGGCTTCTCATAAAATATGTAGTATATGTAATACATCTCCAATGTTAGAATATCAATTCAATAACCATCTATTTCACATATATGTAGTATTTTCCATAACATCAAATGAAACATCGTTAATTCATAATACATTGATAACAAAGTGCAAGCACATTTTATTCACCATCAGAATACGAATTACATTCACATTTACCCTACATACTAATAGTAAAAAACAACATTAATTACATAATTGGGGTATAACAATAATCTCCTATATGAAATTCCAAATGTAGACATCATTCTATTTTGTGGTGTGTGCATCCAAATTCCATCAAGCTTATTGTTCAATCTAACTAAATGATCCTACCTCAACCATGTTCTCATCCTTCAACTTGTTTCCTGCATTTGCACACACTTGCACTTGCATAGTTCATTAGTAACATTCAATTATGATAAATTATAAGATAGTTCAAAAGATCACATAGTCAAAAGATGATCAACTTCTTTCAAACATTTTAAAAATATCAAAAATTTCATCCAATCATATTGAATTTCCTTAATAATTCAATTTACCATATTATAATTTAAATGCAATAAAAATTGGGTTATGACACGTACCCCAAATTTACTCACAATGAATCTCTAGGTGGTGAGATATAATTATCCAAGGTAACACCTTTTTTCCACCTTTGGCAAGGGAATCCACATGTACACGACTTTCCCTAGCTATCCATTTACCAGTAGAAATTATTAGTAGATTAATTTCTATTGTGGGCCCACACTAGTTAACATACCTACTTGAATAATTTTAAGGGATGTGCTCAAGTATTTAGCATGTTTTCATGTGAAAAACCAATATAAATCATTCATCCTTTATAACTTAAAAGTCAAGTCATCCATTGTGTCTTATTATTTACAAAATCTCTTACCAAATATTAAATATAGTTAGGGTTTCAAATTCACTGTATTTGTCATATCAATTAGCACTTGTGTTATTTCAACGCTTTCACTTAGAATTTTAACATCTATGATAATATGTGCTTTTATTTTCCCTTGGTTCTTGTGATTCCCCTTTTAGTGCCTTTACATATCAGTGCTTCTGACCATAAATCTATGCCTATGCCATCTCAAAAAATTTGCCCAATAGATCAATTCTTGTGTTGTTTTACCCAAAAATTTGAACAGTTAGACTCCAAAACTAAAACATATAACTTGGTAGATTGAAACCTTAGTAGTGGAAACAATAGATAGATCTAGCATAGTCAGTAAACTAGCCAAAACATTTTTCATCTCTCATATTCAAAAAACATATCAACCTTCCATCAATCACATACACATCCATACATCCACCTCATCTAAACTTTCATCAACCATAGTTTGATTTAAGCTTAGATTAAAACCCCACAAACCTTCATAGAACATTCAAAAAAAATTACAAACCCCCATTTCCAACCATAACCATAATCGTCCATCTCATATTCTCTCATATTTTCGTAATCATCCCAAAATTTCATAGATCTTATCCAAAATAATACCTAAATCACATTTAGTCATTCACACTCATAAGACATAACCTTCAATTTGGACTTACACTATAGATAAACATCCAAAAATCATTCATCCAACCTATAAATCGAATATCAATCATAGTCAAACAAAATCCAAATCCAAAACCATAATTCAAAATCTAAATCAAACTTGTAAATATTCAAATCTAGATCCTTTATATTTTACCTCTTTCTTATATATTACTTAAGAACCTGTCTATCTTAAGTATTGTATTAAGTTAGCTTTAAACAAACTTGAATAAATTATCTTAGGACTTTGGAAATTCCTAAGTCAGTGAACTCCAAAATCTTCATCCAATTTTTCTTAAGAACTTGCCTATCCTAAGTAAGAAAGGATAAAAATCTCAAATCATCCCAAAGGATCTATATTTACTTGATTCAACTTTTATTTTCATCATTATAACCCCTTAGCCTTTCATAACACCACCATCCCAAGAATCAATACTTAGTCTAAAGTCCAAAGCCTTTCAAACCCAAATCTGAACCATAATCTTAAATCATACCTATCCAACCTTTTGAACATCCAAATAATCTTATACTATTCAAACCCACACAAAAAATAGAACCTTACACATAAACCACACCCTCCATTATACATAAACATCCCTTAGTCTAACATCAAACCAACATCTACATACCAAAATAAACACAACTAGGTCTACCCTTGCATGCCACTTACAAGGTCTCAAACCAAAAGATTAATGGAGTTAAACACTTACACAATGGATATGCCTCCTAAATATTTAAATGCTACATCACAAGGAGAAATCACATACCAACCAACATCCCCTCAAAGATCAAACATAGATCTGAAATTCTTGTAACACAACCTAAATATTCACCAAGAATAGAATAATTTGTGCAAAATCCTCAAAATCAAGATTTCATGGAAAGAGTCATCAAAGTAGACTGAGGTCATTTCTTGTTAGAATTCATCCAAAATAGATACAAACTTCCATTAGACTTTGACATAACATAAATCATATTCATAACAACCACCAACAACCTAGACAACTTATGGGGATCACACCCCTTAATTTGTCATAAAACCTCAACAACTCACATGCAATAAAATTTTCACAAAACTTACAACAATCTACTTCTATCTCGCAATTAATTCAAATTAGCCCTTCTACACATCTTAGAGTCACCATACCATCATGATTAATTCACTCTAGCACACATCTCTCCACACCTCAACCACCTTTAAACCAACCCACAAATTTTATTCAACAAACATCCAACCCACCCCTCAACATCACACAAACTTCTCTCCTACCTCTCAACATTTCACATACATATCTCCCACACCAACAAACATTACACATACTTCTGATCCAATCCATCCATCTCACAACAAAATATTCAACATTCAACATTCAACTCACATTCCTACATCACATTACCAACACATACCCTTTAACCAACACGACATACATTCACATAACCCCATACATTCAACCCACATGTCAAACAATATTAACTCCATTAATATTACACAATAACTTCAAGATATGAGAAACATGATTCAAGGCTTCAAAGTAGGACACCACAAGAAACCATATACATTTGATGGCATATGTTATTACCTATTTGATAGGTCCATTACCTTGGTCCCTTTCACCAAAAAAATTGAAATGATTAAATTCAATGAGTACAAAGGGAAAGGTGATCCTAGGGAGCATGTCAAGGAATTCTACATAGCTTGTCAAGAAGTCTTCTATAGCGACATTTATCTTATGAGACTATTTCCTCAAAGTTTAGGAGGACAAGCACTGGAATGCTTCATTCACCTTCCATATGGCTCTACTACCACTTTCAAAGACCGAGCTAAAAAGTTTTTTGCACACTTCTCTTGTAATATCAAACATAAAGCCACTATGTTAGACTTGTGCAACACCAAACAAAATAATGGTGAGAGATTTTCTTCCTTCTTACAATGATGGAGGCACCTTCCTAGTAGATATCCATGACCTCTTCCCAAAAAACAATTTGTCACCAGCTTTGTGCAAAAGCTAAACCAAGAAATAGTATTTAATCTACAAGCACAATTTACTAACTACTTTGATGAAATCATAGATAAAGAAGAAATTTTTGAAAAATCCCTTATATCCAGAGGTTTAGTCAAAATTTACAAAAAACTATAGACAATAACAACCAAAATAATGACAAATCTTAATTTTTGGGCTAAAAATTAAAAAATAGTCAATTATGGTGTAACCGATGCTAAAAACATCCAAAATGTTCAAACAAAAACATCATCATCATCCCAAAACAATCTAAAAATATAATATGTTCAAAAAAATGTCACAATCTCACAAGGACAACCAAAACAAAGCAATAAGATCCTAAATGTAGATATACTCCATTAGGGGAACCAATGGAGGTAGGTTTTTACAAGCTTGTCCAAGCTAATCTAGTCAAGTATCCTGTGACTAAACCATTTGATAAAAATCAACCCAAACCCACATGATACAAAGATAATGAATACTATGAATACCATAGGGTTAAAGGACACGATATATCCAAGTGTATGAAACTAAAGAACTACATCCAATATCTCATCAATAGAGGTGAGATAAAAATTGAAGGTCATACATCTAGCTCATCCAATGGATACTTAGGTATTTATAAGGAACCTTTTCTCAAACATGGAAAAGGTGAAACCTCCTCATCTAACAAGGTTATCCATATAATTAAACCTACCATGTCCAAATCTCTCCATCCTATGGTTCCATTGTAGGAAGAATTGAGGAGTTCCCTTCTTGTATAGCCACCATAACCATCAAAATCTCTAATTGTGTTGTAACCACATGCAAAGGTAGGGTAACTATCCAAGGATCTTCATCCTTATCCACACAACCATCCAACCAATACAACATCCTAGACCATCTTGATAAAACACCCACTCAAATATCCATCTTATAAATCCTAAAAAATTCCCCTCCATAAATAAATCCTAGAATGAGCATTACGTGAGCCCAACATCCCAAATGACATCAATGTGGAACAATTTTAATCCATGATAACATACTTATCTTCACCCCATCACCTAGTATTTATTGAAAAAGACTTGACATCCAAAGATAAATCCCATAATAAATAACTACACATCAAATCCTTCATCCATAAACATAAAATCAAATGAGTACTTATAGATGGTGGTTTAGACTTAAATATATGTGCCTTAAAATTATTAATAAAATTAGGATATTATGGAGTTAGAGATCCCCAAAAGAAAATCACTATCAAATATTATGATGACACTAAGCCTGAATCAGAAGAAACCATGAAGTTGCCTATTCAAGTTGGTCCTATTACCATGGAGACTAGATGCCAAATATTAAACCTTGATCTCCCCTAAAACATCCCCCTTGGTTGCCCATGGATACATGCCATGAAATTTGTACCCTCCACTACCATCAATGCATAAAATTACCTTAGCAAGGTACATAAGTTACTATCCTTATTGATCCCCAACCCTTCCAATATTGCAAATATTTGGAAGATAGCTATAATCACTCCCATCATTACTCAATCAATGATATTGTTTCACCATCAACATCCTACATTGACCCATCATAACTTACCTCTTCCATCAATTTTGACACCACCACTCTTGAGATCAAAGCTAAAATTATTGGCAAAGGATGTTGAGAGTATGAATTGCAAAACTCGTTCTATGTAGGACAACGCCCACTTTCTCCTAAGTCCCATAGTCAACCAAGGACTTCCCCATCAACATCTGAAGTCACATTCAAGATAGAGACAACTAATTCCAAATGTTGGGGATTCTTAGACGAGAAATCAATTGAAGATGACATCACCTCATGGCTCTACAAAAACAAAGAACCACCTTTACTACCAACATAAATTTATCCTAAAGGTCTACAAATTTGCAAAAATATGGGCTAAAAGGGAAAAGGTCTTGGAAGAAATGAACAAGAAATACTAGAACCATTGAAACCAACAAAAATTCCCAAGTACCAAGGGCTAGTGTATGAGTCACCTGAAATTGTGCCTCTAAAGCCTAAGTCCACTTAGATTAAAGCAATGAAATATTATTCTACTATCAATAGCACTAAAGAGGATATATATGAATAATCCTTCAAATATATCACCAAAATCTTCCAAGACACTAGCATTTACACCATTACACAATCCAATTCCATTGATCCCCCACTTCTATACCCCAAAATTGATAGATTGGGACCAACAAGGGCCTCCAATGCTAGACACGTTTTAAAATGATGAGGCAATCATAGAACTAATGGGAATTCATGAACATATACCATTGGGAGACCAAAAAGTAGGATTTGATATTAAATTAAATAATGAGGCGTACTTTAGGGAACAAGACAACGCCCTTAGTCATAAAAACATTAAATCCAAACTCCTTTGGTGAAAACCTCAATGAGGTGCTATCAAAAAATGAAAAAGTAAAAACAAAAGACATGTCTTCTAGTGAAAACCTCTCTAAGGTGCTAGAAGATGAATAAGTTTACCTACCATCTATAGTACCATATTATCAATAAAGATTTTCAATACTGGTTGAGCAAACAAAATAAAACAATCTAGGAACCAAGGAAGACCCTAAGATCACCTTCATAACCTCTTCTCTCACAAATGAAGAAAAGAAAAACATGGAAAATTTCCTCCAAAAAGCATACAAAAAAATTGCATGGTCCTATGCTAATATTCCAAGCCTCGATCCATCATTAGTAGTGCATCCCTTGATAGTATATTCAAATGCTAAACTAGTCAAGTAGAAAATCAGAAAAATAAATCCATAAATCTTTTGGTAAAACTAAAATTGCAAAAATTGTTGGAAGTGGGGTTCATACGTCCTATTGGTTATCCTAAATGGATCTCAATTATTGTTCTAGTATCCAAAATAATTGGGGGCATCCATGTTTGCAATAATTTTAGAGACCTAAATAAGGCATGTCCAAAGGATGAATTCTCGCTCCCTAATATAGATATTTGTTAGCCTTATTGCAAGACATGATATGTTATCACTCATGGATGGATTTTCAAGATATAAGCAAAACAAAATCACCATAGAAGATCAACATAAAACAACTTTTATCACTCTTTGGGGCACCTTTGCTATCAAGTGATGTCATTTGGGCTTAAGAATGTTGGTGCCACATTTCAAAGAGCCATGACAATAATATTCCATGACATCCTTCATTTTATCATGGAATACTATGTTGATGGTCTTTTGGGAAAATCCAAGATAAGAGATGAACACATCCAAGTACTTGAACAAATCTTTGATCAACAAGCCAAATATCAAGTATGCCTCAATCCCAAGAAATGTGTCTTTGGTGTAACTTTAGGAAAACTCTTGAGTTTTATTATCTCATGAAGAGGCATCTAATTTGAAGAGGCATCTAATTAGATCCAATATAATTCAAGGCTATCATTTAAATTCCTCCCAATATTTTAAAGAAAATTTGTAGTCTTCAAGGAAATATTCAAGCCATTTGAATCTTTATCACATAACTTGCTGATAAATTCTAGTCATTCTCACATCTCCTCTACAAAAGTGTGATCTTTCAACGAGATACTCATTATCAACAAGCATTTTATCAGCTTGAGTAATACCTTGTATTACCTCCTATGCTCATGCCACCCACCCCAGTCAAGCACCTCTTGTTGTATTTATGTCATATTGGTGGAATTCTTAGCACAACATGGTGACAATGCAAAAAAAAGAACTATCTAATATATTAGTTATACCTTAGTGGGCTATGAGCTAAATTAGACACCTATGGAATGGGCATGCCTAGTAGTTGTCTCCAATGCCCAAAAAAATAAATTCATGCTCAATAAAAAAAAAACTCATCTCAAAGATAAACCCACTCAAGTACATGTTGGCTAAAAAATCTCTCACAAGAATGGAAAAATGGGTCATGATCCTAAGTGAAATCGACATTGAGTACATAGATCAAAAATAAATCAAAGGACAAATAATAGTAGATCAACTAGTTGAGCCACCCTTGGTGGTAGATCACCCACTCATATTAGAACTTTCAGATGAAGCAATATTTTTTATCCTCAAACAAACTCAATGGAAATTATACTTTGATGGCTCCCACACTTAGCATGGCTTAGGATCAAGATTCTTGTTTGTCACACCACAAGGAGATTGCATCCCTATGACATTCATGCTAGCCTTTCAATGCACAAATAACATAGCTAAGTATGAAGCATTAATCACATGACTTAGAATGGATATTTAATGGAGAATAAAAAATATGCAAGTTTACTAAGATTCCCAACTTGTTTTTGATACGGTAAGCAAAATTTATAAGGTGTTGTACCCTTAACACAGAGAGCCAGAAGGGCCAATAAGTTCAAGACCAAAAAATATTAGAGACTAAGCCAAAAAACATACACCGCAGACCAGTAGTAGACAGACAAAACACAGACCAAACGTAGACTAACTGGTATTTTCCCAGTTCTTAGATAGGAGATTAACAACATCATCCCCAACCCATTCTCGACCATATTCAACATTCTTCTCATTCATTTCATCCTTCATAACCGCAGATAGGGTGTTGGTAACATAGTGAGCTAGCTTGATAGTGAACCGAGTCAAGCCACTAAATTTCTTGTCCATCTTATCCATTATTTCTTGTAGCACACAGAGCTCCTCCCCATAATCTGCAGCCTTCCCAGTAACAAGACATTCCACATCCAGCGGGTCTAAGGACTGGGAAGCTAAATTGTCCTTCTGCACTTTGCTTATATCAGGAATGGTGTGGGGCCTCCAACATACTCCTCCTCCTCATCCCCAAACACCTCCTCATCCTTGTAATCTTTGTTGTTAGACTACTTCTCCTTTGAATCCAAGTCATTAACCTACATTTTCTTGTTATTCTTAGCCAGCCTACCAGACCTCCTGATGGTGGTCTCACCACCAATCATCACCATAGCCGCAACCACTGTGTCACCCTTAGAATACCTACCCACCATATTTTTACCTTTTTTGTCCCTAGTTGAAGGCTCCATCAAACCCTTCGCCCCATCCTTACCTTTCTTCTTTGGGGTGGGTTTGCTAGCAGTCTTGGCAGGGTCGACTTGAGCTCACAGAGACTAGCCGTAACACTAGTTTGGGCAATTCCTGTATTCCCCTTAAGATTCTTAGCAACAGGATTAGGCCTTTGAGTATCAGCAGCAACCAGATGGGTTTTCCTGATGGGGCCTTTGGACTCGACCGAGGAAATGTTGGTCACAACAAGAGGTTCAATTTCCTCCACACGAAGAACAGATATGGGTTTGGGTAGGCATAACGCAAGATGGAAGTGGTAGAGTCTCAAAAGGAGACCTTGGTGAAGTGACAGAGGAGGGGTATCAATAGGGTTTATGCTAGCAACCTTAATGCATTTTTCAACAGAGCTCTCTAAATCCTTAAGAAGGAAGAAAGGAAAACTTAACATAATTTTATGTCAGAGGTGATTTAAAAGAGGGAAATGGTAGAAGTAGTAAGTTTTGTATCTACCTTCAAGCATCACATACTTCATGAGCGCAAGGCATACTTGGTCCCACGGCTATGGAAGGGCCTCTCTCTCAAACTCCGACTAGTTACAGACCAAATTTTCATTCCCCATAAAGAAAGTCTTTAGACTCTCATTATCCTGGGTCTTTCAATGCTTCAAGTACTTCTTACCAGTACTTAGGAGCTTCGTTGCCTGGGCTATCACTTCCTCATTCACTTCAAAGGAAATTCCTCCCAAAGTCACTCTTCGATCTTTCTAAGAGTTGGAAAAATGTGCAGATAAATGAGGGTCATGACTCACCAGACTCTCCATCAGGGGAGCTAAACTGCCTTCAATACATATATACCACACCAGCAGATCTTTGCAAAATTCGCCACAGTTGTTGGGCTTCATTCGCACTCAATGACCACCCATAATTCCTTTCTGCACATAGAATAACCAGACAACTAGTGAGAGAAAAAGGTTAGAGAAGATGGTTAAGTGAAAGGTCACCTGCACACTAAGGATTTTAAAGCAAATAGAGCAACCTTGGGTAATCAAAGCAATGTACAGGATGCACGCTTGAGGAGGTAACTCTCTAAAAGCAATCTTGGTAGATTCATTAATGAGGATCTTCAAACACTTGCGACTGGATAAGCAGGACATGATGGGAAATGAAGGTTTTCTATCCACGTTGTTAATACACAGAAAACAAGGCAAGATGGTCATGGGGCCAAATTTAGAAACATAAAAAAAACCGACCTTTAGAAGAGGAGACAAAATAGTAGAAAGGATAGAGCCAGAGAGGAGCTCTTCCTCATAATAATTAGTCACATCAATATTAAAATTAAAAAACTCCATGAAAATACGATAGCTTAGCGTAATCCCCAAAAGGAGATTGTGTATGGTACGACCCTGCTTGGCCTTAATCACAAAGTACCTGCCATAATTCCTCATGATGCCCATTATTTCAAAAATCGACTCCACCCCATAATTCAAAATTTTCCACTTGTAGGACACCTCAGCATTAACATCTGTCCTCATAGCCCATAAGACAAGCATGTGGACCCCCGATAAAGCCCATTAAAAAACATGATTAGTTATTATCATTGATTAAATAAGGGCTTTGTTCTTTTAGGATTAGACCTTGAATTCCTGGTGATAGGTTCCCTAAATTATGCCAGCACTTAGAGAATTTACAATGTGTGCCAAAGTTGGCTAAGGCATTAGCCACTTGATCACCCTCACGGTAAATGTGGGTAGTAATCTTCAATTTCAACTTAGACACAAAGAGCCTTATTTCTAATAGGATGTCTTTAGTGTTCCACCCCAGTAACCTTCCAAAGTTAACAACATCAATAATAGACTTAGAATCACCTACGGTATGAAGGTTCTCAATCCCCATGGAAATAATAATCTGTAAGCCCTTTAGCAGTGCACGAGCTTCTGTAATCATAGAAGATTGGATACCAATCCCCCCGAGTAACCAACCACAAAATTTCATTTGCAATCTCTGATAAAACCTCCTATGCTAGCTTTGCCCGGGTTGCCTTTGGCTGCCCCATCAAAATTAAGTTTATACCAACCACTATCCAAAGGCTTCCAAACAGTGTTTCCTCTAGCCAAGGATCTAGAGTTGTCATAGGAGCTTGCATCCAAGTTTTGATTCCAAGCTTTGGCCATAATAATTTCCCTCTCTGTCAGACCCTTATCTGGGGTTTTCCCTTTGAATACTGAAATGTTTTCCTCAATGAGCCGAGAACCAATCCCAAAAACCTCCTTCAGACTCATCTCAATGTTCCTAAAAATCCTATATTTCTCTCTTTCCACAAGCACCAGCAGATAGTGGGGGGAACCTGGTTCCAAATTTCACAAGGTAAGGGGTGAATGAAGGGTCCAGTCTAGCTCAATATAAAGGATTTAATATCCTTACACATAGTCCATTGAATTCCCAAACATTTTATAGCCATCTCCCACACATCAACAACAAACGAGTAGTACAACAATAAGTGATCCACCGATTCTTCATTGCATTTGCATAAAAGACATCTATTGGGGATTTGAAATCCCCTTTTCCTCAAATTGTCTTAGGTAAGAATCTTGTTATTGTAGGCATTCCACAAAAATAAGTTAACTTTCGAGATCATGTGTCAATTCCAAACCCTCTTCCAGAGGTCAAGGACAACACCCTGGTTCGCCAGCAGATTGTGAGCCGATTTAGCAAAAAGATCTCCTTGCTTATCATCAGGCCAAAAGAATTCAACCCCCAAGATGGTTAAGGGAAGTCTAATGAGGGAGAGTAACTCCTGCAGGGACTTGGAAAGGAGGCTTAATTCAGGGGATAAGTGGTAGCAAAGAGCCAAAATATTCCACTTTCTAGCACCTTGTGGACCAAGGAGGTAATCACTTATATGAACACCAAAGAATCGTTGAGCCAACCTCTTAAAATTTCTAAATCTAGAGTTTTCTAGAGGGGTATCAAGTAACCAGGGGCCCTCCTAGAATCTTATTTTATTACCATAACATATCTTCTATCTCATCCCCATTTTGAACAATCCCTTCTTATTGCAAATACTCCTCCATGCTAAGGAACTTGAAGGATGAACCTTCCAGAGATAGTCAACCAAAGGTTTGTTTTGAAGATATTTAGCATTCATAATCCTACACCAATCCTTTTTATTCCTTAGTTGGTCCCAACCCACTTTGGTATTAGAGACAATCCTAATCCCAATCCCACCCCTATGTTTAGGTTGACAAACCTTTTTCCCATTTAACCAGAGCAAATTTCTTGTCCTCGGTCCCAGACCATAGGAAATTCCTTTAAATTTTCTCAAATTTCTCAACTATAATCCAGGGATCTTGAATATGGATAGGAAGTAGACATGGATACCCTGAAGAGAAGTAGATAGGAGCTAAAGTTTTCCAGCATGCCTAAGGATGGAGCCTTTCCACCCAACCAAGTTTCTTTGGATCCTTTCAAGGAACGGATTCCATAAGTTAGGGGGGACTTCCTTGACAATCAAGGGTAGACAAAGATAGACCGAAGGAAGAGAACCACTCAAACAACCTAGAACAATAGTCACCCGAGCTTGCAGATTAGGAGAGTTGTTGAAGAAGTAAATCATACTTTTATTATAGTTAATACACTGACTAGAACAAGTAACATAATTGTTAAGATAGTTTTTCCATTTCCTGGCTTCAATCACAAAGGCTTTCCCAAATAGGAAAGTATCATCCACAAACTGTTGGATCACAATCGGATCTAAGGAAGAGGCAGCCTTGATTCCCTTAATACACCCTTCTGACAACAGATTAGAAAAGTTCATGCTTAAGACATCCGCAATCATAATAAACAAATAGGGTGAAAGGGGGTCCCCCTGTCTGATACCTCTCCCAGTAGAGAAGAACCCAAAAGGAGTCCCATTAACTAGAACAAGGTACTTCACCATTTTTACATACTCCATAATGAGTCTGAACATAGATTGGTCAAACCCATACTTATCCTAGACTTTAGGGATAAAGTCTCAAATCACCTTATCATAAGCTTTTGAAATATCTAATTTAAGGGCCATACCAGCATAGTTGCATCTGTCAATGGAATGAAGTAAATCATGGGTGGTTATGGTGGCATCAAGGATATGACAACCAGGCACAAACCCCTTTTGAGTGGGGCTGATGAGTTTGTCAAGGAGGGGTTTGATGCGGTTCACCATAATTTTTGAGAGGATTTTATAAAAGGTATTGCAAAGACTGATGGGACAAAAAATCAATCATAGAATGGGGATCAACAATCTTGGGAATTAAGGCTAAGAAGGTGTGGTTCAGTTGTTTGAGAATCTTACCGGATTTGAAGAAATCATGAGCAACTAAGATGAGGTCCCCACCAACAATCTCCCAAAACATCTGAAAGAAGGCTGGTGGAAAACCATCCGGGCCAGGCGTTTTGTAAGCCCCCATACTGAAGGTAGCCAACCTAACCTCCTCAAGAGTGACAACACTGAGGATCCCAAGGTTATCATTCTGGGTAATAATGGTTGGGAGAGGGTGCAATAGAAGATTGTCTAGATTTGGATTAGGAGCCTCAACAAGAGCCATATAAGCCTTTTGAAAATAGTTAGCAGCCAAGAGATCGATCTGGGTGGGCATATTGATCACATCCCCTTGATAATTAAGAAATTTATTTTTTTGATTCTTTTTCTTATGTTTGATGGAAAAGATGTGAAAAAATGAGGTATTCCTGTTGCCTTCTTTCAGCCATTGGACCCTGGATTTCTATTTCTAGAAAATTTCCTCTTTGTCACGTATTGATTTTGTCGATTATTTAAATGCAAATTATTAAGTCATGAGATTATTAATTATTATATTATGTGAGTATTTAAATTGTGAGTTGAAATTGAAATTGAAGTGAAATTGAAATTGAAATGCATTTGCAATGATTTGAAATGCATTTGCAATGATTTGAAATGCATTTTTATTTAAATTTGGGGTTTGTCATTGCTGATGAAAATTCGAGTGCAAGTAAACGTAGGAACAGGTGAACATGAATGAAGGCAAGAACATCGATTAGGTAGAGTCGATTAGCCATTAGACGTTTATGAGGATGATGGAATCTCACACACATACTTAGTTATATTTTAATGTATTTTTGTGATTATTGCGCTTGCAAATTTTAAATTAAGTTTAATTGATTTATCCAATATGTGAAAAGAATATGTTGATTTAAATGTCGATTTGATTAATTTTTGAGGAAATTGATTTTTATTTAAATAAATTGGATTCCTTATGTCAATATTTTTTCATTATTTAAAAATAATGAAGCTCTTATTTGAAATTAATAGAGTAGACTTTAAATTGTGAAAATTTATTAAAATGTAAAACAAATTGTGTTATAAATTTATTTGCTTTTATTTTTCTCATTTGAAAATATGAAAGAGAAAAGATTTATTGAAGAAATAAACAAATATCTAAAACTAAGTTAGTGAAATCAAATTGGAAAACAAGAATACGTGCAAATTGAAGTTGAATTCAAACAACAGTTGAACAGATTGAAGAAAATATCTTCAATCAATTTGGAAGGCAATCAAATTCTGAAACTTGGAGTTTGATAAATTGAATTGGAGATCAAACTGAAATTGTGGATCTTGCTTTGTGAATAACTCCACCAATTACATGAAGAAAAGATTAGTTAGTGAAGAAATTCGAAATTGGAAGAAGTAAAAATCCGTTTTTGAGCATTGAACAGAAAAATACACTGAGTATTGTTGAAAATTGTGAATGGATTCACCTAGAATCATCTTATTTTGGAGAGGCAGTCAGTAGAAGAGAAGGTGTTTGTTGTTATTTATATGCTAATCACCTAGCATGCGCAGAAACCAGGGAGAGCTTTATTTGTTTGAATTTATTCATTTCTAGATACCTCACGCGCGGCTAGAAGGAGGTAGAGTTTTTGGTTTTAAATTATTCATCCCTTACTCCCCATGCAACCAATAGAGGGAGAGGACTATTGGGCGCAAGAAGTGAGGAGGGAGTGAAACGCAGGTTCTCCCATGCACCCACTCTCCACACGCGGCCAGACAACAATCTGGAAAGGTAACTTGTAAGGAAGGAAGGAGAGGGCGCGCAAAAAGACACCAGCTCTCCTCATCCCCTATTCACATATAGGCAACAAGTAAATAAAGCGTAGGAAGTAAGGAGGCTGTAGTTTAAGACTAAAAATATTCTCCATCCAACATGCACCAAGAAGACTTAGGGAGCAGCAAGGAAAGAGATAAGGAAGTAGAACAACAGGGAAAAAAATAGAAGAACAAAGGATAGATGCAACCAGAGAACAGACAGAGCAACTATAGGAAATTGACAGAGGAAGCACACAAACAACCGTTTCCAGATTACCAGGTAGAATCTATTGAAATTTATTAAATAAATTCATGATTACAGTGAATTTATTTGGAATCGTTTTCTCTTAATCTGATTTTTAAATCTATAAAAAAATCCTCATTGTTCTTTTAGAATCAAAGAAATAATAAACAATCAAACTGTGATTTTTCCAGAAACCATTGAAATTAGAAACAAAAAATTGTAGGAAAAAGATTTGATTAGAAAACAATGAAAAACAACCGATTTATCAATTTAGGAAAAAATCAGATTTAGGAAAAGATTCAAAACATAAAACGTTTATTTCGTTCTGATTTGGAAGAACTTTAGAAAATCCAAATAGATAGATTTAATTCTC
The DNA here is from genome assembly GCA_007115665.2 of Sequoiadendron giganteum. NCBI lineage: Eukaryota > Viridiplantae > Streptophyta > Pinopsida > Cupressales > Cupressaceae > Sequoiadendron > Sequoiadendron giganteum. The sequence continues at coordinate 410,718,114 of CM021105.1, read as the reverse complement.
CAAAGAATGAAACATAAAAGATTATGATAAAATACCTTTTGAATATTAAACGTGTTTGCAAAATAGAAGTTAAAATCAATGATTTTTGTGAATAAAACTTAAATTATTACGAAACAAAAATGAAAATGATTTATTTTAATTCTGTTTTTGAAAAAGTAATTATTTATTTTCTGGAAGTGTGAAAAACAAAAAATAAATCAATTAAATTAAGAATATGATTTACTTGAAAACAAAACGAATTAGGATTATTTCAAAGTGGAAACAAATTAAATGAGTAAATAGAACGAAAGAATGTGTGCTCTTTTATGCCTATTTATATATGTATTTAATTTACATGCTTGAGATACACCTTCTTTTTTGTTATTTAATTTATTCGATTTAGATATTAATTTAATGTTATTTATGGTTTAAAACGATGGAAATACAACATTTAAACTGTTTTTGCTTGAAACAAGATTTCCGTTTAAATTGTTTATGAAATATTGTATTTATTTGATTGGAACCATGAATGCTTGATAAATGAATGTGCATGTCATGTGTTTGGAAAATTACCTTTCGGGACGGGTGTCGAATATGGGTTATTAGAGAGTGTAGTTTTTCTTTTCCAAAACTGCTTTTATTTGTTGTGCATGAGATTTTATTTAATGTTATTTATGGTTTAAAATGATGGAAATACAACATTTAAACTATTTTTGCTTGAAACAAGATTTCCGTTTAAATTGTTTATGAAAGATTGTATTTATTTGATTGGAACCATGCATGCTTGATAAATGAATGTGCATGTCATGTTTTTGGAAAGTTATCTTCCGGGATGGGTGTCGAATATGGGTTATTAGAGAGTGTAGTTTTGCTTTTCCAAAACTGCTTTTATTTGTCGTGCATGATATTTTACTTGGCCAAGTAACTTAAGGACCATTGAAATAGATGGAATGAATGAACTCTCTACCATATCCTAGTATCGAACTTGCTTGTGTGTTAAATGAATTAGAAAAATGAAAATGCTTGTGGTTTTACTAGTTATACTAGGCACACACTAGATTCCATCTTGCTTGTCGACTTCTTTTTGCTAAGCGATTTGTGCAGGGTCGGGTATTCTTTGAATGAATAAAGAATTCCGGGGAAGCGTAAGCTTTGAGGTTGGGCGGAAAAAGCGCCTGATCCTTGTTCTCATCTTCATTATTGAAGATATGCTATGGATTGAAGATCAAAGGATGTCATCTTCATTTATGTATTATTTTATTCTTTAATTATGTAATGTAGAGCTTAAGGCGACAGAATGCCTAAGTCTCAAATTGTAAACTTATATTACAACTTCTTTGTATTATTATCAATGTCGTGTAATATGACACGTGTATGTATTTAACTGGAAATATTATGAATCTATTTATCGAATTTAAGTCGTTGTTTTGTAATCGAATGGATTTTATGATGTCTAATGAATGAAGTGTTGACTTTATTTTGAATATAAATGAAATTATTTAAAGTTTTGTCGATGTTTTGATTTAAAGAGTTTTGCTCTTTACACTCTTTCCTTTGGATTTTCTCCCACTCTCTCCAACCTTCTTTTTCCTGGTTGCAAGTAGGTAGACTGACATCCCCCTCCTCCATTCTCCTTTGTATAATTTTCAATTTATCCCCAATAATTTTTTTTTCCTGGAAGACATCTCTAAAGACTCTTTTGTTCCAGCCTTTCACCATACATTTGATATGTTTAAGTTTAAAAAAGATCCCGAACATGGGTTAGCCACGAACAAGAATATTCCACCATTCAACTATTTTGTCCTTGAAGTCTAGGTGGGAATTCCACATTATCTCAAATCGGAAGGGGAACGGTCCAACAACAAATAGGTCATTCGAGATCAACAGTAGAGGATTGTGATCTGACACCATCTTGGGCAGAGCCCAAAGATTGGCATTGAGCAATCCAGTCCAGTTATTGGAGCAAAGGAATCTATCTAATCTAACTTGAATTAAGTCCTCCCCTAGACGCCTATTGGTCCAAGTAAAATCTTGACTTGATAAGTCAATTTCAATTAGGCCAGTAGGACTTAGGAAGTTAGCCAGATCATTCATACTTTCAAAAAATCCACCAGACCACCACTTTTCTCTGAACGATATAAGGGGGAGTTGAAATTCCCAGCCACCAGCCAGCGAGAACCGCTATTATTTTTAACCCAACTAGAAAGAACCTGCCACAAGGAATTTCTAGCATTTCTTTGGTTGGGGGCATAGACATTAATAAGCGACGAAGAGCCACCCGGGCAGGAAAAGGAGACTCCCACTCTACTCCTGCAGCAGAATAGATCAGAGCCATTAAGCCTAGATGGGTTCCAAAGCACAACTAGACCACCCGATGCTCCTTCAACATCATTGTAGGAGTAAGTGGCCCTCGAGCATAAATACTTAACAATATTATCAAAATTAGCTTTTTTCATCTTGGTTTCTTGTAAAAGTAACACATCAATCTTATGTTCTAAAAGATAGTTCTTCAGAGCTAGCTGCTTGTGAGAGCTGTTCAACCCTCTAGCATTCCATGACATGACCTTCATTTTTGACCTTTCTTGGAGGATACTTCCAATTTCCTTTGTTTACTAATGGATATCTCATTTGTAGTCTCTCTCAACCTTGCCAGTCTCTGGCTGGGTCTACCAGGTTTGGAGTCACCTCCCACATCCGCCTTCTTCTTCCTCCCTCTTTTCTTTGGGGTTACCCAGTTATCTTCTTCTACAACTTTCACCTAAACCAATTCCTCTGAACTAAAATTTCCCCCTTCAATAACTCCAACACCCTCATCCTCCCAAATTTCACCCTCTTCACCTGAGTTATCACTAGTCCCAACAAAACCCACCTCCAATAGGGAGCCTCCTACTAACTCATCCCCCCCCAGAGCCAGGCCAGAGGATAGGGCATTGAAATCTAAAATCTTATCAATTGCTTCCTTCACAACTAGAGAAGGAATAGCAAGGCTCAAAGCCGAATCTATATTGGAAGTCTCCATCCCACTAAGAGGATCCCTAGAGGTTGGGGGTTTAACCAAAATAGATGAGGCAGACTTGGCCGAAGAGTCACTATCTTTTAGAACATCATTTTCCAAAGGAGTTGCAGTAGAGAATCCTGGGTTAGGCTTCTGATTAAAGGAAGATTTACAGTCAGAGATAAGGTTGCCAGGTTTAGCACACTTTTGATAGTAAACAACCACATTTTCATAGCACATAGGTTGGACCTAGGTACTGAACCTAGAACATAGCTTCACCGAGTTAGGGAGTGTCTTATTCACACAAATATTTATGCAAAAGTGGGCAAACACTAACCTAGATTTAGATTTGGTGATGGAATCTGAAGAAATGAACTGACCTAAGGAATCCCCAATGCTTTTGAAGATGGCTTCATCCCAGTATTCCAAGGGAAACCTAGGCAGATGAACCCAGACCGGTATCGATTTATTTAGATCCAATGCAGGGTCAAACCTCGACTTCCAGCAACATAATGCCAAGTTGTGTTTTCCATACACCCAAGGCCTAAAAGAGAGAACCACAACCAAGTCCTCTGAGGCCGTGAACTTGAAAAGGAAGAGATCGCCCAAAATTGCACATATCTCCACACTTCCTTTAAGGTGCCATTTAGTAGCAACCCATCTTTGAACCATATCCATTGTGGGAAGGAAAGAAAGAAAATGACCCACAACTACATTCTCCATGGAGGAGAGAATCCTATCACTGATAGAATTAGCGATAGCAAAATCCATTCCTGAAGCTTTGAATTCCTCTACAAAAAGATGTGAGGGATTTGAGCTCTATTTACCATTGGTCAGCACATGCTTCCAGCCAAAAGTTTCTAGAAAAATCTCCACCACTAGCACTTTCACACTAGAAACGACCGGAGTCACGGGAAACTCCGAAAGACCCGTAAACAAAGGAACGGACCCTCCAAGAGTGGCTCCTGAGGGGCACGAGCCCACATGTGACAAGGCGAGGCTCGGGATAGGGGGGACAAAGGGGGACCGTGGGGTACCCCCAGGCCAAAATCCACCATGCACGTAGGCTATTCAAACGTGGATAGAGGAGTAGGAAACAAATTTGACCAAAATAAATAAATTAAGATTCCCAACTTGTTATCAAGTAAGTAAATGATGAGTATCACAAAAATATGACAAGCTACTCCCATATAAAAGAATGGTTGACAACCTTAAGCAATATTTTCCTAAATATAATTTGAGGAGGTCCCCCATCTAAACAAAAAAGTAACATATGCTATGGATACCATTGGATCTTTACTAAATATGTCACATAATAGTTAGAAATGTAAATTCTTGGTGGAACAACTATTGAAACTATTGATCCCAACATATAATCTTGATACAAAATTAGTATTTGAACTTTTTGGTCCCAATTCTCCTTGGTATCATGACATATACACATACCTCAACAATAATACCCTCCCACCCAACCTATCCAACACCAAACAAAAATCATTCATTTATTGATCATCTCATTTTACCGTCTTTGGAGATACTCTTTATTGAAGGAGCTTTGATGGAACCCTTTGAAGGTTCTTAGACGTAGAAGAAGCCCAAATTTCTCTATAGGAATTGCACAAAGGTATCTATGGTGCACACTCTAGTGGGCTTACCCTTACTAAAAAGATACTACTAGTCGACTATAGAAAAATATGCACATCAATTTGTCAAAAAATGTCTACCATGTCAAAAATGCAATGATTTGATACATGCACCATCCCAAGAATTGCAACCCATTACTACTCCATAGCCTTTCTCATAGTGGGACCTTGACCTTGTTGGAAAGATCTGCTCACCTTCTTCCAATGGCCATTGTTGGTTGATAGATTTTTCCTTTATAAATTAACACAAATTGACTCCATTTTTCCCAAAAAAGAGGACTAATCTATCAACAACAGTTGGGGAGATCACCATTGCATTGGTGATCTTCTTCTAAATTTTAGTTGAGGTACAAATCCCTCTTTTGATATAATTTTTAATATTTGAATTTTAAGAAATCAAGGGCATGCTTTTAACCAGAAAGTAGAAAATTTAGACTAACATCTATCCATAGCCATGAAAATAGATGCGATTGGAAGTGATTTGAAACTACTAACTAATGCTAAAAATTAAATTGGCAAACATTCAATAGCATAGCTCACATACTAGATTATCAAAGCTTGCTAACTCGACTCACTGCAATTTCAAAACTTGCTGCAAATAAATGAATAAAACACCAAATAACAACACATCCTCATAGGACAGGAATATTCAAATTCTTATCAAAGCTCACAGACTCATTCATAAACGTTAGTATTTCATTCATAATTCATTGCACACAAACAATAAACATCTACAACCAAATATCAAAACTACAAAATTGATCGTTAAATTAAGATCAATTCTCTCTTGTGCATTACAATGCATGGGGGATCAAAATTTTGGACCCCTGCAATGTCCCAATAAAATATATTTATAGTTTTAAATCATAACCATAAGAATTTTCTTGAAAACGAATTCTTGGAAAGACGATAACCATTATCCGATCGAATAAGTAGCTTGTGGCAAGCCAATTGATTTCTATTTGATCATGACAATAGTTATTAATGACTATTTTTTAACTATAGTTATGATGGCATCACAAATTATTCTTAACAAGATAGGAGAATGAAATGAAACCAACTGTACATGCATGCCCCGTGACAACACACTTGTGCAAATGGTCTGCCACTTCTCACTTCTAGTGGTTGGTAGCATGCCACCCAAGATTGTTTTTGTACAAGGTTTTTAAATATAGAAGATTTCGTTGGTGCCAAAGCCCACTTTACTGAATTCTGATCACATCATTTCACCAAGTTCATTAAATTTGAAGCCATTTGAATGCCCTTCCTACATTAGTTTCCTTCAAGTGGACTCTATTAGATTGCTCTTTCAATTCCATAAATTAACTATAACGCTTATCACTTTGCATAATGCTATTCTCAGCCTCAGATATGTAGAGTAATTCTAGTGATGATGCTTTCAAGGTTAGGGGTGATTTCCTCACCATCGAGGGTGTGGAATGCAATGCTATTTGAAGATTGATTGTAGACCAGCTCCAAGAGATTTTCCTCATTTGTAGTGATGTGGAGGAGGAGGTTATTTGGAAGATCATAGGCAATTATTACTTGTCCTAGGTGCATGTCCATAACTCTAATCTGTTGGAGCGCTTTCTTTATAACATTTTTTGCACCTCTAAGAGTTTTAAATGGGGATTATGTGTTGTTGAGCACCTGGTGAGGCCAATGTACTTGATATGTGTTAAACATTCTCTAAGAGGTTTATCTGTACATCCTTGTGTGGGCCTAGTGGGCAACATAATTTACATTGCTACTGCGTTAAGAAATGAACAGGTTGGACAAGCAATTGCCCTACTTCATGCTAGGCTTGAACGCAATAACATGGAGACCTTCACCTACATTGTCGAATTTAATGAAAACCTCTTTTCACCTACATAGATTGAACATCTGCAAGAAGTAATTGAGGCCATTAGGATCCTCATATTTACTCTTTGCACTTAAGACCCCTATGTTGAAAAATCCCTTTTGTAATGTTATACAAAACACACACACACACATCTTTTTGGCTTTCGAATCTGTGTTATGTGATGTGTATTCAAAATTCTCTCCTTTTTTAATTCTCTATAATGCGCTACTTCATTTTTACATCTACAATGGATCTCTTTATACACTTTGAATGTTATTGTTTTTTATAATATGTTTATCTTCAATGATATCTTTCCTTTATGTGAACATATTTCTGTAATAATGGTGCATATCGGCTTGAATGTATGAATATCAAATTATGGAGATAGTTATTAAAATGTCTTTAGAGTCCACCCAAGTTATGAAACTATATTTATCACCGCTATTCCAAAGAAACCATTCAAATGCTTGTAAGTTCAAATTTTCTTCCTCTTTTTTTAGTGAACTCCTCCAAAAAGAATTTTGTGAGACGATATGCAACATTTATTAAGAGTATGTTGCAGAAATAGTTAAGTTTTGGAAAGCCTGTCAAGAACCGAAAAAGGTTTCAAAACTACCAAAAAATTCATCGAAACTACTTGTCATCCTTCTTCTTCACTTTGGGTATACTTAGGCGGTCACAAAAACCTTTCAGCAAAGGATGCTTACACAACTTTCAAAAAGACTGACACATAATAGAATTTAAGTTGAACTTTTAAGATTGTCAGTTGAGAAAGAGGTTAGGAAACCTGGATGACGTTCGACACGGGTTTATAAACCAAAGGAAAAGTTGATAAAGACATGATTTGGGTCATTTTAAAGGTAAGGCATGATTTTTTGTAAGGATGATTAAAGTTAGTGACAATAGCCATAAATCCATAATAACCACCATAGAGTACTTTATAAAGTGTTTCAAAACCACCCCTCTCATCTGCATCACTGACAAAAAATTGTTAGATTCATACTCCATTTCATCATAAGTTGCTATAGCATTCCCCTTGTAATTGTCATTGAAAATAACAAGCCATTCAAAAACCAAGACGTTTGTGACCTTTGCTAGAAATTCCACATCCAACATTGTTTCTCCACCCCATGCTATCTCCAAAGTAATGGCCAAGTAGAGGATTCTAACAAAACTATCTTTAAAATACTCAAAAAGATAGTCAATAAAGTTGGTCGTGATTGGCACCTACAACTCCATCCCATCGTCTAGGCCTATCGTACTAGCATCCACATACATTTTGGTGTGACTCCATTTTATTTATTAATTCTTGGTTCTTATTTTCAATTTTTTTCTTCTTGTTGTTTTTCTTTTCTTCTTCTTGGTTTACCTTTATTTGGTCTAGGTTTTTTTAGTTTCTTGATTCTTTTCTTCTTTTGTTTCTCAAGGTCTCTTCTTCCATTTGTTTTGGATTTTCTAATTCTTTTCTCCTCTCTTATTTAGTTCTTTTTTGCTTCTAATTTTTCTCGATTGTTCTTTGGTATTGTTCCTTCTTTCATTTTGTTCTTCCCTTCTCCTTAATTGTCTTGCTTTTTCATTTTTTAGTTCTTTCTCTTCCCTTTTCTTTGTTATTTTTCTCATGTCTTTACTAGTGTCTTTGTTATTCAAATTTTCCTTCTGTTTGGTGTTCTTTTTTCTCTCCCTTAGTTCTTCTTCATTCCTTTTTGAAGTGGTCTCCTTTCTTTTAATTGCTTTTTGATTTTATTATTGTTTGTTTTCTCTTCTTTAATTGATTTTTTCCTCTTTTTTTTGCTTATTTTCTCTTTTTTCAATTTTTATTCCCCTTTTATTGATTTTGTTTCATTTTTAGTTGTTGTCTTGGTTTATATTGGTTTTTTCTCCTTCCTTGATTAATTTTTCCTTTAGGTTCTTAATTAATTTTTTTGGGTTCTCTCCTTTAATATTTTTCCTTGTCTCTTTATCTTGTTTGTTCTTTAATTTTTTAAGTTTCCTATTGTTGTTTTCTTTATCTTTTCCTTTTGATTATTTCCCTTATCTATTTGTAGTCTTCCTATTTTTTGTCCTCGTCTTTTAATTTTATTTCTTTCCTTTATTCATTTTTTGCTTTATTTATTTTTAATATTTTATTTTATTTGTATGTTTGTGCGTGTGTCTTATTATTTTTTAGCTCTCCTTTCCTTCTTAATTATTTCCTTTAAAGCTCTTGATTTTTCAATAGATTCTTTTCTCTTTCTTATTCGCTCAAGTTTCCTTATTTTATTTGCATTTTCTTATTTATTTGTTCTCCCCTTTTCTTTTTATATTTCCTAAATTTTATGTTGTTTAGGCTTTTTAAATAATTGTTGTGGCCCTCTAATTTTTTATTTTTATTCTTTGTTTTTTTGTGTCTTTTTAATATTATCCTTTTTTGTTTTATCTTTTTTGGACCTCGTGCAACTTTCTCTCCCTTCTCTTGTCTCTTAAGGTTCATCTTGGTCTGCAACCATCTATTTTCTCCTTGCTCTCTTCTTTCATACTGATGATGGATCATGAACTGTGATCCAAAATGTTGATGCAAAAAAATATACACAATCAAATCTATAAATCTTTGAACAAAAAAATATCTTTGGTTCAAAAGCCATTTTTCCAATTGAGGTTGAGCTCCCCTCACTAAGAATATCATTACAACATCTCGTAGATGAGGAGTATTGGGTTGCACACCTACATTAGTTAGAACTAAAAGATGAAATATGCCTCAATGCCTTGAATCACATATATGCATATCAAAATTACCTTCATCACAACTATAATAAGAAGATCAAAACCTGTCAGTTTGAAATTGGTGATCTGGTACTCAAGGAAATTCATAGCAACCTCTAAGATAGAGATTAAAAAGACAAGTTTAAACCTGATTGGCTAGGACCTTTCATTATTATAGCCAAGTATGTATCAGGAGCCTATCAACTTGCCACACCAAAGGGTTAGCCACTAGAGGAGCCCATAAAAATCAATCACCTCAATTTTTTTTATGTTTGATCCTTAGAATATCCCAAAAAGTCAAGAAAAAATAAAAATAAATCTAAAAATCAAATAGTAAAGAGAAATAATACATCCAATGGTGAAAACCACCTTGGTAGTGCCTTGGATAAGTACCTTGGTGAAAACCTATCTACACGAGCCATGTGTAGTAGCCCCATCATATACCATACTAACTCCACAAACCCATCATGAATCGAATTGGTATCACTTAAAGTCAGCCATTTTATTTTCCCTCACAACTTATCTTATGTCCACAATCAAGATCTCTTGCATAGAGCTATCTATCCAATGCCTACTCTTAGACATCAGGAAATCAATGTTTACCTCTCAACAATAACTTGCTAGGCACATGCACCCTTAAGCATTAACGGTTTGGGAATATCCTCCAACCTCAAGCCTCTCTTGATGAAGATCTTCATTAACTTCCCCACTGTGGTTTTTCCTATCTCACCCCTATTATATCATGTGTCCCACTTTGATAGTGCTTCCCTTACAAACCTACAATCCACCCATCCACCACTATTTCTCATCCCTTTTTTTGGGGGAAATACCTAAGCCTCATCTAAATATTAGAACCATGTACCTACCTACCATAATTTGAACATTCTCATTGATTTCATACACTACCCATTATACAAAGTTGATCTCACTAAATTGAGCTTCACCCCATTATACTAAGCTTACTAGACTTGAGATATCACAAAAAAAAAACACAACAAATATCACATCTTATCACAAATCATACATATGTCCAACTTTTGAATAATAAAAAATCACCCTATCTATTATCCATCATCCTTATCTACATAATCATCCATGCTTTTAGAAATGTATCCTTCTCATGTTAGGCATAGTCCAAAACATCACCCATCCTATGTGTAACAATTTCTTTATATGTGTTGGTTATTCTTTGCATAAACAAACCAAGCCCACTCCAAGGAGCTCTATGAATAAGGATCTCCTCATATCTTAAATCTCATTTCTCACATGAACCCCCCAAGGTTATTTCACATCTTGCATATACTAGAACAACCTTTTGTTTGAAAGTCAATTCCATGCAAAGGTTACCTTGTCACCTTGGTTCTTATACCCTGGTACATAATCTCCTTTGCTATATCAAAATTTAGGATTGCTCTCCACATTTCAACATAACCTCACCCACCCACCTACCCACTCTTATCCATCATTCTATCCATATCTCTATACACAAATTGACTAGATATATTTCCCATCCATCCACCTACACCATGATCAACTAATATCCTAAAGGCTTCAATTTATTCCCCCAACTATTCCTATCTTGTCTTATCTCCATATCCCCCATCCTAAAATTCATCTCCTCTCTCATATCCTAGTCTCTTTCCCCTCAAATTTTATCATGACTAAAATAAAAAGAATAAAAAGCATCATTCATTACATCCATAATCACTCTACATATTATGCATCCACCTACAATCATCACAATCATAATCATCATAGGGGCATCTATAGCACATGCATACATTCATCCATATAAATATGATCTTAGGTGCATCCATACATATAGCAATACAACCATTAAACGTCCATAACAACATGTATACATAACATAAACATAATCACATAACCATGCATTATCCATAGAGCATGACATATATCATCTAGAATGATACATCCATAATCATTTATGCATCATAGAGGTCATAATCATAAAATTATATAACCATCATAATCATAAAATCATAAACCATTCATATATAAAACACATTCATAATCATAAGTCATCATCATCTAACATATCATCATACACAAAATCCATTCAATCATACATCCATGAAACATATAAATTTATCATATGAACATACATATATCATAATAAAATCCATCAAATATAAAATCATAAATCATGAATCTCCATACATAAACACAACATACAATCACCACCAAAAAGAGCCATCTCATCATATATATCTCAAAAAATAATTATGGTCATGGTACAAATACAAAGGCTCCAAGTACAACAATACATATACAAAGAGCCTAAAGGCATGAAATACATAATCCATAATTTGGCTCATACTACCATGGTGCAGGGGCACCAAGGCCATTCTTGCATTAGGGGTCAAATGTTAAGTTCTTAGGTGTTTTATAGGTCTTTTTTGCATTGAATAAGGTCCATTGTGACCATTTAAATTTAATTAAGTTGGTTTAGAGTCAATTGGGAAAAAAGTGTAAAAAATTGCAAAATTGCCAAAATGTTGTCATGCAAAAATGCAAAAAAGTGCAAAATAGGAAGTTGAAGAGTCATTCTCTCAAAAAGTCAGATATGTTCGGTTTTTGGGATTGGAAAAGGCTTAAAAATCCCTTGTGTACGTTGGGAATGAAGAGAGAGAAAAAAAGGAAGATGTATTGAAAGTTTGGGAAGAAAAATTAATAGAGAACTCCGTTTTTCCTGCATATTTTTCTGTTCTCCAGTGTTGTATGAATTGTACGGCCATGATTATGGCCTGAGACCATATGGGATGGATGGTATTTTGAGTCTACTGTATTTTGGTTTCTGTTTCATGAAATTTCATTACATATTAAGGAAGTTATGATCATTATAGTGACTGCAATTTCCAAATTTCTCCTATAACAGTCCTGTTGCAGCATATTGTACGGTTTGGTACGGACCTATGGCTGCTTGAAACTGATTGGAGATGAAAAAGGAACGAATTTAGTTTCTAAAATAGTTGGTTTCATTCAATTTCAGTGAGTAGATTAAAAGTTATGATAATTTCTTTACAAATAGGTTAGTTGCAAATTTGTGGGTTTTGACTTGAAAAGTGATCGCTAAGAATGGTAGTTTGATGAAATAGCAATGGTAAAGTGTAGAAGAAGGTTTATGAAGAATTTTTAGACCTTATGCAAGGTGTTTGAAGTTCTGGTAGAGTTTGGGAAGGTTTGAGAATAGGTTTTCCAAAAAAACCCTCATTGTATGCAAGCTTAGAAAGCCTAAGAGTGAGATTCGTGTGTTGGGTGAATTTGTGATTGTTTCAATCGATAAAAGTTGTGGATTTTGTCTATTTTAGACCTGCCTAGAGTATTGGAGTTGAGTTTCTAGATTGGGAGAGTGTTTAGAGGGTAGGTTCTTTGTAAAAGTGGCTTAATTAGGCCTAGAAAACAAAGGACAACAGATTTTTGAGGTTGATGGTCTAAAGTGACCCCATGATATTTTTGAATATGTTAAAGTAGGCCCAAAAGGGTATCTAAAATTATATTTGGTTTGAGGGTTTGATAGGTATTCTAGGGGATATGTCCAAATTTCCCTATTTGGAGACCTACAAGGTAACTAGGATGGAGTTGTGAAAAGTTGTTGAGTTAGAGTTGTAAGGGCGAAATTGTTGGTTGAACCTAATAGAATTGGGTTTGTTAAGAGATTTACACCCTGATTTGCATCAATTGGTATCAGAGCTCAAGCAATAGATCTTTTGAAGGTGATTGGTTGAAGTTTGCATAAAAGAACAGTTGGAAGTTGAAAAGACAAGACAACTTGGCATTGGCAAAGGAAATCAGAGAAGCAATGCAAAGGAGAGAACTTTTCAAGACCACATGCAAGTGAAAAAACAAGGTATGTAAAGTGGTGATAGATTAAGGTTTCATTGATAACTTGGTTTCAAGTGAAATGGTTGATAAGTTGAATTTGGAAAAGATGCCTCATGATACTCCATATATTGTTTCTTGGTTAAATGATGATCACTCAATTTTAGTGAATGAACAAGCTTGGGTTGAGTTTCATATTTGTCCCTACAAGGATAGGATATTATGTGATGTGTTGCCTATGAGTGTGTGCCACTTAATACTAGGAAGGCCATGGCAGTTTGAGAGATATGTCATTTATGATGGAAGAGCCAATACTTATTAGATTGTGAAAGATGGAACCAATTTCACCTTAACTCCATTGGTGGAAGATGATAAGGGGTAGAGCAAGGAAGCAAGAGTAGTTATGTGTGGTAATAAAGAGTTCAAAGAGTTAGAGGAAGACAAAAATGGAGGATGTGTAGCCACTACAAGGCTTAAAGATGTCAAGGCAACAAGTTTGCACATTGATGCAATGTTAGAGAGAAGCGATGATATGTTGGTGATGAAATATAAGATAGAGAAGGTCAAGGATGAATTGACCTTGAAGGATCAAGACAAGCTTGAAAATCATGAAGAGATCATGGTGGGGATAGTGCCTTGTCCCTTGATGGAAAAAGAAGACAATGGGCAGTCAAGCACTGTCAAGACAAAGGATACTAGGACTGATGAGATAGAGGTTTATAAGTCTGAAAATATAGTGATGATAAGGGTAGAGAATTTGGTACAAGACATGAGGATAGAAAGTGAAATGAGCCAAGGGAAATGACAAGTGAAAGAGTTTGTGAAGGTTGAGGATGAAAGAAAGATAGAGGTTGCAGTCACCCCAAGAGGTGAAGATGACAAAACAGTGAGTTTGAAGAGGGTCTCAGTATTGGAGAAGACCAAGAATGTGATAGGCCAAGAGAAGGCCAAAGATAGAATGTTTGTGAAGAATCCAAATGAAGTGGAGAAGAATGATGGTGTTGTGGTAAGGGTAGCGAGTTGTCCTTGGATGTCAAGAGAGGTTGGTAGGAGGTCTTATTTTTCCATGGCAGAGGTTATTAAAACTGATTGCATAAGGTTTCCAAGAATGGAGAACCTAAAGGTGGTTGTGAAGACAAAGAATGAGGTGAAAGTGGATGTTTGGCAAGGCCAATGGGGTAGATTCAAGTATGTAGTAGATATGATGAGGAAAAGAGCTCATGAAATAGTTGAACAAGGTTTGTTTGCAAGTGTAAGGGAAAGTGTATCATCAAGTTTTGATGAGAGAATGGTTGAAGGACATGTAGATCTGTATGCAACAAAGAAGCAATACCAAGTTGCAAGGCAGGGAAGAGTGGATGAGTTTGAGTTTGTTCCAAGGGTGAAGATGAAGACACCTCAATTTCAGATTGGAAGGAGTTTGGTAACATGTATAGGGGCAGATAAGATAATGTTCTCAGGTGAAGGAGCAAGCAAAGGTGATTCATCAAGTGTGGAGCAGCAATCTAAAGGAAAGAACCGGTCCAAGGCTAGAAGCAATGCATGTTTTCTATATCTAACTCAATGGAAGGGATTCCCAGGTGAAAAAACATTTAGAGATGAAGGAGATGAATTTTTCAGACGTAGACAAGCTATAAATCAAATTCCAAGGGACTTGGAGACTTTTTTCAAGCCGGGTGTATGGTGCAGGGGCACCAAGGCCATTCTTGCATTAGGGGTCAAATGTTAAGTTCTTAGGTGTTTTAGGTATTTTGGCATTGAATAAGATCCATTGCGACCATTTAAATGTAATTAAGTTGGTTTAGAGTCATTTGGGAAAAAAAGTATAAAAAATTGCAAAATTGCCAAAAATGTTGTCATGCAAAAATGCAAAAAAGTGCAAAATAGGAATTTGAAGAGTCATTCTCTCAAAGAGTTAGTTCTGTTCAGTTTTTGGGATTGAAAAAGGCTTAAAAAGTCCTTGTGTATGTTGTGAATGAAGAGAGAGAAAAAATGGAAGATGTATTGAAAGTTTGGGAAGAAAAATTAATAGAGAACTCTGTTTTTCTTGCATATTTTTTTGTTCTCCAGTGTTGTATGAATTGTACAACCCTAATTATGGCCTGAGACCATTTTGGATGGATTGGATTTTGATTCATGAAATTTCATTACATTTTAAGGAAGTTATGATCATTATAGTGACTGCAATTTCTAGATTTCTCCTATAACAGTGCTGTTGCAGCATATTGTACGATTTGGTACAGACCTATGGTTGATTGAAACTGATTGGAGATGAAAAAGGAATGAATATAGTTTCTAAAAAAGTTGGTTTCATTCAATTTCAGTGAGTAGATTAAAAGTTATGATAATTTCTTTACAAATAGGTTAGTTGCAAATTTGTGGGTTGACTTGAAAAGTGATGGCTAAGAATGGTAGTTTGATGAAATAGAAATGGTAAAGTGTAGAAGAAGGTTTATGAAGAATTTTCAGACCTTATGCAAGGTGTTTGAAGTTCTGGTAGAGTTTGGGAAGGTTTGGGAATAGGTTTTCCAATAAACCCTCATTGTATGCAAGCCTAGAAGGCCTAAGAGTGAGATTCATGTGTTGGGTGAATTTGTGATTGTTCCAATTGATAAAATTTGTGGATTTTGTATATTTTAGACCTTCCTATAGTATTTGAGTTTATTTTCTAGATTGGGAGAGTGTTTAGAGGGTAGGTTCTTTGTAAAAGTGGCCTAATTAGGCCTAGAAAACAAAGGACAATAGATTTTTGAGGCTAATGGTCCAAAGTGACACCATGATATTTTTAGATATGTTAATTTAGGCCAAAAAGGGTATCTAAAATGCTATTTTTTTTGTTGGTTTGACATGTATTCTGGGAGATATTTCCAAATTTCCCTATTTGGAGACCTACAAGGTAACTAGGATGGAGTTGTGAAAAGTTGTTGAGTTGTAAGGGTGAAATTGTTGGTTGAACCTAATCAAATTGGGTTTGTTAAGAGATTTACACCATGCTCTACATCATACCACCATTTGATTGTGCGGGTAATTTTGACACTACCCTTGCTCTTGGTGGTGGTGATGATGGACCTAAAGATAGTGGTGGATCCATAGCTATTGATCTTGATATCATAGATCTTGGCCTCCCTAACTAGCTACTCTCTAAAAAACTAGGTGGATCTATTATTTGAAGGTACTATCCCCTCATACAAGGATCAATAGTACTGAGCCTCTCATCTTTCTCATGTTATCTCTCTTTGTTATTGCAACATATCAAATGCAACATGTCATCCATTATGCTATCACCACTTGGCGAGCTATATTCCTCTCCTATCTGAGCCATGTTACCGCTACTGATGCCCTCTGCTATAAACAATGGGTTTCATCTCACTCTTCTATCAATGCTACCACCTATGCCCCTCCATCATCTCCTCCATCTAATTTATCTTGTAATGAATCCCTTTGTTCCCTATAGGAATCCTACTCTACCCTAGCTAAATGTTGATCTACGATGGCTCTATTTCTCTCAATAGTCATCTAGGACAATTGTGCACCATCTCCTCCTTGTTCTTGTGTCATAGGTAATAATCCTTGCACCTAAGACAAATCTAACTATAAATTGTCTCTTTGCAACCCTCTCTATGATTCCCCTTATGACCAATCTCGTTGCTTTTGGTACTCCTATAACTAGGACATAATTTTCCCCAATTGCACCTCCAAGTCCCCATCATCCTCCTCAAAATTTCTACCTCCCTATCCCTCATCTATATCCATCTCCTCTCCCTCCTCTCTATCACCACCTACTACACCCGAGTTATGGCTATGTCTACTCCATGCGCTAGTTGTATCCTCCTCCCTCTCCTCTCCCCACCAGACCCACCATCTCCCCCATCACTTCCCTCATCACCCTCGTCTCCTCCTACTACCTCCTCTCCCCATAGAATCATCAACTTCGCCAACTTGTGATGAGCCAATCATGCAACACACTCCTTTATCATCCCAACATCCTTTATATCCAACACCTGATCCCAAGGAACCACATGCATCTGTAATCATGATTCCCTTGCTTATAATAGATCAACCATCATCCCCTAATCTCAGATTTCTTGTGTGACCCATGAAAATGTCATATCTCTCCCCTACAAGGCCTATTGCATCACAATTTGTTACATCACCCTAAAAGGTAAATACTGCTTAATAATATGAATAGTTTAACCTATTAGGTAGCATGAAAATTATGTATATGGAAGATGTTGATCACCATCCTCCCATGCCTCATGAAGTTTCCATGGTTTCCATGTCACCTCATATATCATCAATCACTCACCTCCAGTGACATGTATCACCTATCCTCATATGATGGATAACACCCCTATATAGATGCACAAATATTTACCCTATTTCTTCCTACCTTGGAGATACTGGTCTTAACACTGCTATATTCTCCCACACCCATTTATGCAACAATGTCATGCTGCACCCCAGGCTCCTTCCACCTTGATATACCACCATATGTATATATTGATATAAATGCACTAATACAAAATATCCATAGCCGTATACTATCCCCTCTCATAGTATCCCATGTAGCACCTGTGACTGTCCAATTGCAAATGCTCACGACCTCTGACTTAGAAATAGTAGCTCGATAATCACACCTACTAAATACAAGGCAATGTTAGAAATATATCCATTGATTTCCCAAAATTCATCTCCACCCCCGATCGATAGTTCCACAATCATGAAAGTCTACTCCACATACACTTATCTAGTGGCTATATCATACTCCACTAGCTCACCTTGAATCATGATGTGAAAGATCCTCCATACATCCTCCAAGGTAATGGTCATCTCCCCCATCGATAAGAGAAAACTACTGGTCTCACTCTACCATCGCTCCACTAGGACCATCATTATAGCTTCGTGTACCTTAATCTCTTACCACTTACCAAAGTTAAAACCAACCACTACTAAAATCTCTTGATCCAAATCTATCAATTGAGCTCGTAGTCTCATCATAAGCAGTTTCCTCTCCTGAGATTGTATTCTATATAGTCTCTCATGCATCCATTCAAACCCAACTATTAGCCTTAGCCAAAAATCTATTTGAGAATCCTAAGCTACGTTTATGCTAGCCCATATAAGCACCAATCCATGCCATGCAAAATTGATACTCTAACTATACACAAGTGCTAACCTATCAAATGCACTAGCCTATCCTATTAAAATTAATAACCTATCAAATGTGCTATCCTAAACCCCAAAATCACTACCCTAGAAAAGTGTTACACTAAGCCCTCAAATGCAATATTCCCAAAAAATGTACACTAAGCCCTCAAATGCAATATTCCCAAAAAATGTGCTAACATCTTGTGAATGTGTTAAAACCTTGCAATGTAGGCACCAATCCCACAACAAGGGCACATTTTGTTTCCCTTTATAAGTAGCATATATTCCCACCTAATCTACCCATAGGGCCTCAATTTTTGATACATATTAGAGGTTTTGCATCCTCTGACCATCGGTATCATTGAACTTGCTTTGCATGATGCACATGTCATGGAATGTCTATCATATTTCCTAGATCTCCTTCATAATAGGTCCTTTAATCCACTAAAACTAAGAGTGAAAAAAACCCCTTATGGGCCCCTCTATGCCTATATATAGGCCACACAAGTCCAATTCAATGGGCTAGGCCTTGAATTTTTCACTTTTCTTCCACCATTCCTCCATTTTTCATCCCTTTTCCTTCGTTCCTTCTCCATTCCCTTGCATTTTTTCTCCTCTATGCATCCTAATTTTTTTTTGAGACAACCCCATTTTTTGGGTAACCCCTTAAGGGGGAATCATTCCACCTTCCTTCTTTTTCCAACCAACTAGAGTATATTTTTTTTTCTTCTTTGACATGATGCCACTTCTATTAGTCATGATGCCATATCAAAGAGAGGGAAAATGTAGACACCCCAAGTTTGACCATACCACATAATTAATTAAATAATTTTTAAAGTAATTATCAACCATAATTCACCACCTTGTCACATTCTCACAATTAATTAAATTACTTTATTTAATCAATGATCTCATATTTTCATAATTAATTGATTTACAACCATGAAGGCGAGCCAATCAGACCTGGATCTATATTTGATTGAAGATGGGAATGGGTTGGAAATGATTTGGAATGATTAACCTAATGATCCTATATGCCCTAATATGAAAAATGCAAGATCTCGACATCTGTCAGATTGAAACAGTATTTTGCAAGTGGATCTAGAAAGTGCAGAGTGATATGTATCAACCTAGAAAAGCTTGTTTTAGCCACTATAGAAAGACATAGTCACCCAAGGGCATCTGAGTCCTTGTAGGGGTTTCCTGCCCAACTTTTGGGGTCCTCTAGTGGTAGATCTGAGACTTTCATTTTCTCTTACAAAGTTTTCAGAATGGTGTCGGATAATTCTATAATTGAGTTTCCATGGCTTGACAAGGTGTATGACAACAACTGCAACAATGGAAAAATTATCTTTAATCCTTCTTCAATCCTCTTCAACCTAAGATTTGCACATTCACAAAGAGAGGAAATGTTGGGCCATTTAGGGGCTTGCCTCATTCAAACCTTATGTAAGTGTTTCCACTTCCACAATGGAAAAATGACAATGATAAATGATAATGGAAAGGAAGGAATGATGAAATAAAAAATTGTTGCAACTCACCACCCTTCAATGACTTCTTTGAAGGATTGAAGTCATACACATCACCTCGAAGATTTATATCTTTATTTCTTGAATGCTTGAATGCTTTGGAGACCTACAAATGGGTTAGCCTTCACAAAACAATGATAAAATGATAACATGAACTCACATACACTTTGGAATAATGCTTGGATCTTGAATTGATGTAATAAATCACTGAAATGTTTCTCTTTATTTTCTCTTTAAAATAATTCTTGATCATAAATTCTCCTCCAAATTGTGTTCTAGTTTCAAATGGTGAAAATACTAGGTATTTATAGGTATTTATCCAATTTCTTGAAAATTAGATTCTAAAAGCCAACACTTTAAATTTGAATTTTGGATGTTAAAATGCTACCAAAAATATATTTAAATTTGGGTCCTAGCTAATAAGGGGGACTCGTTCGCCCATGGGTGAATGGGTCCTGGCCCAAATTTCTATGACACACTTAGTCGGGGGAAATTTAATGATCGGTTGCATTTTTTCAATGTTTGCAATCCTTCGAGAAATGATAAAAATAGGCCTTGGAATGCATAGTTTAGAAAATTATGAACTTAATTAAGTCCAATAAATCAAGGAGACAAAAAACAATGTGAAATTGTTAAGGGTGACAATTTTCCACACTACGATTGAAAGGTAAGAATATTATTTTAAATTTACATTTTTAATTTAATACTCCTAAACATATAAGCGAAAACCATTGACATTAACCTTTGCATGGAGTTAAGAAATTTTAATAATACGAAGTCCCTTTTCAACAAAAAAATTATTTGGAAGAAGTTGTATTTATTTAAGATGATTGATGGTGACTCAATGATAGTGAAAATAAGTTCCTTCAATATTATGGTGATCTATTTAAAGTATGTGGGTGTGAAGATGTGAGGAAGGTCAATACATTATTCTTCTATGTTCTTTTCTAGATTCATGGGACAACCTAGTTGTGGTAATCAATAGTACCATATTAAAGTTATATCTTGGTTAGCTAGTTGGTGGATTATTTCAAAGGAGATGAGAAGAAAAAAATAGAATCTATAAAGGATGCATTACTCTAATAGGTCATTCAAATGAAAAATGAAAGAACATAAAGAATAATAAGTAATTTAAATGTAATTCTTAGTAGATCTAAGGCCAGGTGCTTGAACAATAGAAAAACCAAGCACATTAAAAATGAATACAAGGAAAATAAGGCCAAAAAATATTTCAATGACAATTTAGATTAGAAGGCCTCAAATGAAGAGACTGTTGATGTGTTTTTTGTATCCCTTTACATGTTTGCATGCAGTGAGGATACATGGTTGATTAAATTTGGAGATGATTTCTACATGATCCCCCATAGGGAGTAGTTTTTTATTATGAGAAAATTAATATTTTGATGGTATATTTGGGATATATTTCATCTCTCAAAATTATTGGGCATGGTAGAATCAAGCTTGATTTTGGAGATAGAAGGACCAAATCTCTTTCTAGAATTCTATATGTTCCTCGTTTGGTGAGGAACATATTTCTAGTGAGTAAGATGAATTATGTAGGTGTGTAGGTATAAGTTAGTAAGGATGGATTCAATATGGTACACAAAGCCATGGTCTTTGATAAGGGATTTCATTCTAGAATTTTTTTCACCTTGAGGTGAGCAAAATTAATGTAATAGCTCTAATGTTTCTATTTTTGCAAACCAAAAAATGCTTATTAAGAGGACTATGTTATGTCACAAACACATAAGCCACATTAGAAAAAAAGGCATCAAGGTTTAAAATATAATAATTTGGTAAAGGGGGTAACTAACTATTCCCTTAATTTTAAATTTTGTGAATAGTTTATGTATGGAAAGAAAAATCATGTTAAGTTTTATTTGAGCTTTGTTGGATCTTTAGGGATTTTAAATTTGATTCATAGTAACTGAAAGATAGAAAAAGGTAAGTGAGGGATCAAGGTGGAAAAAGGTGTGTGATCTATACACTTACACTTTCCTAATTTCATTAGGAAAATAGATCTCCCAAGGATAGGATTGACTTTCAACCTTGAAGTGAGTCAACCCTATTAGGAGGATTTGTTGTTTTCCTTATGAAAAAAAATGGTAAAATATGACTAAAATGCACTTTGGGGAGATTAACTAAAAATTCTTAATGAACTCAATTATGCAATGTAAAACTTGAAATGTAGATTTAAAGCATAATACTAACGAAAAAAACAATCTTTCGGTAGATCTAGGAAGGTTAAATTATTGTGTACCTATCACCAAAAATGGGCACGTTGAGTGTCCTATAAGGATTCATCCCCCCTAGGGAGAATGGGTCTTTGTAAAAGGTTTTTCCTCAACTTTGGGGGTCATGTGGAGATGGATTTGAGATACTGTTTGCCCTAGGTTTCATTGTTGAAAATTTGGAAATAAATTTGGGATCTGATTTTTCGTGTCTTGAAAACTTTGATGATAACTTTGAAAAATTTGCAAAATTTCACTTTTGATCAACTTCCAATCCTTCTTCACTTGCAAATCTACACATACAAAGAGAGGAGAAAAATGCTTTTTTTTGGTTGATAAAGGTTTGTGTTGGTCAAACTCTAGTTTTGTAATTAAATAATGAAATAATAACAAAATGAAGGAATTAATGAATGAAAAAATCTTGTTACACCTCACCAAACCCTTTAATGGCTGCCCTTAGAGGACTAAAGTCTAACACATCTCTCTAAGGATTGGATCTTTCATGAAATCGCTTGATTAGATACTTGATTTGACACTTGATTTGATGCTTGAAAGATTAAAACCTACATCACAATGTTAGCTCCAAAAATATGCATGAATCCACATAAAATTTGACATCATGATAGGATATTGAATGTTGTTGTAGATGAGTGATAAATCTTCTCTTCAATTCCCTTGACAATAATATTTACTCTTGTGAAAGTTTCCTTAATGCTAGATAATTCTCCTTAGACTTGAATTGATAAAACAACTATGTATTTATAGATGTTTCCTTAATTACTCGACAATTAAACACCACAAGATGACCTTTTCAATTTGAATTTAGATCATTAAAATTCCTACAAAAACATATTAAAAATTGGCAACTAAGACTTAAGAGAGATCCATTCGCCCTTGGGCGAATGGGTCCTAGGACCTAAATCTAGGACACTCAATTTCCAAGGTGTTAAGTTCAATGTAGGAATTAATTAAATGTGGGTTTCCCTTTCAAAAAATGAAATTAATTAGGCTTGTGAATGCACAATTGGTCCAATCAAAGGCTTAATTAAGTCCAATTAATTAAGGGGATGCAAACATAGTGTGAAAATGCAAAGGTGTACATTTTTCCACACTACATTTAGCCCCCACTTTAGTGAGAGTATGAGCTTACGCTCTATCTCAAAATAAAGTAGAAAAATATACGTAAGAGGAGTCTAAGTGCACAAATGTCTATGGGATAGGATGACAAGTATCAAAGAGGTTGCGTAAGCCCCCATGATCAAGATCCCATGACAAACCAACATAATCACAAAGGGACACACACATATGTATGATATGAAGCAGCAAGATAAGATACACAAACATACAATATCAAAATTAATGCAAGAAGGAAAGAAATATGGACTATAAAGTTCCATTATTCCATGCCTGTTAAACACGCTCACATGACACTATGGGAAAGCAAGTTGTGTTATTCTTGGTGGCCATGAAAAACATGCTCACAAATGCAATTTGGTATACATTCGGTGTGTTGAACACCCAAAATACTGAGAGGGGGTGAATCCGTATTCTCTTAGACTATTCAATAATCAAGCATACAATTACTAACGCATATTCAAATTTAGTAAGGAAAGAAAGCATGAAACATTCACAACATCACATAACACGTGAACACCAAGATTTTTACGTGGAAAATCCAAAATGGGAGAAACCATGGTCAAGATTAGCTCACAATATATTATAACTGGTTATAGTATATTATAGAAATTCTCACTGTAGGTGGACTCACTATCCAAGTGGACTCACTATCCATAGAGAAAAATATAGAAGAGATATGGTGGCTCACAACCTATTTTTGAACTGTTACAATTGCATCTTATTGAAATGAAGAAAAATAGGTGTGGTAATATGAGAGGGGGGTTCACCAAAATCATAATAGATAGGTCTATTTTCCTTTATTTCATTAGGAAATGAGATCCACACAATGAATTGACTAACAAACCTTAGGTGAATCAAGTCAATGTGAAAATCTTTAGATTTCCTTATGACTAAAGGATGGGGGTCAAGGTCAAACAACACACTAGGGAGAGAAAAAAAGGAAAAAAAAATCAACTCCAAAATGCAATCTAACACTTGAAAAAGAAATATTAAAATCAATATTTGTAGAACTAGAAAAAAATGTAGATCTAAGAAGGGGAGAATTGTGTTTATTAGTCACCAAAAGGTAGTTTCTAGAAGTTGTTTGGGACTCATTCACCTAGGGGTGAATGGGTCTTTGCTTAGGATTTTTTAGCAACTTTCAAAAGCCTCTAACATAGATCTGTAGCTTCTGATTTGTCCAGGTTTCAGTGTCAAAAAGTCAAAAATCAGATATGTAAGTTAGATTCTGTGATTTGACAACAACTTTTGCAACTTTATAAATCTTTCTCTTCAAAAGGTCTTCAATCCTTCTTTAGCCTAAATCTAAAATCACATACACAAGAGAGAAATGTTTGTTTTTGGGTGAATGGGGGTTTGACCAATGGGGGTTTGCCTTGGTCAAACCCCATTTTGGTAATCAAACCTTGAATTGAAATGAAACATGAAAGAGAGAATGAAGAATGAAAAAAGCTATGTTACCACTCAACAAACCCTTGAATGAAACCTTGATAATGGAGATCTTAGGAGGTCTACAACTTGCATGAAATGGTTGAACTGGATGTGGATCTTGACACTTGAATAATGCTTTGAATGCTTGAATTGATCTTGAAACCTACATCACAATGTTAGCTCCAAAAACATGCATGATGTAAGAAGACTTTGACATGATGAATGGATCTTTATTGCTGCAATAAATCTTTGGTATACCCACTCTTGAATGCTCTCGATCACCAACTTTAGGTCTTGTGAAGTTACATAAAAATTCTAAGTGAAACTTAGTGAAATAACCTTGTATTTATAGGTATATATCCTTAATTTCTTGAAATTCAAATATCACAAGCCAACATTGAATTATGAATTTAAAAACATTAAAATATCACCAAAAACATAATTTAAATTTAGGTCCAAAGGTCTAAGGAGGATCCATTCTCCCATGGGTAAATGGGTCCCAAGTCCCTATACCTAGAACACACATTGCTCAATGTAAAGTGTTATGTTTAAGTATTAATTATTGTTGAGTTTCCCTTTGAAAAAATGTAATTTATTAGGCTTGTAAATGAATAAAAGGGCTAATTAAGGCATAATTAAGCTCAATTTAATTAAGAGGGCCCAAATAAGTGTGAAAATGTAAAGGGGTACATTTACCAACACTAAATTAAGGAATTATTAAGTTCATTTAAATTTAGGAGGGCCCAAACAAGTGAGAAAATATAAAGGGATACATTTTTCTACACTACATTTAGCCCCCACTTTAGTGAAAGGATGACCTTGCATTAAATTCACACTAAAGTAGACAATCAAGAGAGGTATAATTGTGCAATTTTTAGAAGGTTAAGATGACAAAGGTCAAGGAGGGTGATCAAGCCTCCAAGATCTAAGATATCATGGCAAAACCAACAAAGGAACAAGGAGACACATGCCTATGTTAAACACATATATGTAAGAAACAATGCCAAGATACTCAATCATACAATGGAAAAGACTAAAAGAAAGAAAAAGAGAAAAATAAAGGGGAGGATCAAGCCTCGACTATCCAACACGATGTGGAACATGCCTCAAATATTTGTCCAAAAACATTTACAAGTGGAACTCGCTATTCAACAACAATGCATGCTTACACGGGCTAGTAAAATCTATTGTCCACCAGGTGAGCCTCCAAGGGTGGCAAATGAGAGAATCTTATTAGGCTCCCATACCATGCCAAAGCTATACCTGTAATAAATTTAATAAGGCACCACCCAATATGAACTTTGAGCTTCATAAGGCTTAGCAAGCTACGTTATGCTAAACACTTATGAACAAACAAGCCACCACAGGCAAGCAAAGTGTGTTGTGCTTGACTTGGCCATGAAAAAGGTTGTAACTTTGAGCTTCATAAGGTTAGAAAGTTGCGTTATGCTAAACACTTATGAAAAATGAAAATAGACATGTTCAAAGGGGTTTTTCTTAGTTCATGTAAGGTCTCCTCTTAGGGAACATTGTGCCTAATGTCTCTAAGAGAGGACAAGTCTAGGATAAAATATTCACAACTTAGGGAATGCAATACGTAGCATCACCACTAAGAGGAATATCATATGCCAAGAAAGGTCACACTCTTGGAGGAAATCAAACCCAATGACACCACCAAGAAGAAGACACGTCACAAGAAGTAAGAAGACCACACAATGAAAGATAAGAATATAGTCCAAGATCTCCAAAAATAATAATGCCAATGTAAGCCTTGAATTTAAAGAAATTTCTAACACCATGCTATGAGCAATTACTTTAAAGTAGCAAATGATAAATGCTAAACAAGAAATAAGATCTTATTTGGAAAGCCCTATGCCAAGCATATGTTACCAAATGAAGCTACGTATGAAAAAGGGGTTGCCCCCAAAATGAAATCCCAAACACATAAGGGATCCATGGATTTGGGGTTAGTGTATTTATTTGCAATAATGTTATTATAGAACTCAAAAACTTCATCATTCCCCAAATAACTCATGGAACAGGAAGAATGACACATAGAGATCGAAAACAAAGAAAAAACTTTTGGGTCAACATGGAAGAGACCTAACTATCTCGATGCCTTGCGTCATCCCCAAAAGGAAAACACAAGACAAAGGAAAATATAAAAAGCTTACAACATATAGAATAATGAAGGTACAAATAGAGGAATGAACATGAAGACACATCAAACAAAATAGTACGAGGGATCACATTACGCACATGCAATCACATAAAGAACAAAAAAAGAAAATAAAGACAAGACTAGTAAGGCACATGCAAGTCAACCTATAGTAGGTCGTCTGCATCTCAATCTTGTTCATCGTATGTGGAAGGCAGATAACTAGCCAAAGGGACAATGTCAAGTGCCAAACTAGGACAAGGCTATCTAACTCCTAACCCCCACTAAGTGCAGGACAAGGATGAGCCAAGAAAAATGGTGAGAATGAGCTCCTTGCAATATAGAAAATAATTTACAATGAATGGAAAACATGTGATAGTGAGTATGCTATGATCCTACAACTATCACATGGTAATGAGCAAAGTTTATGTAATTGCTATCCAATCATGTTGGAAATGTTAGGAGGAGCAAAATAACTTAATATCAACTTTAATGCACGACACTCATCAGTAAGATTCCCAAGAGTTCTATGATATGCACAATAATTCATGTTCTTAGGCTTGTTGATTCTAGTGGGAGGTGGTATCATAATCCATCCTAGATGAAGAAGTTGCTCCATTTGTTGTTCAATTTATGTTTTAGTGTAACATTCTGATTGTTCTACCTAAAAGTTTTACTGTTTTTATCCTCAAGTAAATTATGATTGCGATACCAACAATAATTTTTTTTCTTTTTTAACCAATAATAACATGCACATTTGAAATAAATGAAATTTCAAACTTTTCCATTGCATAATAACAAAGTATCACAACTTTCATATTGATAACATTTCATGTTTATAACTTTTCCATAACATGGTTACATTCAAGTATACATGGATCCATCGAGCTTTCTAGAATTAGGTATACAAATAGTCCAGGAAATCCCCCATCCAAATCTTGGTCACCAAATGAAGAGGACAAGTGTCACTCAAGTGATTTTCCACCAACCATGGACTTACTGCAATCCCCTGCACATCTACCACATATGGTAAGATGGCCCTCCCTTCGACGAAGAGATTGGTTTGGTAACCTCATAATAATTTGACCTTCTCTAAGCTTGGTGTCGTTTCCTACATATTTAGATCTGTCACATAGTGGCTACAACCTACCATATGACCTACCTAAAATGTAAGTCAGATCATAGTGAACTAATAGTGTAAACAGTGGCAACTTACACTACTTTGGCCAAAGTATTCATCACCCCCAATTTAGGATGGATGTCACACACTCACCCACCTTCCTAGCTCGATTTGTATTTACCATTCATAGCCAAAGCTTAGGCTATCCTCTTTCCCATGGATTATTCTAACCCCAGGAATAACCTATTACCTCTTTCATTTACTAAGACACAAATATCAAAGAAACTCAAGCAATTCAACCCTTCACTTTTCCAAACTAAGTATTGACCATATAGATTCTATCTTTAAGATGGTATAAAATACTATATAAACAACAATCAATTGAAAAAATTCCCTAATCTAGATTCATCATGAATCCACCTTACATAATCAAATAAAGACAACTACCTTTTCATGTGCTTGTTTAGACTTCTATTTAATACACACTATTCATAATTTGGCACCAAAAAACATCATGTGCCCCTAATACCTTGGTCATTGTTGCTTATGACCAGTTCAATGTTTCATATGCATGCTTATTCACTTTGCCTTTTGTATTTTGACTTAGTCTTTGGAAGATTATAATACACGTTGGTTTTCCATAATGTTTAATACTTATGCACTACCCATATTGGTGCATAATTCTTTTATTATCAATGCCATATACTATATGTATATGTTGTGTGCATAGTATATGCTACACATTATATAGCTAATGTTGTTTAATATAAGTTATACGCTTAACAATATATATGCATACCATGCACTTCATATCAACCATGTGCTTTAATAATATAATTAGCACTATCTAAATCATTATATTGTATGTATATATATAATATATATAATACATATATGTCTTATATATATAACATAATATATATATATATATATAACATAATATACATATATATATATAGCATAATATACATATATATATATAGCATAATATACATATATATATATAAAATAATATATATCATATCTTGGGCCATGTGTAAGGATATCATATCCTTCATCTTGGGCTGGTGTGGTCCCTATATCCACCCCTTGCCTGGAGAAATTTGGAACTAGGTCCCTCCTATTATTGGTTGGTGTCTATGGAAGGAAAGAAATAACAGGGTCTTCAGGAATATTGAGAGGAATCCTAGGGGAGTTTTTGGTATCGGTGTCCAGCTTGTTAAGGAAAACATTTCTCTCTTCAATGGGAAACCTCTAGAGATGGGACCTTTTGATTATGAAATAAGAATGGCCAAGGCCTGGCACTAGAATTTAGATGCTAGCTCGTTTGACAATACTAAATCCCTGGCTAGGAAAAATACCAAATGGGAGCCTCTGGATAGAGGCTAGTTCAAACTCGATTTTGACGGGGCTGCTAAGGGCAACCTAGGCAAGGCTAGCATTGGAGGAGTGATTAGAGGCCCTGAGGGACTTCCGGTTGCTGGGTTTGTGGGAGGTATTGGTTTCCAATCTTCTATTGTGGCAGAGGCTCGTGCACTTCTCAAGGGCCTTCAAATTGTTGTCTCTCCGGGGATTGTGAACCTCCACATTGAAGGGGACTCTAAGTCCATCACCGATGTTGTGAGTCTTGGCAGACTGATTGGGTGGAGTACAAAAGATATTCTCTTGGATACTAGGTTCCTTTTATCCAAGCTAAGAGAAAAAGTGATGCACATTTTTAGGGAGGGTAACCAAGTGGCAGATGCTTTGGCTAATTGTGGTACCTATTGGGGTTACTCTAAATGTTGGAGGAATATGGGGAATTTACAGCCAAGTATTCAAGATCTCATCTTGAAAGAACAAAACACCCATTTGTTATGATGATTTCGAATCTTTGGTTGATGGGTGTCATTTAGGGGGTCCACTTGGTTGTTCTTTGGGCCTGGTGGATGAGTTCTAATGTTGAGGTGGCTTACAAGTGGCATAATTCAAAATTAAAGGTTAGTCACGTGGTTAATAAAGGCGGCTCTACGAAGGGATTTGACATGTACGAGACAATTATGATTTTGAGAGGCCGTATTGTGCGATATCTTCTCTTTGGGATTGTTTTATTTTATCATGCCCTCCTTAACACTATGGTTATGAATGTTGATATGATGTTTCATAATGAAGGAAAGCTCCCTTATAGTGCCTTCGATCCTGCTAGTTTAGCGCTGGCTTCTAAATATGCTTACATTGACATTTCTAAATTTGGCCAAGCGGCCACCCTACCTAGTTTTTTGTGCAATTGCATTATGGCCAAGAAACCCTGCTCGCCCACCAATTCCCACTTAGCTTGCCGCAATCACCTTAAGATTCACATTAATGACACCATTAAGTCTTTGTTTGGTGATCTTTCTTTTCATGCATGTGATCTACACACTAGCGTGATTATCCAACAATGCAATCTTTTCCTTAATATCCAAAATGCAAAGAAAGCCTATTGCTCTGCCGATGTTTCTAACCTTTTATTATTGCAAGTTCTTTGGTTTCCTATGCAGGTGAACATCATGGGTGGTGATTGCGTTCGGACTGAGCCTGATAATTTCAGAGAGTTTAGTAACAATCCTTTGGTGTGGCATATCTGCGTTGAGGGTGGCCTTGCTCCTCTCATGGAGATTCTTGTGGGCCACGACCCTAACCTATCTGGAAAATTCACTAATTCTTGGAAGGATCGAAGGGTTACATTGGGTGGAATTTCTTTTGAAGTCAATAAAGAGGTGATAACACAAACTACTGGAATTCAGTACACTGGGAAGAAATATCCAAAGCATACTCAGACTCCGGACAATAACAGTATGAAAGCTTTTTTCATGGGGAACGAGGAGCTGGTTCGCAACCAGTCGGGCTTTAAATGTGAAGCCCTTTCACAGCTCTGGGACCAGGTGTGTTTAGCCCTTATGAAGTATGTCACTCTTGAAGGTAGGTTTAAAACCTACTTTTTCTATCATTTTCCCCTACTGAATCATCTTAGGCATAAAATCCTACTTAGTTTTCCTTTCTTTCTACTCATGGACTTGGAGAATTTGATTGAAAAATACAAAGAAATGGCCAGTCTTAACCCGAATGACATTCTGCCTCTACCTCTCCATCAGGGGCTTATCTTGAGACTCTACCATTTTCATTTGGCCTTATGTCCTCCTAGAGCCATTTATGCTATCCGTATTGAAGAGATTGAACCCCTGGTTGTCACAAATATCTCCCCTATTGAATCTAAAATCCCTTTTAGAAAATCCCACCTGGGTACTGCTAAAAACCCCAAACCTAAACAGGCTGATAAAAAACTTAAGGGCGGTGTGGGTAATGTGCATAGAAGTGCCCTGGCCAGCTTGTGTGAACTCAAGGCCACCCTGGCCAAGTCTGCTTACAGAGCCACCATAATGAAAAAAGGAAAAGATGATAAAAAAAGGTTTGTTGGAGATGATGGTGAAAGAGGGCAAAGGGAAGAATATAGTGGGGAAAGACTCTAAAGGTGACATGGTCATGGAGACCATGGTCATGACTGGAGGGGAGACTACCATTTGAAGGTCTGGGAGATTGATAAAAAACAACAAAAAAAGGCAGATTATTGAGGATTCAGAGGAGGAGCAGATGAACAACAAGGATTATAAGGAAGAGGAGACCGAGGAGGAAGAGGAAGAAAATGTGGAAGGGCCTCATTCTACCCTAGACAATAGAAAAATCCCGAAAGAGACTTCGGCCTCTCAGTCTTCGCACCCTCTGGCTATTGAGCATGGCGAGGTCCTGAGGACCACAAATGATGGTGAGGAGCTCCATGCGCTAAAAAAGAAGATGGACATGCTTGACAAAAGATTCAGAGGCATGACTTGCTTCATGATGAAGCTAGGTCATTTTGTGACTAGCACCTTGTCCATGATGATCAAAGAGGAGCTGGAGGGCAATAATACCTAGGATAATCAATATTGGGTCGGGGATGACACCATAGACCTCCTATTAAAAAACTAGGACAATGCTAGTTAGTTGTTGCCTGGGCCTATGTTTTGTGTCTCTGCTACCTGTCCATGGTCGTTGTGTTGTTATTGTGTTGTTTCTGTTCTTTTTTTGACTTTCAGTTAGTTTTTTGGACTTGATCTTTTTTGGCCCTTGTGGCTCATTGTGAAGGGTACAACACCTTGTAAATGCTGCTTAATTTTTCAAAAACATAATATATATATAACATAATTTATATCTATATATGCATGTATATATATACCCATCAACTCATAAGTTTATTAAATACATCATTCGATATTCGAATGCATGTACTCATATTTTTATATTCTACAAAATAATATCACATGTGTATATATATACATATACACATATGTATACATATATTAATACATCCATATGGACGTCTCCATTACGTCAATACATACATATATATATATATATATATACATATCATTGCCTCATAATCAAACACATATATTCACAATCACATTGACTGACATATATATACAAAGTGTATATATATATGCCATCATGTCCATTTGATATCCCCACACATATGGGTAATCCATCCATAAGCATGCACAAATACGTCTATCTATGTATACTCATGTATGTGTTTACTCATGTATATGAGTTTATTGTTGTCATGTACATATATAGATACATAATTTTATGTATATATCTCATCGATTAAGTATAACTTATAAGGAATAACTCACACATATCAATAAGACTCAAACACTCAACCAAAATCAAGAACATTCATAATTTAATCCATAAACTCTTCTAATTCTGGCACAAACAAGACTAAGACAACTTACTATTTCCTAAAACAACTTACTCGAATTAACCAACTAAAACGTTCATAATTTAATCCATAAACTCTTCTAATTCTTGCACAAACAAGACTAAGACAACTTACTATTTCCTAAAAAAATTGACTCGACTTGAAGAACTCACACATATCAATAAGACTCAAACACTCAACCAAAATCAAGAACGTTCATAATTTAATCCATAAACTCTTCTAATTCTTGCACAAACAAGACTAAGACAACTTACTGTTTCCTGAACAACTAACTCGACTTGACCATAAAAAAAGTGAGTGTGTGTAACCTCAATTGGATCTTATTAAAGGTTACTAGACCAAGTTCTCCTAAGTGATACTTCCCCTCTCTTTCGGAGGCTCGAATCTATGCTTTCATATAACTTAGCACATTGCAAATGTAGTTAGCCATTCATAAAACAATCATTTTAATTATACATTTCATAGTCAAAATTCATCACAAAAATATCAAATCGAATCAATCATTTATTCATCACATTTATAATGATATATTTAAGAAAAGTGTAAACACATATTTTCAACAAGATTTCAAACACATTCACATATTCAAGTATTTTAACCAATCATGGTAATAGTAAATAGGTAAATACACTACGGGGCATAACATATTCCCCCCCTTGTGAATCATCGTGCCTGATGATTTTAGGTAGCAAACATAAACATAAACCATAAATCACAAACAACAATCAATTTCAAAGAAACTCAAGCAATTCAACCTTCACTTTTCCAAACTAACCATTGACCATATAGGTTCTATCTTTAAGATGGTATAAAATACTATATAAACACCCATTCCTTAATATGGAATATATAAACAACAATTAATTGAACAAATTCCCTAATCTAGATTCATCATGAATCCACCTTACATAACCAAAGAAAGACAACTACCTTTTCATGTGCTTGTTTAGACTTCTATTTGATATGCACAGTTCATAATTTGGTGCCAATAAAAATCACACACCCCTATTACCTTAATTGTTGTTGCTTATGACTAGTTCAATGTTTCACATGTGTGCTTATTTGCTTTGCCTTTTGTATTTTGACTTAGTCTTTGGAAGATTATAATACATGTTGGTTTTCCATGATGTTTAATACTTACATGTTACCCATATTGGTGTACAATTCTTTTGTTATCAATGCTATATACTATATGTATATGTTATGTTCATAGTATATGATACACATTATATAGTTAATATTGTTCAATATAAGTTATGCACTTAACAATATATATGCATACCATGTGCTTCATATCCATTGAGCAAAGATACTTTTGAGTATCTCTAGTAGAAGTTAGGGGTTCTGCCCCATCCTAGTCTACAATAACATGCATTGGGGTGTGCATTGGTCCAAATAACCGAGAGGGGGTGAATCAATTATTATCAAACAATTTTCTTTACTTTAATTAATTTGGATCAAACTTAAATCAATCAGATATTAATGAACATGTAAGCACACAACAACACCATGCACAAAGAACACCAGAATTCACATGGAAACACAAGAAGGGAAAAACCACGAAGAATGCTAATTCTCAATTATAAAACTTCAGTTAAGGTGACACCAGTTAAGGTGATTTTTACAAAGGCTCACTGCCAAGTTGTTCACTATAGGGTGGCTCATTGCCGGTTGGGATCACTGCCTGACTATTATAGCCAAAGATACAAAAAGTCTCACTTCTAAAAGAGAAAGGTTCATAGCCTACAAAAAATGGCTCACTACTTGAAGAATGATGAAAGGGAATCCACCACTAAAAATAACTATCACCAATAATGACACCAGATAGAATCTCATTGTTTGTTGCCTCTGGTCATACACTTTCACACACTTCACAATGTCTATATATTCAGATTCGGATTCATCATGCTTGCTTTCATTGGACAAAAAAATCTTATACTTATACCATTCCATGCTTCCATAATCTCCCAAGTTGGCCAAACATAATTTCATATTTTCTAAGTTGGCCAAGCACAACTTGAAATAGGTCACCACAAAAACATTCCCGCAGTGGAGAGGAATGAAACGTGGACCACACATAACCTCCTCACTCAAATCAACATGCTACATGATATCCAGAACCACAAAATAAGATATACACATTACAATGCAAACCATGTGTTGGAGAACGTTAACCAACCACCAGATCAGTCCGGACCCAAAATAATGTATCTAATTATGTTACAAGAGGAATGGGACCAAGACAGATACAACCCAAGATAGATCATTACAACACAACATCCGAAACCGGGCCAATCTGGATCGCTAAAGCACCAAAATAGAACATCGGTCACATAACCAAGATATGTTGACATCAATGACAACCATTAATGACAACAAGCAATCAACATCATCT
This sequence comes from Sequoiadendron giganteum, assembly GCA_007115665.2. Classification (NCBI taxonomy): domain Eukaryota; kingdom Viridiplantae; phylum Streptophyta; class Pinopsida; order Cupressales; family Cupressaceae; genus Sequoiadendron; species Sequoiadendron giganteum. Next base: position 410,683,146 of record CM021105.1, on the reverse strand, counting down.
CAACACATTCCAACAATATCAACCATGCGCTTTAATTATATTAGCGCTATCTAAAATCATTATATCGTACGTATATAATATATATAATACATGTACATATATATATAACATAATATATCTATATATATGTATGTATATATATTTATATATATACCCATCAACTCATAAGTTTATTAAATACATCATTCGATATTCGAATGCATGTAATCATATTTTAATATTTCACAAAATGATATCACATGTGTATATATATACATATACACATATGTATACATATATTAATATATCCATATGGACATCTCCATTACATCAATATATGTACATATATATATATCATTGCTTCATAATCAAACACATATATTCAAAATCATATCGACTAACATATATACAAAGTGTATATATATGCTATCCTGTCCATTGGATATCACCACACATATGGGTAATCCGTCCATGAGCATGCGTAGATATGTCTATCTATGTATACTCATGTATGTATTTACTCATGTGTATGAGTTTATCACTATCATGTACATATATACATTTTATGTATATATCTCATTGATTAAGTATAACTTATAAGGAAGAACTCACATATATCAATAAGACTCAAACACTCAACCCAAATTAAGAATCTTCACAATTTAATCCATAAAATATTCTAATTCTTGCACAAACAAGACTAAGGCAACTTACTATTTCTTGAAACCACTAACTCGACTTGACCAACTAAAAGTGAGTGTGTGTAAGCTTAGTTGGATCTTATTAAAGATTACCAAACCAAGTTCTTCTCCTAAGTGATACTTCCCCTCTATTTCGAAGGCTCGAATCTATGCTTGTATTCAACTTAGCACATTGTAAATGTAGTTAGCCATTCACAAAACAATCATTTGAATTATACATTTCATTGTCAGAATTCATCATAAAATATCAAATTGAATCAATCATTTATTCATCATATTTCCAATGATACATTTAAGAAAAGTATAAACACATATTTTTAATAATATTTCAAACACATTCACATATTCAAGTATTTTAACCAATCATGGTAATAGTAAATAGGTAAATACACAATGAGGTGTAACATATTCCCCCCTTGTGAATCATCATCCTCGATGATTTTAGGTAGCAAACATAAACATAAACCATAAATCACAAACATAAATATATTGTTTTCAAGAACTCTCAAAAGCATGAAAAACATGTGGAAACTTCTGCTCTATCTCAGCACAGTCTTCCCAAGTGGCAGAATCTTTTACATATCAGTCCCACTGGACTTTGCATTGCAGAACCTCTCTCTTACGTAAGTGAAGCTTGCATGTTTCGAGCACCTTGATGGGCTTGATTGTTACCACTCCTGGGTCTTGTACATGTAAAGCATTCCAATCAATAACATGATTATCCCTTGGTATATACTTCTTTAGGTATGAGACATGAAAGACATTATGCATCCGAGAAATAACTGGTGGCAACGCTATTCAATACGCAATAGGATTTATTTCCTCAAGAACCTCAAAAGGACCTACATAGCACGGGGCTAGTTTGGATGATTTTCCAAACTTGATGGAACTCTTATGAGGTTTAACTCTCAACAACACCTTTTCCCCTACTACAAAATTTTTGGGTACCTTTTTTTCCTATCATTGGATTTTGCTAGCCTCTACTTAATAATCCTAACTTTCTCCTCCATTTTTGATAACATCTCTAGCCCAAGATTTACCTTATCCTCTAGCTAATCCCGACTTATAGGAGTTTGACATTTCCAGCCATATAATGTTTTGAAAGGAGCCATCTTTATTGCAGAATGATAAGAATTATTATATGAAAATTCAACTAATGGTAGATAATCTTCCCACTTGTACTGTTGATCCATGCAATACATCCTTAGTAGGTCTTTTAGCACTTGGTTTATCCTTTTAGTTTTTCAATCTATTTTTGGATGATATGTTGAACTTATGTTCAACTGAGTTCCAAGTGAAGAGAACAAGGTTTGCTAAAAGCTAGATGTCACACGAGCATCCCTATATGAGAATCTTTTCAGGAATCCCATGCAACCTAAACACCTCTTGTATAAATTTTTGAGCTATGATAGGAGCTCCATCTGTTAAATTCCCAAGAATAAAATATGCTACCTTGGTAAGCTTATCCACTACCACTAGAATGACATTATGCTTATTCCTTTACATAGGAATACCTTGCACAAAGTCCATACTTATGACTTGCCACTTGCTTTCAGGAATATCGCGAGGATACAAAAGACCTACAGGGTGATGATGTTTCACTTTTACCCTTTGACATTCTAAGAATATTTCTACAAATCTTGCAGCATCCCCCTTCATTCCTTTCCAAAAATATAAGGGCTTCACGTCATCCATCATCTTAGTCACACCAGGGTGTCCAGAATATGGCATGTTGTGAACTTATTTCCATACTAGGTTCCTTAATTCCTTAGAATTAGGAACATAGATTCTTCCTTTAAACCTTAGCAATCCATTAGGTTCAAAGTGAAACCTTCATACCTTGCATCTTGCAAATTATTTAAGAGTGCTTACTTAAGTTGTCCATAATATTCATCATATTCAACACTTGACCCTTGAAGTTGGTTTGAATTGACACCATTGAGTTGATATGCCTCCTACAAATTAGGGAATCAACAACCCAATTCTCTTTTCCCTTGATGTAGTTGATATTGAAGTCATAATCAGATATAAAATTCAGCCATCTCCTTTTTCGTGCATTCACATTGGGATGGGTGAACAAATATTTCAAACTATGATGATCGGTTTTTAGTTCAAATGGATTTCCCAATAAATAGTGTCTCCACATCTGTAATGCATGAACAACTGATGCCAACTCTAAATTATGTGATGTGTAATTTTGTTCATAGGGCTTTAACTTCCTTGATTCATAAGCTATGACTTGCCTATATTGCATCAAGAATCCTCCTAAACCTTTACCCAACACATTCATGATGATTGTGAAGTCACCCTCTGGATTAGGCACCTTCAATATTGGAGTCATAGTCAACTTCTCCTTGAGTAGGTCAAATATTGCTTGACATTTTTTGACCACTCAAACTTCTTCCATTTTCTTTGCAATGAATTAATAGGAAAATATATCTTGGAAAAATTTGCGAAAAACCTCCAATAGTAACCTGCCAGACCCATAAAACTCCTTACCTTTGCTACACTCTTAGGTACTAGCCATTCTAACACTGCCTTTAGATGGATCAACTGAAATTCCATCCGTTGAAATTACGTGACCCAAGTATTGCACTTTCTTTTGGAAGAAGGTACACTTAGAGAGTTTTCCAAATAGGTTGTTCTCTCTTAACCATTGGAGAACTATCTCTAAATATTTACAATTATCTTCCTCATTCTTGGAATAAATTAAAATGTCATCCAAAAAAACCAAAAAAAACTTATCTAGGCAATCCCTAAATACATTGTTCATTAGGTTCATGAATATTGTTAGTGCATTCATAAGTTCGAAAGGTAGGACTATGAACTCATAATGCCCATATCTAGTTCTAAAGGCAATTTTGAAAATGTCTTCGTCTCTAATCCTCAGTTGATGGTATCCTAATCGTAGATCAATTTTTGAAAACATAGTCGCTCCTCACATCTAATAGAAAAGATCATCGATACATGGCAATGGGTACTTATTCCTTACCATAGCTTTGTTAAGCATTCAATAATATATACACAAGCACAATGTACCATCCTTCTTTACAAAGATCATTGGCACTCCCCAAGGTGAAACACTAGGTTGTATCAACCCTTTAGACAATAGTTCCTCCAACTGTGCCTAGAGCTCCATGAACTCGATTGTAGTCATTCTATAAGGCACTTTGGATATAGGTTTCAACCCTGGTACTATGTCAATGGAGAAATCAAACACTCTCTTGGGAGGCAATCCAGGTAGTTCTTCTAGAAAGACATCCACAGATTTTTATAAAATGGGATATTTCTCCATATTCATTACTCCTGATTCCACCACCTCTCCTTCTTCAACCTTTTGAGAATCTTGCGATTCATGATACATGACATTATCTTGAGGAGTGACTTCCTTGAATTCCTCTAATTTATCCATTTTGACTACAAAGAGTTTACAATCTTTCTTCTTTGCCCTAAACATTTGCATAGTAGAGATTTTCCGCAACTCGATTTCCCTAGGTGTTCCTTGCAATGCTACCTAGTTACCTAGATTATCTAAACACTTTACTATTTTAGCATGACAATCTACTTTGGCTCTATGCTTCCATAGCCAATCATTCCTAGAATGACATCATAAGAACCTAAGGGGGCTATGTATAAGTTCACTTTTATTGAGAAACTTGGAAGTTCAACCCTTGCCTCAAATAAACATTGTTCCACAGTTGCTCTTATCTAGTTTGCATATTCTACAACCTAAGACTTTTCCATAAATCCAACATTTCTTGAAATTTAATTAACTAATCTAGGTGAAACAATTATTTTTGTGGCTCTAGTATCAATAAGAATAGAAATAGGTATGCCAAAACGAAACCTGAAGTTTCTACTAGAGTGATTTGGTAATTTTCTTACTGATTATCCATGGCTACATGGATTTTTGCTAAAATGCAGTCTGTTAAGGTGGAAGCAGGTTACCTTGTGGTTGTGATCCTAATAATCTATTGGGACATTGATTAGAAAAATGATCCCCACCACATGTATAACATCATTTTATTGGTCCTCTCCTTTTTGTTGGTCTTTCAGCTTTACCGATGTTCTCTCTAGCTTAGCTATAGTTAGCACTATTTCTGTTAATAAAATTATTTCCACAACGACCCCTCTGTGGCTCATTCTAATTATTGTAAAATCCCTTGTCCCTTTGATTTTAGAATTTTTTCTCTTAATTTAACTTCTTTGGAGTCTGATTGGATTGAGGTCCTCCAAAATTTTTTCGATTCTTATTTTCTCGGTAGATCAAGATGGATTTGAGCTTCTGCTCCTGCTCTATCGCCTTCTCATATACTAGATCCATAGTGGTTGGATTGTGCACATCCACCTCACCACCTATTTGGCCATTCAGATCCATGATGAACTTTTTGATACAAAATTGATCATCTTTCTAATGTATTGGTACGTACCTTAGAAGACGAGTAAACTTCTCCCAATATTCATTTATTAACATATCCCCTTGCTTCAGATTTTGGAAATCGGTAAGCTTTTGATCAAATAAGAGTTGGAGCAACCATCCTTTCTAAAATAATTCTACAAACTCTTTCCAGATCAACTTTAAGGAACTGAGTCCTAATTCCATCTTCTTGTTCATCCACCAATTAGAAGCTTCTCTCTCTAACTAGTAGGCTCCCCAAACAGCTTTGGTGATCTCAAAATAGTATATGAGTTCAAAGTATTTCTCCATTTTAATTAACCAAGCCTTAACCTATTCTCCACTAGAGCTTCTTTCAAATTTTGGAGGGGTAATATTTCTCATATCCCTAGATAATTTAGTTTCCAAATGCTTCGTACTAGTTCCCTCAGTCTGAGATTGTGAATTCTCATTCTCATTCTCATACTCATGGGTTCGTGAGTAATCATGAGAATTCTCCCCTTCATCTTCATTGTTGGGAACTTCCTCTTCTTCATTGTTTGGAACTTCTTGTTCTTATTTTTCCTTTCCCCCCACTTCTTGTTCAAGGTTTCCTATCCTTTCTATGGTCTCATCCATGATAGCTAGAATTTGGTCCAACTTGGCTTCAACATTTTTTGGACCTTGTCCAAATTCTTGACTCCCTTCAGGATTAGTTCTTGTCCTAACCATCATTTTGAGTAATGTCTATACTTGGAGGTTCATCTTAATTAGATCCTAACATGATTTAATTTACGCAAGAAAACATTTCAAAAGAACAAATTCACATATAAGAGATTTCATTCAATATTTTGCACCCAAGTTTTGATATAAAACATAAATTTTCATTTATTCACAAGGATCTCAATATCATTTTTTTACATTGAATGACTATTCAAAGAGTCAAGAGGAGAGTATCCATCAGACTCACTATCAGATACATAACTCAATGGGGTGCACCCTTCAAACTTTTTCTCATCTCTCATTTTCTCTTCTCTATCCCAAAAAGGATAGTAACCTTCAGATTTATCTTTTGATACATAATTTTGGGGAACATATCCCTTTGATTCTTCACTTGAGGCTATAATAATGTATTCTAAAGACTACCACTACATTCTAAGGGAATTTCCTTGGAAAGTGACAAAGAGTCTAACTTAGCCAGAGAAACAAGAGGTAGATGGTTAAAGTTAGCTTCATCTTTCATCCTTCTCCTCTCTTGACTAATTTGTGAAAGAGAGTGATTGATCGTATAAGTATCACTTAGCTAAATGGCGTTGTCATGGTTGGTACCCTCTATTGTTCATACAATGGCCTCTTTTTCCTTCTTGGCCCTTAGGTAGCGCTCATTTCTGATTACTGACTTTCTTGTAGTTAAAACCTAAGATGCACCATCCTTGCACAATAATATTCAAACATTAGACTCATATAATGTTGGAAGGAAAAAATCAATGAGCACATGGGTTCCAAAGCTGAACCTGGTAGCTCTGATACCATGTGTAACATGGTGATTGTTCTACCCAAAAGTTTTACTATGTTTTATCCTTAATTAAATTATGATTGCAATACTAAAAATACAATTTTTTCTTTTCTTAACCAATAATAACATGCACATTTAAAATAAATAACATTCCAAACTTTTCCATTGCATAATAACAAAGTATTACAACTTTCATATTGATAACATTTCATGTTTATAACTTTTCCATAAGATGGTTACATTCAAGAATACATGGCTCCATCGAGCTTTCTGGAATCAGGTATACAAATAGTCCAAGAAATCCCCCATCCAAATCTTAGTCACCAACTGAAGAGGAGAAGCATCACTCAAGCACTTTTTCACCAACCATGGACTTACTGTGGTCCCTCACACATCTACCACATATGGTAAGATGGCCCTCCCTTTGACGAAGAGATTGGTTTGGTAACCTCATAATAATTTGACCTTCTCTGAGCTTGGTGTTGCATCCTACATATCTAGATCTATCACATAGTGGCTACAACCTACCATATGACACTACCTGCCTAGTATGTAAGTTGGATGATAGTGAACTGACAATGTAAACAGTGGCAACTTAACTACTTTGGCCAAAGTATTCATCACCCCTAATTTAGGATGGACATCACACACTCACCCACCTTCCTAGATCGATTTGTATTGACCATTCATATCCTAAGCCTAGGATATCTCATTTCCCATGGATTATTCTAACCCCAGGAATAATCTATTACCTCTTTCATTTACTAAGACACAACTATCAAAGAAACTCAAGCAATTCAACCCTTCACTTCTCCAAACTAAGCATTGAACAAATAGGTTCTATTTTTAAGATGGTATAAAATACTATATAAACACCCATTCCTTAATATGGAATATATAAACAACAATCAATTGAAAAAATTCCTTAATCTATATTCATCATGAATCCACCTTACATAACCAAAGAAAGACAACTACATTTTCATGCTACACAAGAACATTTTCCAAACAAAGAAAACAAAGACACTCAATCTTTTCCAAAAACATAAAAAACATAAAAGAGTAGGAATCAACATGCTTGTTTATGCAAATCTAGTTGAAAAAATAAATTCCTAGCTTAGCCTCCTTCAAATTCATCTTGCAACTCAACAACTATCACATCCTCTCTCAAAATTCCCCTCACACATCTCTCAGAAAATTCTCACTAAAATAAAAATATAATAGCAACTCAAAAATTAGCAGCAGAAGAGCAAGTATGCATCCCATTTGAGGTAGAAGGCACGCCTATTTATACACAATTGAGAGCAACTGGAGCCTAAAAACAAGCTACTAAATATGACACTTCTCAAGCCAAAAGCTTCGACTTAGCTAGGATAATTCAAGGTGGCAAACTAAAAATAATGACTAATTGCTCATACACAACTAGTCGTTGTTTCCTCATGACAACAGAGTGATTTGATCAGTAATGCAAGGTATATGTTTCTATAGATCAACCTATTTTGGTAAGCTTAATGCTTGACTAATTCCTGCATTTCAATTTCTCCATATATTTGAATTCATATTGAAGGTTTAGACTTCTATTTGATACACATTGTTCATAGTTTGGCGCTAGCAAACATCACACACCTATTATCTTGGTCGTTGTTGCTTATGACAAGCTCAACATTTCATATGTGTGCTTATTCACTTTTCCTTTTGCGTTTTGACTTAGTCTTTGGCAAATTATAATACATGTTGGTTTGCCATAATGTTTAATACTTATGCGCTACCCATATTGGTGCACAATTCTTTTATTATCAATGCCATATACTATATGTATATGTTGCATTCATAGTATATGCTACACATTATATAGTTAATGATGTTCAATATAAGTTATGCACTTAATAATATATATGCATACTATGCGCTTCATATCAACCATGCACTTTAATAATATTAACGCTATCTAAATCATTATATTGTATGTATATATTATATATATATATATATAATACACACACACACATATATATGTATATATATGTATATATATATATATATATATACACACATCAATTCATATGTTTATTAAATACATCATTCGATATTCAAATGCATGTACTCATATTTTTATATTTTGCAAAATAATATCGTATGTGTATATATATACATATATACATATGTATACATATATTAATATATCCATATGGAGATATCCATTATGCCAACACACACATATATATTAATATATGTATGCATATTATATATATATCATTGCCTCATAATCAAACATATTTATTCGCAATCACATTGACTGACATATATACGAAGTGTATATATATTCCATCTTGTCCATTTGATATCCCCACACATATGGGTAATATGTCCATGAGCATGCGTAGATACATCTATCTACATATACTCATGTACGTATTTACTCATGTGTATGAGTTTATCGGTGTCATGTACATACATACATATATATACATTTTATGTATATATCTCATCGATTAAGTATAACTTATAAGGAAGAACTCACACATATCAATGAGACTCAAACACTCAACCCAAATCAAGAATGTTCACAATTTAATCCATAAACTCTTCTAATTATTGCACAAACAAGACTAAGGCAACTTACTATTTCTTGAAACCACTGACTTGACTTGACCAACTAAAAGTGAGTGTGTGTAAGCTCACTTAGATCTTATTAAAGGCTACCAGACCAAGTTCTTTTCCTGAGTGATACTTACCCTCTCTTCTGGAGGCTCGAATCTATGCCCACATTCAACTTAGCACATTGCAAACTTACTTAGCCATTCACAAAACAATCATTTGCATTATACACTTCATAGTCATAATTCATCATAAAAATATCAAATTGAATAAATTATTTATTCATCACATTTCCAATGATACATTTAAGCAAAGTACAAACACATATATTTTCAACAAGATTACAAACACATTCACATATTCAAGTATTTTAACCAATAATGGTAATAGTAAATAGGCAAATACACAACAAGGTGTAACATTTAGTATGTAGGAATGACAACTCTTTGACTTTATAAGGTTTGGATTTCTTACTTTTTTGAGAAGCTTGTTGAGGTGGATTCGAAGGAGGAGGACTTAAAATGATCCTATCATCCTTGTGAGGGATTTATTCATTATGTTGGAGGACACTTGTTTCTTTATAAGATGTGGAGGGAGGAGGATCTTGATATCCTAAACCTTTAGTATCTTCTAGGTTGATGGGTGTGTTGGTGACTTTACTAGTGTAAGATGGATGAGTATGCACTTAGTTAGAAGAACTAGGTTCACTCATGGTTGGAGATTTAGGCTTGGTTTGTGATTCAATCTCAAGATGTAAAAGACCAAACATATCTAATGGTGGAATAGTAGGAGGTGTTGGTTGTTGCATGGAAGGGTAAAATGATGCATTGTTCTCAAGGTTGTCAAGGCAATTACATATGAAATTATGCATACTTTCATCACCTTACCTAAGATGTCAAAGTCACGAGGACATTCATTAGGGGTTGGTTGAGCATGATTAGGTTCTATTACATTAGGATTATTACCAAACACACAACTTGAGACATCAACTAAATATGTTAAGGACATCCATATATTACTTGTTAGAGTTATCATGCATTAGCTAATAATTAATTAATCTTTAATTAATTATTAGTCTAATTCATTCTCACGCACTTAAGGTAAACTTAGGATTTCTTTTATGCTTTATTAGTGAGCTATTATTAGATTGTTATGTCTCATCTCATGTGATGTTGACACTATTCATGATCTGATCCCTTTCTCATTTAGGGTTTTTCTCTTATAAGCACTCAACCCTTATTGTAATTGTCTCGAGCTTTCATATCTTCTTGAGAGTCTCTTACTTCTATAGCTTTCTATTATTGAGGGATATTGCATATATTGTTTGCAGATCTCTTGCATAGAAGGTGTATTTGTTTGTTGTTTGATCCTATGGCTCATGGTTTTGTGCTTGTTTCATAATTCTAACATGGTATCAGAGCGTGGATTCAGCGAACCTCTTCTCAATTTATGATTTTCTTTCTTCAATGAGGGTTATAGGCTTCATATTTGAATCCCCTTTGCTTTTTTTGCAAATTTTGGAGGTGGGTAAATTTTTGGTGCATTTTGGCATGAAAAGAACCTCATCATTGGATTTGGAGTTGTCGAGGAAGTCAAATTTGTATTTTGTTTCGCCTGATTTTGACTCCTAATGCCAAATCTATGAAGGTTTGAAGTGGTTGCTTTGTTTCTAGATCCAGAGGGTACCTACAATTTTGGATGCCAAAATAGAGGTTTCCATCGCACTCAGAAGGCCCAAAAACCTTAAGATCGCTTGTCAAATCGCCAAAATCCATGCCGGGAGTTTTTGAGGCAATTTTTTTTGCCAGGGAGGCCGTACAGCTTCCCAAATACGCAGGTTGAGGTGAAATTTAAAAAAAATATAAATAGTTTTTCCCTACATAAAAAAACATTTTTCAATATATATATATTGAAAAGCCTTTTAAAAGAGACACAGGTTTTTTGCATTTAAAAAGAAGTTTATATTAAATAAAAAAATTGATGGTACCCAAGGTACCTGATGAGAGTCAATTAGGCTCCATTTTATGCCTTTTCATGCACCTTCATACTCATCCCCACATTCCATTTCGATTCAACATCTTACCATTTTTCCATTTTAAGCTGATTATGATTTAATATATATAAGTGATATTTAATATAGTTTTTTGGATAAAAATATGGAAAATTATCATTGGTTGTCTTTATTAATACACATTGTTATTTTACGCCTTGGAAAATATAGTTTGCAACATGCAGATTTCCTGTCACATTTTATGAAGGAACTTCATGTCACAACCTTCCTTTAGCCATTTTATTTAATGCACATACTCACACATGCTTATCAAATCAACTACATGCTTTCTACCATCATGTTTGTCATGGTAGTCCTTAGAAAAGATGGTTGTGTCATCCTCTCCAATAGAGGGGAGCTCTCTCCTTTTGAGGTGGAGATTGAGTTGGTATTCTGGATTGATAAGTGTTTTAATGGATTTCTCTCTACCTCTTACTTAGCTTTGCTTTGTATTTCTCATTCTGAGGCAGGGAGTTTGTTTGGATTATTTGATCTGAATGGAGCACTTGTTGCTCTCTTCCTTATGGCTCGGTGCTGTGGTTATTGAGCGAATGGTTTGCTGCAGTTAGGCTATGTTGGTGCCTAGTTGATTTTGACTGTTTCTTATTGACTAGTTGAAGCATGTAGTCTTTCTTTGTTGTTTGGGTTTTAGGTCCCTATTAAAACCTGGTTGTTGTGGGTTTCAGGTCCCCTTTAAAACCTCTTTTGTGTAGTATGGGTAGTCTTGTGTAATTTTTGGGTTGTTGTTGTGGTTGGGCTATCGATGGTTTGTGTTTACATCTTTTTGCCGCTATCTTTCTTGTGGGTTTCAAGTCCCTGTAAAACTTGCTTGTAATGGGTTTCAGGTCCCATCAAAACTTGATTTTCCCATAATCAAAAACTTAAGCTACTTGCAAGGTTTAATGTCGTAAAAAAGGAATTGAAATTTTGGAAGGAAGAGTTCAACAATATTGTCTTCTTATTGTTTATACCCTGAATTGTCAAGTGATAAGATGAATCTAATCTTATTGAATCATTAGATTGAAAAGATTATGATTTTAGAAACAAATTAACATTTTCATTAAGGAGCATAAGGTTCATTTATTTTTTAGATACAAATTTATTGTTAGCATGGCTAAGGAAATAATTGGAGCTAACTTTGCAAATAAAAAAGAATGAGATGCATGACTATATTTGTACTTTTAAAGAGTTGTGTCAAAGTTTTTTATTTATTCAAATTTTACATTCTTTCAATAATGCAATGAGTTGTTGAATCTAGTATCAAGGGGCCACATGGATTTATTTGTAAGGAAGCTAAGGTAGCGAAACAACTTCCTACACTAATCTTGAGAGGAGGATAATGCAAAACTTTACAGATCTTTACAACAGTTACAAAAACTTAAACAAAAATAAACATAAATATCATGCATACCACAAAATATTGATTTACATGGGGAAAACCCTTTCGGGAGAAAAATCCCACACTCCAAAAGCCACCCAATTGGTTATTCAAAAATCACAAGGATTAGAATATACTCACAGAGCAAGCTTCTCACAAGAGTATCACCAACCAGAGATCCAAAGACAACATGACCACTATCAAACTCTTAGAATACATCAGAATAAACAGCTATAATGCAATCCCCTCATAAAATAGGGTTTCCTTCTAGGGCAATTTGAACCAACAAAATATCGACCATAAAATTTGAGACCTAATGATGAATGGTCCAAATGTACAATAATAAAATATACATAAAATTTTCCTTTCGGGGGTGCTTCCCATGAGCCCCCACTGGGGCATGCAACCCCCAGACCCCCATTGAGGGGATGATCCCCCTGGACCCCTCAAGTGGGGGGACCCTCGCCCCCCAATCACTTACATATCAATAGTACCTTATGTAATTGCAAGGTTGAGACACATTTGCCCAACATTATTAGAGTATTTTGCATGCACCCTACTATTTTTTTTGTATGGAGTTAGTGTAAGGAAGCTAAGGTAGCAGAAAAACTTCCTACATTAATCTTGAGAGGAGGATAATGCAAAAATTTACAGATCTTTACAACAATTACAAAAACTTAAACATAAATAAACATGAATATCATGCATACCACAACGTAGTGACTTATGTGGGGAATTTTTTTTTGGGAGAAAAACCCCACACTCCAAAAGTCACCCAATATATTATTAAAAAATCATAAAGATTACAATGCAAGCTTCTCACAGGAGTATCACCAACCAAAGATCCAAAGGCAACACAACTGCTATTATACTCTCAGAATACATCACAATACTCAAGCGTAATAGAATGCCCTCATAAAACAAGGTTTCTTTCTAGGGCAAGTCAATCCAACAAAACATCGACCGTCAGATTTGAGACCTAATGATGAACGATCTAGATTTACAATAATATTATACATAAAATTTTGCTTTTGGGGGCGCTACCCCAAACCCTTCTGAGGCAAGCAACCCCTAGCCGCCCCTCACGCTCATGCTTACCTATCAATAATACTTTATGTAATTGCAAGGTTGATACACATTTTATCAATAGTTAATTCTAAAAATTCACATGGTGAATTGATGTGATTACACATAAAAAAAATATTAATAGGGTCACATGAGGTGATAGGAAGTGGTGTCCCTATGAGGTAACACATTATTAATATTCTAGGCCTATAAAAGGAGAGTTAAACTTGTATATTCTCAAAGATGGATTTGAAACTGTAAGTTCATTTAGGCTTAAATTTTTAGGATATATTAGAGAAGAGTATGCGATTAATTCCACCTAGTTTTCATGATAGTAGTGGTCTTGAATTTATGATATTAATGCATATATTTGAAAGACTATGGAGAGTTCTTCTAAACTTCAAATTTTGGCTTGTTATTTGAGAAATGGGGTAAATTTTTTGGGAAAATAGAATGATTGTGTTTCTTACCACTCAAAAAAGTATAAAAGGAATGTAGCTAGGGTGAGGAACAATGCTCTTTTTGGTTTTGTTTTAAGTTGTTTTTCGAGTGATAACCATTTTTTCAAAGATTATTTGGGACAAGTGAATTTTTTATGTGAGATGAGAATTATCCCTTGGCCACATAGATTTTGATGAATTATGTAAAATATGATCAGTCTTAAGTATCTTTATAAGAACATTCATGAAAAAGTCTATTTACAAGCTCTAGATGAGAAAGAACATTGTTATCATTTGATTTTTTTTTATAGTAGACTAACATTTATGGTTCAATTTTTGAAATCAATAAAAAACATATTCCCATTTTATTTAATTATCCTCTCTAATATAATATTTATTAGATATTTAAGGGGATCTAATATGTTTTTAGGTTGAAACTTACTATTATTGTATTAATAATTAGTTAGTATCTCATCCAAGCAATGGTTATAAATATTTTTATTCTAATGTGTAGAGTATTTTGATTAGCATTTTTATGGAAAACCATGGTTTGTGAAGGTTGAGTAGGAATGAATTTAAGGATTTAAAATTTATAATTTAGAGAAAATAAATTAAATCCATATGAAATTAAAGTCTTCTTTGATTTGTTGGAATTAATTTACTTTTATCTCTCTATTTATCAATAATTAGGTGTTGGTCTTAAAATAGTTATTGATCTTACACTTATAAATTAAAATGATGTATCTCTTGCAATTCATAAATCTATTGAGTGCTTAAGGCTATAAATAACCATTGAGAAAATTTATATTTCATTAATCTTTAGTCATTTAAAAATAAACCATTAAGTTTTATTTACATTTTAGAGATCTTTCATTGCAATTTCAAAAAGCTAACACAAAATGAAAGTTAGTGAAAAAGTAAATTTAGGTTCAAATATGTGTTATAGGGTTTATTTTGTATTAAAATTAGTTTCATATTAAATTAATAATTTTTTGAAATATTTTAAAGAATCACCCTTTTGAGCCTTGTAGAGATAAACGTGTAGAAGAGTTGAACCCACTCTTGACAATTAGCTTGATGCGCTTGTATTTGATCATCTATGATCACTTAATCTCTTAGAATACCTCTTTACCCTAAGTCTAAGAATCTTATAGGTGTATCCTTTTGGAAATATAATGAACCCATTGGAGCACCAACACAAAGATTATACTCAGTGTACAATTGATGTGCAATAATATTATATTCATGGCATGGTGGAGGAAAATAGGGCTATGATCAAGAAGTTGAATACCTCCATGAATATTTTATATGCCTTGATGAAGCTTGTGAGATAAGAGAAGTATATATGGTGTAGGATGACTATAGTAATTATGAACCTTGGCATTAAGTTCTCTTTATTGGAACCCCTTATGATTCTTAAAATGTATATAAGAAGTAGGAGATTGTTAGGACTAGGTGTTATAAACCTTACAACTCCTACTGTTGTAATTATTTAATATTTATTAATATTATAAATTTTGGGAACTCAAGGAAAAGTGTACCATACGAGGAAATAATATTGATATTCCTTTGTTCATACTCATCATTATATGTGTCATTGGTCTTATGATTGTTGCAAGAAGTCATTGAAGAAGGGTCACAATTTGAGCTAGTACTAGCATATTTGACTAGATATTTTAGCTATATTTAAGAGGAATAATGGTGCCTACATGGAGTTATTTGGGGTTATACTTAAATGCCTTAGTCATAGGGGTCAAACAATCAAATTAGGATTTACTTCTAATTTGGGAGTACAATTATTATTGGAGAGGGGTTCATGGATCCACCTTGGACTAGTTTTTGATTAAAGGTAAATAAATGTTTTTGAAAGGGCCTCCACAATTTTACAGGATAAGCCATCATAAAAAACATAGAATTATTATAGATGTATCCAAGTTGCAACAAAAAAAATCCTCAAGAAAAGGGTTCAATAGAGAGAAAAACAATCATGAAGCTAACAAAAAATAACACCAAAAGGAACAACACCAAATAATATAAAAATACCTAGAGACTAAAATTGATTAAGCACCACGACACTTCCCATTCATCCAAAAGGAATTGAAGGTGTATTTCTATAAAATCTACATCCTCCTACTCATTCCTTCTAGCCATCTAACTTCTAGTTCTAAAACTAGGAATAACACTCCCTTGAGTCAAGCGAGAACTAATTTTCTCTTATAACATCTTAATAATTTGAGAACTATTTTGGATCATTGTCCTACTAAATTCCACTATCTTTTGAAGATTGACCTTAATTTCTTAAATATCTATCTCCAAAATAGAAATCGTATCATCCTATATGGATATATCAACTTTTATATTTTTATTTTCTTTCAATAAATCCCATTAGTTAGAGATGAATTTCTCTATTACTATTGGGATAAGAACCTCTCAATCATTTTTATTGACCAAAAATTATTTTTCTAAACTAGCTTTATTGAATTCTGAATAAAACCATCTTAAAATTTTATGGTGGGAAATTCATTCTTTATGCATTTTGACAAACTTCTCTACAAGCATAGAAACCATCGATGCCAAGACTATAGTGGAGGAATAAGGGAAATTAATTTCAAGAGGGTTAGGATGTAATCCTTTAGTATCTAAAATATAGGGCATATCATCCCCACTATCCTCCATCCTAGCCTTACCCTTCTCCTTATAATTGAGATTATGAGTGATCTCTACATCGTCCTAAAAGTTAGAGTCATACACCACCACCAATTTCTTCTTCTCCCTAGACCTTGAATTATAGGTTCTAGATCCCTTGGTTCTAGGAAACTGCTATGGTTTTGTTAGGCCTCCTTGGACTATAAATTGAGGGCTTAGGTAAATATTATATGACAAATTTTATGTATGGTTATGTTACCAAAATCCCTCTAACATTACATTTATGCTATTGTATTGTAATCATTTAAAGAGGATTAATACATTAGGTGTGATTTTTATTTGTTTTTTCCATCCATGTGTTTTCCTAGGTTATATCTTGTGTTTATTGTGATTATTTTGTTAAATTTTTAAAAATTTGCATCTACTTGCATCATTTCTCTCTAAGGTTATTGTGGATCTAGGATAAATTTCCTTTCAAGGAGTACCCACTTAATATTAAATAGGATAGTAGCACTCCTCTTGTTTATATCTTGAATAAATATTTATATGGGCTCAAACAAACTCCTTCAACATGGTATGAGAAAATTCTTAATTTTTATTTCTTATAATTTTCTTCATTTTGAGGGGATTATGACATTTATTTTTACTGTGAGGTTGGCCAAATGCTTATTATTTTATTGTGTATTAATATTATGATCCTTACTAGATGGATACATTCTTATTATATTGATGTTATGATTATTACTAGAGATTTTTACTCTCTCCTTTGTGAGATAAAATTCAAATTCCAAGATTCCCTCGAGATGACATATATGGTCCTTCTACTTTATTTTCTTAGATTCAAAGTATCTCAAACTTAAGAAAGTGTTATGATGTCAAAACCAGAATATACCTTGGATCTTATTTAGAGATTTATAATTAAAGACTATGATGCAATACTTACACCTCTTTCACACAAACTCTTAATTTAGGGTAATGTAACCCTTGAATTTAGATCAGTAGATCCTACCCTCTATAGATCTTTGGTTGGTATATTCTTATATATCTTATTCATATTTCACTCAATATTTATTTTGATGTCAATAATGTATCTAGGTTCTTGTGAATTCTTTGTGTATGTTGCCTTTAGGTTGACATGCATATACTCCAATATATCTTAAGGGCATTCTTCATATTTGAATTCATTACCTAGTATGTAGTAGCTCCACTTTGTTTTGATATTATGATGTTGACTAATTTGGATAGCTGCATGTGCACATTGAGATATATCTTATTTATTGAATCAAGACTAATGTTTTAGAAAAGAAAAAAAATGTCATTTTCACTATTGACAGTAAAAGTAAAATATTAGAGTATAAAAGAAATAATGTCTTAATATGATCCTATATACTCTTATTATTTAGCTTGGGTTTTCTCAAATGGTCCCTAATATATCACAATGATAGTATTAATTTTATTCATGTGAGGCATAATATTATTCATCATCACACATTGAGATTCAAATAAATTATGTTAAGCAACTCTTTCAAGGACATTCATTTTTTGCATGTGTTGTCATAAAATCAACTACACAATAACTTTATATGTGTAATTTTTTTTAATTTTTAGATGTGCAATCTATTATGAGACCCATGACAAGTTTACTACCTCTCAAAGAAATTCATGGGTATCTACACGATCTTATCATTATGAGGATCAAAGATATGTAACTATATTCATTAAAGAGATGACCTAGCAAATCGTTTGCATTCTTAAAAGTCATGAACACAACTTTTAATCTCAATGTTTACCTTCAAATTTCTTCAACTTCCATTTTAGAAGTGTAAATAAACTCATTATAAATTTTGATTTATCTTTCTTTTTCATACAATTTTTTAGATAAACTATATTTATTTGATTACTAATAAACAATAGTATATAAATTTCAAATTTCAAATTTCTCATTATGATAATAGATCACAAACTATAATCTAAAACATTATTAAAAACAACACACATTTTTCCCTCAAAACTTTCTACACCAAAAATTATAAAATAAAAATTAAATAATATCTAACAATTAATTCAAAAAAATACCCATATCATTTTATTTAATTGAAAAAATGAATATATTAATAATAAAAACAATGTACATAGACAAAAGAAGGCACTTTCAAGACAAGAATCTTAAAAGAACTACCCAATCATAATACAAACATTTGAAATAGCATAAACAGAATTGAAAAAAGATTGAACAGCAAAATAAATCTAATAAAATATACCTTGATTTGAGTGTCATAAAATTATTAAAATCCTAAATCTAATAAAATAGACCTTAATTTGAGTCTCATAAAATTATTAAAATAAATCTATTCATTGGTGTTTGGTAAAAGCAATCTTAAAATTATCACCAAAATGTTTAAAAAAAATAAAATGTTCATACTTTTCCACATCAAAAAGCTACAATAACAGACAAGTTTTTACTTCTTTTGCTTTCATTATTGTTTTATTTTCAAGTTGATTTTTTATACAATAAATTTTCACGTCACCTGACGTAAGGGAGGTTGTCAAAAAATGAGGAGATGACCAAATGAAATGTACCGTCTATTTTTTATACAAGCACGGAGTCCCCACAATGGAGACTTAATAGATATTTGTATTTTTGTTTTATATAATAAAATATAATATTATGTGAAAAAATATATTTAGGTTAGAAGTTTTTTGTAATTAATTTTAGTTTATTAGAAAAAAATGTCTCATAAATTGATACAATAAAAAGTATTGTATATAATTTGAAATAAAAAATAGAATAATGAGAAGATAATAAGAAGTATTTTTAGGGGTGGGGGTTTGACTATGGTTTGATTGGTTAAAGCATCTTATTGAGGCAATAGGTCACAAGATCTAGTCCTTCCATCCTCATGGTATTGGAGGGTGTCACGCCAATGTTGTTGTCACGGTAAAATTTTTAGACCTACGTTCCCTATATGAAGTGGATGACTTGCTTTTGAAAATCAACGGTTGAAAATTGTAGAGAAGAAAATGATTTCAACTGTTAGATTTTATAAAATATTAAAAATAGAACATATAATTAAATAATCAACTACATATTTTTATGAAGTAAATTTAGATTTTTAGATTTCTTTTAACTATCACATATGTAAAAATTAAATATAATGCATAAATAGTTAATTATATATTTTTAAAAATAGTTTATTTTTAAGATTTAATAATTATTATATTATAGCGGGGCGCATATATATATATTGAGTTAAATAAATCAATAAATTACGAATTAACTTTTTATCTTTCGAATATGTTTCACTTTATTTTTAAATTTTAAGTTTGTTGTGACATTCAATAAATCAATAAACCTTTTATCTTTTTGGATATGTTTCATTTTATTTTTAACAATTTAAGATGTTAATATTGTTTTTTTTTTTTTAAAATTATATTTGATTTGAAATATAGTTTTAATTTTTAAAATTTAATTTATTTAATAATCTAATTATATTTACACTCAATTTTATAATATTTTTTATTTGTTAATATTGAATTTATCTTCCAATCAATATTAATAGTGTTTGTAATAATTTTACTTATTTAGCTAATCATTTATTAACTTAATAAGTTTACTATTTATTATTACTTTTTTAAAATTATTATGTTTATTAATATTTGAATTTTGATATATTTTGACTTTGCATTTAGTTTATTTTATTTTAATTTTTAAATTAGATTTAAGTTTCAAATGTACTTTTATTATTTACGTCTTTGTATAAAATTACAAATAATAGTTAAAATTTATTAGAATTACTTTAATTTATAATTGTTTATCTTATTAAAAGTTTATATTGTATAATAATTCTATTTTGTTTTTTTTTTTAATTTGTATTATAAAATGAATTTCAAACTTAAAATTATTGAACAAGACAATGAGAGGGGGGGTGAATCAGTTGTGACAAATTTTAACCTTTAAGAAACTTTCACTGAAAATTAGATCAATCACAAATCCTTTACTCTGCTTATATGATTAATCATTAAGTGCAAAGACAAAAAATGAAAAACATCACACATACACAATAACAATAGATTTACATGGAAAACCCAATAAGGGAAAAACCACGGTGAGGATTAGCTCACAATATAGAGAATATCAAAACCGATTACAAAGGCTCACTTCCAGAGAAGACTCACTACCAAAACGAGACTCACTGTCCGGATCAGGACTCACTATCCAACAAGGGTTAATGGTGCAGTCAAGGATGGAGGGTCTGAAACTAGGACTGTCCAACCTTGCAATAAGAGTAAGCACAATGAAAACTCAAAGAAATAGAATGACATTCACACATGAATACTTATATACGAATGATCAATCAATTATTCACTGGCAACATGCCCTGCCTTTCGGCTTACAAAATATAGAATGATTTGGTGCTAAGCCCAGACTTACACGCGGGTCGAAACCCTTACTTATTTGCTATCTCACTACTCTATCAACTACCCGACTACTCTAATGCATCTATACATGCTTATATATCGGTTCCCAGCTCCAGAAAAGGTCCACGTCGGCCCAAGAGGTTCCAAACCTCGAATTTGATGAAACGTGCAAGCGTGGACCAAAACATATGGTTCTTCATTAATCCTTGGATAAACATAGCGAGGATCAAAATAAAGTTTCCTCGATGAGTGTGCATCCTTATGAAATGGTTTCCAGATCTCTGCAAGTTACGAAATAGGTCAAGACTAGGTCCGGTAATGCAAGAAAGAACATGAATGCAAATATTTTTGGTTGATGCAAGATTGCTTGCAACCAAGGATTCTCCTGCATCAGATACTTGAGGTTGAAGAAAAGTGAGCCTCTCACTTTCTAGTGGCTAGGGGAAAACCAATGCGGTCTACCTCAGCCTGAGAAACCCATGATGAATCTTCCTCCAATCTTCCTTTCCATCTGACTAGATATTCCTTATATTATCGTCCTCTGGTACTACGCCCAATTCTACTGTTTAAAACTTCCTCAATCTCCTCTGAATGGTATGCCATTTGGTCTGGTAAGCCAACTATTGTCCTCCAGTGATTCTCCTTCATGATACTGATATAGTTTTGCAATGTTGATTGTCCTCCAGTAGTTCCACTTCATATGCATTTCCAGAATCAAACTTCTTGATGATCTTACAATGTCCAAACTTCTTCATCTTCAACTTATTATATGTCCCAATTAGAAATCTCTCTTTCCTTAGATATACCATTACTTCCTCTCCTACGACAAGCTCCTTATGTCTCCTCTTCTCATCTGCTCTCACCTTGTAGGTGTTGTTCATCTTCTCTAGGTGTTCCCTGACTTGAGTATGCATGGTTTCCATGAATCTTGCAAATTCTTCTGCCTCTGCACTCCTTTTTTCTCCATACTGATGTCTCTCAACTCTGCTACTCCTCTAGATTGTTGTCCTATCACAATCTTGAATGGTGTCTTTCCAGTGCTCCACTTTACTGAATTTTTGTAAGAAAATTATTCTTGTGGTAATATCAAGTCCCAATTTCCTACTTTGCCTTCAATTAAACACCTCAACAAGTTCCCCAAACTCTTGTTTACCACTTCTATCTGTCCATTTGTCTGTGGGTGAAATGTTGAACTATACTTTAAATTTATCTTCATCTTCTTCCACAATGTCTTCCAAAAATAGCCAATGAACTTAGTGTCCCTGTCTGATACTATGCTCTTTGGCAGTCCATGTAATCTCATAATTTCCTTGAAAAATAGGTCTGCAACATGTACTGCATCACTAGTCTTCTTACAAGGTATGAAATGTGCCATCTTAGAAAATCTATCCACAACCACAAATACAGAGTCAAATCCTCTCGGTGTCTTAGGTAATCCTAACACAAAATCCATGTTGATATCTTCCCATGGTCTCTCTGGTACTGTCAATGGTGTATACATTCCAGTGTTATGACTATTCCATTTTGCAACCTGACAAATCTTGCAACTTTGAACGTACTTCCTGACATCCTTGTACAACTGTGGCCAAAAATAGTTCTCACTCACCATTGCTATAGTCTTGTCAATCCCAAAATGTCCTGCTAATCCTCCACAATGCTTTTCCTTGATCAAAATTTCTCTCATTAAACTTCTAGGAATACACAATTGGTTGTTCTTGAATAACAGACCTTCCTGAATAAAATAATCTAGCCATTTGCTTCTATCGGTCTCTATCAGTTTCTTGCAAGCCTTCCATGCCTCATCAAAATCAATGTCATCCTCATACATATGCTTCAGTTCTTCAAAACCCAATACTTTAGCTCTCATCTATGTCAACAAACTCCTTCTCCTGCTCAATGTGTTTGCAACCTTGTTTGATTTCCCACTCTGGTGCTTCAACAAAAATGTTTAACTCTGAAAGAATTCTACCCATCTCATGTGTCTCTGGCTTAGCTTTCGTTGACTGTTCAAATATTGTAGAGCTTGATGGTCTGTATACAACACAAATTCCTTAGATAACAATTAATTCCTCCACTTCTTCAAGGCCTATATTATTGCATAGAGCTCTTGATCATAAACTGAGTATCTTCTCCTGACATTATTCAAATTTTCCCTAAAATAAGCTACTGGTCTCCCTTCCTGACTCAACACAGCTCCTATTACACTTCCACTACCATCACAATCTACTTGGAATACCTTATCAAAATCTGGTAAAGCCAACACAGGTTGTTCTATTACCTTTTGTTTCAACAACTCAAAACTTTTTTGTGCTCTTGATGTCCACTTGAATGCCTTCCGGTCACCCCTCATCGTTTTTGTCATAGGTGTGCAAATACTACTAAATTTTTTAATGAACTTCCATTAAAAAGTTGCTAGTCTATGAAATGATCTTTACCTCTCCAGCATCCACAGGTGTAGGCCATTCAACTATTTCTCTAACCTTCTCAAGGTCCATCTTCAATCCTTCTACAGATATCACAAATCCCAAGTATACCAGTTCTTCCTTCATGAAACTACACTTCTTGATGTTTATCAATAGCTTCTCTTCTATTAACCTATGAAATACATGTCTGATGTGCTCTATATTTTATTCCTTAGTCTTGCTAAAAATTAGAATATCATCCAAATAAACAATGACAAACTTTCCCAAGAACTTCTTCAAAACTTCATTCATTAGCCTCATAAATGTACTAGGTGCATTAGTTAGTCCAAATGGCATGACCAACCACTCATACAATCCCTCATTTGTTTTGAAAGAAATCTTCCATTCATCTCCCTCTCTGATCCTGATCTGATGGTATCCACTCTTCAGGTCTATCTTGGTAAAATACCTTGCTCCACTTAGACTATCCATGATGTCATCCATCCTAGGCAATGGGAATCTATACTTCACCATGATCTTATTGATGGCTCTTGAATCTGTACACATCCTCCATTCTCCATCTTTCTTAGGTGCAAGTACAACTAGTATCACACATGGGCTCATACTTTCTCTGATCAATCCCTTCTTCAACACCACCACTTGTACTTTTACTGTCACCTACACAACCTGCCCAATCTGCATCTGTATAAGCACTTAGTGTAGAATCAATATCCCTAGGATACCATAAGCCATAATTCAGAGTGCCATTCAAATATCTGAATATTCTTTTAACAACATCAACATGTGTTTCTTTAGGATCTTCTTGAAATCTAGCCACAAGACAAACTGCATGCATGATATCTGGTCTACAATAATCCTCCAATCATAGATATGTATTTGCTATGATTAGCCTTAGGTGAATCATCATCTTTACTCAATTTGCAACCAAAAACCATAGGAGTGCATACCGATTTGGAACCATCCATCCCAAACTTCTTCAACATTTATCTTACATACTTTGACTATGAAATAAAAATCCCTTTCTCTATTTGATTAATTTGTCGCCCAAGAAAGAAATTCATCTCACCAAACATAGATATCTCAAATTATTTTTGCATTTCTTCAACAAACATCTTGCACATAGTTTCATTTCCTCCAAAGATATAATCTGAGTCATAAAGTAATGTCCATCAACACCCTTAATTTGATATATATATTTCCTTCAGATTTCTTTCCTGCAACAATCACTATTTCGAATCCTTTCTTGATTTCACATCTCTCATCCTCAAATACAAGATTATATCCTTTACTACATATCTATCCAAAACTCAAGAGATTAAGCCTTAAACTCTTAACATAGTAGACATCATCAGTATTATGTTTTCCATCAAAACTTATTGAACCTATCTGACAAATCTTAGCACCAATATCATCTCCAAACATAATTAAGCCTCCATCATATTTTTCAAGTTTAACAAACTTACTCTTATCACTGGTCATGTGATGTGAATAACCACTGTCAACAACCCAATGGTTTTTTTATTGTTTAGCATGTAAGGCAGAGATTATAGTATCTTCAACTTTCTCTAGAGGACATTCCTTCTTCTGACTTTTAGATTTAGAAGAAGTAGGCTCATCTTTTATAGCTAAGAATAAGCATTCATTGTCATCAAAATCTCCATAATCAGATTCTTCATTAGAAATACTAGCATCCTCATTCACATAATATGCTATGTTGATCTTCTTACCTTTATTTTCTTTGTTAAATATTTAATTGTTATTCTTAGCTCTTTTCATACATCTTGAAGCATAATGACCTATTCCTCAACAACTAAAGAATTTAAAGGGTAACTGACCTTCATACTTAATTATCAAACCCTTTCCTCATCCTTCTCACAAAGTTAGCTTCTACTTCATCAAGGTTCTCTTCATCCGGATCTTCATCTCTTGTAGCCTTGAAAGCAGTTTCTGATTTGGATCCATTTCTCAAATTTGGTTTTCTCATCTCATAAGATGTTATAGTTCCCAATAACTGATCTTTAGTATAAGTCTTGTAATCCACATATTCTTCAATAGCAGATACCTTTTCAATGTATGCATCAAAGAGAGTTCTAAGAATCTTCTTCATAATCCTAGATTCATCTACCGTAGCATCAAGTCGTCGCATTCCACCTATGAACTCATCCACTCTCTATACATATGATTTAATGTTATCATCTTCAGACATATGCAAGACCTTAAACTGTGCCTCCAAATTCTGAAAATTTGCTTCTCTGACCTTTTCATCTCTTTCATGCATCTTTTCTAAAGCATCCTAGACTTCTTTAGCAGTCTTCAAATTTTGAACTTTAATCAACTCAAAATGTGAAAGAATATTCTTCAAAATGAACTTCACCTTATTGTTTGCTTCACATGCCTTGATTTCATCAGCTACACTTAGACCATTAGCAAGAGGAGTGTAAGCATCCTTATAAGCTTTTTCAATATCATATCCATAGTACTCCAGATATCCTTGCATTTGCGTTTTCTAGATAGCATAATTAGTTCCATCAAACCTAGGATAATCAAAAGTGATCTTGCCTGCCATCTCAAACCTTCCTTAAGTGGTTAAGCTCCTCTCTAAGGAACCAAGCTCTTATACCAATTATTGAACAAGACAATTGAGAGGGGGGTGAATCAGTTGTGACAAATTTTAACCTTTAATAAACTTCCATTGAAAATTAGATCAATCATAAATCCTTTACTTTGCTTATATGATTAATCATTAAGTGGAAAGGTAGAAATTGAAAAACATCACACATACACAATAACACTAGATTTACGTGGCAAACCCAATAAGGGAAAAACCATGGTGAGGATTAGCTTACAATATAGAGAATATCAAAACCGATTACAAAGGCTCATTGGTAGAGAATGCTCACTGCCAAAATAAGACTCACTTTCCAACAAGGGTTAAACACTTGGAGGGTTCACTGCCACATAATTAAAAAGAAGATAGAAGATATTTTTTATAGAGAGAAAAACAATCTCAATGCAATAGATATTTCCACCACAATTCGCTCAAACACTTGTAGTCATGCATGAATGATAGAGTACACCTTCAGCTCACTACTTTCAGAAACTCAACAATTAGATTTCACACTGCTCTGCCCAAAATCGCATCACATACACACTGATTCGCATCTATCTTGCTTGCATTCATATCTTTCACAAATAAATTGACTTGTATTTATACCATCTTCAACTTTGAAACATATCTAAAGTCGGCCATACACCATTTGCATTTACAAATTCAAACTAGGTCGACATCAAAACACTCTACGATGGAATTAGAATGAGGGCGACCCAAACACATGCTTCAACACGCCTCCATGAGCTTCAAAAGTAGTGTTAAACACAAGGTCGACCAAACTAGTGTAAAACAAAAATAAATTAAGCACACACAACCTTAACACAATCCAATCTTTCCAGATAACAAAATTAACTTGAAAACATTCCCAACAGTTTATCCTGAAAACTGTAAGTCATAAGACTTGAACAAGAAGAAATCTAGAGCAACTACATTTCTCTCGGACCTTAGCCAGATACACTGAAAAACATAGTTCACAACTGGTGAACATAACTTGCATTGTACAACAATCCAAAACATCAAAATTTGGATATAGAAACTTCCAACAACCATGATCAACATATCTGAACCACACGAACATAAGAGAAAATCCCGGAGCAAAACCCAGAGCAACCATTGAATACCTGCAACCTTCCTTCATTACAATTTTCTCAATATCCTCGACATATACAACCAATAACCATTATCCATGACATCAATGACAATAAAAACCAGTTGAGAACCAGTTAACCAGTTGACATCAATGACAACACCTTCATACTTGCAACAAAAAATTAAAATTTATAAAGTAAAAGAGGGAGAACCTAAATTTTGATAAGTTGTGCCAGCAATCCAAAGATAACACATGTCCATGGGGAGTTATGCTTAGAGTAGCATGCCATTTGACCAAGAATTATTTTTTTAGTGGCTAATATTTGCCAATTGGCTAATAATTGAAATTTGGGATTCCAAATTTTGGTTAATAGTTCAATTTGTAACGAGACTTGAATCGCCTCATTTTTACAAAAAATATTTGTCTTTTTTAAATCGCCAAAGAATATATTTTATTAAATTTTTTAACTTGAAAATTCGCCACAAAATTCAATACATGATTAGATTAGATTTGCCTAAAATTTATAAGTTATAGTAGAAATCTAAATTAACTCACCAATAGTATATCATAATTATTACTTGTTTTAGGACCATATTTCTATCTTAATTTTTCTCCATTATTTAAAATATAATCTAATAGCCCTCATTGTATTTCACGAGGTAAAATATACTTGCAATTTGTAATGATGATGAAGTGTAAAATAAAAGAATTTCAAGCCCCATGAGCATTACAGATCATGGGTACATTTTACCTTGTGGAATACAATGAGGGCTCTTAGATTATATTTTAAATCAATGGTGGCAACTAAATATTATAGATTCTACCCCTTAAACCATTGATCATTTCGACCGTTGGGCCCCTATTTTCCATGAGAATTATGATTTAAGAAAAAAAGGATTCACCATGATAATTAATACATTTTCCTATTATTTTCCAAGTTTTTCCAAGTTTTTCTCCAAAATTTTAGTGATGTAAAAAAAATCGCCAATAAAATTAATATTTTTTCCAAAAAAATAGAAAGATTCGCCAATAGAAATTAATATTTTTTTTCAAAAAAATAAAAGATTCACCTGAATTTTATATCTTTTCTTGAGGGGGGGTTTCTTAAAGTTATCATTGTTTGATCAAGGATATGATAATTCACCTTTAAAATCTCTTTAGTGTACCTATTGCAAACTTAAGGAGGAAAATAGATAGAGAGAGAAAGAGAGAAAATATAGAGAAAGAGAAATATAGAATAGAGAGGGAGACAAAGAGATATAGAGAGATAAAAAGAGATAGCTCGATACATATATAGAGGAATAAAGAGGGAGAGACAAAGAGATATAGATAGGCAGAGTAATAAAGAAAGAGAGAGGGAAAGAGAGAAGAGGATAGACACACACACACACACACACACACATATATATATATAGTCACATAAAGAGAGGGATATATATATATATATATATATAGAGAGAGAGAGAGAGAGAGAAGATAAATATAGAGAGAAATAGGGGAGAGAGAGGAAGCGATTGAGAGATGATAAAAAATATAGAGATAGAGAGGGAGACATAGATATGAAGGTATATCTCTCTTTCTATTCCCATCTCTCTATTTATCTCCCCATATGTATCTCTCCCTACCTCTCTCTCTATATATTTATATCTCTTCTTCTCTCTATATATAACTTCATATCTCTATCTTTTTATCCCTCTCTCTCTCATATTCTCTCCCTCTCTCTTTGTCTCTCCCTCTTTGTCTCTCTCTCTCTCTCTCTCTCTCTCCATATCCATCTCTATCTCCATCTCCATCTCCATCTCCATCTCTGTCTCTACCTTCCTCTCTATTTATCTCCCTATCTTTATCTCCTTACCTCTCCCTACATCTCTCTTTTCTCCCTCTATCTTTCCTACCTCTCTCTCTATATATTTATCTCTTCTTCTCTCTATATATAACTTCATATCTCTATATTTTTATCCCCCTCTCTCTCATCTCTCTCTCTCTCTCTCTCCATCTCCATCTCCATATCCATATCCATCTCCATCTCCATCTCCATCTCCATCTCCATATCCATATCCATATCCATATCCATATCCATATCCATCTCTACCTTCCAATATATATATCTCCCTATCTTTATCTCCTTACCTCTCCCTACAACAACAATTATATAAAAAGGAAATGATGAGTCATATTCGTAATTTCCTCTTATAAATAAAGGCATGACATGATAGAGGATGCTCCAATTTTTTGTTTTGTTTAAACAATTATTTTTATCACTTTTAGACAATGCAATATGTTTTTGATTTTTTTTAAACATGCATGATTAAGCTTTAAATTCAAACATTCTCAGAAATCATTTTTTTATTGTCTTCTTATCATCAAGTTAAATTCAATTTTCATTCATGCAAACACATACTTTAACAATCAAAATAAACTATACTTAATTTGAAACTTAATGTACACTTTACATTCTTTTATAGTACTAATGAATTAGCTATAATCATTCATGTGTGATTTGTAAATATATGTAAAATTATATTTAAATTTTATGAAAGTAAATATACTAATTAATATCATGTTGGAGTTAATGTTACTTATTCTTCAAAATTTTAATTCTACAAATTCAAATGTAACTAATACAATAGTTTATTCAATCTTTAATATTTTTAAACAATTACAAATTTTCTCATATTCTCTAAACCCATCAACAAATACATTCACAAAATCTTGATAAGAACTTGTCACTACATGAACCTTATTATTGAAGGTTAAATTTTGAATAATCATATTATTAAGAGTGTTGTCTCACACTCTTGTAAAGCCTTACCTCTATATTCATTAAAATTTTGGAACTTTTATTGAAGTAAAAAACAATTCATCTAAATGAAATTTAGTTTGTTGAGAATAAAATTTAAATTTGGTGGTCAAACATGTGGTGAGTTAGTTTTCATTTCCTTTCACTCCCTTACCATTATTTGTATGTTAAGTGTTTTGATCTTATTTATTATACTTTGTGTTCCTCTATTAACCAATGAAGATTGCATGCTAACATGAATGTGGTATTACTTGAATTTTTCTTGTGGCTTGTGTTTTCATATTTTTTTTATGTAATTTTATTTCATTTTTGTACATTTTTATGATGGATTCTCTTTTTGGTTGTGAAATACAATATTGGATATTTTAAGGGATTTTGAGAATATTGAAAGTTGGTTGTAGGTATGCAACACTATTTCTTATTGGTATTTTAAAATTTATTGGTTGGTAAAGTTTTATTGTTCTTAGAGTTTTTTAATTTTTTATCTTTTTAATTTTTTTAAAATTTTAATTGCTTGTTTAGTGCAAATAGAAATATATGTGTATTTTCTAAATTCTTAAAATTCTGGCTGGTGTAGGTAGAAATAGAAGTTACATTATCAAGTAAAATATGTAGTATCTAAATAATTGGTGAGAAAGCTATACATAGGGTAGGGATGACATGTCTTGATGGAAATTATATATCTAAGCCCATATTTGAAAGAAAAATAAATTATTATAGAAGCACAAGAAATCTCTCTTTATCTTATCAAAATCGACAAACAGATTAGCACCAATCTCAATAGGACCAGCCATCTCTCTAGAGTAATTTTTTTCTTTTAAAATATTGAAGAAATATTTCTAACTAGTAGCTTTATTCTTCCTCTTTAACTAGTTATTTTTGGCTCTAATATTGGCCCTCTAAGCAACAAAACTTTTGAAGGCATCTCAACTTATGTTTAGTGATTATCAACTCACACTATAATGGAACATCCTTAGGATCCTATTGTAAGAGGTCTATATATTTTATTATAATCTCTACAAGGGTCTTTTCACTTCTCCTTCTATATAATGCTTTATTTTTCCCTATAGTACCAATAATTTTTTTTCCAACTAAGGATCATCTTATTCCAAAATTTAATAGTAGACTAAGAGTGGAGGATAATTTTATTATTTTTTCTAATAGTGATAGCCCTATTAGTCTTTATTAACTAATAGGTTGAAATTCATCTTGTCGAGGTCCCTTTAAAATTAATTTATGGTTCACCATAGCTTCAATGGTCATTTCAATATGATAACAATCATACATAGTGGATGAAACTAATTTAACACAATTATTATCTTGCACATCTAAAATTGAAAAAATATGCACATAGATTCTATCTAATCTAGACTAGACTCTTTTTTAATCTTATTGTTTATTACACTAGTTGAATCAAATGTCTCTACTATATTTTTCCCCATTTTCTAAGGGTTCATCTAAATTAAGATGTATTTCTACTTTAGGTCAATAGTATGTCTTATTATATTTATAGACTATTGTGTTACCCCTACCTTATCCTCTTTATGCTCAATCATATATTAACATCTCCCCTAATAAGCCAAATAATATTTGAAAGTTTTGTAGATAGATAGCTCCACAATTCGCATCTATCTCTATAGCCATATTGGGCATATAAGGAACATATGTGAAACTAAACATCTCATTTTTCAATAATGACCTAGAAACCACTCTATAATAGGAAGGGAGATCAAAATTAACAAATAAGTACAAACTAGAGGAAAATGATAGTGTAGCTCCACCATTTCCCTTAGCATGATTGGTGGAGAAAAAATAATTCTTCAAATAAAATTTAAAGTTACAATCCAAGAAAAACCAACAATCTTAAATACCTAAATAAATACTCAATCTAAACTATTTCTAGAATTATCAAATGATCTCAAAACATATTTTTATACCAAGTGTTTCTAAAACCCTAAGATTCCAACTACACATTTCAATTTCATTTAGAATTGGGAGGGGAAGAGGCTTTTTGACCTAAGTCAATATATAATCTATCAAAGCAATTGGGAATTTTATTCTTTCCTTTTTTTCCCAATTTTAAGGTTAGCTAAAGTAAACTCAACTTTTTAGCCAATTTAAGGTCTAATACCTCAATTTTTTATCCTTCTCCCTCAACAAGAGAATTATTCTTGTTATCTTTGTTAGGGGAATCAAGAGAGGCCTTTTTTTAATTTTAGATCTACGCATGATAATCAAGTAGATTTTCTTAGTAGTTACAATAACTCCAATGTCTTGAATGACAAGGAGAAAATAGGTAGTTTGAGGGATAGATATCTATTGATTTCCCCTTCCAAGAATCTCTATCACTAATTCCTACACAATTTTCCTTTTTAGGATCATATTTTTTCACAACTTCACAAGCCTTGAATTTATTCACAAAATGAGGCTTCACAAGGTTTATAACATATTCCTCAAAAATAGAAATCTCCTTATTTCTATAAGAGCCATCCTCCATACATGTAATTTTGCCCTCAATTATAATATCTTCCTTCATTTCCTTTGGTGTATTCTAAAATCATTAATGGAAGGGGGATTATTATCACTAGGTACACCTTTTATGCCCTCCAAGTTAACAAAAATTTCCTACTAAATAAAGGATCTACCAATCACAATTCTATATATTCCTAGGGATTTTAGGATAATATTTCCTTTGGTGACTATCTATTTTACATTAAAAATAGGCATATATATACCCCTTAGAATTTCCACATCACATTGAATTGACCACATCATTATCAAATCAAAAACAAAAAATATCAAGTATAATCATATCAAGATTAATCAAAATAAATACCATAGTGTTCATGTGAGGCAATACAGACCTTGTATCCTCCACCTATTATACATTACCTAATGATTTAAAGTAATGAAAAATTGATAATTAAAGTTGGGAGTACACTTTTACTTTCAAGATTTTTTTTGGTTCAATCAAATAGGACATCACAAGGGGATTACTTCAAGGTTCCAAGAAATAGCCATGAAGACAATTTTTCCCATGTTCAAATTTTTTATATTTAAAAACTTCTTTTGCATGTTAAATTTTTTAAATGTCACAAAAAATAAGCCATGCTGAATCATTCTTTAGAACAACACATAAATACCCATTTTTCTCTCAAGAATTCACTATCCAATCATTAAAAATCTTGTTGAGGATTCCAAGAAACAAGTATAGCAATAATCTTTACCTTTCATTTTATTTTCTCACTAATTTAACCACATATAAGTTAGGTTTCACCACAAGAACCTTAGGGTTTGGGGGTGCCTTACTATGTTAATATTTTTTAATTAGATTTTTGACCTTCAACATGGTTGTCAACTCTTCCTTTGATGGAGGTATAACTCACAAAGAATCTAGCAATTTTAAGAACAAACATAGGCTCATCCACTTTAAACACTACCTTGTATGAATTCTTTCCAATGCTATTATCATTATCAGTGCATTTTATTACTAAATAATTTCCATTTTAATATCACTTTCATTTGAGATGATAGGGATTATATCCTCCATTAAATTTTCTTTAGGATTTTCGTGATGCCTAAGAAAAAAATACGAAGGATTAATCATGATACACTTGGGAGGAATGAAAAATTAGATTCCGTTTTACACAACTTTCAATCCACCATAAACAACCCAACTAGTAGAAAAATTCTTACACCATTACTACACATTTATCATACCATTAAAACATAAAAAAATAGGTAAATTAATTTAAATTAGAAAATACAATTCAAAATATAAGAAATAAATTTAAAATGGTTAACACAACATTAAAAAGAACCACCAACCACACACAACCACCAATGGAATGCAAAATAGAATAAATAACAATGAGGAACTAAAGAAACCAAGAGCTCTAAATAAAGTCAAATTATTGAAGAAGATGCAACACCATAAGCAACAATGGATGATCATTCAAGGCATCATTCTCCTAGTTATTAGTATTTTAAGTTATGATAACTTGCATTGTTATGCATATTTTTTTATTTTATACATGTGAAAATATAATGTGCCATCCCTTTTCTCACCTCTCAAATTGTACAAGAAAAAGCTTAATAAAATAAAACCTATAAAAGGCATATTGTCATGAATCTCATCATGAGATTTGAAGTAGTGTTGAGTACTTGATTAACATTCTCAAGGCATTTCATCCTCATATAAAAGGAATTTCTAAGAAAAATTAAAAAAGAATGAAGCTAAAAAGGTATTAAGACTTCCTTCAAGCCTTATTATAAAGTTAGGAACTTGCTCCCATTCTTAAAGGATCATCGGGATATGCTTCATAAATTTGGAGTTTACAAAAATGAATGCTCATATGGAATTCCATACATAGGTCAACATGACACTCGATTGACACTAAGATCAAAGAAATGGCATTGACATAAAACACAATTGTTCTAGCAAATTAGATTTAGAACATTTATTTAACAACAAACATCATACCCACTTTGAGGTTGTAAAGGTCCTAGTGAAGGAGGATAATTATTCACATATAGGAGAAAATTAAGAGAAGTTAAGTGAAGGAGGATAATTATGGAAAGATAAAATTAAGAGAAGTAGTTGAGTGAAGGAGGACTATCATTATGAGAGAAAGTTAAGAGATCAATTCAAATCAACAACACCTATAAAACCATAAAAAAATAGGGATAAAATTTAGGCTTCTTGTGGCAACCCATCATAAAATCACCTAAACATAGTCATAACCTAACTTGATTTCTAAGTTTTGATTTTTCTTCCCATATTTTTCCTCTAACCCTTTACTTCATTGGCTCATGTATCCTAAATCCTAGTTGGATCTTCTTTGTTTCCTTGCCCCCACTTTTTCCCTAGTGCTTCTATCCATAATCTTCTAACCTTGTTTTCCTTCTATCTTTCTATCTCTTGCAACCTTTCTATTGGCCCCTTTCCCCTCCCTCCTTTACTATCTTCATCATACACACATGATTTTTCCCTCATATTATATTTAACTTTGTAACTTTTTCTTTTGTCTCATCAATCTTAAATTAACTTGTTTTCTCTGTTGTCCTACACAATTATCTCTTTATAAAAAAATGGTTAACTATTTCTCTCGTGCATTACTTGTTCTTATTAATTTACTTTATTATTCATTCCTTATCCCTCTCTTCTATCTATTTGTATTTCTTCTTACTACTAACATCTCAAATTTGATTTCTTTCTACAATTTTTATATATTTTTTCTTTTCTCTAGCTTAAATTTATGTTCTTTTTATTTATTTCTTATTGGAGGATAAACATTTGGCAATGTTAATTTAATTGAGTGTAGGAATTGATGACCTCCTTTGGATAAGAACCAAGGTTTGAAGGGTATCCAATCTACCAAATTTTCCTAGAGCATGATTTTAACCTCATCCCAACATTGAGTGTTCACACTCAACAAGACTTCATCCCTAGTGGGCTCTTTGTGAGTGATTCAACTTCACCAATAGACCAAGATGCATTTAACATACTCTCTCTTTATTTTTGACTTGAACGTGCATGATGAAATTCTTTCTTAATAATGTTCATCTAACCTTTTCAACTATGTCTATATTTATTTAATAGTCAATCCCTAATTTTTATTTGATTCTTAAATTTTTTGGTTTCTATAATTTTTTGGGTTTATCTTTTACTATGATATATTTTTCATTATGAGGATCAAAGATGTGTAGTTATAGTCATTAGAGAGATGACTCAACATATACTTTGCATTCTTAAAAGTCATCAACACAATTCTTTGTCTCAATATTCACCTTCTGAACCCTTTCTTCAACCTCCATTTCAAAAACGCAAACAAATTCATCATAAATTCCGATTAATCTTTCTTTTTCTTATGATTTTTGAAATTATATATATTTATTTCATTACTAGTAAACAATAACATATAAATTCATCATAATAAAAATCTCAAAACATAATCTAAAATATTATTAAAAACAAAACATATAATCTTTCTCCAAAAACTTCCACACAAAAACCCATACAAATAATATTTAATAATTATTCAAGGAATTATCCAATCATAATACTTACATTTGAAATAGGAACCAATATCCCCTAAAATAGACCTTGATCTGAGCCTCACCGATAAACTTTCCCGTCATCTGACGTAAGTGAGGTTGACAGAAAATAGGAGAAGATGGCCAAATGAGATGCACCATGTCGTATCTGGCGGGACAGCTGTAATATCTTTTTGTTTTTAATCCTAAGTGACGCGCCTCCTCTCAAATTGCATTGAATTTCTTATGTTTCCCATCATTCACGTCACTTTCTGACCTTGACAAGCATTGATTATATATTTATATAATTTATAAATGTATAAAAATTATATCTAAATTTTATGAAAGTAAATGTATTAATTATTATTTAAAAAATGGTTAATAATGTGTTGCAATTGATAATATTTCTTATTGAAAATTTTAATTTTATAGTTTCAAATTTAGTTAATTTTATAAGTTGTTTGCTTTTTATGTTTTTCAAAATAATAATAAATTAAATATTATATTTTTTAAATAAATAATAGAAATGTTTTAAAAAATATTAATAAAAATTAATTATTATACGATTTGTTATAGTAGATCATTTTACAAATAATCACATTTTATAGAGTTATTCTCATCTTCTTGCAAATTCTCCTTTTTTATATTCCTCAAAATTTTGAGACTTTTATTAAAGTGAAAAATAAATTTCAACAATTTTTGTTTGTCAATACTAAAATCTAAAATTGATAAGTACTTATAGTTCAAGTAATTTTTGAGGTATAATAGTTTTTCAACAATATCCTTAAGTGTAGTTCTTAATAAACTAATATAATTAGATGAAGGACTAACTTGTTTAAAATAAGCACTATCCCCTCAACATCATCTCACAACTGATGTGCATAATGGATGTCTTTTATCCTTTTCCTAAAATCTCAATCAACATCTCTAATAGATTAGAATTTTTTTTTTTGTGGCATTCCCCAATCATTTACCCATCAAATATGCTACGTATCCACAATTTGCTTAATTTCTAAAGCTTTTCAACAATTTTGATTCAATTCTAAAGGGATAAATGACATAGACAAACTATAAAAAAGAATTAACAAGTCATATCCATAAATTCTTATTCTAAGATAAGAAATGACACATGATAGATGATGTTCCATTTTTTCAAATTGCTTAAACAAGTCTATTTCTCACTTTAAGATAAGGTCAATTATGTTTTGAATTTTGTTAATTTATAGTCAAAACATGCATATTAAGGCTTTTAATTCAAACCCTCTTCGAAATCATTTTCTTTATTTATTTTTATCATCTAGTCAAATTCAATCTTCAACCATGTTACATGTACCTTAACAATTAAATTGAATGACACTTAATTTTCAAACTTAAGTACA
The DNA here is from genome assembly GCA_007115665.2 of Sequoiadendron giganteum. Lineage (NCBI taxonomy): Eukaryota > Viridiplantae > Streptophyta > Pinopsida > Cupressales > Cupressaceae > Sequoiadendron > Sequoiadendron giganteum. The sequence continues at coordinate 410,645,640 of CM021105.1, read as the reverse complement.
CCTTACAATTTTTTAATAATATTAATGAGTTAGTTATAATCCCCATATGTAATTTATAAATATGTAAGAAAAATATTTAAATTTTATGAAAGTAAACCTACTAACTAAGAAAATATTGGAACTAATGTTACTTATTCTTCAAAACTCTAGTTCTATAAATTAAAAAATAATACAACAAATTGTTCGCTCTTTAATATTTTGAAACAATTATAAATTACATCATATTTTTTAAACACATCAACAAATGCATTACCAAAAAATGGTAGAAACTAATCACTAAACAAACCTTATTATTGAAGGTAAGCTCCCGAAGAATCACATTCTTGTAAATCCCTATCTCTATATTGATCAAAATTTTGGGACCTATATTGAAGTGAAAAAATACTTCATTTCCAAAAAAATAATTTGTTGAGAATAGGCTTTAAATTTGGTGATCAATCATGGTGAGTTAATTTCTATTTTCCTTTCACATCCCTTTCCATTATTTATATGTCAAAGTGTTTTGATCTCATTTATTATAATTTTGTATCTCTCTTGCCATCTATTGTATCCTCTATTCATGAGTGAAGGTTGCATGTTGAAATTCATATAAATTTTCTTACATATGTTGTTTGTGGGATTATGCTTAAGTTTTTAATGCAATTATATGTATTTATGATGAAGGTTCTATCTAATTCTATGTACAAAAAAATATTGGATCTTTCAAGGACGATGAAGAAGATTGAAGGTTCTTGAATTTTGTGTGTTATGTTTGCATGGTTGTCCTACACTGTACTTACCGAGGCCCATCAAGACCTTTTGTTACACTAGGGAATTCCTTCTGTTTGTGGTTTTCTAGTATCATATCCACCAAGGCCCCCTATGACCCCATGAGAGGTTGGATTAACCTCTTTTTGGTTGAGTCACTCCTATGCATGTGATACAAAGTCACCTTAGTTCTTTATACCTTGGTGCATAACAGGGATAACTTTAAGAAACCCCCCCCCTCGGCCAAGGTGTAAAATCCTGGCGAATCTTTCCTTATATTTGAAAAAAATTATTAAATTTTTTGGTGAATCTATGCACATTATTAAAAAGGTTTGTAAAATCCTGGTGAATCTTAATGAATAATTGGTAAAATTAATAATCATAGTGGCGAATCCTAGTGAATATTCACTAAAAATATTAATGACAATGGCGAATCTCTCCTTTAAAAATTTGCATAGTTGGTCGGCGCAATTCCCCCCCCTTTTTTTTTGTAATATTGAAGTAGGGGCCCGAGGGCAGCAGCCACCGGTGGGGTCAAGGGGGCAAAGCCCCCTTGTGGGGGTTGAGGGGGCAACGCCCCCTCGCGGGGTCCGAGGACAACAGCCCCGACGTGCTCCTGTCGCGATACAGGCGAGGTCGAGGGGCAAAGCCCCTCGCCACCAAGCATAAATTCACTATAAAAAATGCATTGGATAACACACGAATTAAGTGTTTTTTAAAAAATCTCACTTTAAAAGTAAGAACAAATGAAAATTGTAAATGTTGCCATCGATTAGCAATTTAGCTTTTTAATCGGACGACTGCAGGTTGATTCTACGACCTAATACGCACATGCCTTTTAAAAGGCTTGTTGAGGCCCGAAATTTGTTTTAGGCCACATGATTAAATTCGCACATGACTTTTAAAAGGCTTGTTGAGGCTCAAAATTTGTTTTGGGCCACATGATTAGATTTAATCGTATGGCCCAAAACAAATTTCAGGCCTCAACAAGCCTTTTAAAAGGCATGTGCATATTACGTCGCGAAATTAACTTGCTGCCATCTGATTAAAAAGTTAAGCGATGATTTGATGGCAATAAATAAAAGCCTTATTCAAAGCTAAAATGCCCTTGAAATTAAATGGTAATTTATTAATGTGGCGATATTTCCCCAAAATTAATGGTAGGAATATAATATTACTGGCGAATATAATCGATATTTGTGATTATAGTATAAATTGCTAGCGAATCATATCCAATGATGTATCATTTAAAATATAATACATAGGCGAATTAATCGAGACACAATTTTTTTTGTTGTAAAAACCTGATGATTTAGCATTGTTTTTAGCTTGTACTATTCGCCATTTCTAGAGGTCTCGATTTCAATTATTCGCCAATTGCGAAGATTCACCACTAAAGTTTTCCCTGGTGCATAATATCTCATGCTATATTAAATTAAGTGAACTCATTATATTTTAGTTTAATTATTGCATTCAAAATCCCCCACCTTATTCTATCCCTCATCCATTTATCATATTCATTACGTCCTTGCTTAGTTGTTGATCCCATGTGCATTTGATTTTCCTTTACCATATTTATTATTCTATCATCCACCTTCCACTTATCCTACCCCTACATCCGATGTACCATAGCATGACACTTGCATCCACACATCATCATATATCATTTTATTATCATTACTTTCATCATCATTTCATTAATCCATTAGGTTCATTTTAATATAAAATTGTTAGTCTAAGCATCTTTCATCCATCATATTCATTTCATTATCGTTAGTTTCATCATCATTGCATCAATCCATTAGGTTCATTTTAATATATATTTGTTAGTATAAGCATATTTTATCCATCATAATCATTAGTTTATTTTGTCATCATTGCATTAATCCATTAGGTTCATTTTAATTTAGGTTTGTTAATATAAGAATATTCCATCCATCATAATCATTTGATTATCATTAGTTTCATCATCATTGCATTAATCCATTAGGTTCATTTTAATATAGATTTGTTAGTCTAAGCATCTTCTCATAATCATTGCATTATCCATTAGGTTCATTTTAATATAGATTTGTTATTCTAAGCATATTTTATCATTACCATTTCATTATCATTAGATGCATTTTAGGTTCATTTTAGATTAATCCACACATATACATAATCATCATAATAAACATATAATCCATGCATCATACATCCATAACAATCATCATATACAACAAATATCTATTAATATACATAAAATCATGTATAATTATCATAAATATGCATGTCTATTGGCATCAACATCATGTAACATCATTAAAACAATAGAAAAATATAAGTATAAACCATCACATGCATAATTATACATCATATCCATCAACAACATCCATAATCATCACATGTATAATTCATATATCAAAAAAATAATAATGCTCATATCATATGTACAAATATGTCATGAAATAAATGTATACATCAATTTGTCATAAATACATTGGCTTCACAAGGCATACATAACCAAAAATGTGCCCTAAGGAATATACCAAAATACCTTCGTCCATTGGCAAGCTACTATTACCTTCCTTTGAATATGCTGAAGATCTTGACACTCCTCCTTCTCTTGGTGGTGGTAGTCATGGTGGTCCCATGGTTATTGAATCTAACCTCATTGAGCTAGATCTCATTGATCTTGACCTCCCTGTGTGACTGCTCCATAAAGTCCACTGCCCTTTGTCTTGTTGGTACCACACTCTCATATATCATACGATAATATTGGGCCTCTCGTGAATATTGTGCCACCTTTTTTAACCATATGTGATACCCATGACCACCTACCATACCCCTATCAATATTCCTCTCTACCCTTGATCTCACTAATCTACCTTCACCCTCTGAAGTCGTGCAAATAATTCATCTCTCTCTAGCTACCAAGCATATTGGCATAAAATGAGGTTATCACTCTCTACCTATAAATATCCATGTCCACTCAAATGGTGTCTCTCTCTGCTCTTAGGGAATCCACCTCACTAAATTCCCTCATTAATTACTCGTTTGAATCCCCCTATCACCTCCCGACTCACCTCCCTATGGTGGTGCCTATCCTTGCACCTCTCCACCTCCCTCCACTCCCTCTTTTAGCTAACTTGGAGACCCCTATACACCAATATCCTCCTCCATGTAATTTGAGCTCTCTAAGATTGAAGAACTTGAGCTTCTATTGTTATTGATTCTTCTCTCATTACTCTCCTCTACCTCCACCTACACAACCACCTCTTCTTATCCTCCCTCTACCTCTTTCCCTCCCACCATCTCAAACACCGCCTTCTCCTCCTCCCCTCCCCCTATCTTGTCCTCATATCACTTCTCCTCCTCCTCGTGCTCTCCCTTGCCTCTTCACCTCCTCTATTGTTGCCTAGATCCTCCCATACATAACCCCTCATCATGGTGACATGAATCACCCTACTTGTTGTCCCGTCCACCATTCCCTATACATTATTGCAGTGCCATCATCATCTACTCCCACATGAAGATCCAATATGAATTTTTCCAACCCTCTCCAAGCCTTTGTTAACCTATGCCTATCCATCTATAGCTCCCAATCCCCCAACTCCCTCACCACTCATGCAAAAACATATGGGCCCACCACCACATCTTACACTTTGTCAAATTTCCTCCTCATATCGTGAGGATTGTATCTCTCAATCAAGTAGTCATATAGCTTGATCAAATAACATGGTGTAAGCATATAAGGATGCATCCATAGATCCTCTTGTCAAACCCTACCTCCTAGTATGGTCACCACATGATATTTCCTAGATACAACTCATCCAACATCATCCATCAATACTCCATCCCACCTACCTCTTGGTAATGCAAGACTCTACCCTAGTTGTACACAAATGGATCCTTCACATCCTGCTCCATGTGATCCCCCATCAGTCAACACATTGCATTAATGTGCTCCCATTCCCACACTTGAAAAGGGGTTAGATTCCCTATACTCACTCCACATCTATAGTAAAAAATATGCATATCCTTGTATAGATGTGCTAGCATGCAAGCCTCTCACACAATATCTACTCATTCTCTAACATATCTACCATGCAATCTACTAATCCCACTGAGAAGTGCATCTTTCTCTTGTCAAGAGTAGAATGTCACGAACAAGAGCAACCATCACTAGTGCTACATATAGAACCAATTATCTATAGCCATCAATGTCTAATTATCATCATGTGCAAGGTACATATGCCCTCCCAAATAGTCGAGTCAATAATATATGTATACCCCTACATCAATTGTGCACTAATGGACAACCTCAGGATCCTCCACACCCCTTATAGTTGTATACACCAATTGTGTCCTAATGGAAAGCCTTAGGATCTTCCATATACTTTAAAATATGGGTGCATATAATCCTCTTTTCATAAAATGAATTTTAAAATCCCCCTTTGTACTCTAAAGGCATGGAATTGACGAAACCCACCTTTATGAAGAACCTTCTGAGGTACTTGGAGGTACTTGGAGGTACCTCCAAGTTCCCTATCCCAATCAAGTATCCATCCACTAAATCTCATGCAAGATCCCATCGGGCTTGATTCCCCACTAATATTGGAGTCTTCACTCTCACCCAACCACCACTTTCCACTTGTCACCCTCTCCTTGCTTGAGCGATATAAATAAATATTAACCATTGATCTTCCCAAATGATATAACCCTCCATACATTCAATGATTTTTTTATAAATGTAACCTCATCCAAGCCATTTTCAACCAACACTTTAATGCAATGTTATGTTGCCAAAACTTTGAGCGCACATCAAACATCAATTGGGAAAAAACCACTTAATTGTGCAACTGAGGAGTCTAACATGGAATACATTTCTTATTTTATGTTTTTATTGGATTTCTTAATGCCTAATGTTGAGTGTTACATAACTAGTTGTGCTGTTCAATTTGATGTTTTAAGTTTTTCATTTTAGGTACAATTTACCTGGATACAATCACTACTATAAACCATGTCCATAAAATAATCCATATATGAATGTAAAGGAAGACCAAAATTAGGCTCACCTATATCATCTCTTCCATGTGCATATGTGTCATATCACTATCTATATGCTCATGTACTTGGTGAAAGTATACATTGTTAACTTGATTATGTGATAGAAAATTATTTGCATAAATTTACAAATTCTAAATAAGAGGAGCCATAGAAGAATTACCCCCATCAATAACGCCCTCTATATGTATCATGTTATTATCAATGAAATCATGTACCTTATGTTTTAATTCCATAAAAAAAATTATGTGATGTCCATTAACTCTATGATTTTTACAAAATACATTATTAGATCCCTTAGGTATCCCTCTATATGAATCTAATGGATGAATAGGTGGAAGAGTAATTATATTGGCATTAATAAAAAATTAAAAGCACGTTGTCTAAGGGTTCACTCAATATTTTTTAGTTTAATAAAATTTTAAGGCTTAAAATAAATAACATTAGAAGTATTAGCCACATGATTGGTACTAGGTTTATTCTCTTTCTTATCACCACCCTTTTGAAAATTAGTTTGTCTTCAAACTTGCAAGGGTAGGAAGGCATAGAAGGCATATGAGAAGAACCATAATTCAATACAATGAAAAACACTAATTTAAATTCCATATTCTTAACATATAGAAACATGATATAACTAAAATGTGAAATTATGTTACAAACCTAAAGCATCGATGTACATAGAAATATGCTAAATCAAATGAAATTGGAAACAACAATAAAACATGCAAATCATAAAACAAGATATACACATGAAGAAACCCTATAAGAAAAATCCAAACCAAAGAGATCCAAAGCTTGTATTCATCTCTTAAATTCAAGTTACACCAATACAAATTCTCTTTGAATTCCTATAGCACTTTATTACTTTTATAACTTGTGAAATAATTTATCCAACCTTCAAGACCAAGATCCAATTTCTAGAATAATTACAAGAGGAAACCATGGGATAGTTTTGGAAACTATTTATAATTCAAAGAAAGGTATGTTTCCAAGATTGGTTGGACTCAAATCTCAATTCTCCCTTGGTCTAAGATGCCTCTAGCTATTATTAGCATATTTCTTAGATGTTGTCATAGTGTCATAACATAGAGTATTCAAATATCTAAACTTGAGAATCCAAGTTATCCTTATTCTTCCATGTGCTAGATGTTTCATGTTAAATATATAACACTATCATAAGACTGTCCAAGATTCTAATGTAATCTCCCTCTTACATGCTCTTACACATCATAAGAATTTGTCAAATGTAACCCCTATGAAGACTAGTCAAGAACTCTTACCACCTCCCAAGATGTTGACACATGTCCAAAAAATAGAAGACTAAAGAAGGATGCCTACATCCTAATGTGAGGACAATATACACTAAAATAATGAAATTCATGCCTCCAAAATGGGATGCCAACTTTCCCTAGTGTAGACAAAAGGCACAATAGTTGAAATACCAATATATGCAAAATATCAAGACATGAACATTAGGATTGAAAGGTTAAGACACTTTATCCAAAAATCACGAGCACACAAATCCATGAATAGAACATAACTATTCAACTATACTCTATCCTTAGTTAGTGAAAACCATCCTTGAACAAAGATACTTTGAAACTCATTGTTGAGAAGGTGATGTTTCATGTTATTAAATAAAGACAAATATAATCAAATAATCATTAATTATTTCATTAGGCCCTTGACCACAATTATATAAATCACAATCTATAGTATTCAAATCCATATTCACATGAAATGGTTAAGAAAATACTTTCCAACTTGGAAAAAGAATAAACATGAACTATTGTATAGCATAATCCTTTGACATGAATGGAAATAATTTGGAAAATGAATTTTATTCATACACATAGTAAAAACATGCAACTTGGAAAGAATTTCAATGTGTATTTGAGTCACTTTTCTACTGTACATGTTAAAGTTTGGTGCCATAAAACTAACTAGTAATTAATAAGTTACTATCTCAAAAGATAGATAAGAATGTTGTGCTATAATATAACCATTTGTATCAAGTGTGCTACCCTCGAACCTCATTGGGGTGTGTGGCCCCTAGACCCCCCACCGGAAGGGCCTTTCCCCAAATCCTACAAGGGTGCTACCCCACTGAAACCCCCCATAATGAAATGGGCTCTAGAGCCAATAAGATCAAGCTCCATAACCGACAAAAAATAGAAATTATTTCTTTTGAAAAGTGAATTAACAATTATAAATAAATTCCTAAGACCAAGATCTAAGGGGGTGTAAGTCTTGATGGGTTCATCCAAATGAAAGATATAAAAATATCTTTTGTTGAATCTAAGGTAAATAAATGAAAACAAGCACTAAATTAGTGAGTTGGGATTGATAAAAGCATTGAAATAAATGTTTAAAAATTAAATAAAAAATTAACATTTCTTAGCTTAAATTTGATGTAGTTTCTCTATGATAGATATTACCAAATGATTGACCAATTTATCAATATTTTGGAAATGATTTTTTATCAATAAATTCTCTTTACATTGTCACTTTGATTCATTTCTATGTGGAACTAACTTTCACACCTACAAATTTGTACCTAGAACATGGATCTAAACTTACTCTATTTTAATGTCAACAATTGGTTTGCCTTGATGCCTACAATACATTTGAAGAAGTGTGGTGTCAATATAAACCATTTAGGAGCTTGCTAGCTTAGGATTATATTCCTTCAAGGCCAAATCCATGTTATTGATTTAATATAAGCATTTATAAGCTATCATAGATTACTAATTTAACATAAATATTCAAAATATGCAAAAATGTACTAAATATACTAAATTAAATGTTTAGAAAATGAATAAAACAATGCATGTATTTAGTTGGAAATACAATGACAAATGATAAAAAATGATTTTACAACCATGCAGAAATGCCATGAATAGACTAGAATTTGTGAATGTTTTGTTTGTCAATCTAGGTCACTTCCATGATTATGGAATTGATCTCGCTATTGCAAATCTAACCTTTGTATTGTGACTATGATATAGGTCTATGGATCCAATCTTTGTAAACTTTTTTAATGAAAAATTTAGCTTGTCTTAATGTCCTCAATCTACCCCCATATAAAAATTGATTTTAGTGTTTGATGGTTTGCACTTGGAAAGGATAATTGCTTCCCTCATGTCAAAGCATGTAAGGATACCAATTCAATGACTAGATAAAAAGTTGAGGACAACACTTTCAAACATGTAAGATGCCTTAGATGCTTGTGCAATACAAATTCCCTAATAAATGCTCTTGATAACACATGCAAGTAGTACATGATAGGTCCAAGGTGTAGATGATTGAATGATCTAAAATAAACTAGGATTACCTCTTTAAATACAACACCGAAGGTCATAGTCAAAATGTTTCACATGCCAAGTTGACACAATATAATCATACAGGTGTAAAGTTGATCCCATACTTGAATATGAATTTTAAAGGTAAAGACATGTTTTGCACATGTGAAAGTCATCTAGATCACTTTCCTGACTATGAGTCTAACTTGAAGTAGAAAAAGTATAAATTGAAGGCCATAATCAATCTTTACAAAAAATATAAACATGAATAGATAAGACTTAGATTATATGCCATTTTTCATTTTAAATATAACATTTATACACTTATTCTTACATAAAAATAACCAACTAAAATAAATTTAAAACTAATATAAAAATATGAAAGATACATTTTTCTCTCTCACACATATATATCCAACTACTATTCCAAAGTGAACAATTATTAGAAGTATAAGACTCTATAAATTATCATAAATTACAAGCTACAAGATAGCTTAATATTAATATTAATGTTTCAATTTTTTTTAATAAATTAACAATCATTGAGAATTTGACAATCTATCTGTTTTTCACTGTTTCAAATTGAAATTCACATAAACTCTTTTTGATAAATAGTCTCATGTTCCCATGTAACTGTTTAAGTGTGTTTCTCTTTAGGATTCAAAAATAAACCGTGGAAAAAAAGAGAGCTGGAAATAAGTAGCAACTGCATATTATCAAGAATGTCATTTGGCTCAACAAATTTTTTCCCTCGTTTTTAACATTTGCCTTCATTTTTTTTAATTGCACAAATTATTATTATTACTATTAATACAATTTTAAGATGACTGCTTCAAAATAAGTAGAAAAATCAAATATTCATGGAGCTACCAGTTCCAAAAATAATTCCTAAACAAGTTGAACAGTGACTGCTAGCCAAAATAAGATAAGCAGTGGCATGGGAACATGCTCTAAATATCTATATTATCATTTATAAAATAGTGTTACACATATTTAAAAAGATGGACAAAAATACTCATCCTCTGATATTGCTATGAGGATTCAACCGTGTAGTTTCGAGTTAAACTCATTGATCCATGTTTCATGAGTAGTGATTCACAAGAACCCATCTCTCATGATAATGAATGGTCCACTTAGCACTCATTGCATCTAGGTGATGCTCACAAAGGTGAAACACTGGGCCTTCCGGGGAGGTCACCCATCCCAGTACTACTCCATCTCAAGCACACTTAACCACAGAGTTTTCCCCAAAATGAATTTGACTCGAAAACTACACAATTGAATTCTGATAGCAATATCATAATTTGATACGCTGTAGAAAATACCTCCTACTTATCAATATTCATCTTACCATGCATCAACAAGATCCCAACCATAAGACCAAATCTTATCCACTCCCAAAAAGTTATGAATCGATGGACATGAAGATTTGAAATTCGAAGAGAGGCTTTAAATCTGATAAATTCCAACAGAAATATGACAAGTTTGACGTCATATGTGATAGAAATGAGGTGATGGGCAAATGCACTGCATTTGAGTTCTGTCCTTGTCAGCTGTCTGTATTTTACTGTTGATTGAAAAAGTAGCACACGGCTGCAACCAAATGCATTGTATTTGGGTTGGAATGCTGATTCTGATATTATGGGCATTGTATTTGGGTTGGTCTGCTGACTATGATGTTATGGGCACATCGTAATCCATTCTCTGCAACCTGCACTGAAACTGACAGATGTCCGAAAGAATAAAGTGGGATCAATGGAGGGGACTCAAAGGCTGGGCACTTTCTGTTGCTGATTCATTGCATTAGCTTGGACGTCAGCTAATAACTCATTTATAATGTGATAGTAATCATGGGTTCTCCTCCTCTTTTGGTTAGCAGAGATGAAAGAGAGAGGGGTGGTTTGATGGTGATGTCTGTATTATTTGTTTGATTTTTAGTTTTATATCGTTTTTTGGATTTATCATGAGATCTTATGTTTTATTTAATGTAGAAGTTTTTTTTTCTCGTTTTTAAGAGGGATTTAGTTTTTTTAGGATGACACCAAGATAGTTTGATTTAACAGTTGATGTTGAAGTAGCTTTATTGGAAACTTTGTGCAAGAGTAAACGCCTATAAAAACCCAACAATTTATTTTGAAGGTCTTTCATGAGGAATGAGTTCTAACACTCCCTTAGATGTCGTCCTTATGTAATTATGAGTTAGATGAATATGAAAACATTATGTAATTATTAGTTTGGACATCAGCTAATAACTTGTTTATAATGTGATAGTGATCATGGGTTCTAGTAGAGAAGAAAGAGAGCGAGTTAGAGGTTGGTTTGATGGTGTTGTCTGTATTATTTGTTTGTTTTTTAGTTTTATATAATCTTTTGGATTTGTTATAAGATTTATTATATTATATTTCTTGTAGATTTTTTTTTTTCACTTTTTTTTAGGGGGGTTTAGTTTTTTTTAAGATGACATCAAGATAGTTTGGTTTAGCAATTGATGTTGGAGTAGCTTGATTGGGAGCTTTGTGCAAGGGTACACACATATGAAAAACCCAAGAATTTTATTTTGGAGATCTTTCATGAGGGATGAGTTCTAACACTCCCCTAGATGTTGTCCTTATTCTTGATTTTGGCAAGACACAACAATTGCTAGAGATATTTTAATCTTGTAGGATACTTTGTTTGTAGAAAATTGTCTGAAAGCATGCTCAAAATCTAGTTCAATATGCATAGACATGCCCCTTGTGGGGTTAAAGTTTGATGTTGTCCATAACTTAACCAAAGGATTTTTTTCTCCTCCACTTTGCAAAAGTCAATCATGCAAACATTGTTCTTAGGCATGGCCTGTGTTATGTTCACAACTCCCTACTTGTTTTTTCCACTTGGATTAGGGATTTCATGATCGTTGACCAACAAGCCCCTAAAGTGCTAGTTTGGCTTGAATTCCCTTTATTTACCACTACAATGCTACCCATTACTTGACTTCGGTATACATCAAAGTGAATAAATTTTACTTATCTTCAACAACAAGTTTGCATGGGAGTTGACCTTTCCTAGAACCTTATGGATTCCATTGACATATAAATTGGTAAAATGTGCCATATTCAATGAATTTTGCATATCAATTTCTGTAACACTTATTTTTGGTGTCAATCCTTTGAACATAAAATTAGAGATTGATCACTAGTTAATCACAAATTCAAATTAGCATCTAAGCTAGGAAGTGGTTTGCTTTGGGAAAAAATAAAGAAGGATGGACTAACATTGACCCCTAAGAAGGTGGCCATATTGGACATAATGGAGGAGCTTATACTGATTCTAATAATGGAGGAGTTTTTCAATCTAAAGTGATATTTTCTAAGGTAACAACACCTATTCCTAACTCCTAACCAATTGTCAATAAAAAACCAAGTAGGTGGTTGTGGTGCTACTAAAACCTTCTAAAGAGCCCTCTAAGGAGGTTAGTAAATCTTTGTTTCTAGAACACCACTACATGCAAGTGTTTAATCCTTGTAAAAATTAAGTGCAAGACATGTTTTTCATTCCTCATCTTCACAAGAGTGTCATAGGTGCTCTTGCAACCTTCCTCTTTCAATAGAAGATGTAAAAATTCTTGAAAAGTGTCACTTAAAATTTAAAAATTATTTTCAAAAACATAGAAAGTTTTTGTAGAACAACTACTCTATACTAGAAGGGTTGGAATTTGAGGATATGTGTAATTAAATAATTAATTACACTAACACCCCCCCATAAGTGCAACTTAGGGAGAAGATTATTATGCAAATGATGCAAGGATGGGTCTCGACTACTAGGCCATGTTAGGTACCCATGTACAAATACAAAAATAAATATCTCACAAACAAAGAAAAGGAGAAAACCCAGTGGGACAAAACTCCTCTCCAAAAGAGAGAAAAGAAACAAAAGAAACAAATCATGTGAGGAAGGATGGAGGACTCCATGATAATATGTCTTTATACCCTCAATATTTATGAACTATTATTCATGGTTAGAGTCTTAGGACATGTCTTTAGATCCCCTATCTTTATGAACAATTTCTCATAGAATGTTAAGGTTCTAATGGACCTAAACCATAAGTACATTATGTGGGAGTATCAACATAGATTATCTTTGGACATTCTTTGTCTTCAAGAGATCAAGATAGTTTTTTTTTTCGTCATGTCAAATGGATTGATAATTTTTTTAATAGCAATCATGAGTAGGGTCATGGAGGGCTAGTAACATTTATGTCTACTAAGAACTAGTTGTTGGGACTCAAATTTGTAGTGTCATTTTCGCTCGAGTCCCTTCCATTTTGTGTGTCTTAGTCATATTTGATCCATTGTTTATTATTGATTTGAGACATCCTAAATGGGTCCCCTAAATGTCAAAAGATGTAAAATCCATAAAAAATCCAAGTTTGGGCTATTTCTGGTGTTTTCCTTGGTGTTTTGTGTGTTTGTTGGCCTTTTAGACTTTTATGGTTGTTCATACCTACACACCTTCCCTATCAATCTAGAAAACCTACTTAAGTCCTTGTTAAAATTTTGTCTAAGTGTTTCTTTATTAGATTCTCGGAGTTTCCAATCGCTTAGTACCATTCCTTTGGCATTCCTAAGCCCTAAAGCCCAAAATTATATTAAAATTATAAGTCCTTTGCATCCACTATTTTTTTAGACTTTCTCATCCATCCCACCCCTTGGTACTAATTCCCCTTCATCTTTACTTCTCAAGCTTCAATACCTTAGACTCCAAAAAAGTTACTAAGAATTACAAGGTCAAAATTTTCACCTTCCCATTAATTGAGTACCCATTTCCACTAGCCCCTAAAAGTCTGAAACTTTGTTGATTGCTCTATATAACCTATCAGAGTCATACTTTTGGCCATTTCCTTGACTCGGTACCAAGTTAAGGCTCATCTTTACTCCTTGATCCTGATATCCCGATGCCTTGTTCCTATTAGATTTCCCCTTTTAGACTTTCCCTTAATTAGGTTCCCATTTCCACCAACCCTTGAAAGTCTAAAATCCTATCGATTGTTCTATATAACTATTGAAGTTGAAATTTTTACCATTTCCTTGAATCAATACCAAGTCAAGCACCATCCTGACTCCCCAATCTTGAAATCTCAACATGTTATCATAGGAAGGACATAGTACCTATTAGAGGTGTGAGAATATTAATGCACAACTCAACTTAAGGCTTGATTCAAGAAAAGTGGATGCTAAAATAAGTAGTGATTAGCAAAGTGTTTAAAAGGTAGGTGAGGTAATGTAATGGGAACCAAAATATAAGGCAATATCTTTTTAAATTCTTCTCAAATTCTAAGTGCCAAATGTAATGGCATATTTTCTCCTCCATCCTCCCCACCTTCTTGCCATTACTGCATGCCATCTCCCAACTACCACATTGAATTCACTTGGTTTCCTCTTCATCTAGGGCATCCATTTTGGAGGGAGTGCATTTGTGTCATCTATTTTCAAAGTGCTAAAGTGTCATGATTGGTGTTGATGCCCTGTAACTATTAAACAATTTTTTATCATTGGGAGGGGGAGTTTGGCTATTGTGGTGGTCTCCAAACACAAGAGGGTTGCTAGTGTGATATAGCATAGCCATTAAATTCCAATTCAATTCATTGGGTGTAATAAAAGCCTATATAATTGAAGGATATCAACATTGTAAATGATTTGTGTAGTAGATTTTCTCCATGGCATTGCACATGTATTTCTAGAAAGGTGTTTTAGTTATAGCTAGGGATATTCCTTTGCCACATTTGATTGGCACAAATATAATTATGAATTAGATGAATGTAACAAATTATGAAACATCACATGCTTTGTGGTGACATTTCTCTTATTATGTATGGATGTATGCATCTATGTTTTAGATTGATAAGCACTATCTATTTTTATAATATTTGGTGTAGGTAAACTACACAACTCATATTCTTTTTTATTTTAATTTGTATTCCTCTTGATGAGCTGTAAATTTATTGCCCAATGAATATGAACTAGTCTAAGACTCACTTGACCCTCCTCTCTCTTCGAATTAAACAAAAATAATAATCAACTAAAACCATTTTTTATGAATTCATGATCTTGTCTTATAACCAAGGAACCAATCTTAAGAGAGACTTAAATGAACTTATTTCACATGGGTCATTATTGCATAGCCACGTTAGCTATATAGGGGTTTCTTACAACTAGTTTTACTTGACCTAGTGACAACTTTAGGGTCAAGTATAAATTTGGATTTAGTTGATGTTGCTTTATTTGTTCATTTTGCTTGATTTAAATAACTATTGAGGTATACCTATAGGAATACCCTCCCAAGTCTAAGATGAGCTCAAATAGTAGGAGATAAAATCCACTCTCATAAAGTAAGCCTTCAACCCTCCATGGTTTGTGGATGAGCAAATTTCACTTTCATGATGGCAACCCTAGCCTTGAAAGTGAAAATATGTTCTAGGAAGTGGAGTAGTGGTTTTGAGACCCAATAATAGTCTCACTTATTACACATGGTTGCAACTTGAAATGTTAGGAAAACACTTCACATATGACCTTCACATTGAAGGAAAAAGGGTGAAAACACTTAAACAAACTAATTTAATAATAACTACATTAGGTATCCTAACTTCATTAGCTAAATTCTAGAATTATTAGTTACCTAATAGCATAACCTCAAATCAATGAAAATCACAGCACTTGAATGACCTATTTAAATAGATTTAGACAACTAATGACTTTTAAGGTAAAAAATAGTGCAATAAATACACACACCTAACATAGACATTAAAGCATTATTGAATCAACCTTCTCTTAAAGGCATATTAGCATAATAAAGAATCACTACAATGAATATAAAAAATATTCCAACATCCCCCTTAATGTGAAATTGAATGATTTACAACACATTTAGTGTAACATAGATAGTACATAGACAAGGAAGATAATTTGTTGATGATAATACCCCCTTCATGACAAGCTCTTTAAGATAACTATTGTTGAAACTTGATGAACTTATTCTACATCAATGGCTTGGTGAATATCTCCACTAGTTGACCCTCTATATCAACATTTCAAATCAAAATATTCTCCAAAATTTCATGAATCTTGTGATACTTGATCTTGTTATGCTTGGTTCTCACATGAAAGACTAGATTCATGACAATCAAAAGAGAAATTTTATTTTTACAATGAATCATCATCATGTGTTCAATACATGCAAGCTATCTAGCATCTCACATAACCACATTGCTTCATTCAACACTTAAGCTAGTCTCATGTAGTCTATATATGCTATTTATTCTAAAAACCTTCTACTTAGTAGAAGACAATGAAATTAAGTAATCCCCTACATAATCTAAAGTAGATGACTTGTCATCAAGATCTCTTGCATACTTTGATTTTATTTAGCCATTGAGAATATATTTATCTCCTCTCTTGAACTCAAGTCCAAACTCTAATGTACCATTAACATATATAAAGATACACTTTTGTGGCTTTCATGTGAGTACTCTTTCGTGCTTGCATAAATTTGGCTATTAATTGAACAATTAAATATATATTTAGTTGAGTGTGAATGAGATACAAAAAAAACCTCACCAAACTTTGACATATTTTAGGACACACCTTTTTTCATGTATCCTTTGGAAACGTTTTACTAGGGTTAAATAGAGTTTTGGAAAATTTTATATCCTCCATCTTGAATCTCCTCAAAAACTATTCAACATAATTTGATTGAGAGACAACAAATATTTTATCGTCCTTCCAAACTTGTAAAGATATAAAGCAATGAAGCAATCCAAAATCTATCATCTCAAACTATAAAGCTAACCATGTCTTCATTCTAATAGTTAAATCAACATGTGTTTCCTATTAGAATCAAGATCATCCATAGAGAGAATAATATAAATATTTTCCCAATTAGTCTTCTTAATATTAGATCCTTTTCAAAATTCTTTAGACCCAACTCTTAAAAATATGAACCAATATTCTCATAACACACATGAGGTGCTTGCTTCAATTCATACTGACTTCTTCAATCTACACACCAAATGTTCCCCTCCTTCCTTCACAACTATAATAGGTTATTATACGAACATCTCTTCCTTCAAATCACTCCAGGAAGAAATTCACTTTTGACATCTAATATGATTCCCTTGCCTCTTACATTTGTTGCAACTACAAGAATTATCCTCATCGTGATGAACCTCACAACTAGAGAAAAATTATCATTATAGTCAACATATTTGTGTTGTGAGTACCCCTTGGCCACAAGTTGAGCTTCATGATTCTCAACTTCCCCTTTTGAATTCAAATTGGCCCTATAGATCTAGTTGTAACTAATGACCTTCTCACCTTTCAATAAGTTACACGAGTCCTAAGTTTGATTCTTTGTGAGAGAACCATATTCATCATGCATTATTGCTTCCAAATTTAGATTTCCCTTTGCACCCCTATATATCTTAGATCATGAAAATATTGTACCTTACCTATCAAAACATGGTTTACAAACCAACTTCTTGTCTTTCTAGTATTTAACAATTCTACCTTCAATGAAGCATAAAAATGGCATGTTTTCCCCATGTAAGAGTTTTTCTACCCTTGTTAGGGGCTCCTAGCCTCTCTTTTATAGTCTCTTCCCCTTGCTCAACCTACTTAGTAACTACATTTTCTTTTCAACTTCATGTATATTCTATAAATTTAACATCAAGTAACCCTTAGTGGGAGAACACACATTAGGAGTTGGTAGACTATAAATCATTATGTTCTTAGAATCTAGTACACTCTTTTCTCCATCGAATACCACATCTCTATGAATGAGAACCCTCTTAATCACCTAATTCCATAACATCCATGCCTTAGATTCTTCACTATAACCAAAAAAGATGCACCTTTGACTACACACATCAAGTTTATTCCTATTGTCACCTAAGAACATGTGCATAAGTAACAAACCAAAATTTTAAGTGAGACAAGCAAGGATTCTTACCACTCTATTTCTCCTTAGGAGTCGCCTCCTGTATAGCCTTTGTTGGAAGTAAATTACCAATATAGAAAGGATGATTCACTTTACTAATTATATCCGATAAGCCTTAGGAAACCTTTGAGATTGCAACATAATCTTGGCCATCTCTATGATAATATAGTTATTTCTCTTAGCTACCTCATTCTATTATGGAGTATGAGGAAATTTTAATTCTCATAATGCAACATTGATTAAGGAAGTTTATGAGTGCTCGATTGGCATATTTTGTGCCATTATTTGTTTGCAACTTCTTAATTTTTTTACTATAGTTCTTTCCCACTTCTACCTTAAATAAAATGAAAAGAGAATAGTCATCCTTCTTCAAAATTAATCCCAAGTCTTTGTCATCAATGGATATCAACATATACTTCAAACCACTATGTGAATTTACTAGTTGTGGACCCATTAATTCATTGTGATCTAATTCAAGTATATTTGATGCTCATTGTACAATAACATTATTAAAATGTTCTATATGATTCTTTCCATACACACATTTATCAAAAAAACTTTAGGATGAAGTGACATGAAGAACATTGTGTGACACAATATGCCTCTTCAAGAAACTAGTAATCTTGTAGTTAAGTTGTTCCAACCTCTCATGCCATTAATGATTAGCATCATCCATGAAGATAATTAGTATTTGATTATCCTTACCATAAAATATACTAAATATCCATTAGTTGTCCTTTGAATTACTAGTTTCAATAACATAGAATTTGTTCTTTAGATCTTTAACCCAACATTTGTTTCCAAGAAAATCAACCTTGTATCCTTGTAAAGAAAATTGTCTTGCCAACAAGAGGTTCTTTGCCACTATGAGAGTATAGAAATATTTTCAAAGAAGATATTCTTGAGTTTTATTATTCCCACTCTAAGTATTAGTGTTGAACCACCATCACCAACCACAACATGCTCACCACTAAGTCATTTTTTCTAGGAAACCAAGCTACCCTTGTCATGGCTAATGTACTTATGAGAAATTTTATCAAGAACCCAACACGATTCTTTCTTAGTATCACTAACCTATATTTCCATGTAAAATACATCACCATTATGAAAAGAAGATGATTATACAACTTTTTTAATAATTTCAACCACTTTTTAATGGCTTCTTTTTATTTTACAAGAACAACTAGATGTTTTAATTTCCTGGCCCTACAAAAATTTTGTAACCATGAAAAATTCCCTTGATCTCTAACTCTTCCTACTTATCAAATCACTTATAATATTTATTGTTATATTATTCCACTTTCTTATGTCCTTTTTGTTTTTCTTATTCTTCTTAAATTATTTTTCTAAAAGTTTTTATTCTTATAAAAAATTGTGCCTTAAGGGATTGTGGTGGGATGATGAATTTAGTATATTAAACTATTTAAACTTATGTTCTTTTACTAATAGACAATTCTTGATATCCTCCCATGTGTGTTCTTCATTTTATTAAAATCTCATATGAGAGTCAATAAATTATACTATATGGGTTTAGAAGATTATTAAAAACTAGGGTGTATAGCCACTTAACATCTTTTGAAGAGGTTTATTTATAGGAACGAGATTGGCCTTATACTCTTCCACCTTATTTAGATAGTTGGGGATATTGTGCTAATTTTCAGCCTTGATAATACCTAGTGTCAAAATAAAATTCACCAACTAGCAGGTGTCACAAGTCTCATACATCTTCTACAATGCCTCCCAAATTTCATATATGGAGTGCCAAACTTGATGAGTCACATCTTTATGAGAGAAACAATGCTCTAGGTTTTTGACAATTCAAACCATATTTGTAGTACACCAAATTGTGTGTGGGTAACTATAGTTTAGCTAGATCTTTGCTAACAATGTTTTAAAATACATGTTCAAACAAAGGGGTTATTATGTTTCCATTTAAACTAGTTCTCACTACCAAGGAGAATTGCCTAATTCATGGTGCTTATGTCCAAATATGATAGATTTCAATTTTTTAAAGATTTCCCTTATGACTCCTAAAATAAATCCTTATTATTACAACTTATCACTCATGCCTTTCAATAAACCTATAACCTTGATATCCAAAATATCCAATATGTTACACCTTCCTATATGCTTGTTAGTGTGTGGAAGAGTGATGACATGTAAAAGCAATCCTCTATTTATCAAAACTTTTCATAAACCTTATAATATGTAGACACCAAATGGTATAGGAGAGTAGAATGCAACCATGATTAATGATATGGAAAACTCTTGGTTTTATCTAATAGTGTGCTTACTCAGAGGGGGTAGTTCAAAAGATAGAATGAAAAAGGGTAAAGGTAAGCATTGAGGGTGATTTGGAACTCAAAGGAAAAAATGATAATAGGGGTGGAGCCTAAAGATTAAGAGAGGGATGGGTAAGTATGGCACACCATATGAGAATATTTTGTATCATCAATCATTTTCCCTATAGTCATGCCTTATCCTAAAGTAAGTTGTGCATCACCATAAGTTCTTCATAAATTTTTATTTGGATCAATAAATGGGAGCACAATAATTTCATGTATATGCTACTCCTTACAAGATGATGTGTCATGAGAAAGAAAAAGTCTATATGCAAGTCATTACAACCATCTAAAAATTATGTATCGTTAAGGAGTATAGATTGATGCATAAGAACTCCTAAGGAATTGTTAATAGAGTTTTAAATAGTAGAATTACTATGCAAGTACTTTGTAAGCTGGTTAGGAGTGAAGAAATTAATGAAGGCATGCCCAAGAATAATGAATTAAGTATATAAGAATTATGGTGCATATCAAACAATTTTAAGGCATCTTCCAATAAATTTTCTCTAGAAATATGTTGGTTAGGAACATATAATCACATATGGTTTCATATGTAAAATTAGAAATGACTTGACATATAAAGATCCATATTTATTGATGCTAAACCCATCAACCATTAAGTATTTGCTAATAGAAAACATTTGTGAACCAATCCATTATAAAATAGTGAATCATCAACAACATCATGAAAATGAGAGAAAATAGAAAATTCACCACTCAAGGAAGTGTCATTGAGCCCCCAATTAAATAAATAATCACTAGACCATGAGTCTATGGGTATAGAGGAAGGACTATCAAGAGTAATTTGAGGGATATCATCTTTATTAGGTAATTTAATATCATGAATAACATAAAAATAAATATCATCATCTCTAGGTGTATAACCATCATGGATCTCATGAAAAATGAAGTAAAGTATTCCCATGTAAAAGGAGAAGAGTGAATAAATTATAGAAAAGGTAAAATGAACAACATGGTGAACCAATTTATCAAAATATGGAACAACCTCCTTTTGATAATAGTATATGATGTCTTCAAAAGATGAAGTATTTGATGCAAGAACTTGTGAAAAAATCTTAAGATCCTTGAGGTATGTAGAAAAAGAGACCAAGGACAAGGGTTGAGTGGGATTCATGATTAATAATTCATAATGAAAGGGGAACACAAAGCTTAAATATGAACTATATATGGGAAGATTATAAAATCACATAAAAAATTAGAAATTAAAAAAGGGTACAAAAAATCTATTGGAAAAACATTAGAGGCATTCATAGATTGGATTTAGAAAAATATGGGGGATAAAATGCCCCAACAAGTATATCTATGTGGATAAAATCAATCATTTTCTCAACTTATCTAGATATAAGGAGCTGAGAATGGTAATTTGAGTAATTTGAGATGGAAATAAATTGAATTGACTAAGGTAGATAATTTAGAGCTTACCTAAAAAACAATGCAATATGGACTATGAATTTTGCCATTGTATAAAGAGATGGAGAGTAAAATATGAAACTAGATCTAGTGTTAGAGAATTGAGATACCTAAATGGATAAATAATTAATCTTAAACATAATATTTGTTATAGAGTTACAAATTCTAAAACCATTTAGTGGAAAATGAACAAACACAAGGTATACTTTGGAAAACCCTTTTAGGAAAAAACAATCAAATAATAGCACTATTTTGAATTTCATTGACAATGGAAAAGTATTGCAATACAATAAACAATCTAGCCTATGTTATTTATGAGATCTTCAACTTCTAAAGAAAATTTGATCGCATGTTCTTGATTCCTAAACATCAACATTCAATCTCCAAACTTAACATTAGATTTATAGCCAAAAGCCAACTTAATGCATGCAACTCAAGTGTCCCAAAATTATGTTATAAAAAAATACATTCAAAATCCACCTCTCAAGAATAACATAATTTTAAAATAAACTTAACAAGTGAGTGAACTCAACTTGCACAAAACAAGGAATTCAAGACATATTGGATAATTTAGATATTTCCCTAAAGAAGTGCACCAAACATTAGCCTATGTGTGAGCAACAATGTTCACAAGGCTTGCAAGGTGTACACACATGCCTAACCTAACAACAAATGAGCCTAATATTTTTTATAATTTATGATTAGATCATGATTGAAATTTAGTCTACTTGGTGTGGTTCTAATTTAGCAACACATTTTTTTCATGAGAAAAAATAGATCTTTGGTACGTACAAAAAGATGTTTCTCTAGATTATATCTATGCAAGAAACTTGGGTGATACCAAGAAGAACCATTAGGAATTTTTGTAATAAAAGGGAAGAGTGCTTAATTTCTTCTCTAGTAGTTAGGCCTTTGTTGTGTCTATAGCACACAAACCCTATTCAGAATGAGGACCCTCCCTTCCTCGCCTATGTCGAGTCACTTTTTGCTTCATCTCGTCTTGTGTGACCCTATTTTGAGTTCTAAGTGATTGAGGAGCCCTTGAAGAATCATTTCAAGTCAATCACATTTTGGCCCCTTCCCTAAATTATTTGTCCTAAAAGTTTGAACTGACGTCCTTGGTCTAGTGTAGATCTGCCCCTACGGGTCACCGTGTGCGAAATTCCCCATGTCTTTTCCGTTTTGGACAGCGGACGCCTGGCGTCCTCCCACCCTACGGGACCCGCACCTTTGCTGGATCTTTTATCAATCGCCATTCTAAAACAAAAATCATGCTACGACACCCGCCCATCAGACTCCGCTGACCTTGGCACCATTTGGAAATGATCGTTCAACCACTCGACGACTGTCGTACAAGCATTAACTACGGGCATTAAATGCTCAAAACCCCTATATATACCCTCCTCGACCTGTCGTTTTCACCAAAGTTATTTTTCAGAGAGGAGTCAGACCATTGCCATCATTGCCATTGTACCCGTAGCTCGCATCTGGTGCATAGTGCATCTTCCATGTGGAATTCATCAGTGTTCTTCACAGGATCATCGGGTATGTCCGCCGTTTCCCACGCCTTCTTTTCTTCTCATAAATGGCTATATGATTAAGTGTTTTTTCCAATTAAAACATCAAACCTAGGTCAAAGGACATCCTCCCTGTGAAACCCATGAATTGAAACACTCAAAAAACCTTAAAATCTTGATTGGATCCCATTTGGAACTTAACAACCCCATCGTTGTTCTTGTGGTGCGGCATCCTCGCCTCTCGGGCTCGCTCCACTCTTTCGGCTGTCCCTTTTCTCACGAAGCAAACCTTTCAAATCAGCCACCGACCTCATTGAATCCACCTCCGTGGGGCGACCTCCCCTCCTGGTCATCTAAGTCTTTAGGATTAAATGCGCCGTCAATCAAGCCTCGTAGATCCGCCAACGCGGGTCTCCCTAGGCATTTCTCCTTTGGGGACCGCCGTTTCAAATGACCATCTTCTTGT
Organism: Sequoiadendron giganteum; assembly: GCA_007115665.2. Classification (NCBI taxonomy): domain Eukaryota; kingdom Viridiplantae; phylum Streptophyta; class Pinopsida; order Cupressales; family Cupressaceae; genus Sequoiadendron; species Sequoiadendron giganteum. Next base: position 410,621,819 of record CM021105.1, on the reverse strand, counting down.
GACGTTTCGTTTGTCGGAACTCGACCAAATAGTTTGACAAAGTTGAACCTTAAGCTAAAACCATCTGTCCATTGGCTCCGTCGGGTTCGACTGTGCGGGTGTCTATCCACTCATTGCCCTTTCAAAACCGTCGTTCCAAATGGCCCTTTGAACTCGTCTTCCTGTCAGTCGGATCCCGCACTTCCCTTTGCCATCCATAAAGCTGCAAAACTAAATAGTGAAAGAATCACCTGCCGCCCTTGTCAGGCCCACCGACACGGACCTCTGTTTGTCCTCAGCAACTTCCCCTCATCGTTCCAACCGGTCATTTAATGTCATCCTCCGGATTGTCGGACCCTGCATCCCAAAATTTTGTTGAAGTTTAAACGTGCCAAAAGCGACTAACTATCGGGTTATGTGGATGAGGTCTTGCAAACCTCTGTTTGCCGAATTCCATCACTCCTTCGCCGTTTCAAACTGCCTCCAACCCTTGTCTTCCCGCGCTGCAGATCTCGCACTTCCGTTCGCCGTCAAGCTAAAGTAAAATCAAACAAAATGAAGGATGATCTGCCATGACCCTCTGTGGGCCCAATGATGTGGGACTCTGTATGCGGATCCTCGTGCCCTCTTTGCTGTTTTGAATGACCAACCTTTTGCGTCTTTCCACATCCTCCAACCCGCGTAATCCACCATTCTCCAACCCCGCGGATCTCACAATGCGAAACTCCGTCCATGGGAGGCCTTCCTGTCAGTGTAGTTTTAACAACAGACACTAAAACAACTGCCAGCCCAGGGAAGTCCGCACCCCTGGGCCCGCATTTCCTAATTCCCCCAAAGTGGAAAGCGAAGGTAATATTTAAAGAGATCTTTATGCATGAATTATCTGATCTAATGCTATTTTGTAGGATGTTGAATAATGTTCCTCATACTTCATGATTATATCATTTACTGCTCCCTTGATTGCAGGATATATGGAAATGGTTGCTGGATCCTTGGGGGTGGCTACAAAGAAAGATAAAGGGAAGAAGGTCGCAAAGGCTCCTCGGGGCAAGGAAGACAAAGACCGAATGAAATACAAGTTCCAAGGGGAGCCCCTTAACTCCAAAGTCCTCACAGAATGGAAAGATATTTAAGACACCAACTTGGGGCATATAAATATTGATGAGTTCAAACAAAGGATTAGGATCAACCCCAAGATAGAGAATGCCGAAAAAATCAGAGAAAGTAGATTGGCCAAGGTTGCAGGATTCCCATCAGCCCTTATTGCTCCCAAAATTATTATGGCCTGTAGAGAGGCCTACCAGGAAGAGACTAGAATCATCGTGGATAGGGATGTAAATATATTGGCTGAATTGTCCACCAAATCCATTAGACATACCTTCCACATCCATACCTTAAGAAAAATGGAACAAACCTCCATGGAATACGACAAGCAGATGTGGGATGAAGATCCCCTCAGATGCAAAATATTAATTAATCAACATTGGTTGAAGGATAAGAGGGGCAGTGCTAATAAGGTCTCACAAAAATTATACTGAAGTGACTTCTTTGAGGATTACCATGACCTGGTAACTCTTCTATGCCGGGTCATGGGCCTTCCAACCACTGCATTCTTCCAAGATTGGATGTTTTATTTTATCGAGGAAATCATCCAGGGAGACACTTACTTTTATTGGGAAGGAATGATCAACGACTGCTTGCATGAGTAGTTTTTGGCAGTGAAAAATACATCAAAGTTTTATATGACGTAATATCTTGTGTACCTGCTTGCTGACCGTGCCCAATATAGGGGTTTATTTACAACACCAAACCCAGATCTGCGAATAGAGCTGAAAGTATATGACAAGTTCCCCTAGCTTCAACATAGAAATTTCAAGAGGGAGTACTGCAGGGCTAATGAAGCCTTCACGGGCCATTTCATCATATTTCTTGGGGGTGATCCTAAAAGGAGGATTTCACATAGTACAAGTGCCTTCATCCGTCGGTTTGGATTGTTGTTTATGCAGTTTCCAAAATTCACTTACATCTGAATTGAGGGATTCTCAAACAAACCATATAAGCTGCCTCGATATCCCAATGACCGGATAGTACTACTCGAGGTCTCCCGACAGCTGAAATGATCACATGCCCTTCTGAGCAAAAAGTATTGGGTAGGAGTTCCCTATCCTCTTACCTTTGGACAAGGACAGTATGAGCTCCATACTTCTCAATGTGTAGAAAACTTTGATAAGGAGCTCAATGAATACAATCTAAAGTTTTATACTCCTCGGCCACGGATGGATCCGTATGACAAGTTAAGGAAGATGGTGGGAGTAGAATATTCCCACCTACATAGTATTGAGGACTTCTAGGTGAACTGTAAGGATGAAAAGGAGGTGCGTATGCGGCAATATATGCGCATGACAACCTACTTCATCAAAATGGTTAAGTTGTTTCTTGTGTTAGAGCAAGTGGTGGAAGAGGAAAGCACAGTGATAGATCCAAGGTATAATGCCCTCACCAACTTGCCATTACCAACAATATATTGAAATGAAGAAGAGGTCAATGACCTCGATATTATCACCAAGCCTGTTGAGGCGAGGACCAAGCAATGGATTGATGGACAAGTTTCCCAATTGAAGCAGCGAGGAATAGAGCTAACATTTGTAGAGCCCGAGCATCCACACAAGGGCGAAGCCGACAATTCCGCTTCTAATGACACCCCAATGGGAGAAACCTCAACATCTCCCCCATCACAAGATCAAAGAAGAGAAAGGAGATGGCTAAAGATCAGCCCAAATCAAGAGGGTCTCCAGTGAAGACTGCAGAAGCTTGAGCTTTGAAGAAGCCAAAGAAGTCAGGCAGTTTTGTGGGAATTCCCACTATACAGGAAGACCCTCTTCACGAGGGAGAAGAGCAACCAAAGTCCCCACCTATTGCATCTTTTGACACAACCACAACTACTATTGTTACCACCCCGCTTATCCCACAAGTAGCAATTGCCACCTCTCCGCTTGCGGTGGTCATTTCCGTTCACCTTGCCTCTTCCTCTCCTATGGAACAAGCTATAACTGTGGACTCTTGTTAGGCCACTACCTCCCCACTTTCCTCATCATCCATGTCTCCATCATTCTCTCTTCCGACTACCACTGCAACAACCACAATGCCTGCTCTCACCCTTCTAGAGTCCTTTACCAAATACATGCAAAATATGCCATCGGAGATCTGTAAAATGTTCACAAACCCTGTGGTGCAGGCTGCCATTGCCCATGCTATAAATGGCCTCCTAGTTCCTCCTCCTCCTCCTGAGCCTCCCTCGATGGAGGCTACCACGAAATTTTTTTGAGGATTTGGATAAACAACAGAGGGAAGCAACCAAGAAGCTGGAGGAAGAGGGGGATGACTATCATGAGCATCCCTTATTTGAGCATCCGATAATCGATGAGGTCGTCTATGAATCCTCCAAGGAAGATGATGAGGATTCTAATGCAAAGATTATTGTAGAGACCTCTGATCCTGATCTTGAGGAGGAGCTGGCTCAGTAACTCAAGGAAATTGAAGAGAAAAAGGCTGAAAAGTAGCCTATCATTGAAGAGAAGGGTGCAAACGCCGAGATGGAGGACACTAAGTCTCCAGTAGGGGAGCATGATCAAAGCCCTAAACCTAATGAGGAGACATCTCTTCATGATGAATGGGAGGAGGAGGAGAAAGAAGAAGGCAAGCCTGAAGGAGAGGTGGAAAAAAGAGAGGACCAAGAGTTAGAGCATCATGAAGAGCATAGACACAAGGAAGAAGAAGAGGCTTCCGAGAAGGAAGCCAGTCCCAAGAGGCATAAAACTATTGATTTCCCGAAAGTGACAGTTGTTATACAAGATTCAGATGAGGAAGGGGAGAAGCTGGAAGAAGAAACATTTGGTGATAAAGCATCACAATTGCAGCAAGTCCATAAAGAGGAAGGTGGTCATGAATCACCTAAGGGAGAAAATTAGATGCCCGAGTGATTCAGGAAACAACTAGAAAAGAAAACCCCAGCTCCAACAGATCCTAAGGCAAGGTTGGAGGCCATCCTGGCTCAAGCACAAATTATTACCAAGAAGAAGAAGATGCCAAAGGTCAGATCCCATCTGACCATGGACGCCTCAGGATCAAGGATTGTACAAATTTCCATCCCAGTAGTGGGTGAGGAAGGGGTCAGTTATAACATCTCTACCATTGACTTAGGGACAACCACGAGGGAGCAGAAGATCAATAACCTCCAGGGATTCATTGCTACCATCATGCACCAAATGAACAAGGACAAGACCACCAAAGATGAGTTGAAGGCACAAGTGGCTGATTTGACAACATACATCCAACAGTGGTCCTCAACTGATGAGATCCCAACAAATCATTGGTCTCTCCATTGCTACTATCGGTGGAGCATATTATTAAGCTAGAGAAAAGAAAAAACTGGACCAAGGCCACAGAGGACTGGTTCCAATAGGTCCTTTAAAATGGCAATATGGGCATCAGACATTCTGTTAGGACAACAAATAAAATTTTGGATGTACAAACATACCTTGAGGACCTAAGAAAAACTTGCCTTGGCTTCCCAGACATATTCAGGATCACACATCCTAAGATCGAGGCAAGCCTCAGGTTGCCTGAGAGAATAGTAAAGAAAGAGCTGACCATGGCTGAGAAGGATCTCTGGCTTGTGGAGAATTAGAAGTTAGGCCTGGAGCATAGGAAAGAAATACTGGAATAGGTGCTCCATGAAGTGGAGCAAGATCTTGACTAGGTAAAAGAGATCCGAATGACATCTAATGATTACCTAAAGCTAATGACGGGGTTCAAAATGCCCTCCATAGAGATAGATCCATAAAATGTAAGGCCTCATTTTCACAAGAAAATGGAAGATGGAACCATGGGTGAACTCACCATAGACTTTATGAGTTTTTCTGCTCGCACATTCACCGAGTCAAAACAAGTTCTATAGGATGCAACCAAGTTTGACGGAGATTGGGAAACCCTCACACGCCGATCCAAGACGCTGAATTTTCAAGTACTTCAATTTGATATCTTGGAGTGGGATAAGCTTCATCCCTTGGTTGGAAAATTTGTGGAGTACACCACACAACAAAAGGAAGCTGGGAAGCCTATCATAGATGATGAATTCCTCACTAAATAACTACAACCAACAGAGAAAAACAACAATCTGCTAATGGACAAAAGAGATACAGTGTTGCCACAAAGGACAAAATAGGCTAGATGACAAAATGTAAATTTAAATTGTAAAATATTTGGGGGTGGGTGAAACCCTAGTGTAAAGTGAATCCTGGCCACACAATGAGATTGAATCTTGACCACATGTTTTTCTTTTTGAAAACTATAAATAGGGGTCTCCTCTCATTTTGAGAGAGTTGAGTTGTTGTAATGACATGCTGCAGAAATATTAATAGAAGTTCATTGGATTTTGGTGGAATCTTGAGTTTCTATTGCATGTTACATGGTTCGTCTCCCATAGTTAGCTGATTTAGAAAGATTTACTTTTTTTTTTCAGTTGTTTTAGTTTGCCTTGATAGATTAGTTGATGTTGTTCAATGATTGTGTAGTATTTTGTTGTGTTGATGCCTTCCTCTGTCCATACTTTTGGTTGTTTACTGATGGTAGATAGCTATGTAAAGTTAGTCTGGGCATAAACTAAAAGCTGCTCCAAACTTCTGTCTTTTATTCATGCATGTTTATGGTGAATGAACGTTTGATTATTTGTAGTCCATAGAAGCTGGCACAAATTCCATGATACTATGATAAAATCTGGTTAAGTGAAATTCTGTTTTAAGGAAGTTGTCCATAGTAGAACCCTCCATGATCATTGTTCATTGCTAGTTGTAGATCTAGGAAACTCTTCCCTTTCCTGCCTCCCTTTTTTTTTAAACAACCTATGCTAAGGTTCATTGCATATTGTAAAGCCAAATCTCAAGTTAAGATAGGAGTTTAAGATTGTTGTCCGAACCTGCAATGGATAGCACACGAACTTCCCACCTCAAGAAATCTGTCCCAAGATCCAACTTCTTTCCAGCCTAACTTCCGTAAGTCCACCTTGTGATTACCAATAAAAATCACATCAAATACCAACTGAAGAATTCCATGCATGTCATGACCTGACACCTAAGAGACCTTGGGGTAATTTTTAGCAACTTGTTACAGATTTCCTTTCAAGAGAGGTGATGCATCTACACATTACTTGTGTTGAGAAGGTGCTAAAAGACCCATCAACAGAACTAGCGCTAGAAGGAGGAAATATTTGGAGCTAAGCTGGATCGAATTGGGTCCTTTTCCCCTAAAATATTTTACAGGATACTTAGATCTACACCAAACAAAGGGGACTTTCAAGAGCTACCACCCCCTACCCAATCTAGGAGAGCTAAGAAGGGGGAAGCATCTACCTCAAACACATCTGACCAGCCCATCTCGCTATCACCATCATCCTCTTCTTCCATCCATTCGCCTCCTCCTTCTCCTTCATCCTCAGCAGTGCATCTTCCTTCTGACCCGCTTCAAACAACTTTCTAGGCTCCCGCCTCCCACAACTTAGGTGCTGCCTTTCAACCCAATGTAGCTTCATTTCTGTGTGCTATCCATGCAGCTGTCATTGCCCCTTTACAACTCCAAGTCAATCTGGCACAGCCTCCTCCACCTCTATCTCCCATGGTGTGGTTGGGAAATAATCTGTCTCCTTTGGCCTTCAACCTTTTCCATGATATGCCAAAGAACCCAGAGAGCTTTTGCATGAAGTTCAACCCTTAGGACCTGCAGAGGATGGCAGAGGAACACATTAATATATTCTAGATAGCCTTGAAGAACATGCAAATCATACATGAGGACGTTGCTTGCAGCTCTTTCCCTACTCCTTGGGGGAAGAGGCCTTTTATTAGTACGTCCACTTGCCGACAGGCTCCATCAACACGTGGGACCTTCCAAGGGATGCTTTCTTACAAAAATTTAAGATCCCAATCAACCCTTCAAAATTGTACCATCCATCCAAAGGGAAATCAACGAACCGATCAAATCCTTCAATTATCGGTTTCACCGGGCATATACTAGGTTGCAACTCCCGTATGCGTTCAATGATGTCGCTGCCCTACCTATTTACTATGTAGCATTGGAAAACCTCACCGCAACATTAGTAAAAGGATGTGACCACCTCCTTCCAGATTAGTGGATGCCTACATGGAGGCTGTCATAGCTAGCACTGACTTAGGACAAAATATTTCTGACCCGCTACCCTCTTTGGGGCATGTTACTCGTCCTGTGTAGATTCAATGGCTTACTCAAGCTTTGTAGCACCAAGTGCCCCTCATGAATATGGTGCCACATCCACCCATAGTGCCTCACTCAGGGTAACCTATGAACCAAGCACCCTCAGTTCCTCATTATTTGTAGCCCCAACAACAAAAAATTCATGATCAACTGCCCCAAGTGTTGGCATACCTTTAAGCTTCTAAGTTCCTGCCTGCTCACCAAAATCAGCGGGCGGTGCAATTGGTCTTCCTTCAGAATTCAGCCTCATAGTTGAGCAGTACGAAGAAGGACCAGATTGATGAGCTCACGGAAATGATTAAGAAAATGTCTACAGAGATGACTCACTTGAGGAATCAAAAAAATCAGTTGCAAGCCTCGTAGAGAAGCATCTAGGCCAACCTCAATCGGGACAATCATGACAGCCATGATGTTGGTACAACTTCAGGATAAAATTATGAAAGGGGCCAGAATTTAGGATAAAACTTCGACAGAAGGCCTTCCCAGAGGCAAAATCGGATGTGGAACACAAGGCCAAACAATGGTGACATTCCTACACCCTTGGACCAACCTAGCAACAATGACAAGACTATAAGTGGGGTATACCTAGTTGAGGCTACCTTGTCCGGCTGGTGCCGCATCCATAAAACAAGTCGACATTCCAAATTGGATTGTCTAAAATTCGAGACGGCCACTGAGATTTTTTAGATTGAGGTTCAAAATGACATAGATAGCTTAGGATACAGGGACATCATCCCTTCCGAATCATATGACTCCTCGGTGTTGGTGGTCATCCAAGCTCCTTTCCCAAAGGTAGAGAACAACATGCCAGAAAAGGAAAGTGTCGCTGCTAGCGATGAAAAGGTAGAAGAGGTAAGTACCAAGAGTCCTTTGACTCAACTTTTTGATTCAGTAGACAATGGTCCAGTAGATGAGGAAGATTTGAGAGAAGCTAAAGTCCAAATGTTCCACCAAAGGACTACCCCTTATGATCTAACGAATAGGCAGGCAAGTGGTCAAGCTGGTGGTCCTTTCACTACCTCCACCCCGCCTAACAACTTCAAAACCCATCCTAATCCAAATGCTAGCAACAACCCAGGCTACCCACATGTACCTACATGGTACTTCAACAAGAATAGGAAACATAACCAAAATCAAAACTAGCCCACGGGCTCCTCCTAGAATGCCCCTTATGATGCCAAAATTGAGCAGATGGGAGAGTATATTACAGAAGAATTTAAGAAGGTCAAGTTAAGTGTGTCGTCCTTTGAATTGCTTAAGGTCCCAGCCGTTAGGAATTCCTTCTTTAGAATGATCAATGAGACCCCCTCGTCTAGGTTAGCCCAGGAGGCATCCACTAAGAGAGTTTCCTTTGAAGACTCATAGAGTGAGCTAGTCATCCGACAGGTTTTTAATAAAAAAGTGGGCCCGCCTTCAAATCAACAAGAAAATAGGCCACCTACCAAGGAACCAGAACATGCACAAGCCCAAAACAAGAACAATGATAAAGATAAAGGCCAGGTAGCCCAAGTGGATGTCTCTGGAGGACTATTTCAGGGGAAATTTGAAACCCCTCCCTTCTTGACCACTATCAGAGTATTTGGAAATAATCTTCATAATTGTTTGCTTGAATCAGGAGCCTCTGCCAATGTCATGGCCTTAAGCATGTGTAAGGCTTTTGGGATAGTTCCAACTTCTTCCTGACATAAGGTGACACAACTTGATAAGATTGAGATCAACATAGTTGGTGAGATCAATAGAATACCCATGCAGATTGTGGCTGATCCAAGAATACAACAAACAATTGACATCCAGGTAGCTGATATCCCCGACACCTATGACATTATGTTAGGAAGGGATTTCACCTGAGCACTAAATGGATATTCTACCATAGACTATTCCCACTTGTGGCTATCATGGAAAGGAATTCCAAACTAGATCCATATAGATCGGGAGCCACTCATGAAGTTCATGATCACAGAATATAACATGAACACGATGTTGTTTGTTGAAATGGAATTGGGGAATTACTTCCCTGTGGCTTATTTAGATGAGCAAGATTGCTATGAAGAAGAAGTAACCGAGGAGGTCCTTCTTGTGTCCTGTAGTCCACCTATTAGCCTAACCCACATTCCTCATAGCACAAAAATGCTAATTGAATTGGATGATGAGAATCCCTGCAAGGGTGACAACCTTGGATTACTAGATGGCTTCCAAGACTTCATGAAAAAATGGGTGCAAGATCAGCTCAGTTTGGGAACTAGAATGAATTTTCAAGAACTCTTATTGCCTTGTTGGTGCAGGGTACACAATGCTGCCCATTCAGAATTTGAGTGTTGCTTATGTCAAACAACAATTGATCACATCAAGGGACAAGTCACTCCAAAAGAGAAGGCTCAATCGATACCACTAGATCAAAGCCACTTGGAACCTACGCCCCATGGGTAAGTCATATTTTTCTGCTCATAGACTTCAATTTTATTGTACAAATAACGTAGCAGAATATGAGGCGTTAGTCCTTGGCCTCCTAATGGTGTTGAGGAAGAAGGTCAAAATGTTACAAGTCTTTGGGGACTTAGAGTTAGTTGTGAAACAAGTAAGGAAGCTCTATTCTTGCTATGACCGAAGACTAACTAACTACAAACATAGGGTATGGGATCTACTAGAAGGTCTGGATGCATTTAATATTCATTTGATGCCACACTCTCAGAACTACACTACTAATGCCCTAGCCCAAGTGACTAGTACCTTGCAGCCCCTGTCATTGTCTAGCCTCAAGAGATTTACCATTGAGCTCACCTCCATTCCATTTGTGCCAGACAATGTGGCAAATTTTCAAGTTTTTAATGATGACAAACACATCTTGGATTTCATCACTAGTTGCAATGTGTTTGCTACTCAAATAATTGATGAGATTGAGCCTGAGGAGGCTGAACTAGATATAGAGGGGATCTGGTTACATGGGGTTAGATCTGCCTTTATTTATATATAGTAGGTAATTATGGTAAGAGGTGAACGATCATACATCCCCAACCAAATTAGGAAGAATGTACGAAAGAAAAAGTAAAATAAAAAAATTGGGTCAACATGGAAGGAGGCTTAAACGCTCTCGACACTTTGCATCATCCCCAATTTACCGAAAGTCAATCACAAACATGGAAGAATAGAGATACATATAGAGGAAAGTTTACAACACCAACACCACACCTGTATCCACGCACCAACAGGGGTGACGAGGGTCATCCAGACCCATATAGCATGATCACGGGGGAAGCATATGTCATGAAACACACACATATCTAATCTAAAGATCAAGAAGAGAGTCTCCCCCTAATATTGGTCGACCAAGAGGTTGTCAGCTTCCCACTCTAGATCATTGAAGGAAGGAAGATGAGCTTTCAACAGTGTAATGTTAAGGGGAGGAGCTTTCGATCCTCTCACAACAAGGGCCAAAGCAGAGGGACCTGTAAGGTCTCCATCACTTAGCTCTTGTGGGTCTAGGGTCAACGACCTAGCGAAGATCGCTGATAGGGTCAAAAATTTGTCCACAGAGTTAAACATGCATTTAATAGGAGTGCCATGTTTCACCTTGGTAGACGAAGGAGTTTGTACCCGAGGTTCATTGCTAGGCTCACTGAGAGACTCAGGAGCAATGAAAAACTCAAGGGAGGCTGGGAATGGTTCTGTGGCTAAGACAGAATAAGTCAATTTGGGGCCACCTTTTAGAGAAGGTGGGATCTTCTTACGTCCCCCATTATTGGAGGGGCCACGCTCTACTTTCTTCTTCATCGGGGGAGGTGAAATCCCCACGGATGAAATAAGGAGTGGCGAGGGAGAAGAGGAAAGAGTTGCAGTGGACAAAACCAAAGTGTTAACCATGTCCATGGGCTTTGGGAAAGGAAAGATATCTAGGATGGAGGTCAACAAGGGCGGCTTCGTTGAAGGAGCGATGAACACTTGTACCCTTCCGGGTACATGTGCGCTCACAACGAGAGCCAAAAGAGATTCAGGGACAAGAGGGAAAGAGGAGGACACAAAAAGAGGTGCAGTCTTCTCTTCCTCCTTCCTCTGTAAGGAGGATTGCTCGTCTAGGAGATCCTTTCATCGACACTTATTCTCACATGCAAGACGGTTTGTATGACTCTTTGCACCGGAAGCTGGAACTTATGAAGGGATAAAAGGATCCTGCTCAGCCATGGGAGTGTCCTCCATGACTGTCTCCAGTGGAAGGGCATACTTCTAAATGGAAGGAGGAGAGGTAGGTTTAGAAATAGTGGGAGGAGTTGACTCTAACGCCTCGACGGTGGGCCTCTTCCCGTTCACTATTTTAGGAAGCTCAAATGCTCTATCTTCCATACCAAGCAGGCCTAGGCTCCATCGGTAAGACAGGAAGCTCAAATGCAAGATGCTTGGCCTTTCACCAAGCGGGCACCATGGGATTCTCTCGTAAACGTGAGAGAAAAGAAGATGGTACCAAAACAGGACAAGAGGAAGCATCAAGCTAGACCGTGGAGGAGGAAGAAGGAGGATATCGAGACCGTTCCTCTTCTCCTCTTCTACGTGCCTTGGTGGCATCATTATCAGCCTTTAAGTAGGCTCTATGTGAGATAGCATAAGGCAAAGGAGGATGTCTCACTTTTGGCCTAGCATGCCCTTTCTTGTAGTTTTGATATGTGCGGTGTAGGAGGTCCTACCTAGGTGGGAGAGGACCAAGGGAGGTAGGCCAAAAGTAATCCAGGGTATAGCTACCACATGCAACCGATGGTCTATAATCGGTGTCATGGACAACATGCATCGATCCTCCATGAACAAATTTCAGACATTTGTGTATGACTGAGGGAACTGCGTTCATAGCTACTAGCCAGGGGATGCTAGCTTCACTCTGAAGAGTTCAGATCCCGGGATGATGTCAAACTTAAGGCTTACAAATTTAGGTCCAACAAGGAATGATAGGACAATACTCCCTATAGGAGGTATGAAAAGCCTGTCATGTGTGCAGACGGTACTTTCAGGTGCATCATATCCTTCCTTGTGTAGGAAGTTAATTAACATGATCTCCTCAGTTATAATGTTCACTTGCAATGTCATATCAACAAGAACACCTGCTACAGTGTTCCCATTTATCCTTGCAGGAATGTAAAGAGGAGATGGATCTCTATTAAATCCCATTGGAAAGTCCTGTGAAGTAAAGGTTATGCTCATACCGCTACTCACAGTCTACACAGAGGGAATAGGTTGATTAAGGAAAGAGGCCATCATGCACACCAGATGGTACTTCTTTAGAGCCTCCTAAAGGTAGTGACCCAATTAAGGTTTCATTATGCAATACTTTGGAACCTTCCAACTATGCCTACTAGGAGTCGTAGGCTGGGTTGTGAGGTGAGAGCCTCACAACACTCACACTTACAACACACCTAGGATACAAGGAAAGGAGCTTTCAATATTGCAGAACGGAACCAAAATGGTTCATGTTGGGTTCACCAAAAATGTGAGAGAGGGGGACCACCCATTGCAAGGCCCCAGGTCAAAAAAGGCCAAGAGCAGAAAGGATTCCCTAAACCACCTTAGTTTAAAGGATAGTTAGGATAATGAGGACGAGAATGATGAGGATTATGCATCCTTCGACCACTCTGCAATCCTGAATCTTGGAAGGAGGCCAGATGAATTGACCTTTAGAGTTAGATTCATGTCTTAGATATCTCTCTGTTTGAAGATGAAAGCGTAGTTCCAAGATGACAGTACGACGCGTTGGCATCTCATAGGTGCACTGGCGTTTGTATGACCAAAGAATCGAAAAGATAGAAATCACACTCAGAAGGAGAGACCACTAGCCTAGTCTAGAAATGTTTAAAGTGATAAAACAAGATTAAGTAAAGAGAACTACAAATATGAATACGATCAAGGAAATGTATTACCATCAAGGTGACGAAGACAATCTCATACAATGCTCTCTTCGCTAGCTCGCTCCAAGTTCTCTCCACTTGCACACAATAAAGGGAGAAATTGTTGGGGCTGTATAGGGGTCTGCCTCAGTCAGACCCCCATCTTGGTGTTTCCACCTCCACGGACAACCAAGTTTGGAATAGTAGAAATAGATGATAAAGGAAAGAAACTTCAAGCTACATAACACAAAACATAACAAGCAGTACATGCTTACTCAATCAAAAGAAAAAGGAGAGATTGTAGGAGCTTACTGCCTCTGCACTCAAGGCTCATGGAGGAGTGAATGAAAGGGACTCAGCCTCTGTTGCCACAATCTCTGTCCTATGCTCGCCCTATTGGAGTGATGGAGTAGTGGATTGATGCAATGGAGTGAATGGTGTTGCTGCAAAGCTTAGAAAATGGATGCAAAATGATGGAGAGAATGCTCAAATGAACTTGCAAACTTCTCTCAAAATTTTTCTTATCCAAAGCTAAGGATAGAAGATTGAAGATTATGAAGAGAAGGGTGAAAAATGACCATATTCGGGTCGACCAACCGAAGAGGGACGTTACTCTTCGACTCCCAACCAAAAATGTAATGCCTTTGCAGTCTTTAGCCGTAGGAATTTACCAGGGATGTCTGCGTGCCGTGCAGGCCTTCCTGACAAAAACATTCCCACCAAAACACAAAACAGGTGCCAAGTGGAATGCAAGCAGTGGGCTTAAGTGGAATTAAGCCTCCACTTTTGATTTTCTAAAGTGTTAAGGGTCAAAAGGGAATTTGCGTTAGGGGTTGAAATTCATGTTGATACAATTGGAAAGTTGTGCACACCAGAGGAAAGGAGAGGCATCGTGGATGCTTTACGAAAGTACCACGACATTGTCACTTGGAGCTATGAGGATCTGAAAATGCATGACACGTCAATTATCACACACATAATCCCTCTTAGACCAGATGTGAGGCCATTTCGACAGTGACAACATCTCGTCAATGCTTTGCTGAAGCCAATCATATACAAGGAGGTTCAAAAATTGTTGTCCACCAAGATTATATTTCCAGTTAGACACTCCACATGGGTGGCTAATTTGGTTCCAGTTAGGAAAAAGAGCGATGAAATCAAGTTGTGTGTTGACTTCCGCAATCTAAATAGAGCTTCAGAAAAGGACAACTACCCTGTGCCTTCATTCGATGAGGTACTGCAGAAAGTTAATGGTTACCAGATGATGCCCTTCCTGGATGGGTACTCCAGATACAATCAAGTCATGGTATAGAATGAGGACCGACACAAGATGACATTCACCACTAAGTGGTGGACCTTTGCCTATAGACAAATGCCATTTGGGCTCATCAACGCTGGTGCTACCTTTCAATATGCAATGGAAATTGCCTTCAAATACCTGATTGGAAAGTGTATAATCATCTACATGGATGATTTGACATGATTCTCAAAGCAACGAAGTGACCATGTTGCTGATCTGTGCAAAGTTTTTCAAAGGTGCCAAGAATTTGGGGTTTCCCTCAATTCGAAGAAGTGCATCTTTGGGGTCACTGAAGGAAAGTTGCTCGGACATGTCCTTTCAGAGAAAGGAATCTCTATTGAACTCGAGCGTATCCAATCCATAATAAAGATCCAGCTACCAGGAAGTAAGAAAGAACTAAAATATTTCTTCGAAAAGATAAACTTTGTTCAAAAATTTATCACAGGCTTTGCTGAAATTATCAAGCCGCTCAACACCATATTGAAGCAAGACGCTAAGATCGAGTGGATTCCGGATGCAAAACAAGCCTTTGAAGAGATTTAGAAGGCGATTATTGATGCACCCGTGTTGGTCAACCCTGATTATCTAAAGCCATTCTATATTCACTTGTTTGCTTCAGACCATTCATGTGCCAGGATATTGACTCAAAAGGATGATGACGAGAATGAGCACCCAATTGCCTTCATGAGTGCCCCATTAAAAGATGTTGAATTGAGATATCACAATGTGGAGAAGAAAGCATATGCTCTCATCCGTGGATTCAAAAATTTCAAGAATTACATCTTGAGAAATAAAGTATTTTCCATCGTGCCCGACCCAACAGTAAAGACATTGCTCATGCAAAATGAGTTGGGAGAATGAAGAGCTAAACGGGTGACCCTACTGCAAGAATATGATATGGAAATCAAATTGATGAAATTGGTTAGGGGACAGGAACTCACTCGAACAATAGTTGAAGCGACGACTGAAGCCAGACCTGAACTCACAATTCAGCAATATCAGCTGGAGGATGTCTCTCCAGGAGAGTGGTATGACAACATAGTCTACTATCTATTGAACCATAGATGTCGACCCCATTTTCAGGGAGTCCAAAAGTGCACCCTTAGGCTGAAGAGTAGTAGCTACATGCTACAAGAATCCATACTATATAAGAGGAACCACAAAAGTGTCTATTTGAGATGCCTTGGCAAAGAAGAAATAGATCGGGTTTTGAAGGAGTTTCATGAAAAATTGGTATGGGTCATGGTTTCGGTCCTTCCACCTGAAGGGAAAAGAATGTGGATCTACTGACCCAATAGTGTGGAATACATTCCCTTAACACCTTTACTACAGGGGAGAGAAGCAAAAACGAAAAACTAACAGTTCCAATAACTTATAGAGATGCATACAATCATGGCAATGAGAAACCAGAAAGATAAGCAAACAAAGATGACATAGTATTTATGTGGGAAAACCCTTTCAGGTAAAAAATCCACCACACAAAGTCAAATTTATTGTATTACAGTAATGAATCGATTACATACAATACCCAGACTTCTTTGTTCAACTCACAATCACCCAGAGAGTTTCAGATCCACTGTTACAATGTTTTCACAACATACAGTTCAAAACCCTCTTCAAGAACTCACGTCCTTCTTGTTCTTCAGCCCACAACTTCAACTTGCTTTGTAACTTATGACTCAAACTTAACTTGTCTAACTTCTGAGAAATAGCATATCTCTGATCCATATGTAACCGACTCAGAAGAGCAATGAAGTCCATCCTCAAATCACGCATCTGGTCGGATCTGATAGATTTCCTGCAACAAGCCAACTTTGCATTCAAAGCCATTGCTCAAAACGGTTGAGCTTGCCACCCTTCATTGATAAATGCAACTGCTGCAATAACTATCTTGGTATCTGTCCAATCACTATTCAACCAGATGCCACGCATCCAAGACCCATCAGCAATCGTAGCTGACAGAGCAACTAAAATGGTCAAACAGACATCGGACACGACCAAGACTTCAAGTCATTTCTAACATTGTCGGAGCCGGAGTTGAAACAGGAGTCGAAACAGGACTCCACTGAAAATACATACTATCGGAGTCGGAGTCGAAGTTGGAACTGGAGTCAAAACATGACTCCATCAAAAGTCCAAGATCAGGAACCAATCTGGTTTCGATTCCGCCTCTGTCAACAATAGGAAACAACAAACCAGAACTAGGACAAGGCGGAGGAAAACACCCCGAGTAGAATCCAAACATCCAAAAGAACCAGATCGCAAAAGTAGGAGTCAGACTCGGAGTCGAAAGAGAAACTGAAACAGGAACCTGGCAAACGAACATTGCCAACTTCCAAAACTGGTTTGACCTCCACCAGAACCTGCGAAGCGAAGTGAGAAGAAACAGATGGTAGGAAGCAAAGTCGGAGTCAGAGTCGGAACGAGAACAAAAACCTGGAACTTAGGCAAATAGAACAATGCCAAGTTCCACCCCGGTTCCGCCTCCACCAGAGACCCGAAACTTTAGGAAAACAGAACAATTCCAAGTTCCATCCTGGTTCCGCCTTCGCCAAAACTTTGTAAACAACACAAAATCACCAAGGTATGAAAATGAGGACTTCAAGCTGGAAGTTGAGACATAATTTCTCAACAATCTCCCACTTGGTGAACACTTCCAGCTTCCTCAAAACATCAAACCTTATTGTCTGTCATAGGCCCCAAGGCCCATCAATTCTGTGCACCATCTGAATTTGTCTGTGCTAACCGGTTTTGTCAAGGCATCTACAACATTCTTCAAGGTGTCAACCTTATCCATACTGACCTTTCCATGTTCAACCATATCCCTCACGAAGTGATATTGCACATCTATGTGCTTGGTCCTGGCATAGAAAGTCAGATTCTTTGCCAAACAAATGGCACTTTGACTGTCACAGCAGATTGAAATCTGCTCAACATTAAATCCAATGTCTGAACACAAATGCCTCAGCCATACTGCCTCCTTGCAAGAATGAGTTGCTGCCATGTACTCTGCCTCTGTTGTGGATAAAGCAACTACAGCTTGTCGCTTGTTCATCCAACTGATTGCTCCACCATTAAGCATGAAAGTGTATCCACTGGTGGATCTTCTGCTGTCAATGTCCCCTGTCCAATCAGAATCAACATATCCCTAAATGCTAAGAGTCCTTTGTGATGCAACCATACTGCCATGGTAACACAAAGCATAATCTGAAGTACCCTTCAAATACCTGAACACTCTCTTCACAACATTCCAATGTGATCTCCCTGGGTTTTCCATGAAACAACTTAGAACTCCCACTGCTTGGGCAATGTCTGGTCTTGTGCAGACCATAGCATACATCAAACTGCCTACTGCACTTGCATAAGGCACACTGTTCATGTCCTCCATCTCAGTAGCAGAATTTGGACAATCTTCAGTAGATAGTTTCAATCCTTGCATGATTGAAACAACTAGCTGCTTGCAGTCATTCACGCTAAACCTCTTTAGAACGGTTTTCACATACTTAGTCTGACTGAGCCAAAAAATTTTGCTTGTTCTATCCCTAGTTATCTCCATTCCAAGAATGTACCTTGCTGCTCCAAGATCTTTCATTTCGAATTTAGCAGACAACTGAGTTTTAAGGTTAGAAATCATAGCCTTGCTATTACCAATGAATAACATGTCATCCACGTACAGAGTAATAACAAGCATACGATCATTCTCACATTTATAATAAATGCAATGATCAGATTTTGATCTAACAAACCCAATTGACAACACAAATGTGTCAAATTTCTGGTACCACATTCTAGGAGATTGCTTTAGACCATAGAGAGATTTATTTAACTTGCAAACCAGATTTTATTTACCTCTTTCAATAAAATGCTCAGATTGGGACATGAAGATTTCTTCTTCCAGCTCACCATGGAGAAATACTGTTTTCACATCCATCTGCTCAATTTCAAAGTCATACACAGCTGCCAATGACAACAAAAATCTGATGGATGTCAGCTTTGCTACAGGGGAAAAGATCTCTCCATAATCAATTCCCTCAACTTGGGAAAAACCCTTTACAACCAGTCATGCCTTATACTTCTCTACACTGCCATCAAGGCCTGTCTTCCTTTTGAATATCCACTTGCAGCCAACAGGCTTTCGCCCTTTAGGCAGTGGTACCAGCTTCCAGGTATCATTATTTTTCAAGGAATCCATCTCCTCATTCATGGCTTCCAACCAAGACTTTGAATCAACCATGCTGATTGCTTCTTTCACAGTCCTAGGCTTATCAGTGCTGGTAATTAAGACATAAGCATAATTTGAATCTAACATAGAGAAACCATACCTTTCTGGTTGCCTTCTTTCTCGTGTAGATCTCCTTGGAGGTTGAGGTTGTTCTTCATCATCAGAACTTCTAGAGCTGCTTGAGCTCTCCTCAATCTCAGGCACACCATGCAGCTCTTCCCTTTCTGAAGTTTGGGGAATCTCAACTACATCCTTCTCCTTGTCACTCTGATTTGTTTCAGGCTATTGATCACTTACTAGAGGTTTTAGCTCACGAAATATCACGTTTCTACTATACAAAACCTTCTCAGTAACATGGTTCCAAAGCTTGTATCCTTTCACACCAACTCCATAGCCAACGAGAATACATTTCACAGTCTTGTTATCCAACTTTGATCTCTTTTCATTTGGCACATGAACATATGCCTCACAGCCAAAGACCCGAACATGCCTTAGTGAGGGTTTCTTGTCTGACCATGATTCCAAAGGTGTCTTGTCAACAAGAGCTGAATAAGGAGATCTATTTATTAGATAACATGCTGTAGCAACTGCGTCAGCCCAAAAATTCTGCTCCAGACCAGCACCACTCAGCATACTCCTTGCCTTTTCCATCAGTGTCTTGTTCAACCTCTCAACAACTCCATTTTGCTGTGGAGTGTAGGGGGTTGTCTTATGCCTTTTAATTCCATGATCAGTGCAATACCTTTCAAAATCTGCAGAACAAAACTCACCTCCATTGTCTGTCCTTAAACACTTTATTTTCCTTCCAATCTGATTTTCAACCAAAGATTTGAACTCTTTAAACTGACTGAACACTTCTGATTTACTTTTAAGAAAGTATACAAATGCCCTTCTTGAACAGTCATCAATAAAAGAAACATAATATCTAGACTTCGATAATGAAGGAACATTAACTGGACCAAACACATCAGAATGAAGATAATCCAGTATACCAGAAGATTTGTGAGGACTAGAGGACAAAGAAACATGGTGCTACTTTCCATAGATACAATGTTCAAAGAAATCGAACTCAAGGTTACAATCATCAAGCCCTTCTACAAGGTTTTTGTTCTTCAAGGTTTTTAAACCTTTCTCACCAATGTGACCAAGTCTATGATGCCATAACATAGTCTTCTTTGCTGGGAGTTTTACCTCCAAAGCATTTGCAGATGGAGAAGATTCTTCATCTTTCTCTATAGGTGCAGAATTACATGAATTTACAGAGGCACTATTGCAAAGAACAAGTCATGCATCTAGCTTGTACAGAGTGCCAGCACGAACACCCTTAGCTAACCCCATTGCACCTCTAGCCATTTTACATCCTTTACTAGAAAAATAAACTTATACACCAGCATCATTTAACTTACTAACAGAAAAAAGATTTCGAGCCAAACCTGGGATGTGGAGAACACCACCAATTCCTTTGACTCTCCCGTTAGGAAACTGAATTCTGACCCTTCCTGTACCAACAATCTCCAGCATTGAATCACTTGCCAAGTATAGCTTTCCACCATCATACTTCTCATACTTTGAGAACCAATCTCTATTGGATGTCATGTGAAAAGAGGCACCTGAATCAACCAACCAGACATCATCTGATGCCTGAGTTGTCAAGGTTGCTGTAATGAAGGCATCTGCATCACTTTGAGAAGATTCATTGTCAGAAGCATTCTTCTTCTTCTTCTCCTTGCAGTCCTTCCTGATATGACTAGGTTGCCCACAGTTCCAGCACTTTACCTTGAACTTATTACCAGGAGACTTTGATCTCCCTTTAGACTTGGATTTCAACTTGTTGGCTTTCTTCTTGCCTTTCTCCTTTGTTCTACCTCAAACAGAAAGAGCATCTTTGGCCATCTCAGAAGATTTCCTTCGCATTTCTTCAGACAGAAGCGAAGCAACCACATCATCAGTCTTGAAAGCAGTGGTTGTGCTTCCAATAGCCATCACAAGATGATCCTAGCTATTAGGTAATGAACACAACAGGAGCATGCAACGATCCTCCTCCTCAATCTTTACACCTACAGATGCCAGCTGAGTAACACTCATATTAAATGAGTTCAGATGATCTGCAACAGATGCACCTTCGTCCATCTTCAAGGAGTACTTCTTTCTCAGGAATAACTTGTTTACCAGAGATTTTTCTTGGTAAATATCACCAAGCTTCTTCCACAAAGCAGTTGCAGACATCTCCTCATGAACATTCAAGAGCACAGAATCGGCTAGACTCAGTCTTATCAATCCTCTTGCTTTTCTATCAGCAAGATCCCAAGCTTCTTGGGTCATAGTTTGTGGCTTAGTTCCAGACACTGCAATCCAGAGGTCTCTATCCACAAGCAAGTCTTCTATCTTGAGTTTCCATAACTCAAAGTTGCTGCCATTAAACTTCTCAATATCTATCCTACTAGATGTACTCGCCATCTCACAACAGAAACAAGTTTAACAATGCAAGTCTCCTACTGAAACAGTATTAGTGCAAAAAATTAATTCGCCCTAACAAGGATAACACGAACTAGCCAAGCTTTGATACCACTTTGAAGGGAAAATAATGTGGATCTACTGACCCAACAGTGGGGAATAAATTCCCTTAACACCTTTACTACAGGGGAGAGAAGCAAAAACGGAAAACTAATAGTTCCAATAACTTATAGAGATGCATACAATCATGGCAATGAGAAACCAAAAAGATAAGCAAACAAAGATGACACAGTATTTATGTGGGAAAACCCTTTCAGGTAAAAAATCCACCACACAAAGTCAAATCTATTGTATTACAGTAATGAATCGATTACATACAATACCCAGACTTCTTTGTTCAGCTCACAATCACCCAGAGAGTTTCAGATCCAGTGTTACAATGTTTTCACAACATACAGTTCAAAACCCTCTTCAAGAACTCACGTCCTTCTTGTTCTTCAGCCCGCAACTTCAACTTGCTCTACAACTTATGATTCAAACTTAACTTGTCTAACTTCTGAGAAATAGCATATCTCTCATCCATATGTAACTGACTCAGAAGAGCAATGAAGTCCATCCTCAAATTCTGCATCTGGTCGGATCTGACAGATTTCCTGCAACAAGCCAACTTTGCATTCAAAGCCATTGCTCAAAACGATTGAGCTTGCCACCCTTCGTTAACAAATGCAATTGCCGCAATAACTATCTTGGTATCCGTCCAATCACTATTCAACCAGGTGCCACGCATCCAAGACCCATCAAAAATCGGAGCTGACAGAGCAACTAAAATGGTCAAACAGACATCGGGCGCGACCAAGACTTGAAGTCATTTCTAACACTGCCGGAGCCGAAGTCGGAACATGAGTCAAAAAAGGACTCCATCGAAAATACATACTATCGAAGTCGGAGTCGGAGTCAGAGTCGGAACTAGAGTCAAAACATGACTCCATCGAAAGTCCAAGATCAGGAACCAACTTGGTTTCGATTCCGCCTCTGCCAACAACAAGAAACAACAAACCAGAACCAGGACAAGGCGGAGGAAAACACCCCGAGTAGAATCCAAACATCCAGAAGAACCAGATCGCAAAAGCAGGAGTTGGACTCGGAGTCGGAAGAGAAACTGAAATAGGAACCTGGCAAACAGACATTGCCAACTTCCAAAATTGGTTCCGCCTCCACTAGAACCTGCGAAGCGAAGTGAGAAGAAATAGATAGTAGGAAGCGGAGTCAGAGTTGGAGTCGGAACGAGAACAAAAACCCGAAACTTAGGCAAACAGAACAATGCCAAGTTCCATCCCGATTCTGCCTCCGCCAGAGACCCGAAACTTTAGGCAAATAGAACAATGCCAAGTTCCATCTTGGTTCTGCCTCCGCCAGAACTTTGTAAACAACACAAAATCACCAAGGTATGAAAATGAGGACTTCAAGCTGGAAGTTGAGACATAATTTCTCAACACCACCACATATCAAATCTTGAGGGCAAGGTACTACTGGCCAATAGTATTCAAGGATTCTCATAACCATGTCCATGCATGTCACATTTTTCAGACCGTGACAACTAGAGAAAGGAATGCTGTTGTCCCGCTACTACCAGTCTTGGAGGTAAGGCCGTTCATGCAATGGGGTCTTGAATTCATTGGTTTGGTAAGCCCACCATCTTCTATGGGTCACAGGTACATTCTAACTGCCTTTGATTACTATACTAGATGGGCATAAGTTATTGCGTGTAGGGAATGTACCACAGAGGTAGTCATTGATTTTCTTGAAAGTTTTATTTTAAATCATTTTGGTTTCCCATATGCATTATTATGTGATAATGGCCTCGCCTTTTCCTCACTTAAATTCACTAGTTGGGCCTTTGATTATGGCATTTCCATCAAATTATCATCCAACTACTATCCTCAAGGCAACGACCTTGCTAAATCCACCAATAAGAACTTGATCACGATAATTAAAAAGCTGCTTGATAGGATTCCCAAGGACTGGCATACTCAGCTCTATTTTTCCCTTTGGGAAAATCACACATGCCACAAGGCTGCCCTTGGTAACTCCCTGTACCACCTCATCTACGGCCTAGAGCCTATATTCTCAATCCACCTAAAAATCCCCACCCTCCAGTTCATCAACGACTTTTACGAAGAAGGGGATCATAGGGAAGCTCACCTGGCTGAGCTATTACATTTAGAAGAAGTGAGTGATCATGCAATTGAAATTTTTTCCATAAATCAGCATGTCATCAAGAGATGGTTCGATCACCGAGCCAATGTAAAGGTCTTTAGAATTGCTGATCTAGTCCTATGCTGGGACAAGGACCATGAAAAGAAAGGGGGACATCACAAATTCGACAAGCTTTGGCTTGGCCCCTTTTAGGTTTCTAAAATTCTTGGAGACAATGCTTTCCACCTAAAGACTTTAACTGGTGAAGATGTCCCATTGCCTCTCAACGGGCAACACCTAAAGCATTACTTCTAAGCCTGACCTATCTCTCAAAATTGTTCTTGTAAATATTTGTTCATTGGTTAGGGTAGGTTTCCTTGCTTTGTTGGTCTGCTTTTGTTTTGTTTTATTCGTTTCCTAGTTGTTTTTCCCTTGATGAGGGTGTCTCTTCCATTTTATTGTGGTGGTCATGCTTGGTTCGATGAACAATTCATTCTGCTGCCCACCCTTGTTTGTTCTCTTGATAAGCTTTCATTCCTAACTATCAATTTCTGAATGCCTCTGGGAGCCAGTTTCCTCCTTTAAACTTTGAACTAACCTAGGATTGCATCCTTGTTTGAATATTTTACGTTTATCATGGATCATACACAAAGCACATTTTAAATGTTTCTGAAGAGTTGTCCAGTGATTACTAGGAGGGATGAACAAGTGAAAAATATTAAGTCTTCCCTAGTGACCACTGTGATTTATAAACCTATAGTGAGCTTTGATGGTTAGACGGTTGAGCTCAAACAAAAGAAAGAATTGCAAAAGAAACATCAGAAGAAAAATAAAAGAAAATTCAAGATTATGCAACCATATGGGTGTACAAATATCTCTACCAAGGCTATGGATGCCTTGTTGGCAGTAGAGCATGTTCGTGGGGGTCACAATGACAACTCCGTCGGGGCTATGGATGCCTGGTTGGAAGTGGAGCAATGTACAGGTTACTTTTGGGGTTGGACAATTTATGTAGCTTGCCCTGGCCTGATCAGTGGTCTCCTGGACAACCTCTAAGGAAAGGAAATGAACTCACCATGCACACACTTCTATTAGTACTCTGTAATTCGATTCAATGTAGGATCCCATCCTCAACCTGTTTCTTAGTTCACCCTTGGAAACTGGCCTTCGGTCTGCGAAACCAGAGATTTTGGGTCCCGAATGAATGTTTATCATTAGAATGCGAGGAGCGTTCTCCCAACAAAGTCGCCATTTCTTGTGCCTATAGCATACATGCCCTGCTCAGAATGGGGACCCTCCCTTCCTCACCTGTTTCGGGTCACTTTTGATTCATCTCATCTTGCGTCCCCCTATTTTGAGTTCTAAGTGATCAAGGAGCCCCTGAAGAATCATTTCGAGTCAATCACATTTTAGCCCCTTCCCTAATTTTTCTAAGTCCTAAAATTTTGAACTGACATCCTTGGTCTAGTGTGGGTCCACCCTTGTGGGTCACTATGTGTGAAATTCCCATGTCTTTGCCATTTTGGACGGTGGATGCCTGACGTCCTCTTGCCCTATGGGACCTGCACCTCTGTTGGATCTTTTATCAATCGTCGTTGTGAAATGACAATCATGCGACAACCACCCACCCATCGGACTCTGCTGACCTTGACACCATTCAAAATGACCGTTCAACCATTTGACGACCACTGTACAAGAATTAACCGTGGGCATTAAATGCTCAAAACCCCTATATATACCCGCCTCGATCTATCATTTTCACCAAAGTTTTTTTGCAGAGAGGATTCAGACCACTACCATCGCCATCGTCGCGCCCGCAACTCGCATCCACTGCATAGTAGATCTTCTATGTGGAATTCATTGATGTTCTTCGCGGGTTCATCGAGTATATCTGCCGTTTCTCACACATTCCTTCCCTCTCATAAATAGCTATATGATTAAGTGCTTTTTTTGATTAAAACATTGAACCTAGGTCAAAGGCCATCCTCCCTGTGAAACCCATGAATCGAAACACTCAGAAAACCTTAAAATCTTGATCGGATCCCATTCAACACTTCACAACCCCGCCACTGTTCTTGTGGTGCAGCATCCTCGTACCTAAAGCTCGCTCCACTCTCTCGACCGTCCCCTTTCTCACCAAGAAAACCTTTCAAATTGGCCACCGACCTCATCGAATCCGCCTCCATGGGGTGACCTCCCCTCCTAGCCGTCTAAGTCTTTAAGATGCACACATTAAATGCATCATCAATCGAGCCTCGCGGATCCACCAGCGTGGGTCTCCCTAGGCATTTTTCCTTTTGGGACCACTGTTTCAAATGACCATCTTCTCGCGACCTTCCGTTTGTCAGAATTCAACCAAACAGTTTGACAAAGGTGAACCTTAAGCTAAAACCATCTTTCCATTGGCTCCATTAGGTCTGACTGTGCGGGTGTCCGTCCACTCATTTCCCTTTTAGAACCACCGTTCCAAAGGGCCCTTTGAACTCATCTTCCCATCGGTCAGATCCCGCACCTCCCTTCACTGTCCATAAAGTTGCAAAACTAAATAACGAAAAAAAATTTGCTACCCCTGTCAGGCCCGTCGACTTGGACCTTTGTTTGTCCTCAACAACTTCCCCTCGTTGTTCCAAATGACCATCTAATGCCATCCTCCCGACTGTCGAACCCCGCGTCCCAAAATGTCATTGAAGTTTAAACATGCAAAAAGCGACTAACTCTCAGGTTATGTAGGTGAGGTCTTGCAGACCTCCATCCATGGAACTTTGTCACTCCTTCACTATTTAGAACCACCTCCATCCCTTGTCTTCCCATGCTGTAGATCCCACACTTCCATTCGCTGTCGAGCTAAAGTAAAATCAAACGAAACAAAGGATGATCTACCATGACCCTCCACGGGCCTGATGATGCGGGACTCCGTATGCAGACTGATGTGCCCTCTTTTCCATTTTGAATGACCAACCTTTCATGTCTTTTCGCATCCTCCGATCCACGTACTCCATCGTCCTCCAACCCCGCGGATCCCACAATGCGGAACTCCGTCTGCGAGAGGCCATCTTGCTAGTGTCATTTTAACAACATACACTAAAACAACTGCCAGCCCAGGGAAGTCTGCACCCGTGGGCCCACATTTCTTAATTCCCCCAAAGCAGAAAGCAAAGGTAATCTTTAAAGAGATCTTTATGTACGAATTATCTGATTTAATGTTATTTTACAAGATGTTGACTAGCATTCCTCGTACTTCATGATTGTATCATTTACTTCTCCCTTGAGTGCAGGATATATGGAACCAGCAGCTGGATCCTTGAGGGTGGCTACAAAGAAAGATAAAGGGAAGAAGGTCGCAAAGGCTCCTCGAGGCAAGGAAGACAAAGAACAAATGAAATACAAGTTCCAAGGGGAGCCCCTTAACTCCAAGGTCCTCACAGAATGGAAAGATATTTCAGACACCAACTTGGGGCATATAGACATACATGAGTTCAAATAAAGGATTAGGATCAACCCCAAGACAGAGAACACCAGAAAAATTAGAGGAAGTGGATTGGCCAAGGCTGCAGGATTCCCACCAGCCCTTATTGCTCCTGAACTTGTTATGGACTACAAAGAGGCCTACCAGGAAGAGAATAGAACCATTGTGGATAGGGACAGAAACATATTGGCTGACTTGTACACCAAATCCATTGGACATACCTTCCACATCCCTACCTTCAACAAAATGGAACAAAGATCCATGGAATACGATAAGCAAATGTGGGATGAAGATCCCCTTAGGTGCATAAAATTAATTAATCAACATTGGCTAAAGGATAAGAGGGGCAGTGCTAATAAGGTCCCCCAAGAATTATATCAAAGCAACTTCTTTGAGGATTACCATGACCTAGTAACTCTTCTAAGCCGAGTCATGGGCCTTTCGACCACTGCATTCTTTCAAGATTGGATATTTTATTTTATTGAGGAAATCATCTGTGGAGACACTTACTTTTATTGGGAAGGAATGATTAGCGACTGCCTGCATGAGCAGTTTATGGCAGTGAAAAAGACATCAAAGTTTTATATGATGTCATATCTTGTGTACCTTCTTGTTGATCATGCCCAATATAGGGGTTTATTTGCAGCACCAAACAGAGATCCGTGAACAAAGCTGAAAGTATATGACAAGTACCCCCAACTTCAATATAGAAATTTCAAGAGGGAGTAATACAGGGGTAATGATGCCTTCATGGGCCATGCCATCAGATTGCTTGGGGGTGATCCTAGAAGCAGGATTTCACATAGTGCAAGTGCCTTCATCTATCGGTTCAGATTCTTGTTTATACAGTTTCCAAAATTCACTTACATCTGAACCGAGGGATTCTCAAACAAACCATATAAGCTACCTCGGTATCCCTATGATCAGATAGTACTACTTGAGGTCTCCTGACAGCTGAAACGATCACATGCCCTTCTGAGTGATAAGCATCGAGAAGGAGTTCCCTATCTTCTTACCTTTGGACAAGGATAGTATGAGCTCTATATTTCTCAATGTGTAGAAAACTTTGATAAGGAGCTCAATGAATACAATATGAATTTTTATACTACTCGGTTCGTCAAGTTAAGTAAGATGGTGGGAGTAGAGTATTCCCACCTACATAGTATTGAGGACTTCTGGGTGAACTGCAAGGATGATAAGGAGGTGCATATGCGGAAATATATGTGCATGATGACCTACTTTGTCAAAATGGTTAAGTTGTTTCCTGTGTCGGAGCAAGTGGTGGAAGAGGAAAGCATAGTGATAGATCCAAGGTATAATGTCATTGCCAACTTGCCATTACTAGCAATATATTGGAATGAAGAATATGTCAATGATCTCGATATTGAAGGGAAAACATGGATGGATCTATCGACCCAACAGTGCGGAATACATTCCCTTAACACTAATACAATAGAGGAGAAGAGCAAAAATTGGTTCTAATAACTTCTAAAATTACTGAGATGAATACAAGCAGCATGAAAGAGATAACAAAAAATAAGCATTCACAGATTTGACACAGTATTTACATGGGAAAACCTATTTAGGTAAAAAACCCACCACACCAAGAAAGAACAATTGTATTAGAGTAATAATCAATTACATACAATATCAAGCGTTACTCTCTTATGAACTCACAATAGCTTCAAGTTAAACTCACACTGTTACAATACTTCTCTCAAAGTATATAGTCGATTATCGAACTTGCATCGACTTGCAACATAACTATCACCTTTTGGTTTACAAATATAATAATGTATCTTACTAAAAAAGTCATACATCTCATTAACATTTCGACCAATCCCACGGTCTTTAGGTTCATGCATCGAACTTCCAATACACCATCAATCTGCACAAATTGATTTCCTTTTCATCAAGCCACCCAGGAATTCAATTCCTTGCCATAATCAGGTTCATTCTACCAGTCGCACAAGTCATGCAATAATTGCTTTTACTACATTGGCCTTTAGCTAATCAAGCTGCTATCAAACTACCACATGTCCATATTCCATTCGCTGGTCGCTCTGACCATCTGGTCCAACTTGGTTGACCGAGCTCTGAGCTCGTCCAAGCTCTTACCGCACTACCACCAAGCTCACCGACTCGCCTTGTGGTATGGCGGTGATCTCAACTGAGCTCACCCAAGTCTTCACCGAGCCTAGACCCACCATCCCTACGCTACCACTACCCGGTTCGAGTCGACCCGTAGTGTGGCGATGGCCACTGAGAAAACCACTGGTGGTCATACCGCGGTATTGCAGGGGCCGCCAGGCCATCTCGCGCTAGGGCGGTAACCACCGGGCTGACTGTTGGCGATCTCACCGCGGACACCGTGGTGAGAGGAACCACTGCCTGTGGTATCGCGGTAATCGTCGAGCCCACTATTGGTGGTCTCACCATGGTGAGAGGGACCACCACCTACTGTATGGCGGTAACCGCCAAGCCCACTTCTAGCGGTCTCACCGTGAACACCGCGGTGAGGGGGACCACCACTTGTGGTATGGCGGTAACTGCCGAGCCCACTCCTAGCGGTCTCACTGTGAACACCGTGGTGAGGGGGACCACCACCTATGGTATGGCGATAACTGCCGAGCCAGGCCGCTGGCGGCCTTACTGCGCCACCGCAGTGAGAGAGCTCACCATGCGTGGTAAGGTGGTAACCGCCAGTGCAGGCTGTAGGCCGCCTTACCGTGCCACCATGGTGAGAGAAATCACCGTGCATGGTAAGGCGATAACCACCTAGACAGTCACCGCAGAACTGCCAGGGGATGATGACACAGCCGTGGTAAAGTGGTTAAGGCTTAAAAGAAACAATTTTTATTTTTATTTTTTTCTGCCAAGTCTTGAATTTCTGAGGCTTCAAACTGGAAGTTGATACATACTTTCTCAACATATATTATCACCAAGCCTATTGAGGCGAGGACCAAGTAATGGATTGATGGGAAAGTTGCCCAATTGAAGCAGTGAGGAATAGAGCTAACATTTGTAGAGCCCAAGCATCCACACAAGGGCTAAGCTGACAGTGCCATTGCTGATGATGCCCCAATGGGAGAAACCTCAAAATCTCCCCCCATCACAAGATCAAAGAAGAGAAAGGAGATGATTGAAGATCAACCCAAATCAAGGGAGTCTCCAGTGAAGATTGCAGAAGCTGGAGCTTCGAAGAAGCCAAAGAAGTCAGGCAGTTTCATGGGATTTCCCACTATACAGGAAGATCCTCTTCATGAGGGAGAAGAGAAACCAAAGTCCCCGCCTATTGCATCCACTACCACAACCATGACTGTTGTTGTTACCACCTCGCTTATCCCACAAGCAGCAATTGCCACCTCTCTGCCCGTGATGAACATTTTTGTCCATCTTGCCTCTTCCTCTCCTGTGGCACAAGTTATAACTGTGGAATCCTCTTCGGCCACTACCTCCCCACTTTCCTCATCATCCATGTCTCCATTGTTCTCTCTTCTGACTACCACTGCAACAACCGTAATGCCTGCTCTTAGCCTTCCAAAGTCATTTACCAAATACATGCAAAATATGCCATCAGAGCTCTTTGGAATGTTCATAAACCCCTTGATGTAGGCTACCATTGCCCATGCTATAATTGGCCTCCCAGTTCCTCCTCCTCTTATTGAGTCACCCTCAATAGAGGCTACCTTGCAAATTTTTGAGGAGTTGGACAAAAAATAGAGGGAAGCAACCAAGAAGCTGGAGGAAGAGGTGAATGAATATCATGAGCATCCCTTATTTTGAGCATCTAGTAATTGATGAGGTCATTTATGAATCCTCCTAGAAAGATGATGAGGATTCCAATGCAAAGAGTATTGTAGAGACCTCTGATCCCGATCTTGAGGAGCTGGCTCAACAACTCAAGGAAATTGAAGAGAAAGAGACTGAAAAGCAGCATGTCATTGAAGAGAAGGGTGTAGACACAGAGATGGAGGACACTAAGTCTCCAGCAGGGGAGCATGATCAAAGCCGCAAACCCGATGAGGAGATGTCTCTTTATGATGAACGGGAGGAGGACAAAGAAGAAGGTAAGCCTGAAGGAGAGGCAGAAACAAGAGAGGACCAAGAGTTAGAGCATCATGAAGAGCATAGACATGAGGAAGAAGAATAGGCTTTTGAGAAGGAAGCCAGTCCCAAGAGGCATATGACTGCTGATTCCCTGAAAGTGACGGTTGTTATACAAGATTCAGATGAGGAAGGGGAGAAGCCAAAAAAAGAAACCTTGGGTGATAAAGCATCACAATTGTAGCAAGCCCATGAGAGGGAGGTGGTCATGAATCACCTAAGGGAGAAAATTAGATGCCTGAGTGGCTCGAGAAACAACTAGAAAAGAAAACCAAAGCTCTAACGGATCCTAAGGTGAGGTTGGAGGCCATCCTAGCTCGAGCACAGATTAGTACCAAGAAGAAGAAGAAGCCAAAGGTTAGATCCCAGCTAACCATGGATGCCTCAGGATCAAGGACCGTACAAATTTCCACCCCAGTAGTGGGTGGGGAAGAGGTCAGTTATAACATCTCTACCATTGACTTAGGGACAACCACAAGGGAGCAGAAGATCGATCACCTCCAAGGATCCATTGCTACCATCGTGCACCAAATGAACAAGGACAAGACCACCAAAGATAAGTTGAAGTCACAAGTGGCTGATTTGACAACATACATCCAACAGTGGTCCTCAAATGATGAGCTCCCAACCACATCAAATGACTCCTACATTGCTGCTATTGGCAGAGCATATTAATAATCTAGAGAAAAGAAAGAACTGGACCAAGGCCACAGAGGACTGGTTCCAGCGGGTCCTTTACAATGGCAATATGGGCATTGGACATGCTGTTAGGACAACAAATAAACTTCTAGATGTGCAGAAATACCTTGAGGACCTAAGAAAAACCTACCTTGGCTTCCCAGACATATTCAAGATCACACATCCTAAGATCGAGGCAATCCTCAGGTTTCTCGGGAGAACAGTAAAGAAAGAGGTCACCATGGTTGAGAAGGATCTCTGGCTTGTGGAGAATTGGAAATTAGGCTTGGAGCATAGGAAAGAAATACTAGAATAGGTGCTCCATGAAGTGGAGTGAGATCTTGACTAGGTAAAAGAGATCTAGATGGCATGTGATGATTACCTAAAGCTAATTATGGGGTTCGAAATGCCCTTCGTAGAGATAGATCCAGAAAAAGTAAGGCCTCATTTTCACAAGAAAATGGAAGATGGAACCACGGGCGAACTCACCACAAACTTTATGAGTTTTTCTGCTCGCGCCTTCGCCCAGTCAAAACAGGTTCTACAGGATGCAGCCAAGTGTGACGGAGATTGGGAAACCCTCACACGTCGGTCCAAGAAGCTAAATTTTCAAGTACTTCAATCTGATATTTTGGAGTGGGATAAGCTTCATCCCTTGGCTGGAAAATTTGTGGAGTATGCCACACAACAAAAGGAAGTTGGGACGCTTATCATAGATGATGAATTCCTCACTAAATAGCTGCAGCCAGAAGAGAAAAACAATAATCTGCTAATGGACAAAAGAGCTATAGTGTTGCCACAAAGGACAATATAGGCTAGATGACAAAATGTAATTTGAAATTGTAAAATATTTGGGGGTGGGTGAAACCCTAGTGTAAAGTGAATCCTGGCCACACAATGGGATTGAATCTTGGCCACATGTTTTTTGCTTTTTTAAAACTATAAATAGGGGTCTCCTCCTCTCATTTTGAGAGAGTTGAGTTATTGTAATGACATGCGGCAAAAATATTAATATAAGCTCACTGGCTTTTGTTGGAATCTTGAGTTTCTATTGCATGTTACATGGTTCATCTCCCATAGTTAGCTGATTTAGAAAGATTTATTTTGTTGTTTCAGTTGTTTCAGTTTTCCATGATAGAGTAATTGATGTTGTTCAATGATTTGTAGTATTCTGTTGTGTTGATTCCTTCCTTTGTCCATACTTTTGGCTATTTATTGATGGTAGATAGCCGTGTAAAGTTAGTCTAGGCATAAACTAAAAGTTGCTCCAAACTTCTGTCTTTTATTCATGCATGTTTATGGTGAATGAATGGTTGGTTATTTGCAGTCCATAGAAGCTTGCACAAATTCCATGATACCGTGATAAAATCTGGTTAAGTGAAATTCTATTTTAAGGAAGTTGTCCATAGTAGAACCCTCCATGATCATTATTCATTGGTAGATGTAGATCCAGGAAACTCTTCCCTTTCTTGCCCCCTTTTTCTTTTCTTTTTTAAACAACCTATGCTAAGGTTCATTGCACATTGTAAAGCCAAATCTCAAGTTAAGATAGGAGTTTAAGATTGTTGTCTGAACCTGCAATAGATAGCACACGAACTTCCCACCTCGAGAACTTTGTCCCAAGATCCAACTTCCTTCCAGCCCGACTTCCGTAAGTCTTCCCTGTGATTACCAACAAAAAACACATCAAATACCAAATTAAGAATTCCATGCATGTCATGACCTGACACCCGAGAGACCTTGGGGTAATTTTCAACAACTTGTTGTTGGAGATTTCCTTTCAAGAGAGGTGATGCACCTACGCATTACCTGTGTTGAGAATGTGCTAAAACACTCATCAACAGTCTTTGGATTGATTCAACAATATTAAAAATAGAGAAATAAAGAATATTGGATGTCAAGTAGTTGTGCTTGATGTAAACTAAGATTAAATGTGTGATTGAATAGGTGCAATGAGAGTTTATAATGATTTTTTCAAATGAAATTCAATTTGATCTTGTGATGGTAAAATAATGAACTAGAATGATTCCTTTAACTACAAATCCCTAGACACAATTAGTTTTTTTGGCACTAATGTTGAGAAGTAATGACCAAATCTTAAGATTGTTGGCCATGGAAAACATGAATTTGAACTTTGGAAGCTATATTGCAAACATGTCTGCAATCCAATCAAGTGGATATAATCTCAAATATTGTTCCATCTAAGATTACAAAACTATTGGGAATCGAGTTAAGTATCATCTAGAAAATATCTTTTACAATTATCAATGACCTATGTCTACTCAAGAAAAAATCACTCCATTAAGATAAAACCACACCAATTAGACTAGTTTGTATGAATGGTCCTCTCCTATACCCTCAAATTCTCAAATCTTAATCATTTAGAACATTTGATACATGAATAATCGACCTCCTTTAAATAAAAATTAATAACAATTATTTTTTAAAATATTACACTTACACATAAATATACAAGTGACACATTATTTGATATAAAGATAACAATGAAAAATATTAACAATTCTTAAATATATCCTTTAACTCTTATTTGAAAAAAAAACCAATTATTCATGTACCCAATATGTACAAAACACCAAAATATTTATAAATATCTTATCCTCTCAATTGAAAACAAAAATCCTTTACAAGTCTTGTGCTTATCATAATCAAATTGTTACTCTTAAAAACACATGTCCTTACACTTTGTTCCACTTTTAGTCAATAAAACAAGCCTATAAAAGATATTGGTCATCATAGTTAATTAAGTCCAAAAAATACTATGACTATTTGAAGCTTTGGTAAGTCTTTTAGATTTTGAATAAAAGATATGATTGGATAACGATTCGTTTAACATACATTAAAAACAAGAAAATTTTGCCGGCAAGTGACGCTAGTGACGTCAAGGGAATATGGGAAAACTTTATATAAACAAGTAGAAATTTAAAGCTATAATCATCGTTATTTTAAAATAGGTTCCTTAAATTAAGGGAAAATGGATCTCTTTATCTATTTAATATGTTAAAAGGGAAAATTTGTATATTTTGTTTTTTTATATATATTTTTATTCATTTTAATTATGTTGTTTTGAATGTAAAAGTGAGTAATTTAGAAATTGAAATGAAACAAATGCAATGTAAAAGAAATTTATCTAAATTATCAAAAATCTTAGATAAAGCTCAATAATGAAAATAAAACAAGATAACAAGATAAATAATAAACTCAAAAGTTACCACAAACCTCAATTGTTCAATGATTTGCTTCTTGATGTATTGGAATGCAGATGCTCTCTTTGCTTGAATATAACCAAATTGATAACATGTACCTAGCTTGAATGATAATGGATGAGAATGAGGGATGAAATGCTTGAATTTATAGATTTTGGGAATGAGGAATGGATGACCAAGATCAAATTGTGAGATCAAGGGTGGAGAATGGTTGATAGGAATTCCCTAGGATCTAGGAGAGGATGAAGGGTGTAGATGAAGGTAGTTAGAATGTGCAAGGTTTAGGATTAAATTACCAAATTTAGTAAGTAGTTATGAAGATGAGGTAAATTAGGGGAATATTCACTTAAAAGGGCTATAACTTTGGGATGTGTTGAGAGAATAAGGGGACCATAAGGACAAGTGTTCCTAGGGTGCCCAATATTCTTGGATTGTGTTGAGAGAATAATGTGAAAACAAGAACAAGTGTTCTTTGTTCCCCATTATTCTTGGAAAGTGTTGAGAGGATAATGGCTTAATTAAATTAAAATATTATTTAATTACTTTAGCCACATGGGTGAGGTGGATAATATGTGGAATATGTATTTGATTATTTATTTATTATGATGAGATGGGAAAATATGGTTAATTAAATTGTATGATTATTTAATTAAAGTATGAGACTTTAGGTGAAAAGGATATGTCCTAGGTTAATTAGGATTATGTGATGAGATGTAGGTTTATGTGATGAAATTGATTGATTAGGGACTAGGTGATAGGTTTAGTGATGATGAATTGTCCTGGAGAATATTTTTAGGTGTCTACAGTAGAGATTAGGGTATACATGACATATTTTTACGTAAAAATTGACAATTAATTTTAATTTCATTTGATCTTATCTTCATACATCTCTAGAGAAAGGTTTCAATCTATTAATGGCCCATTCATTTACTTGGGTCAAATCCAAGATATAAATGGGCATAGTACAAATAAATAAACATAGATTCAACCTCTAAACTTCCAAATTCAAAATTTACCCTATACTCAAGCTAACTCCTTTCTTGCTAGCTAAACTACTTATCACCTTGAGCATAAATTGTGTTAATTTGTGTTCTAGGATGTTGTATAAAAAGACAAACCTTAATTCATTATTATATTATCAAGGAATCAATAGAGAATCTTTGTTACCTATTACATCATCATAATCAAATAATAGCACCGACATGACATTAACATACACATGTCCAAGGTATCTTGCATGTCTGCTTGATGTGTCTTTGATCTTATCAGAATTGTTGAATTGGATCTATGTGATTGACATAATGAGGAAGTTCCTTGATTAACAAGCTCCCAAAGGTGTTTGTCAACACTGCCAATCTTTAGATACATTTTCTAGAAAATTTGACAAATCTTTGTTTTTAAGTATATAATGTCTACAATCAATAAGGTTAAATCTACATAGCAGAATTGATTCTAAGGAGTAGGTTCAAATCTACACTCATGTAATTTATTTTCAAACCCATGGAAATGAACCAAAGTGACAACTAGTTAGTTCAACAACCTTATGCTAGTCATTTAACATATTTCAAAGCATTAATACCAAGGTTTATCATAGACTGACATTTGTCATCATTTATTCGACATTGAACTAACATATAACTATATTTATTCTCTTTCACATATTTATTAGCTAGAACTTACCATTATAGCCTCAACTTGACAATCTAGGGTTCTTTTTATTTTTATTTGATTTACCTTGAATTATTTATATAGGTGTGATTTATTCCCTTATAACAATTAAAGTTACAATTATTTATAATAATGATTAGATTAAAAAATTAGGTATATGAATGTTTTCATAGGTTATAAAATTCAAACAAATAAATGAATAATTATCTACAACTATCTTTTATGTTGTGTGACAAGATGATATGATATGGGAAAATCAAGTGATTCAAATAGATATGATTTTCATAGATAAATTTTTGATGTACTAATGAATAAAAAGGCAAGTGCATGGAAATGGGGCTGATCAAAAGGGAGTCTTAAGTGCCTAATTTTCCTTGAAATCAATGAAACTTGAATTTCAACAAGTAATTTAAGATACTTATGTTCAAAATTTTAAGATGTGATCAAACTAATAATTGTAATGTTTCAAATATGGTTTTTAAATTACTAAGTTATTTTAAAATGGTGAGATTAAGCGGGTCAAACATTGAACACACATATAGGTGGTCATACTTTTATCACTAAAATATAACATAGAGTTGGACATGTGACCTCTTTTTTGTTTCATCAATTATTATAAAACTCATTGGTGGAAATATAATTAAGAGCATGTAGTACAAGATATATTTTTACTAAATAGTTTTATTTTGATGATTTTTTTAAGTGGATACATATTTAAAATTGGTTACTACGCATGTGTGTCATGTAATTTTCACAAAAATAATAAAAAATATTTTTCAATGTGTATAGAATGAAACATAAAACAAATTTTTTTTTTTCAAATTTGTATAAATGGATCAAAAAAATGAAAAATGCAATATAAGTGTATTTAAGGCATATGAAAACATTACTAAAAGTAAGTAAATATTAAAATATTACTTCATTCTAACTATAGAAAAACTTATTTGGTTAGAAACCTAAGAGGGAAATAAATATTATGGTTTTTGTAAAGCCTCATGATAAAACATATTGAACTAATGAGGAAGAATATTGAACTTTCTCTATTTCATATAAAAATAGAATTTAGGAGGTCAATATGAAGGTCCAACCCTCAAACTAAAAAATCTAAGCCTTAGGTGTGGTGCCATCAAATTTGAATTTAAGAATCATGGTCTTGTTATAGAGTGATTGTGTTATGTTTCCATTATACAATATATCACTAATGATATATTTTTCTTGTAAATATTATTATTTTATATAATTTGATCTCATTATAATATTATTGGCCAAAAAAATGGATTCATAGACCAAGGTTTTGAGTCTTGGAGTCTTGCATATTGTATTTATATCCTAGTGTTTACAATGTAAGAATAATCAAATGTTTTGTGATACACTATGTCATATTGTGGTAATATCAAAAATAGAATAATGATAACCCAAAAAAAATCATGCTTCACAGTCCATTACACACCATAATTGCTTTCATTTTTAGTACCTATTGATTTATCAGTCCAACATAATACAATATCACGAGTTCATTTCCAATACATCTTAATTTATTCCTTTTTAGTCTCTCTCTTCCTTAATTTTTCTTACATTCTATCTTTCTAATATACATGTTATATAATTACATTCTATTTTTCTATTCTACATGTTATATACATACTTAGTACATTAGGACATGTCCCTTATAATATTTATGTCTCTTAGTTTCTATTGGAGTCAACTTTGGGCTTTGAATTCTTCTTGCAGTTAAATGTGGTGGTATGTAGATGTTGTTGTGATTATGAACTCTTTCCCTTTCTAACCTCATTCCCCCTTTAAAACCATATCTTGTCCTCAAGAAATGAAGATTTGTTAATATACCTAAAATTTGTATGACATATGAGTTGTTTGAAGGCATAGTGTTCTTATAGATCTCCTTGAGTTGTTGGAAGTTATATCCCATTGAATCTTGGCTTTCTATAGTAATTGAATTTAGATATTAATTTGCATTAGGGTTCATTGTGCATCTATTATGGTGGTTGGTATCTAGATTTGTGTAGTTAGGTTCTTCACATATTTGAGTAATCCAGTAACATGGGAAATATAGGCTAACCACTTTTGAAGTTGCTTGATTTGTGCCTTGATTTACTCCCTTTAATCTTGAATCTTCTAAAGTTGAGTCTATAGAGTTTCTATATGTGCTCTTATTGTGTAGTCCATATTTTTCATTGCATCATATAATAGAGATTTATAAAATCTTAGATCTTCTACGTGCTTAATTTGATTGTTGATATCATTTCATTGTTGGTCATTGTAGACAAAACTAGTAGAGTGTGTTGATGTCACTTGATTTTGTTTGAAGAGTGTTGATTTGGGTCTCTGAAATGGCATGGGATACCTCACACCTTTTCCTTATTTCATCCATGAACTTATTTTCTATTTCCTATAGGACTTTGTTCTTGATCATGACTTCTTAATTATCCAACT
The DNA here is from genome assembly GCA_007115665.2 of Sequoiadendron giganteum. NCBI lineage: Eukaryota > Viridiplantae > Streptophyta > Pinopsida > Cupressales > Cupressaceae > Sequoiadendron > Sequoiadendron giganteum. The sequence goes on along the minus strand of CM021105.1, from coordinate 410,582,932 downwards.
TTGTTATTGGGATATCTATGAATTGTTTCAATTATTTCCCTAATGGTATGTGTTGATGCCAAAAATTGATAAGGTAACAGCCTTATGGGAAACTCAGTTAAAGGGGGGACCTATTGCGCTAAACTGAGTGACCTCCGAGTTTTAAAAGAAGTTGACTTCTTCTGTAATTGGGGGGTTGAAAAGGGTAGAAGGAAACAAATGTAAAATAAAATCTAATCTAAGGCGATGCACCAAGAAGTAGATATGGGCACGATAAACCTATCTGTTAGATATGATTTAAGGGTCGTTCAACAATCTGCTATGTCTAGAATAATAGAAATTAAAATGGAAACCCGAACAATTTACTTAATGACATAAAATAGCTTCCATACATTTACTGAAAAGAAGAGTCAAAGAAATGGTTTGAATCAACAAGCTTATATTGAAATTATGGGAGTCTACGAGCAAATTACTCAATACAATGGTGGCATAGTATAAAGCTTTATCAAATAGTTAAGAAACAAAAAGGCCAAACTATGGAATAGTCTGTGAATCTTATACAATAAGCTTAAAACAATACAAGAGGCCTAGTGCATTTTCCACAAATTTTCCTATAAGTTTCGAACCCTTTCTTCCAAAGAAGAAGCAACATTTATAGGTAGAAATCCCACCACCTGGCGGGTCAATAACAGAAAAGATTCGAATCATGAACAATGATGCCTAGAGCAATGATTTGCTTTGGTCATTGCAACAAAAAATATTCGAGCATGAATGGGGTCATTTACGAACTAGATGCATCCCCTGTGAATGATGGCAGTGGTCCCAACAGAACATAGGGCTGACATGTGTCACTTTGTCACGAAGGAAGTTAGAACACATGGCAACATGGTGCAACCCGTCGCTCGCTCTTTCCTTCTCTTTGCTGAAATGCCCGTGGAGGAGGCATGTGGAGGCAAGTAAGGGTTTGTGGTTCATTCCTCCCTCCTTGTGATGAAAACATGCATGGTGAAGACACGTGGAGGTATCCTTCACAAGAGGCACCATCAGTGGGACCCATCAAAAAGTGTACACGGACTGATGCTACATGGCACTTAGATGGGGCCCAATAGAAAAGCGAAGAGAAGCATCTTTCAAATATGTGGATGACTGACGTGTGGAAGCATGGTGGAAGCCGTTATAAAAGTGTAGGGAGGAATCCCTTCGAAGAACGCCTGGTGGACATGTGGTAAAATTCAGACGAAGATATTCATGAAAAGGAGCTTGATGATGTTCGAATAGATGGGGCGTGGGGCAGTTCTTAGCAAAAATAAAAACCACCCAGAGGGAGCTTGAGGAATCTTATGTTCACAGATTTTGGTGACTACCAGGGGTGTTTTGCCTGCGAAATGATTAACCCAAAATTTTATGGTTCATAGACCAAAGTTCTATTGATTGGGTGACACAATCAAAGCTTGGAGAGAGTGGTCTACAGAGGTAGCCAGTTGGTCTTAGATGGTGTCGATATGTCATGTAGATTCTCTTGCGCTCCATGCAAATCAATCATTTATTTGTATGACAACATTGTCGATATACCGGCCTAGGAATCGAGTTTGAAAAGAAATCGTGCTATCGGATGGGTGACACCCTCAATATACTCTACAGTAAGGGGATGAATGAAGCTTTGAAAAGTGGACGTGTCCTATTGCTTCTCTTCAATCTTCACCGCAATCTGCTCCACTGTGGCCATCGATTCATTTGAAATAAATGGGGACGGTACGCCCATCTGAGTTAGGTGGGAGAACCTTTCCCACATGCTATTCATGGTTTAGTCCAATATGGTAGTGCACTCACTAGCATGGAGGATGGCTACATGGCAGTGGATGAAATTATTTGTTGTTTTGGTAGCAGTTTTTTGGTCAATAATCCCTACGTTTGCTAAGTCTTCATCCCGGACAATGTATAACTTATCCAATAATTTTTTCGCCTCAGGAACTTTCTCCATAATGGATTGCGGGAATGACTCAATTGCTCCATGAACCTCCTTGCCTAAACCTATTGCCTCTGCCATGAATTGGACCATCGGCTGGAGAGTCAGGCAGAAGGCCTTAACCCTTTCCCAGTATGAAACATATAGCCATTAGGGTACTTGAAGGAGGTCCAACTGGCTAGCCGAGGGTTGGGGAAGATTCTTCAGAGCATTGATCTTCGCATCCTTTGAATCAACCTCCTGTGTGAATTTAGAAACCCTTTTGTTTGTAGCCAAAAGTTATCCCTGCAGGGTTCTTGATTATGCGAGCTAGTTTGCTTCGGCCTGTTCTTTGTTTACTCCTCCCCTCTCAAGGGAAGACTTCATTTCCTGGACCTCACTTTCCAGCTGAGTCCATCGGGCCTCAAATTCTACATCTTTCTGCTACATCTGCTACTCTAATTAAGTGTGCTGGCGGTCAAGCTCTTCAGTTTTTTGTTGCATCTCCTGCTCCACCTGAGACAACTGGTCCTGATGTAAGTGTGAATAAGGTGTAAAGCACAAAAACACTTCTTAATACAACATTATATCAAAGATAAAGCTAATTGAACTAATTCAAAACAATAATCTAATGAAAGCGTTATATTGCTCTCTATCTCCAAAGATTTATTAAATCACTGTGGCTCTTAGAGCTTGAGTGCACTATGATTGTTAAAATGACAATTTAGAGAATGAGAAGGATGCTGATAATATGTATATGAATAAATGAAACTAATGCAACATGAATTGACATGAAAATTGACAAATGCAGATATAGGAGGCAGCCATGATATGAAAACTTGATGTTTAATGCTTGAATGCTAGATGCTAGATGAAATTCTGTAGAGTAAACTTGATAACCTGGGATCCTTTTCTTGGTTCAATGAGGCTTTATTTATAGATTTCCTAGCTGTAGAAATGCACAGGGATGGCATTGAGAGGCTTGGATTCAATTTGGAGGATTGAATGGTGAAAGATGGAGGAGGTTGAGAGAATTTTGGTGATTGTCTCTACCCATGAAAACACCAGGCAAGAGAAGAGGAAAGATTGATGAAGGAGGATTGAGAGAAGAATTTGGAATTTGTCTCCAATTTGTCTCCAAAACTTCCTGTGAAGTTTCAAAGCATTAATTTTGACATAATTTAGACATAAATTAGACATAGGATATCTAATTCAATTTTGAGAAAATATAGATGGAATATTCTTTATGCCTTTATTCAAATATTTTGATTTATTTAAATTAGCAAAAGAGGGATAAATAATTTAATAAAACAAACTATAGAAGTTGTTTATTAAATTAAATAGAAGAATATGACAATTAATCAATAAAGTGTTTTAATCTTTATTTAATTAATTTAAGATTGATGATAAATAATTTAATAAAACAAACTATAGAAGTTGTTTATTAAATTAAACAGAAGAATATGGCAATTAATAAATAAAGTGTTTTAATCTTTATTTAATTAATTTAAGATTGATGTGATAGAATAAAATAGGAAAATGATAATTAAATCAAACAAAGTATTTAATTTTTTTTATTTAATTAAGATAAGATATTAGAAGAATTTAAATGTGACGTGAACATGAACTATATAAATAAATAATTCTATTTATTCAAACAATAGAGGAAATTAGGATAATTAATCAAATAATTCGTATTTAATTAATCGGAATTCTCCAGACCAATTTTAGGTGTATACATTTTTTCCCTCTTTAAAGTGATGTGTTTATGCGTTGCTTCAATGAAATTTTTTGCTACTACTGCTAGGATTGATGATAAAAATTCAGTATACCCCAGACATGCCCCAGATATTGATTTTTAGATGATTGCCAATAATATGCCCCCTCGGGAGATAAATTAATGATTTGATGATTTTTTTAGAATTTTTGAAAATTTTGATGATGATTTGATGTTTTGATGAAGATATGATGAAGAAATAATTTATCTCCCGACAATGATGAAGAAATATAGAGGCTCTAGATGAATTTCAATTAATTCTATGAATAAAATTAATCAAAATATAATAAAACCCACCAAAAATCCCTTTTCAAAAGTTATATATAGTCCAAAAGGTCATTTTCAAAGTCATTTGTACTTTTTGAGTTTAAAAATCTTGTGAGAGAGACATTTCAGCCAGCTGGAGCAGGATGCCAATCCCTTACCACAGTCACCGTTTCGAGCATGTTCGACGTCACCGACGGTCGACTGCGTATGAACCTCCGGTATGTACCCATTATCCTCCTCGTTTTTTGTGCATTTTTTTAATATGCTTTTTCATGCTTTCAGCATTTTTTATCTAAATTAGCGCTTCCAAGTCGCACTGTAGCACTTTCACTCCGGTGTAGTGCTTTCGGTAGGTGGTTTAGCACTTTGAGATTTAGCACATGTGTTAATTTCTCTAGCGCTTTCGTAGGATAGTGTAACGCTTTCAATGATTTAGTGCTTAGGTGGGTTGAAATAGAGCATCGATGCCAGATTATAGCGCCTAGAATATTCTAGCACTTTGATTTGGTAGATTAGCGATTTTATGGTCTGTTGTAGCGCTTCTGGTAAAGTGGCACTTTGATGGACTAGTTTAGTGCTTCGATGCGGTAAAACAACGCTTAGGGTGAAATAGCACTTTAGATGCCTGTTATAGTGCATTAGAGTGCTGAAGTAGTGCTTCTGATAAAATAGCGCTTTGGGTTCCTACTTTAGCGCATCTAATTGATAAAGTAGCACTTTTGAGATTTAGCGATTAGGATGCCTGTTTTAGCGCGTCTATGTCAGAATTGCACATTTTGACTTAGTGTTGATTTCGTCAATTTTGATTATGTCTATTCTTCGGATTGGTATGATTTGATAATCCAAATTCTTGATGTTGAATTTTGATGATTTAAATAAGACTTACTCTCATGATAGGCGAGAAGAAATCCTATTCGTGATGATCCTCATGATAGGTGAGGAAATGATTCAATATCTGATAAATCTCATGATAGGCGAGATTAGATAATTTTTGATGAACCTCATGATAGGTGAGGTTTGTTAATGTTTGCCCATGAATTTTGATCAAAAATTCATACCAATTTTTGAATTAGACTTGATAGTAGAATGACTTTTGATTTCTTGACATAGGACACTGATTGTAGATTATTCATTGTAATGATAGGAGCGTCTGGGTAATCTCCAGATGCGAGAGCGGTTTCCTTGGATGACCGATTTGATACCTCATCTGACACCAGATGAGATTCAGATTATAGATCGATGTGGCCTCACCAGTTTACTAGAAATGCCCCAAATTAGGATTAATCAGGGTCTTTTGACTACTTTGGCTGAGAGGTGGCATAGTGACCACAACACATTTCATTTACCCACTGGTGAGATGATGGTCACACCTGAGGATGTGTGGCGGATTTTGCGCACTCCGTTTATGGGGGAGATTGTAGTGTACAATTCACATGAGGTTGGTGGGAGAGATGCTCTCCACAAAGTGTTTCAGGATCAAAATATTGCAGGTCCGAGTGTTCAATGGAGGAGGATTGATGATTCATATGCGACACTATCAATAGTGCTTGCTGGATTTATTGGAGGTTTCCTTTGCCCTGATCGTAAGTCAAAGGGATTCCTTGTGGGTTGGGGCAAAACTTTAGAGAGCATGATCATACATGGTACGAGATATGCGTGGGGGATGTGCATGTTGGCTCATCTCTACCATGATCTTCATTCAGTGGTGTACCTTGGGGCACGCAGCTTATCAGTAGGGATGACCCTGTTATAGGTGTGGGCATGGGAGCACTTTGCCATTGCTCGACCATTTCCAGTGGGGGACAGACCAACAGGTAGATCGTATGTGTTTTGGTATAGAGGTTAGCTTACCCAGGCTCAGATGGGTAAGTTGGAGCATTGGAGATGGGTTTTTGATGATACAAAGACTGTTACCTAGTGGCCATACTTAGACTATGAGCAGTGAGATGAGGACGATGCAGTGTTGGGGTATCTCTGCGATTCCATGTATTTGATTGGCAAGACACCCTTTATTTTGGAGAGATTTTTTCTATGCCGTGTGTATAGATAGTATGGCATCGTTCAGTGTATGCCACAGGGGGTAGCCCACTATGCTAGGCAGTAGAGTGATATACCTAATTGGTGGCATTGTTTGTCATATGAGGTTCTAGTAGAGGGATACAGGGCACTGGAACCATCACCCTGGGACATGCACAAAGACATTGCAGAGGCACCTATTACAGAGGAGTACATTGCATTTTTGGCTTTGGTTCCACATCCTTGCATCACCATTCCAGATGAGCCAACACTGTTACCTATAGAGGAGGATGTGGCCAAGGGTTCTGTGGATAGTGGGGGTGATACTCCATCAGGCAGTAGCATGGAGAGTGGTAGTGATGACAGCAACAATGATGACAGTGATGGTGGCAGTGAAGGTGATAGAGGGATAGGGCTAGTCAGTGTTGGTCCTTCATCTAGTAGGCCTCGCAAGAGGCGAGCAGTGGCAGTACTGTCAGTAGACCACCAGAGATAGATTGCAAGTCTTCAGACACAGGTACAGACTTTGTAGGGACAGTTGGTACAGGCCCAGGGTTTGCTTGTTCAGACACAGACTCAAATGCAGGCTTAGGCTCAGGCCCATGCTCAGACACTAGCACAGGTTAAGGGACAGTTGGCTACTATGCAGACTCAGGTTGCCACATTGATAGCTGAGCGAGATAGTGCATGTTAGATTTCCGAGAGGGCACAAGAGACAGCTAAGCCGCTACAGAGAGTGGCCGATGGTACCTTGGTGGGAGATTATATGAGAGAGGTTCTGCAGGCTGGCCGAGAGGTTGAGTTCTACCAGGGAAAATATCATGATGCAGTGCCTGCTGATTGCAGAGTCAGCTATGCCCTGTCGAGATCCAGTCAGACTCATACTCGGACAATGAGTGAGGGTGTGACACAGCCTCCACGAAGAGATCCCAGAGATCCTGGTTCTTCCAGGGGTGTTGGTGGTACTGGTCCTATTAGGCCCGCACATTTTGGCAGTAGTAGATCATAGATGCTATTGTGATTCTGAGATATTCCTTTGTTAATAAGACATGATGTATACTACAATTTAATTCATTTTTTGATGATGTATCCTTATTTTCAGACTTCATTGTATACTTGACACTGATGATATATATATGAGATGTAGTTGATGTGATCTTATGATGGTTTATGATTTCTATGTGATGGATGCTTTTTAGTATATGATGATGTATTATGTGATGTTCTATATGAATGATTTTATTTCAATGTGATGATGTAAATCTAAATGATTTTATTTCAGGTAATGATTCTATGATAAATGCATTCGTAGAATATATGATACATGGATGTATGATGTGATGTATGAATCTCTAAATGAGGATAAATATATTAATGAATATTTAAATGTGATAAAGATGTATGGATGGATGGATAAATGCTTTTTATTTTAAATGCGATAATGATAAAAATGACGATCTTATGATGAATGATAAGGGATGGATTATGTAATGATAATAATGACACGACTTGAATTTATTTTAAATGTGATAAAATATATGGGTGACAAATGATGTATGGGTTTAAAAAGGGATCAATGCATATAATGTTGATGGATGATAATGTAATGAATGTTTTTATGGTATAATGAACATGATGTACTTATGGTACAATTTAATTCATAATTTATTTGATGTAGAAATGCATGAATGATGAAATGATGAAACTTAATGATGAGATGATGACTTCTACATGTTGTTGATGATTTTTGATTTATGTCAAGTATACTCAGTCCTTTTTATAGATAAGATAATCATTGATTGGAACCCTTTATGCAACAAATACTCTACAGATAATGAATTATGATGAATGCAGTCTAATTTTATCATACAACTATATGCAAAACCATTGTCATTTTAACAGTATTTTTGTGCTTTTTGTCATCATTGAGATTTATTGAATGTTGAAAGTGAGTACAAGTGTTAGTGGTATGTGTTAGACCAATGACGACCTGAGTACTTCTTTCATAATTTTTGATATGGCAAGTGAACACAAGCATCTAGGTATGATTTAACCGAGATGACCTGAGCATTCATTGCATAAACAGGCAGTGATTAATCATTTCAATGTGTGAATTCGTAATGTCATCAGTGATACATTTGCATAGCATATCCCCCGATAATTCATACACTTAAATGATTAACTTACAAACAACAGACAATAGAAATATCATTCTTTTTCCTTGTTTCTCTAGTGCAATACATCATCGAGTTACTCCAAAGAAATGACAATCAAAAATATAATTTATCCATTTGTTACTTAGAGTGTTTTAAATCATTATTCAGATTTTAGATCATCCATCCTGATTTAGTGATGTTTTTGTGATTTTCGAGATTTTGACCAAAGACCTAACCTACTAACTTATCCTAGGGGTCTCGGGGGCTGATCAAAGATTAGCCTTGCCTATGTTACACATAGAGAGACCACGTAGTTCGACTAACACATACCTATGTTTTTTTGGATTTTGCTTTTCCAGACTAACTTTTTGACATGTTTTTGGATTTTCGATATGATACGGATGTTTGATGTCTCTCTGATGGTGATTGATGTTGTGCTTTGATCTTTGTTTTCTTGCCATATTGTTATTTTCCCTTTGGTGAAATCGATGTTTTTGTGGCCCCTAGTGATATCCAGATGTTGCCCCCAAGCTTTGGAGTGAGACTTGACTATGTGAAAATGATTTTGATATGGATGCAAAGATGGCGAGACTATTGACATGATATGAAATAGTACTGACTGCCAGAATAAATGATCCTGATATGTTTCAAAATAGATGGGAAAGCTGACCTTAGAATCACATACGACGCCTGTTTCTAGGTTTTCACCATATGTTTTGATTACACTATTTGTTTTGTGTATTTTTCTCATTTTTCACTTTTTTCTTTCTTTTTGTATTTTGTATTTTGTATATTTTTTTTGTATTTTTGCGTTGCCAAGATGCCTATTTGCCAAGTTTTGATCAAGAAAACCATTTTCAGAAGTTTGACCCGTGCAATAGGAGATTCAAGTATAGAACTTTTTGAGATGGATACTATTGATAGGTTCATCAAACAAATCCCCTTCTGACGTTGATAGTTGATATGCTCCTGATCCATACACTGATATGACAACAAAAGGACCAAGCCAGCTAGGCTCAAATTTCCCTTTCTTCTCCCTATCCTGCTGATTCCTAGGGTTTTCCTTTAGTACCAAATCACCAACCTGAAAGACCCTTGGTTTTACCCTATGGTTGTAACTCCTTGACATTCTCTGTTGATAAGCCGTTAGATGATTAACAACTTGTTGACGATGCTCATCCAACAATTCCAGTTCCTACAGTCTAGATACCCTATAGTCTTCATCTGAAATGATCCCTCTGAGTGAGACACAAAGGGATGGAATCTCTACTTCGATGGGCAATATGGCTTCTGACCCATATACCAAGGCATATGGTGTAGCTCCTGTTGGTGTTCTGATACTTGTTCTAAAGGCCTATAGTGCAGGATTGAGTTGAACATGCCAATCACGTCCAACATCGTTAACCATTTTTTTGAGAATTTTTAGAATGGTTTTGTTCGAGGCCTCTGGTTGGACATTCCCTTGAGGATATTACGGTGTTGAAAAACGATGTTGGATATGGAACTTTTCACATAGTTCTTGGACATCTTGATTTTTGAAAGGTCGTCCATTATCAGTGATAATAGATTGAGGGATTCCATACCGACAGATCATGTAATTCAAGATAAAAGAGGAGATATGCTTCCCAGTAATGGTTGTAAGAGGCACTGCTTCTATCCATTTTGTGAAATATTTCGTAGCTGTGATAATGAACTTGTGTCCATTGGATGAAGATGGATTTATTTTTCCTACCAGATCTAGGCCCCATTGAAAGAAAGGCCATGTTGATGTGAAGGGATGCAGTTCTTGTGCCGGTGCATGAATCAGATTGCTGTGAATCTGACACTTTTGACATTTCTTGAAAAATTGATAGGATTCTTTCTCCATGCATGGCCAATAATATCCCAAACGGAGGAGTTTCTTGGCTAGAGTTATCTCACTTGAATGATTGCCACAAATACCCTCATGAACCTCTCATAGGGCCATTTCAGATTCACTGTGTTCTAGAAATCAGAGTAAGGTACCATCAAGACCTCGATGATAAAGTATGTCAGCGATTAAAGTATGTCATATGGATTGGCGGATGAAGTTTCATTTTTGGTTCCTGGAAAGATCAAGAGGAAGGATATCATCTTTTAGGTAAGCATAGGTATTTTCATAGATGGAGGTTTCAATGGTTTCTAGATGGCAGATGGTAGTGGATTCTGAATTATTATGGGAAGGACATGATACTTGTTCTACCATAAACTCATAACAAACACGCTTTTCTGGCAATTGTAATAATGAAGCAATTGTGGCCATAGCATCCGCAACCTTGTTCTCCGCCCTTGGAATTTGATCAAACTTAATACTGACAAAGAATTGTTTTAGATCATCTATTTGTTGCTTGTAGGGCATTAACTTTTCATCTTTTGTTTGATACTTGTTATTTACTTGATAAATGACTAGTTGAGAGTCCCCATATACCTGTAAGTCCATGATCTTCCATTGAACTGCTATTTTTACCCCAATTATCAATGCTTCATATTCTGCCACATTATTTGTACACTGAAACATCAGTCTATATGATTTTGGAATGGTGTGTCCTTCTGGAGAGATGAACAAAATCCCTGCTCCTGATCCTCGCTGCGTGTATGATCCATCAAAATATAATACCCATTGTTGGGGCATCACTGTCAGAATGTCTACATCCGAAAACTCCATTGTCATTGGTTGATCATCTGGTAGAGGAGCCTCAACTAATTGTTCAGTGATTGCCTGACCCTTGATTGCTTTTCTCGCCACATATTGAATGTCAAATTCACTTAATAGCATGACCCACTTTGCCAGTCTACCTATTAAGGCAACTTTACTGAGTAGATATTTTAAAGGATCGATCTTTGCTATTAGCTTAATTGTATGAGTCAGCATATAGTGTCTCAACCGTTGAGTAGCAAACACCACTGTCAAGCAAGATTTCTCTATGAAAGTGTAATTTATTTCATACCCATTTAATGTCCTACTAATATAGTAGATGGCATTTTCCTTTCTTTCGTAATCTTCTTGTGCTAATAGTGCCCCCAAAGAGATATCTGTTGTGGCAATGTAAAATATGAGAGGCCTTCCTTTTGTTGGTGGTATGAGAATAGGTGGTGACATTAGATACTATTTTATTTGATTGAACGTTGTTTCACAACCATTATCCCATTTGAAAACCACATTCTTATGCAATAGATGATTAAAAGGATGACTTTGTCCGCCAGCTGGGAGATAGATCTTCTGATTGATTAGAGCCTTCCCTATAGTGATCTGAGTTGACTGATATTCTTAGGAGGTGGCATCTCCATTATCGCTTTGACTTTTGCTGGATCCACTTCAATGCCTTTTTTTGAGACAATGTACCGTAACAGTTTTGCTGATGTGACCCCGAAGACACACTTCTTGGGGTTTAACCTGACATTGAATTTCTCTAGCTGTGTGAAGATTTTGTCTAGGATATGCAGATGTCCTTCCCTAGTACCAGATTTTGCCAAGATGTCATCTACGTAATCCTCCATGAAGGTGTGCATCATATCATGGAAGATTTTTGTCATTGCTCTTTGATAAGTGGCTCCTGCGTTTTTCAGACCAAATGGCATGACGTTCCAGTAGAAGGTTCCCCATGGACATGTAAAAGCCATCTTTTCTTGATCTTCTGGGGCTATTTTTATTTGATTGTACCCATAAAAACTGTCCATGATTGACAACATGGCATGCCTTGCCGTCAAGTCCATGATGATGTCTATATTTGGTAATGGAAAATCATCCTTTGGGCGTGCTTTATTTAGGTCCCTGAAATCCATACATATCCTGATGCTATTGTCTGGTTTTGAATAGGTACAATGTTTGATATCCACTCAGTGTAGTCTATAGACCTTATGAATCCAACATCCAACAATTTCTTTAGCTCTGTCTTTACCAACAATGTGATATGGGGATGCATTTTTCTCAATTTTTGCTTGACAGGCTTGATTCTTGCGAGCAAAGACAAATGATGCATGAGCAGATTTGGATCTAAGCCCGACATATCGGAATATGACCAAGCAAAGTTGATGCTTCCTTCCTTAAAGAAATTGATGAATTCATGTCTCTCTTGATCTGTCATGGATTTTGCCAGATGTAGGATTTTTGCCTTTTCTTCAGTGCCGATGTTCATAGACTGTGTTGGTTCTACCAGAACTGATGACCGCTCATGATAATGTTCCAGAAGAGTGTCAAATCTTCCATCCTTCAGTGCCTCATAAAGGTTTTCACCGTTAGATGCGTTCTTTATTTTTTCTTTTTCCATATCTAATGCTGCCATAAAATGGTTTTCACTATTAGATCTATTTTCCCTGTTTTCACTTTTGCAATTGGAAGATTTGACACCCTCCTGTCGAGTCGTGTTGTTATGAGTATTACAGATAGAACTTGTACCAGGTTCATTATGACATAGGAAATTCACGATGGCATCATTGTCTATAAATATTGGTATAGTCAAAGGTTCGATAGGTTCCCAGTCAATGAGTTCTGGGTGGATTAATGGCATGAGGTCATCGGATTCATTTGGGTTGATGGATGTAAGGGTTTGGATAGCCATTTTGTCATATTTTTTTATTGTAATATCGAGGTCAATGATGGTACCTTCTTCAAGATCATCTAGTTCAGTCAAGGTCTGTTCGTCCCCACATGAATCATCGATATTTATTGGCCCTGCAACGAATGGTCTAGACCCAGAGCCTTGGCCCTCCTCATGCGTAGGTGTATATTGTTGGATGACATCAATATGAATATTAGTGAAAGATACATCAGAACATGAATCCCATTCATATTCATTTGAATCTGTCTCAGAGCTATTTCTAAGTTGAAGGATTATTTCTACAACCTTCTTTGTCATCTCCTATTTTTCTTCCTCAGAGTATCCTAGTCCTGGCTTTTCTTTTGAATGGAGAGTGAGGGGTTGAATAGGCTCTATGACTCCATCCTTCCTTAATCCAATAGGTCCTTGTCCCTCATATCCCATTTTTTCTAGGATAAATTTCCCTTTGCCATATTTGTTAGTGTTGATGTTGACATTTTTGATACTGGTATTTGATGTAGAGGGTTCCTCATCTTTGTATAGCCAATCAAGGATTGCTTTGTTGTTTGATTCATCCTCTATAGTACCTATTTTGACAAAAATTTCTTCAAGAACTATGACTGGTAATGATGTTTGAGGTTTTATCATAGATGGTTGCCCATATGTCTTAGGAGATGGCATTAACTGTGATAGGTTAAGCGATTGCTCCATAGAATATGTTCCCATTCCCTTGTCTGTCAGTTGGACTTTCTCTTGAAATTTTTGTGATAAAGAAGTTTGTTGATCCAGATTATCTATTGATTGAGTTTCAATAGGACTTATTTCTTTTTCTTTACCCTTTCTCTCTACCCACTTGGTGGTGATACTTGGACGTTGTTCTTCATTGGATGATCTTGAACTGGATGCTTCCCTGTTGTGAGGCACCAAGGTATCTTAGGAGATTCTAATTGTGTCACAATGTTGAGGATGATTATAATCAGCAGATATAGTCACCTCCTGTCCATTTATTGGAAACTTCAAACATTGATGATATGTTGAAGGTACAGCCTGCATTTCATGGATCCATGGTCGTCCTAAGAGTATGTTGTATGTTAACTCTTTTTCCAACACTTGAAATGCTATGTGTTTCATCATTGGCCCCACTTGAATGGGTAACAGAATTAATCCCTTAGATGATCTTTCCTCCTCATCATATGCTTTGATAGTCATTTTCCTTCGGGCATCAATAGCATCATCTGAATACCCTAGTGCACAGATTAACTTGAGAGTGCAAATGTTCAGACCAGCTCCCCCATCTATTAAGACTCTCTTGACGTGATGATTGTGGATTAAGACTTAGATATGGAGTGCGGTATTATGGGGATGGTTTAGTGAGACATCATCCTGTTTGGAGAATGATAGACAATGTGGGGTAGTCAAATGCCCCACCATAGCTTGGAACTGGCAAACATCTAGATTCTTTGGTACCGTGGTGGCTACTAGTGCTTGTTCTAGAACCTCCTTATGCGATGGTGATAATTTAAGGAGTTCTAGTATCGATATCTGTACAGGAATGTTTTGTAGTTGATCGACAATGTTATAAAGAGATGGAGGTGGAACTGCATGTGTAGACCCAACTCCCCTTAACACTACCTTGGATTGCCCCGTATTCATTACATTTGTTGGTTGATGTTCCTGACGGTCTCTGATTTTTAAGACATTGATTTGATTTTCAGAGTTTTGTATGCTTGGGAGAAAATCCAAAGGGGTAGTGTTGTTGGTTTTGGGTTCGCCAATGTTGTGACCAATTGTATGATCACTCTGTACTTCATATAAACAAAGGATTGTTTTTTCATAGACATGATTGATGTTCTTACCTTTGTTGTTTGAAGATGACGATGCTCCTTTGTCATAGTTTGGCAAAGGGTCTCTGAAGGATGAATGATCGTTATTGTTTTGAGGTCCCTCCACATATATTTTTTTGTTGTTGATCAAATCTTGTACTGCGTGTTTCAACTCCATACAATCATTGGTTTTGTGGCCTTTGTTATTATGGAAGTTGCAGTAATCTGTATCATTCCACCATGGTGGTTTGACCTTTGGATCCTAGAATCGGGCTTCCCATGCAGTGATAAAGCCACTAGTGACTAATTCTTTCATTACTGATTCTATCATTTGGCCTAAAGGTGTGAACCTACGCCGATTTGATGGTTTTTGATACGACTGTGTTTTTATGATCTCGTTGCTTTGTATTATATTTGACTTGACAATTTGATCATTGTTTTGATTCTTTGATGTAGATGCTGTCAAGTTAAAAACCGGTTTGACATTTTGGGAATCATTTGTTGTTTCATTGGTAGTCACGTTTCGATTCTTTTGCCAAATTTTTTGCTTATCACTACTTGAGTATTGATTGGAGGAGTTATTTGTGTTATTCGTTTTATCATTGAAATGCTTGATAACTCCTCTTTGGACTAGTGCTTCCTCAATTTTAAGACCGTTTTCTATTACTTTTTCGAATGTGGGAGGATATTGCAATTCAAGCCTATAAATCATTTCCTCTGTCAAGTTGTCAATGAATAACTCCATCTTTTCTTCCTCAAGAATGGATTGAAGATATCTAGCGAACAGTCGTCACCATCTTTGTAGAAAAGACAAGAACATCTCCCCTTTGTTTTGTTTTAGGTTATAAAGATCCTTTATTGTAACATCATGTTGGATGTTAAATGAATACTATGAGATGAACTTGTTGACAAGTTCCTCAAAAGTCCTGATACCTGGTTGTAATTCTGAGAACCATTCCATACATGCACCTCCCAAGCTCCTTGGGAATAATCTCATTAAGTAGGTTTCCTCTTGGGAAAACTCAAGGCTCATTGTTTTGAATTCTCGGATATGATCTATTGGATCCATTCTTCCATTGTACTTGTCATACTTTGGGTATTCACAGTGTCTTGGAAAAGGTATCAGGCCGACCATTGCGTCGAAAGGATAAGGACAAATGTCCTGTATCACATATATTTTGGTACTCCCTTTCGTCATATCCTGTATCTGTTGTTGTAACACTTGCATTTGGGATGTCAAAGTAGCAACTGTATCTATATTTTATGTGGTTTACAGTATTTCAGTTTCACTTGTTCCAGGTGCTTCCTTCAGGCGATTCATCTCAAAGTCTTTGGGAAGTTTAGCACCCGATTTAGCCAGCATCAAAAGATACTTCTCCATTTCTTGTTCTAAGATCTTTTCCATAAATTTATGGAACTTGAGATATTGTTGAGCTGTTTGAATATCCTCTGGAGTTATTTCATTCTTATCTTTTTGGTTCAGATTGTTCCAAGAATTTTCTTCTGCCATTGTTTGGGATGTTTCAAGTTCTTGCTCTAAGAGTCTCTGTTTTTGGGACCTAGTGAAGATTGGCATACAAATTTTTACCCTTTATCCTGAAATGCTGATCTTGTATGCTGAAAAAATGTCAATTGAACTTTTAACAAAGTCGAATAAGATGAATGATCTTATTGATAAGACTATGTTAAAAGTTTGATTACTATACTTGGTTTCGTGATAAAGGATGATAGTATCTTGATGATGAAACTTTAGTGTAGTAATCGATTGTGTATTTTGATTTGACACTTCTGATTTGCAAGATCTTGTTTCAGTTGATAAGATTGGAAATTTGTATAAACCTATCTGCTTTCGGTCTCTAGACAGTGATTTTGATAAAAAGAAACTTATGTTCTGGTAAAAATTGTGGATAAATGATAGACAAACTGATTGGTAAGATTTTTGAACTCTCTATTTTGAAAGCACTAAAATAGAGTATAGAGGTGCTATTTCACAGAAATGCTAGAACAGAGTTCCGAGGCACTGAAATAGGTGACAAAAGTGCTATCTTGATAGAAGTGCTAAAACAGTGCCCGAAAGTGCTGAAAAAATTGATGAAAGTGCTATCTTAACAAAAGTGCTGAAACAATGCCCGAAAGCGCTGGAAAAGATGATGAAAGCGCTGTTTGATGAAAGTGCTAAAATAAAGACTGTAAGTGCTAAAACAATGCTCGAAAGCACTATTTTATGAAAGTGCTAAAACAGTGACCCAAAGTGCTGAAACAGGTTTTCCAGAGTGCTAAAAATAGGACATTTATGACTCTCTATTGTAAAATCTGATTTGGCCTTGTGGCATACTATATCATAGATTGTGGAAGATAAGAACGATGTATGCATTGACTATGGTTGTGATACTGTGTGAGAGCTCTCCTTTGGAAGAAGGCTAATGGATAGAGTGGTTCTACTGCATAATCTAAAGTGTGACCCCTAGCAAAATCGTGATATCTGTGAATGAATCTTCTATGTTGTAAAAAGAGTTTTCGATCTTGATATAGAAAATGCCCTCTTCTTAATTTATCTCGATAACTGAAAGGTTTCTTGGGTTTTGTGATTTTGATTTTTCTCTTGATAAACGTGGTGGACTTCCACTTTCGAAGCATGGATTTTCTAACCTAACTTGAATTTGTTGTTTTCAGGATGATCTTTAATATGATTTTAATTAATTTGTGAAAACACAGCAAGCGATTGTGAATAATTGTTTTAAACCGAATAGACCGTGTATGTTCAAGAACCACGAATGGTCCTTATTGATTTTCACAAGTTGCTTTGACAATTGTACACAAATCAGACAGACTCATACTTAAGGACAAATAGGTCATCATTATACTCACAACCCACATCTTGAATTGCATTGATGCACATAGCCTTGTCACCCCCTAGAGGGTGCCCATGTTTTTGTCGTTTCCAGGCGTGTACTCAGAGTTGGATTTCTCCTCCTCTGAGCAAACGGTCATTGGCAATTATATGGTGAGTGTCTTGGGGGCAGATTCTTCCCTCCCCTTGCACCGTGAGTATGACAATGTATGGATACTGACTTGGCGGGATACTACACTATGGTTCGTAAATAGGGCTTCCGTGCGGTGTGACAATTGATAAAATCCCTCAGGAGACCTCCCAATCTTTAGAAAAAAGATTTTGGGGATGGTTATCTTGCTCACTACCACCAAGTTGGACTTTCATCAACAACTTGCATTTTTATTATAGTGGGTTGGAATCCTTGGCTTTAGGCATTCCCACTTAGGTCGTTCCCATAGGGTGAGTACTTTTTCCCACTACGACAGGCCTTCTAAAGGATTTAATAAATCGTAAATAGCATAAAGTAAAAGTGAATTTGGTACTTTGATCACCCAGTTAAGGGGAGAGCATAAGCCTAATCACCACAAGCACAACACATAAGTTTTTATGTTTTAAGCCCAATTTTTTTTCTAAACTATGTGGAGGTGTTGCTCCAGAGAAATCATGTTGTTCTTTTTAACTTTATACTGCAAAATATGGTGACTACCCTAGGATTGATAAATTTGCTTTAAGAAAACAAAAGTGGCTACCCTAGGATTGATACATTTTAGAAACCAGAAGTGACTATCCTAGGATTGATAAATTTTAGAAACCAGAAGTGACTATCCTAGGATTGATAAATTTTAGTCCAACTGTGAAAAAAATTAAAATTTGGCCACGGTCGCGTCGAATCCAGACTGAATTTACAAAAGCACTGGAATAGTCCACCGAAGCGCTATAACTTTTACCTGAGGCGCTGAACTCAAAAGCGCTGAAACAGAAGACCGAAGCATCGAAATTTTCCACGGATGCGCTAAATCAGATTTTCTGGAAATGAGTCACCGAAGCGTCGAAACAGGTCATGGAAGCACTAGAGTTGAAAGTGCTGGAATTTTTTACGGATGCGTTGTAGTATCATGAAAGCACTGGAACAGAGCACAAAAACACTATATTTTGCCACATATGTGCTATAGTTTTTGACGAAAGCGCTAAAACGGAACACGCCAGAAACCTACGCGACACTTTTCAGAAAAATTGATAAAATTGGGGTTAATGCCCCATGGTGGGCACCAAATTGTAAGTGTAAATAAGGTGTAAAGCATGAAAACACTTCTTAATGTGACATTATATCAAAGACAAAGCTAATTGAACTAATTCAAAACAATAATCTACTGAAAGCGTCATATTGCTCTCTATCTCCAAAGATTTATTAAATCACTGTGGCTCTCAGATCGTGAGTGCACTATGATTGTTAAAATGACAATTCAAAGAACGAGAAGGATGTTGATAATATGTATATGAATAAATGAAACTAATGCAACATGAATTGACATGAAAATTGACAAATGCAGCTACAAGAGGCAACCATGATATGAAAACTTGATGCTTGATGCTTGAATGCTGGATGCTGGATGAAATTCTGCAGAGTAAACTTGATAACCTAGGATCCTTTTCTTGGTTCAATGAGGCTTTATTTATAGATTTCTTGGCTGTAGAAATGCATTGGGATGGCATTGAGAGGCTTGGATTCAATCTGGAGGATTGAATGGTGAAAGATGGAGGAGATTGAGAGAAATTTGGTGATTGTCTCTACCCACAAAAACACCAAGCAAGAGAAGAGAAAAGATTGATGGAGGAGGATTGAGAGAAGAATTTGGAATTTGTCTCCAATTTGTCTCCAAAACTTCCCGTGAAGTTTCAAAGCATTAATTTTGACATAATTTAGACATAAATTAAACATAGGATATCTAATTCAATTTTGAGGAAATATAGATGGAATATTCTTTATGCCTTTATTCAAATATTTTAATTTATTTAAATTAGAAAAAGAGGGATAAATAATTTAATAAAACAAACTATAGAAGTTGTTTATTAAATTAAACAGAATATGGCAATTAATAAATAAAGTGTTTTAATCTTTATTTAATTAATTTAAGATTGATGTGATAGAATAAAATAGGAAAATGATAATTAAATCAAAGAAAGTATTTAATTTTTATTTATTTAATTAAGATAAGATATTAGAAGAATCTAAATGTGACGTAAACGTGAACTATATAAATAAATAATTCTATTTATTCAAACAATAGAGGAAATTAGGATAATTAATCAAATAATTTGTATTTAATTAATCAGAATTCTCCAGACCAATTTTAGGTGTATACATCTGATATTCTTGAATTTTTCGTTGTAGCTCGACGACTAGGTTGGGATCATAAGATTGGAACTTTGCAAGTTCCCCTCAGAATTCAGCTTGCTCCATCTCTGCTTGCTTTGATAAGCACTCAAATTTAACATCCCTTGCTTTATCCTTCACCAACAAGACATTGACCCTCTCCTTGACAATTCTCAACTCTTCCTCTTTCTTCTTTAGCTGGCGACTAGACTTGAGGAAGTTGGTGATTACCACCCACTATGTCTCCTCCATGAGCTCAATGTTGTCCTATGGTTGGGCTATACTCAGATCGAGTCCCATGGCATATAGGTTGTAATCGTCGAGCTGCATCTCTCCTTGCGGTTTGATGACAGTCTAGTACATGGTCGCGAAATGTGGCGATTATTGAGCCTCATTGAAAATAGTCTGTATCTTTGGTTCTGTTGGCTTTTTGGCATCCTTGGCCTTTTGCTTTTGGACCCTGATAGCCTATGCCTACTTCATTTTATCACCCCTTGACAAAAATTCTATTAATGACCAGATGAATCCACCTACGAAAGGTGCATCGAGAGGAAGGGAAAAAGGGAATGAGAGGGTGGTGGTTACGAGTGATTTATTGCTTGGAAGATTGACTATTTGTGGGGAGAAAGGAGGGATATTCCATAGCCCAATTCGTGAACCAGTGGGAGGACTTAAGGGAATAGGTGGTTGAAACAGAGCTACAACAGAGTCCATTAGCTGGGCAGACTAGGTCTGGGTAGACACAACAGTAGCAATAGGGGTATCAATGGCAACCGCAAAGGTGAAATGTGAAGTGCTAGTGGACGTGGGTTGGGCCGAGGCAAAAGGTGGAAAGGTCCACGAAGGGGTAAAGGAAAATGGTGCTACTTGGGAGAACTGTGTGAAACCTCTCAGACCATTGTAGGAGAAGCAGAGAAATATGGGTCGACTCTCGAAGTGGGGGGTGTCACAAACATAGCGGGAGTCACTAAAGATTGTGAAGCAAGTGAAGAGGGAAAAAAAGATACCTGCGGTGCAGATGATTGTGATCCCTAACTCATTACGGGATCTTGACTTGCCTCAAGCTCCTATGAACACTCTCCAGAAGTTGCTTCTATGTGTTGCCGTTTGACGGGTGGTGAGTCCTCCATGTCTATAGCCTCCGATTGTTTTTATGAGGTTGTTTTGGATCTTTTTGTGGTCCAGGTGCAAGTTAGAGAAGCCCTGACACATGATATGTTCACCCACACATTAGAACAAACCTTGATAGGCTACTTCATTTCCTTCTCTTTTGGCTGTGTCAGGGTCGTCTAAACTTCCATTTCCTTCTCCCTTCCTTCCTCAAAATGTGTTTCAACCTCCTTTGGGTTGGTATCTTCATCATCACTTGCATCAGAATCAGGATGTTCATCATTCCAAAATTTATCGAACCTGTCATCCATCTCTATGCTCTTATAAGGGGCATCAAGGCATTGGATTTCTTGTTGGTAAATCCATAAATCCCTAATATTTTCTTCACTCCAGTTGAAATTTCTTTTCAAATTATTGCGAAGGGTAGCATCGATCTATTTTATTTTATCATTTTTCCCTGATTAGAAGTAGAACTTGTGCCATGGAGGCTGACTACCCTCAGTTGGACTATGAGTTAGGTCCACCATCAGGTCATTCACATATTTCATTGGATTTCGTCACTTTTCCCAATAAGGTCGGGGGTTGTGCATTACATTGGAATATTAATTCAGTAAGTCATTGTTGGGGTTGTAATTCCATATGTTGCAAATCCATACTAGCCCCAGATGAGCCAGCTTTGCCTCTAACAGTTCATGCATCTGCTTCTTGGCCATAATCATCATTTTAAAGCTCAACGGGCAAGTGAAAAATCCTCTCTTCTTGGCCTTCCCTCTGCAAAAATAGAAGTCAATAATTGATACCTGCCGAACATTTTGAGGGCCAGCATCCGATCTATTAGGCATGCCGAAAGGTGGAATTGTTCCCTGGTAAAGCCGTGTATCTGGATGAATGTGAAATATTCTATGAGAAACCAGTCGTATTTCAGAGTGAAATTATACATATACTCTATTTGATCTGAGTTGAGTTGGTAAATATCACCATCTTCACTCAAATATTACAAAATCGGGGTCAAGAAATAATCCAAAAATGCATAATAATCATAAGTTGTGAAGAGGAGAGGAGTTCATACAGAAACTGGCCTTCTTCGTTGATTTTTATCAAAAATAGCCAATCTCAAATGTTTTATGAAGAAATCAGGGTTTTGATGCAAAAAAATATGGGTGAGGAAAGAAGGAAACCTGAACCTTTGTTGTGTTCTATATTCTGCTATCTGTCTCAGAATCTCCTCCATGATGAATTCTGCGAAGTCATACTAGAAGAGAGAATGTTTCCCGCACAACTAAAACCCCAAGCCCAGTTGGAATTATTGAACATATATGTCGGTGTCTAGGCTGCAAACAAATACCATCATTGAGAAGGCTTCCTTCATGTCCGCGGGAAAGATTTGTGCATTGCCGGGATCTGTGGTGGCATTCTTTGACCTTCCTTGGGCCTTTGGGTTTCTTTGTTATAAAAATCCAGAGCCATATCTTTGGTTCTCCATATTTTCTCTCCCCTTGCTGGAGTGAATGACTCCATTTTGTTCACTTTGGAGCTTTGCTCAGGGATGCATAGCATGTCCCATATATCCTCCTTGCAAATATTAACTCTCAGCTCCCAAACCTTGATGTTGTTGGTATCTAGATTGAAATACTTAATGGCCTCATTGACTAGCTCCAAGTAGTAATGTACAAAAGAGGCCATATATTGTGGAAGACCACTAAACCAACAGTTTCGCACCAAAGAATTTGGGTCGCTAATTCTCTTCGTCCTTTTGCAGGCCGCCTCCCTAAGAGTCTTAGGGTTCTTTCCGAGGATGGGATCATGAATGTTATCCCATATTTCCTTTATTCGACTTTGGTCTCTGTGGGTTTTTTTCCTTTTTGTGGCCCTTGTATTTACCCACATTGGATTCTCTGGTATCCTAGGAAAAGCGTAAGAGACATCTTCAAAGATATAGGCGGCTAGTGCTGCACGCATGTCATCATACAAACTTTGCATTTCTTCACCTTGAATTTCTATTTGAGAAATTTGGGATGCTTCCATTCTTTGCAAGTTTTTTCCTCAGAAAGCACATTGGTGCGGTATGAATGGAACCTAAAACACTATGCAAGGATTTGAACGCAAACCCAAATGAATTCTTGCCTTTCATTTTAGGTTCAATCCACACCGAAGCAATGAATCTCCTGTAGCTATTTCTCTGCACTTAGCTTCTTTGCTGCTATTCTGCACCACACTTGGGTTTTCTCAAGAATTTTGTATTCAAGAATTATTTTGCGTAATTAGGAAGCTTTCTGCACTGTTGAGCTCTTGTATGCAATACTTAGCTTTTTTCTTTGATTTTTTTGCTTTAAAACGGTAGACAATGGCTGCCTTTTTGCAATAAATTTGGCATGTATTTCTAGCTTTCTTTCCCATGTGAAATGAATTACTTGCCCTTTTGAAAAGAAAATAATTCATAATGTCATTAGTGATCACATCCTTCGGCGTGATTTTCTTGGGAAATTGAGCCACCGATTGAAAGCTTGCTAACCTTTCACATGCTTTGGAAATTAATATCCAAAAAGGAATAATTAAGCCAAAGATGTATGATTACTTTGAAAATATTTTGTTATGCCTTGGAGTTTGAAAATGCCTACAGCATGACACATCAACACCCATCCGTATGAGCGATCGCTTGGGACTGCCACCAATTTGCGCTAATTAATTACCACTCCTTAGTCTTGAATGCAACAATTTGTACCTGCAGGCACAACTAGGTGGGAAAATCGAGTTGGCCTTTGGTGGTGTTTTTGAGTTAACACTTGATTAGCATCACGCTTATGGCACACAACTACCTTGGATATTTCTACAAATAGGCCCTACAATAGTAGCAAAATCACACTTAGTGATTAGCAAGAATTGGTATTAGGCAGTTGGCTAGGATTAGCGTTAGGCAACTGAGTAGTGTTTAAATTTGTGTAGAGCTAGACTTAGGTAGTTGTGCAGAGGTTAGTACCATGAATACTCCTATTAGGCTAGTTTGCAATAAGTCCCAGAGAACTTTCTTAGGAGATATTTCTAATAGGCACCTCAAGCAAATGACGAAGAATAAGCACTCGCTGGCTATCATAGCCATGAAGTGGGTTTTGGGGAGGGATTGCATTGATTACAAAGATAAGTATAGAGTGAACATGGATATTTGCTCCCACTTTGTTGCATCTATGCTTGACATACAGGTTCCCAAGGGTATGATCCTGTGCCTGATGCTTCAAATTTTCCCGAAGAAGTACCTCGGTGGCCTTGGAGAGGTGGTGAAAAATGTTTTTTATTGCTTGGGCCTCCCTGTATCAAGCAACCTACGTAAGCATATCGAAGAGGATGTCGTGGTACCGTGGGTGTTATTTTAGAGTGGGTTCTGGATTATTTCACAAATTGAGCACCATTAGAGGGCCACCTATGCATGTTACTTCATGTTGGGCTTCTATAACGTGGTGCTATTCTATGACGTCAACTGGTACATGGATTTCAAGAACCTTATGTTCCCTCCACCGCTCGTTATTGGTGCTTTGAATGATGCCACTACTCCTGACCTCACTACTGTTGATAACCACCCTACTGATGACAACGTTCCTACTGTTGACAATAATCCTGCTCCTACTCCTCTAGCCAACTAAAGTTTCAAATTCCTTTTTACTTCTTTTTGTATATATATGCCTAAAATAGGCTTTACCATACATACATATGAATAAGCAGCATAATATATAGATACACTTTTAAATGTATGGCCTTAGAGCCATTTTGACAATGTATTGATTGAATCATATATATAATGAATATACTTGCTTACTAAACTCCCATCTCCTTTTCATGTGGTTCTACAATATGGGTTTATTTCAAATCTCCACATATGAGTTCATTTTTCTGCATCATGGGTTGCATTTACTTTTCTTTGCTCTTTGTAATAACGGGTTTCCTCTATTTCCCTACTTCTTGCACTATGGAATTTATTGAAAGACCAACCGACAAAAACACGAAGGAAAATAATTACAATACTGACATATTTACACTAGCGGAATAATATTGAAGCTTAATTAAACAATTTTAGGTGAATTCTGTTAACCGGAATACCCAATGCTTCTTGCTCCATGTTTTCTAATTCAAATGCATTGCATTGTTTACACCGAATTATTTTGAAAGGGCCCTCCTGTAGACTATCAAATTTTCCATGCTGGCCTAGCTTTGCAGCCCTTTCGTTGAATTTTAATACTAGGTCCCCCACTTTAGACCTTGGTCCGAGGCTTTCTTGTCAAACCATCTCTTAACCACCTACTGGTGGTTGGACATGACTATCAAGGCCTTTCCCATTTTTTCTTATACTTCTAACAACTCAGCCAGCCAAAAATCCATAGCTCCATTTGTTTCTATCTCTAAGGATTTGATTAATTGCAATGCTGGAATCTCTATAGAGATGGGTAACATTGCCTCCTTCCCATACACTAATTCATATGACAAAGTCTTTAAAACCTGCTTAGGGGTTATGCAGTCTGCCCAGAGCACTGCCTGAAGGTTTTGATGCCATTCATTCTGATGTTTTGAACCGATCCTTTTGATGAGTTGACTAGATTCTTGTTAGTGGACTCGGCCAAGTTGTTCCCCTATGGGTAATAATTTGATGATGTCTTTAAGAATATGTCATGCACGAGTGCGAATTGAAATACCTTAGAGCCTAGGAAATCCTTGGTGTTGTCCAAATGATGGTCTTAGGTAGGCTGAATCTTGTCACCAGTCCCTCAAGGAAGTCCACAATCTCTGCCTTTGTCGCATTTTTTAGGGGTACATCATTGGTCCATCTAGTGAAGTAGTTTGTGGCTGTGAGAATCCACTTGTGTCTTGCATTGGAGGCGGGATTGATCATCTTGATGAAATAAAGGCCCCATTGTGTGAATGGCTCATCCGACACTATTGGACTGAGAGGCATGGCCAAATTTTTTCTTCTCCCTACAAAGAATTGGCATTCCTTGCACCTCTTGACCAAATCATATGAGTCGTTGAATAGCGTGGGCCAAAAATACCCCACACTCATAATTTTAATGGCGGTTGTCTTTATGAAGAAGTGCCCACCTACTGGGTTGCTATGGAATTCTTTCAGGATCCTCTACGACTATTCTTGATTCACACACTGTAGGAGTACACCATTGAAATTCCTTTTGAAGAAAACTCCCTTAATTAGCGCATACTTTCTGTTCTGCAGTGTGTAAAATATTCTCTTCTGAGAGGGAAGGTTTATGGGGTATTTCTTAGTTTGCATAAATCTTACTTTGTCTGCTAGCCAACAATTTTTGGAATCAGGTTCATTGAGCAAGATTATTTTGGGCTGCTCTTCTTTCGTTGGTGCTTCGCTGTCTGATGCTAGATATTCACACAACCCTCTACCTCACATGGTTTTAGTGGGCTTGAACTCAATGTCCTATTCAAGGATCTTAGTGATCCAATTGGCCCTTTTGTCTATGATTTCTCCTCCCATGATGCTTTCACGCACACTGGAATGTGCAACATAAACAATCACCTTATTGCAAGATATAAGATGTCAAAACTTCTTGAGTCCCTTTACAATTGCAAACGTTTTTCTTTCAACAAATTTATACCTTGTCTCATAGTCCTTTAAAGTGCAAGAGTGGAAGGCTATAAGATGTTTCCCTTTTCCTTCATCATCCTTCTAAGTTAAGATAGTAGCGATGCTTGACTTGCTACTGAATAAATAAATTATGAAGTCCTTCGATAGGTCTGGATTGACCAGCACAAGAGTTGAAGAAATAGCATCCTTAACCTTCTCGAAGGCCTCTCTAGCTTATTTCGTCCATTTGAATATTTGATCTTTTTTCAGCATCAGGGTGATTGGTTTAATTATTCCTGCAAAATCAAAAATAATTTTGCTTGCAAATTTAACCTTCCCCAAAAAAGGTTAGACTCCCTTTTTTTTGACTAGTAGGGGAAGTTCCCTGATTTATTTTACCCGCTCTAAATCAATTGTGATTCCTTCTTTAGACACTACATGTCCCAATAATTTATCTTGCGGTACTCCGAAGTCACATTTTTTCGAGTTCATGGATACCTCAAACTCTTGGTATTTTCTGAAAACCATCTCCAGATGATCAAAATGGTAATTTGTTGATTTAGAGAACACTGTAAGATCATCCAAGTAAATTAAGATAATCTTGCTGATCAATTCATTGAAGGTGATTTCCATTGCCCGCTTGAAAGTGGGTCCAACATTTGAAAGGCCAAAAGGTATCTTTGAATATGTGAATGTTCCCCACTTTGTAATGAACGTCATCTTATGTTGGTCCTCCTCTTTGACTTGGATTTGATTGTAACAAAGCCATCTAACAAAGAAAATATTTCTGCACCAGCTATAGTCTGCAAGATTGATTCTATGGAAGGCAATGGGTAGTGATCCTTTAGTGATACCCTATTTAGGTTACAAAAATGAACAAAGAGATGAATGTCTTCATTCTTCTTTCAGACTGGAACTAGCTTAGACACCCATGTACTATGTTTGATCAAGAAGATGATCTGGGACTGAATCAACTTTGTTAGCTCTTGTGTCATCATGGTTTCAATCTTTGGATTAACTGGCCTTTGTTTTTGGTGGAATGGTTTTGCACCTTCTATCAACTCAATAGTGTGTTGGATGATGTCAGGATCATATCCCTTGAGGTCATCATATGACTAGGCCACTACTCCTTCATACTTCTGACAAAAGTTGATAAGCCTTTCTTTATCATGACGCTGGACATCCTTCCTGACTTTGAGCTTCTTCCCATCTCTAACTTGAAGGTTTGCATAGTCACTTTTGTCTGCCACAAACCTCCTCTTGTCATTTCTCTCATCGTCACAATTGAACAAGTTTTCGAGAGTGACTAGTCCCTTCAGAAGCTTGTTAGACCTTAGCTAAATGATTTTCCCTCCATATGCTTCCCCAATTTTTGGCTGAAGTTTATCAACAAATTATCTCAATTTTTGGATGAACAAGGCAATGTGTTCATCGCTTTCAACCACTTGCCAATTTTGATCATTATCCAGAATGGAGGGTTAGACAATCACTCATGTAGAGTGTATATTCTTGATCAAGTTTGATATAGGATCAAATTGAGACCCTATTGTCGCCATGCGATTTGCAGTTGAATTCTACTCCCTAGGCACCACCTAAATATTAAAATCTTTGAAACCTTCAATGAGGTCCCAAACCCTATGTCTATAAGACCGCATGCAAATATTCTTCACCGCAAAGATTTTTCGGACTTGATTAACTATCAGTTCAAAATCTCCAAACACCATTATTTTCTTAACACCCATCCACTCTATGAGGCTTAGACCTTGTACAAGGCCCTCATATTCTGCTTCGTTGTTTGAACAAGTGAACTGGAAGTAAAAAGACCTTAGAATCTCCTCATTGGTTGGAGATGTTAAACATATCCCAACACTAGCACCAACTTTTCACCTTGCACCGTCAAAGTGCAATGTCCATAGCTCTGAGGCTCGATCGACCGGGGGGTCCTTAATAACCTTTGGAATCTCTTGATCCTCATCATAGATGACGTAGGTTCCTAACCTGATAGCATGATAATTTCCAAAAGGATCAACATCTATGTATTCACTCAAGAGGACCTCTTCTCGATTGATCCGGTCTCTAGTCACGTTCGCATCCTCCAGTAGCTCGGTACCATATGTTTTGTCTTTAGTGAAAGAGGTATGAGCAACCTCAAAGTTGATCATGGCTGTATTGTCCATATGTTATGAATGCAAAGATTTAGACACTATTTTCATTTTAGCTCTGTGCTTGGTCCCGAGGATCAGGTGCAACCAATCCAAAGAAAGGTACCCGCCTATGTTTGAAGTGAATTCCCTAGATAGGTAGAGGCCGAACATGGGAGGAACATCTATGATCATAGTATCTTAAAGAATTGTGATGCTTGGATAGGCGAATAAGGTCAAGGGGAGGTCTTTGATGACACCTACGATCTTGACCTTGTTCCCATCAAGTTGCATAAACCCCCTTCTCAAAGGTTCATAGATGAGTCCTAAGGCTTTAGGTATTTGCTTGGGCATTACTATGGTGCTAGTGCCAGAGTCAATCCCCTGTGATTTCTCTATAGATTGAATAACTGCATCTTCCTAGAGGGCCTTATGTAGCAATGACTTCTGCTCCAAAATAGCTAAGATATCCCAAAGGGATACATTAGCAGAATATTTTTTCAATTGTTCCACCACATTGAATGGTGATGGATTTGAAGGCTTCTGTTCTTTATCCCTAGTTATAACAATCTCCTTGTGCAGTTGCGGTTGTAGAGAAATTGTGGAAGGACCAGGGGATTGGTCAAGGACACTTTTAGGCTGTGGATTGATCGAATCACCCGTGAATTTCCTCTTTGAATGAGTGTTGTAATCGGACTATACTTGTGGGGTCTCCAATGTGGATGCCTCATATGTGAACACTACCTCTTCTCCTTCCATCCATGAGAAGAGTGCATGATCAAGAGCCATGTCATTTTCTTGTTCCAAGGACATTCCTTGCATTTGAGTGGAAAGTACCATATTTTCTTCCATTTGTGGAGAGGCATATGTGTAACCTACTGAACTTGACACCACACCTTTGTTGTGCTGCTCCGCCATGTTTTGTTGTAAGTTTCCACACAAACAATTTCAGGGAATGTGCGGATCACCTCAAGGGAAGCACCGAGGATTGATATCTTTGGCGAGGTTGTTCTATCTTGTAGTCAGCTCTCTACTCGTGCTTAGCTGAGTAGCTCCCAATGGAGTAGGTACCATAACTATTTGATTAGTTGCTTGAGCTTGTGGATTTGTGCACGTGCATCCTTGATACTAGTTATGCTGGTATGAATGCCTTGTACTTTGATAATTTTGGTAGGCTGGCCTTAGAGGCATGGACTAATTGCGCTTAATAGTAGTTACTTTATTTGCTAGGTTCCACAATAATTATTTTATGTCACTCATCTCTTCTTTTGAAGAATTAGACATGGAAGCAACATTCTGTGGTGCACTTCGATATGTATACATAGATTGAGGAGGGGTAGGTGCATTGGCAGATGCTATTTCTTGAGTGGGAATTGATATATTTAAAAATATAAGCATGATGGGCTGAGGTGGCAACTTCCCAACATCGATCAGATTATTATCTACCTTGATTGCTATGCTGTATGCATCTAGTAGAGTGGTTCTTCCAAGAAACTGGATCATCATCGAGATATCGACATTGATGGATTTTAGGTAGAAAATGAATGCCAACTCTATCGGTGGCTGGATAGTAGCCTGAATTCTCCACCAAGTTCTGTGAAATCGAGTATCGAAGTCAATCATGGATTCATGAGGAGCCCACTTTATGGTTGCCAATTGATGGTATAGTGAGGACCGATCTCCATCATTTGAAAATCTCTCGTAGAAAGGATCTCTGAGTTGATCCCAAGTGTCGATAGTGTTAGCTGGCAGAGTGCAGTACTAGTCTAACACTTTACCCCTAAAAGAGGTTGTGAGCAACCTTAGCGCTATATTTTGATCTATAACTCCATGCATCAAACACACGTCTACCACATCTTGTAGATGTTCAGATGGTGTTCTTGAACCATCTCTGGTAAATTTAGGTATAGCTTTTAGAGAAAAGATCGGGATAGGGGCCTAAAATTTGGGTGCTATTGGTACTATAAGGGGTCTTCTAGCATCCCACACCACATAATTTTTGTTAGCTATTGGCAACATGGCTAGCAGAGGGGGTGAAACATTCACTATATGAGTTTTGACTTATACTATTCCTAGTGGCAACACTAACAAACCAGGATTGTTTGTTGTTTGGGATCTAGTAATAGGCTGATGCTTCATACACCCACCTTAGATTTAAGTACATTAAAGCGGTCCCACCAAGCATGCCAAAAAAATAAGCTGTTGATGCCAAACATTGACAAGGTAATAGCCTTATGGGAAACTCAGTTAAAGGGGGGACCTATTGCACTAAACTGAGTGACCTCCAAGATTTTAAAGAAGTTAGCTTCTTCTATAATTGGGGGGTTAAAAAGGGTAGAAGGAAATGAATGTAAAATAAAATCTAATCTAAGGTAATCCACCAATAAGTAGATATGGGCACAATAAACCTATCTGTTAGATATGATTTAAGGGTCGTTCAACAATACGCTATGTCCAAAATAACAAAATTTAAAATGGAAACCTGAACAATTTACTTAATGACAAAATAACTTCCATACATTTACTGAAAAGAAGAGTCAAAGACATGGTTTGAATCAACAAGCCTATATTGAGATTATAGGAGTTTGCGAGCAAATTACTCAATACAATGATGGCATAGTATAAAGCTTTATCAAATAGTTAAGAAACAAAAAGGCTGAAATATGACACAATCTGCGAATCTTATACAATAAGCTTAAAACAATACAAGAGGCTTGGTGTCTTTTGCACAAATTTTCTTGTAAGTTTTGAACCCTTTCTTCCAAAGAAGAGGTAGCATTTATAGATAGAAATCCCACCGCTTGGCAGGTCAATAAGAAAAAGATTTGAATCATGAACAATGATGCCCAGAGCAATGAGTTCCTTTGGCTATCGCAATACAAAATATTTGAGCATGAACGAGGTCATTTATGAACTAGATTCATCCCCTTTGAATGATGGCAATGGTCCCAGTAGAACATAGCATCGATGTGTGTCACTCTCCCATGAAGGTAGTTAGAACATGTGGCAACATGGCATAGCCCATCACTTGCTCTTTTCTTCCCTTCATTGAAATGCCCGTGGAGGAGACACATAGATGCATTTTGAGTTTGTGGTTCATTCCGCCCTCCTTGTGATGAAAACATGCATGGTGAAGACACGTGGAGGTATCCTTCACAAGTGGCATCGTCGATGGGGCTTGTCAAAAAATGTACCCGGATTGATGCTACATGGAACTCAAGCGAGACCTGATAGAAAAGCGAAGAGAAGCATCTTTCAAATATGTGAATGGCTGACAAGTGGAAGCATGGTGGAAGCTGTTAGAAAAGTGTAGGGAGGAATCCCTTTGAAGAGCACCTTGAAGACACGTGGCAAAAGTCAGATAAATATTTTCCCAAAACGGAGCTCGATGATGTTTGAACAGATGGGGCGCGGGTCGGTTCTTAGCAAAAATAAAAATCACCTAGAGGGAGCTTGAGGAATTTTATGTTCATAGTATGCTTGTGTACCTTTGAGCTTGAGGTATTCTGCCTTGAATAGTATTGATTTCAACCTATAGATAGAAATACTAACTCTAATCAAATAAATTCCTTCAATAGTAGATCTCAAGAAGCATTATGAATGATGATAAAAAATGGAGAGGAGGAATTTGGACTACACTTTTTGGAGTTACGGTTCATGGTGGAATGGTTTTTTCAAAAAAAATTCCCGTTCTAGTAAGCCTTTGGCTCCCTTCGCCACTGTTTCATTTGGTAATAGGCAATCGAGGTATTCTTCGCTCGCTATGCCTTATAGATATTTTCCTATGCCACAATCATGGTCCTCTGGCATCCATTTCCCTTCAGCAAAAAGTCATTTCCTATATTCTAAAACCCTCGATAGGGTGACACAAAGTCCTTTTGACATTTTCCATTTAGATTCTTACTCTGAAGACCGTGACAAACAATCTGATCCTTATAGTTCACGTGTAGATTCTCAATCTGATGGGGAAACTTGATCCTAGGTAGGTGTGGTATCTGATCGAAAGCCTCCTAGTTCTTTTCCTAATAACATTTTGGTTCCACGTCAAGCTTCCTTCAATCCAAAAGATTCAAATCATCTCAGATCTGAATCAGAAGCATTCTATTCTATGGTGGATACGCCTACTTCATTTCCCAATAATATTGCTCGTAGTCATGTGGATTGTTATCATGTTTTGCATCTCCAACTTAAGAATGCTCAATGTAACAACAACTACTCTGCACAATCACCTACTACATTCCCCAGCAATGTACTCCTTAAGCCTCAAGCAAGCATTCGTATTCAAGATGTCCACAATGTGATTCCTTCTAAGGTAAGGCCGAATCCTTCAAAGCAATATGGTTTGAATTCCCTTGTTTCAAATAACCTCATGCAAAATATGAATCAAAGGTCAAATAGGAATTTAAAAGGTAAGAAATGGATTCATAACGAAAATTCCTTCCCTCATTTTTCAAATCCTTCTGATTCAAATGATGCAATCAAAATCTCATTTCCTGTAGAGTTTTTAGATACCTAGATTCAAGATCTAAAGTTTCATGCACTTATTTGCAAATTTTGGAACTACTTACCTGATATAGATTTTTTGAAAGATCTAGTTTTCAATGATTGGGATGGAGAAAATCAAGTGTTCTACATAGATCAGGGTTCTGGTTTCTTTATTGTTTTCTTTTCTTATAAAAAATAGAGAGATCTAATCCTTGGTGAAAAGGCTTGGATTTTTTAAGGTAATGGTTTATTTATTCAAGCTTGGGTTCTAAACTTCAATCCCCAAAATGTTGTAATGCAATCTGTTCCTTTTTGGGTTCAACTTCCCTCTCTACCCCTAGAGTATAGGGAACCTCCTCTAGTGGAAATAATAGCTAATAAACTTGGCTCTTTTGGCTCTCTTGATATGGATTTTTAAAAAAATATAGAAAATCCAGTCAGAGTATGTGTTTTGTTAGACGTTCGGAGGCCTTTACCTTCTACAATTTCAATTCAATCTACAAATGGAACCTTCAAAGTGTCATTACTCATTGAAAACTCTCAAAATGTTTGTCTTTCTTGTCACATCCTGGGTCATTCTTTAGGTCAGTGCTCACAGAACATAGTCACTCAAGGGAACCAGACATTATCTGATCACAGTTTTCCAGAAGCCTATAGTTCAGAATTCATCCCATTCGGTCAACAAAATCTACCAGATTTACAGGGTATCTTTGTTCAAATGGATTTGGCATGTAATGATACAGAGGATATAAAGAGTAAATCAACTGTACATAATCATTCTGACTTCTCAAAGTTGTCTTCTCAATACACAATGAATATTCTTTTGAAATGGTTGTTTGGGATGCTACACCATGGTGGGGACCTCAAATTTGTTATAAATTGCCTAAGGGTTGGCATTCCAATTCAAAATTTTGGCCCTGGGAAAAATCATTATGCTTATATACTCCTAATTTCACATTATGTAGTAAGCAAC
Source organism: Sequoiadendron giganteum (assembly GCA_007115665.2). NCBI lineage: Eukaryota > Viridiplantae > Streptophyta > Pinopsida > Cupressales > Cupressaceae > Sequoiadendron > Sequoiadendron giganteum. The sequence continues at coordinate 410,548,922 of CM021105.1, read as the reverse complement.
AATTAGATGGAATTGTCTTTAAGTTATTCTGGGAAAATTCCCAATTTCCAAATACTAGCAATTAGAAGATTTCTTCATTTGTTCCTGATATGGTACTGCCTACCCAATCTTCAATTTGCAAAGAAAATTTGGTTTTAAATGAGCTGGAATCCATGAATGATCAAGATAGCTTAAATTTCTAGGCAGATAGTTTAGTCAATATGGTAGGATCAAAGCTTTTTGATGAAATTGCAGAGGAGATAATAAAAGATGAAGGAAAAGAACAAGTTAAAGAGGTAGCAGTAAATAGAAGTCTTGAAAATATTGCTCCTGAGGAACTAATGGGGTATGGGTTTGATTTTTCAAAATATTTGTCTATTAGTCAAACTCCTATTTCTTGCACTCTAGTTAAATCTCCTGCTAAGAGCGGGAGAAAATCTAATGCAGTAAAATTGCAAGAAGAAATTGAATCAGGCACGCAGTTAACCTTAGATGGTAACATAAAGAAAAGATTGAGGGGAGCAGGATGCTCTCCTCGATCATTATGAAGATCATCTCTTGGAATGTTAGGGTTATAAACGCCCCTAAAGAAAGAGCTCAGGTTAAACAAAAAATATATTCTTCAAGGGCTGATATAGTTCTCTTACAAGAAACAAAGCTATCTAAAGAAAACTATGAAAGTATAGTTGCTAAGTGGTCTAACTAGAATTATTATCACTCAACAACTCAGTGTGCCTCGGGTGGTCTTTTAACTCTTTGGAATTCTCAAACAGTTCAGTTGGAGACCATCTCTACTACCTCTCATTGGAAACTGGTGTGAGTTACTCATTTTGACTTAACATTCCTATTGGTAAATATTTATGCACCAAATTATTTTGCAGGCAAGCTAAAACTTTGGAAAGAAATTGAGCTGATTTTTCATCAATTTGGGGTAGAAAAAGTTATTTTAGCAGGAGAATTTAATGCTATATTGTCTCAAAATGAAAAGAGAGGAGGTATTATTTTACCTCGTAAGTTAGTTGAAGACTTTAGCATTTTCGTTCATAATAATGCACTTTTAGATGTAAAACCGGAAAAAGGTTTATACACATGGACAAATAAAAGGTAGGATTTTTCACAAATTGCAATAAGATTAGATAGATTTCTAGTCTCTTCAGACTGGGTAGCTGATAAGTTTGCATATATGTCACAAATTCTTTCTTGGCCTGGCTCAGATCATTTTCCCATCTTATTAAATATTGAAGCCTCCCCTTCTCCTAAACAATGGTCTGCTTCATTTAAATTTGAATCAATGTGGTTTAGGCAAAGTGATTTCTTGCCACTCCTCAAAACATGGTGGATGCAAGCTCCGTATGTGACAGGTTCCATAATATATAGGTTTTGTAAAAAGATGCAGTTTTTGAAAAGAAAAGAAAATACTGGAACATACATGTTTTCAAGAACATCTTTCATCAAAAAGAATTAGTGTCGAAGCAATTGGCCATTGTAAATGATGTGATCATAAGTCATGGTTTAACCCCTCAAAATTTTGACCGGAAAAAATCTTTATAGGTAGAGTGGGAAGAGTTATATTGGCGTCAAAAGTCACAAGAGTTGTGGCTTAAAGAGGGTGATAAAAATACAAAGTTTTTTCACATGTCTACTCAGATTAAAAAAGCTAGAAATTCAGTGTTCTGAATCCAAGAAAATTCTTTGGGTAATTGGCTAAACAGTGAAAGTGACATTTAGAAGGAAGGCATTAAGTTCTTCTCAAAGTTACTATCCTCATCTAATCAACAATCAGATACAAAAAACTCTGACACTGATGATTTTCTGCAATCAATTCCGGCATTAGTCACTGAACAAGACAATGCTCATCTTAACAAACCTTTTACTTTGGAGGAAGTAAAAGCGGCGGTTTTCTCTCTTAAAGCTGACAAGGTGCCAGAACCAGATGGATTTACAACACTTTTTTTCCAAAAAAGTTGGGATTTCATAGGAGGGGAATTGCTTAAATCTCTGGAAGAGTCTCTAACCTCCTCTTCAATGCTAAAATAGTTTAATGTGACTCACATTGCTCTAATTCCAAAAGTAAAAGAGCCTATATCTTTTTCTGAGTTCCGACCTATATCCTTGTGTAACACAATTTATAAGATTTTTACTAAAGCAATGTATCTTCGTCTAGTTCCTCTTATCCCAAAGATAATATCAGAAGAATGAGGTTTTGTACTAGGCAGAGAAACATTGGAGGGTGCACTAGTGGCTCATGAAATTTTACATTCTATAATGGAGCATAAAATACCATCTTTCATCATTAAGCTTGAGATGATGAAAGCTTATGATAAAGTAAATTGGGTTTTTTTGATGCAAGTACTGAGAAAGTTTGGCTTTTCAAAAAAGTGGTGTAAATGGGTACTATCATGCTTAAAAGGAGCAAAATTTTCAATATTAATTAATGGTACATCTTCAGGTTTTTTTAGTTCCACTCAAGGGGTGAGGCAAGGAGACCCTCTGTCACCTTTCCTATTTATAATATTAGCGGAAGCTCTTAGAAAGTTAGTGAAAAATTCTCATTCTCAGGGAAAGTGGAAAGGTATTGCAATTCCTCAATCCCATCTCTCAGTAACACACTCTCTGTTTGCTGATGCATTACTATTCGGTGCTGCCAAGATTCAAGAAGCAATGCAGATGAAATATGTTTTAGACAAGTATTCAAAAGTGCCAAGACAAACAATAAATGCTAACAAATCAAAGATATATACATTCAATACCAAGTCAGACCTTCAGAAGAAAATTATTAAGATCCTTGGTTTCAAACAAACGGATTTACCTTTTAAATATCTTGGAATCCCATTCTTTTCTGGAGCAAACAAATTTCATATTGGATGCCCATTAGTCAAAGAATCCAGAAATGAATAGCCTCTTGGAAGGGTAGATGGTTGTCTCTATCAGGTAGAATTCTATTGATAAAATCAGTAATTGCTTTCATTCCTAATTATTTTATGTCTGTGTTAAAGGCTCCAAAATCAATAATACTGATAATTCAAAGGATAATCAGGGACTTTTTATGGAAAGGAAATATTGATGATAAAAATAAAATCTCTCTTATCTCACTTCAAAATTTGTGTGTTGAGAAGTCAAAAGGGGGGGATGGTGTTCATGATTTAATAAATAGAAGTTAGGCTTTAGGGGCAGAATTAGTATGGAAAATGTATGTCAAATCACAGTCAAAATGGTGTAAGATTATGCAAGCTAAATACCTAGATAATTCAGAACCAGAGAGAATATTTACAGCTTCAAACCCTCCACTAGGATTAACAATGTGGTTAATTTCATGTAGAAAATTAATATTGCCATACCTCACTTGGGAAATTCATGATGGGTCAACGAAAAACTTCTGGGAAGAATCTTGGGGAGGGCATCCACCTATACAATCTTCAGATAATTTGCATGAGATCAAAATGATTCTTAAAATAAGTTGGGGGGTTAAAGTCAATGATTATTTTCATAGCATAGAGAATAGTAATGGGAAGGTTAAGTGGAAAGACTTCTCACAGTTGGCTTGCCCGATGGTTCAGAATCAAGAGTTAAAAGACATTCTAGAGCAATAAACAATATTTTTTTCACAAAGCATGGACAAATTGTTATGGGCACCATCAAAGTCTGGAAGTTATGTAGTAAAATGTGGATACAGGGCAATATCAAGTCAAGCTGATGTAGTTTCCCCTCAAAGAGAATTGTCATTTTGTTGGGACCCTTCACTACTACCAAAGGCTGGTTGTTTCTCCTAGTTGGCTATCAAAAAAAGGATCCTAACAAGTGATAGACTAGCAAAATTTGGAATAGCAGCTCAATTCAATTGTGTTTTGTGTGAAAATGAAAAAGAAGAAATAAACCATTTATTTATACATTGCCCTCTTGCCTTCCAATGTTGGTCTTTTATTAAAGAGAAGTTGAATTGGTCTGCACCACTTCCATATGATATATCGGTCCTATTTGCAAGCTGGCCAGTATTGTATAAATCTTCATTATTTCTATGCATTTGGAGGGTAATCCCATTTGTTGTTCTATGGTCCATTTGGTGGGAAAGAAATCGAAGAATTTTTAGGAATGAAAAAATGCAGATAGAACATATCATCCAAAAAATTGAGCTCTCAGTAGTAGAAATTGCAAATGCACATGTCTTAAAAACTAAAAATGTAAGTTCCTTGTTTATGAATTGCGACTCAACTGCCATGAAGAGTTGGATCAAATTAGTTCTACCATTTAAGGGAAGCTTGCATTAAAATCCATTAACTAAAGTGGATAGAAATAAAATGCAGTGGTTTTCGCCTCTAGAAGGCTTTTATAAGCTGAATTTTAATGGAGCATCACGAGGAAATCCAGGTCTGTCAGGTGTGGGAATGGAAATAAGAGATCACAAGGGTTATCTAATGTATGCAAAGTTAGTAAAGTTACCTAGTGGAACAAACAATCTTGCAGAAGCTCAAGCTTTATTCCATGACTTACAACTAGCATTGGAATTACAAATTAAAGATTTGATAATTGAGGGAGACTCTTTAATCATTGTTAATGCTTGCAAAGAAAGGAAAATTGAGTGTTGGCAAATTAGATATGTGTTGGAATAGGTTTGGATTTTGATGGACAAGTTCAGAATAGTATAGTTAAAACACATATACAGAGAAGGCAACTTAGTGGCAGATAAGCTGGAAAATTTTGGGTGTGATCAAATACAAAAAGATATACTCTATGGTAAAAATAAACAAAATATGAACCAAGAACTAAAAAGTATAGTTGAGAAAGATATAATTGTCTAAATCATAAGCCTTGTAAGAATTGACAACCCACAAGTTAATGCTTTAAATCACATGGCTAAAAGAATATCAAGCATTACAAATCACCGAGGCAAAAGCAACACATCACAATATCTATAATAAAATAAGCCCCCTAAAGAAGCATGCGACATTGAGATTGCAACATCAATCAGTACATTGCCTCAGGTAATACTTGATAGGAGCATAGATTAACATGTCTTTTTACCTAAGTGGAAAAATCCTCATAGAATGGAATAGCTTGCACATCTTGTTTTGACAAGACAAAAAGTCATTTAGCATGCTCATATCCTTGGGGAAATCAATTCGCATGAATAAAATGTTGGGAAACCAAATTTATACATTAAATTTTCACCAAGTCCAAATCAGCCGCATCCAAGGTATGTTTTTCAATAACAGGTGTCAATTTTTTGCAGGTATTCAGTCATTTGCAAGGATTGTTGAGTTACATAAGGACGATTTGGCATGTGGTATGAATCAGGTTAAATACGAAGTATATCAGAAAGAAATAATTATGTAGATAAGACTTGCTTCCAACCATGTTACGACAGAATAGCATGTTGGACCCCAATGGGGTTTCAAAATAATTAATAACAACAACCAATTCCATGGCTATAAGAAGTATTCAAACATCCTATTCTCTGTCAACAAAAAATCACATGTAGATTCTTCGATGGTAGCTTCACAGTGAAGATTGGTGGTTTTCTAACAAAGGGAAAGGTTTATGTGTGCAAGTTCAAAACAATCAGGTATGATCTATAACACATAATACACTTTCAACATAACTTTTCATGAGTTGTTCAAAGAAAGGTGAATTATCTTTTGTGGACCTATGTGGTGTTAACAATGCTATCAAAAGAAATATCTTTGTACTAATGTATACAATTACTTCCATTCGGTTGATATCCCTCTGTTTGCATACGTGCTCATGCTTGCTTACTAAAAGGTTCTATTGAATCGGCCTATGGTCTTTGCATATAGTTGGTCACAAAAGCATGCATCTCTTGGCTCTATCAATTCAGTATAGGGATCAAATTTCTCATGGGAACTATTACTTCACCGAGAACTGATACCTCACCCAGACCTGATACTCCACGGGACCTATATAAAGTATAGAGTCAGACTCAAGAAAAGAAATGGAATTCATCCCAAGAAATCATCGAGCTCCCTTTGCAGTGCAAGCATGGGAAATACCGTTCTCTAAGGGGTTGGGTAAAGAACAGTTGTCCTACATCGTCAATACCGAATGCACCGAGATGACATTTTGCAGCCTTCAACACAAAGGTTAATTTTTCCGTCCAGTTTAGTGTCTATCTTTGTTAGTAATGTGATAGATTTGAACCCCAATTTCCAAGATATGTAGAAGATATCAAAAATTGTTATAAATGATGTTTTCCTGCAAGATAATGCACTACTAACAAGTATTTAGAAATATGATTTCTGGTTTGGTGAGGCTTACATTGGAGGACTATTTCCAAGACACTTTTTGCATCACAAAATAAGCTTCCAAAATATATACACAGGGATAAGACTCTCACTGGAACACAACACCTCAAGATACTTATATAGGGAATTGAATAGGTATCAAATTGAATTGGGCAATGAGATGGTAAGAAGCTTCAAGCTGAAGTATCATGCTATTTCTTTCCTGCTCACTCATCACTGTAATCAAATGACACTACCCAAAGTTCCAAGTCAGTTTCAAAAGGAAGATATCCAATCTAAAGAATCAAATGCAGCTGTGGGGAGCACCAATACAAAACAGTTAGCACAATCAGGTTGCCCTATTCAAGGTTCACTGAATGACCAGCCTACTATGAGAGGCAACTAACCCCTACTGCCTGATATGAATATCATAGCAGATTCAAAGCTACCACCTTCAGATCAGTTCATGTGCAGAGGTGGAGAGGAAGCAAGTTGCTCAATTCAAAAAATATGAGGAATGAAAATAAACTATAAAATTTTGATACAACATGGATATAGCCTATTGCTTTATGTAATAGAAATATGGACACTTATTGACTAAGCGTGGTCCAAGTATGTATGTTAATATACTACCCTAGTTTGTGCCTGTCAACCTATTATAGAGCTGTTGACATTTTGTATATGCTGGAAAGTTGTTATCACAACATAATATCTACCATGAATTATGTAATCATTATGTAACTCCTATTTTATTATAATATATAGTCGGCTGACACACCTTTTACTTAAAAAAAAAAGAAAAGAAAAAAGAAAAAGAAAAAAAAGAAGCATTATGAATTTGATTAAGAAGTATTAGTGATTAATTCTTATTACATATTGAAAATATAGAATCATCTTTTGAAGCATATAACTTATTATAATCTATGTATGAAGGATCTAAGCTTTCAAAAATTATTAAATTAATATTGGATATTTTTAGATGTCTTATGAAGGAAGATGAAAAATAATATGTTACCTTGCAAAAACTTAAAATATCAAATCACAATTAAATGGGTATAAATATTATTTAATAAAAGATAAAATTATATACTTTATAATACAATAAATATTCATGAAACATTTAAGAACTTTATTTCTATTTTAATTTTTAAATATCAAAATGAAGATGATCTTCCTAATTTATTGACACATTTTGTTCTTCTTATTCAAAGTAATAGTGTCAAATTTTGACTCCGAAGAAAAATAATTAGAATCTCTTTTGAGTAAAAAAAGAAATAAAACATCTCAAAATATAGAGAAGGGAAACAAAATACATTTGTTCTCTCTAAACATATCATAAGTCTTATAAGATCAATCCTTCAAAATGATTTAACTATGGTAGATCAATACATACAAAAGTTAGTTTTTGAAAAACCAAATAATATTTCATAGAAACAAAAATACTAATTTAATGATGAATGGATCCTCTATAGTAGAGAATATAAGCGTATGACTTACCTGGGTGATATTTTATCTATTATTTAACTTTTCATTAAAAATATATATTTAAGAGATAGGCAAAATTAGAAAATCTAATAAAACTATTGAAGATGCACTTTTTTCAAGTTTAAGAAAAAAATTATTATCATATTCTCAACTTATAAAAGATAATTTTAAAGTTTCATTTAAAAAAAAAAGTAGTACATTAAAGATCAAATTAAATCAAAATAAAGTTATTATTGTTGAAGATGCTCAAAAAATGGTCTTTTATTTTTAATAATATTTCAAAATAAAATTATTTATCCATGCAACATTTTATTACTAGGAGCATATATGAAATGTCTCATCACAATCTTGTTATTGGATTAAAAAATTTGAAAACAAATTAGTAACATATAAAGGACGCCTCCTAAAAATAAATATATTCTTCTTATTTAACAAAAATCATAATCAAATTTCAACCAAACTCTTAAAATTACTTCATAGTGATTTAATGGGACCCATTCAATTTCCCTCTCTCAAAGGGTTTGTATATTCCCTTACATTTATTCATGATTATTTTCAAATGATTTAGGGGTATTACCTTAAAAATAAAAATGAATTTCTCTCAAAATTTAAATAATTCAAAGTCCTAGATGAAAATTAATTTAATCATAAACTTAAATCTATAAGAATTGATAATAACAATAAATATATTAACAAAGAATTTGACAATTCTTGTGGTTTATATGGGATACAAAGTGAATTAGCATGTCCATATTCCCCTAAATAAAAGGTGTAACTGAAAGGAAAATTTGGATTTAGAATCTATGATCCCTTCAAAATGGACATAGAATCAACTATCGTTTAAAACTTATCTTAACCCACCTTGAAAAGACCTAAGTGGATTCAATACTTAATTCAAGATTCAAATATAGAATCCCCTTCTCTTCCTAAAATGACAAGAAGTCAATATACATATATGGCCTGAATGACACTATATAATATTGAACCTCAAAACTGAGAAGAAAATAAAAATTCTCACAAGTTTTTTGAATGTGAGGTTGATGAGCATTCTACTAGGGATTTATTTTTTATTAACTATTTAGCCCCTCCTTTGTCATTTCATGCCCTATGCATAGGAAATATGAAGTTCCACCACATTTATTATGATCCCTTTTATTTTTTTCTTTATATAGCCTCTAATAACATCATTCTAGCAGTTCTTGTTGGTGTTGATGGTTTGACACCTCTGAAACGTGGCTCCTCCAAACAAGGATCCCAAAAATTTTATTTTGAAGGTATTTCATGAGGGATGCATTTTATTACCCCAGTGGATGTGGTTCTTCCCATCCCTGGATTTTAACGTGCTTGTAGCTGGTTAGATAATTTCACTCTTATAGTATATTTTGTGGGGAGAACTCCCCCTAAAAGCATACTTCAATATTGGGTCAACAAGCACTAGGCCCATTCATGGGGTCCAACTTGGTGTTCAAAACCTCACTAAGGGATTTATACTTTTTTATTTCTTTGAGGTCAACCATGTTTAGATAATCTTCAAACATGTCCCCTGGTATGTCTACTCACCCTTATTGGTATTTAAACCATGGTCATGAGACTTCACAACCTTAGATGACAAAATAATCTATGTGCTTGTATGGCTTGAGTTTCTAGGCCTTCTCTTGCCTTGCTAGAATTTTTTGCACCCTATTGCCTCCTTTTTGGGTAAGGTTATTTTTTGTGGAGCCTAATTTTTTTTATCAAGCTCATCCTCAAAAATGTCTATGCGTTGAGATTTATTTGTCCAAACACTTCAAAGAGTTAATAGACATTCAGATTGACAACCTTCGTCACACCCAATGAGTGCATTACCTCAACTTTCCTAATACTTGTTCTAGATGCCAGTCTGTAGAGCATAAAATTAAGGATTTACCTCTTGTTGCTCCTTGGGTTAAATATCCTCCTCAAATGATTGAGGCATCCAAGTATACAAAGGATATCACCTAAAAATTTAAAGAGAAATGGACTACAATGTCTCATCAATAGGTAAAAAATTTACCTTTGACGGACCACAAGTAAAATCCTAGTATTCTATAGATTCTTATGTTGTTAAAGTGAATCAAGCTACTATTTCAAATTGTTTAAATAAGGGGAATGAGGTACTTATTCCATTAGGTGATGTGATGCCTTTGGATGATGCACCTTCTAGGCTGAAGTTTTCTTGGATGCCTCAATCCACATTAGTTATTTCTTCACCACTTGAGGTGCCTAATCATTCTCTCTCACCACAAAAACCTTTGGGAATATCTCAAAACCCTCTTGAGGCACTTGGAGGAAGGTGAATATGTGTCATACAAATAAATAAATTCATTTCCCAACATCCAATTGGGCTCCTTTGCCCCAAAGTTTTTATAGAATCACTTCTCCCCACTCGAGGAGTCTAATAGCAATGACATGATTGAATCCCATACATGAATTTTCTAGCATGGAATGTATGAGGTCTCACTAACCTCCACAAAAAATATTTTGTATGGGATGTTAGGCAACAACAATTAGGTTTAGATGTTCTTTGTTTACAAGAAATGATGATTTTTGGTTTTATGCTTTTTGTGACAGGTCATGTTACCTAGCTTGCTAGTACCATGCTTTACAGCTTTCATGATGTTGGTCATGGATGGGTTTCCACATTTCTCTCTCTTTTGTGGTTCTCTCATGTTGTTAATCACAATTCTGACCCCACAAACCATCTGATTTGGCTTCTCTTGAATATTAGTAATAATTATTTTGGGATCATAAATGTTTATGCTTACAATGATATTTTTGAGAGATCTCTTCTTTAGTGATAGATTGTGGATTCAATGTTAGTTATCACTTGGGTTTTATGTGGGGAACTTAATATGGTGGTGATGGAATATGAAAAAGATCTAGGACATTGCCCTTTCATTGGACAACTAGCGAGAGAGAGGCACAATTTTACATGTGCAATAAATTGGGCCTTTACAACCTTAATTTTGGTTGTCATCACACACAATTTTTTTGGCATATGTGGTGCAATTTTTTGTGTTGGATCTAATAAACTTTTTAAACATCTCAATCATGCAATGATATCTGCATAATATGTTTTCTCCTTTGCTAATTTTTTTTCTCTTCTGGATGAGCCTTTTTGGGCATCACCTTTTCTCTATTTTGGAGAGGAGTTTTTCCCATGAGGTTTTATCCTTTTCTCCGGTTATGAGAGATTAGATTGTTTGTACATTGGTACCTACTTGGGCCCTATTTTTCAAGACCCATTCATGCATTCTTTTATTTTTATGCATTCTCATTTTAGGGTTTTTAGCTACTCCCTAAGTTACACTTAAGGGGGGTGTTAGATCAATCATTCATTAGCTAATAATTAATTAATCTTTAATTTATTGTTAGACTAATTTCACTTTATGCACTTAAGCTAAAATTAGGAGTGTTTTATCTATTATTGATTGAGCTATTATTAGATCATTATGTCTCATCACATGTGATGTCAACACTTTTCATGATCTAGTCCCTCTTATTTAGGGTTTTCTCTTATAAGCACTCTCTTTCATTGTATTGGTCTATGTATAAGTTTAGTGAAAGCTCTTGGAATCTCTTGTAAGTTTTTCTTGTTGATGAAATAGAAAATCATTATTTGAAATTATCATGCATGGAAGGTGTTCTTGTTTGTTGTTTGAACCTTCTTCTTGTGTGTTCTCACAATTATAACATATATATACATATGTATATTCATATGAATACATAAAAATATATATACGAATACATATACATAGGTATACATACATATGCATGCATAATCCACACATACACATGCATACATAGATATATATAGATATAGATGTAAATATATAATATATTTTTTAATTTAGTAATAATTTAACATATATCTCATAGTATTCATGCTATTATTCATGAGACTTAATAATTCATTAATAAATTATGCAACTCTCATAAGTATATAATAAGTATTAATAATGAAGATAACTTCATTCAAATTTTCAATTTAACAAAGGGTCAATACTACAAGCCTCATAATGATAGTAAAAATAATAAGTCATAAACTAATGGCACATGTACAAAGTGGTCATGTATAAATACATATAAAATTTGAGGGATTACAAACTCATCTCTATAAGTTAATTTTGTTGAATGCACAAAACAACTGAGAGGGGGGTGAATCAATTTTGTATTAAAACATCAAAACCCTCATTAACATTCATATATGCATTAGTGCTTAAACCCTTATCATGCATTAGAAGAATATAAACATGAGAAATAGTAATGTAAAAACATCCATACACATGAGAACATCAGATTTACATGGAAAACCCAAGAAGGGAAAAACCAAGATGAGGATTAGCTCACAATATAAAGTAGTTGTAATACCAAATACATTAGGCTCACTATCGGAGGGCTCACTGCACAAAATTAAGAAGGGTTCACTACTAATGGATCATTACTAGATTAGAAAGAAGAAGATAGAATATTGTTACAATGATAAATCCATCTAAAAGCAATAGAAAATTTCCACCATTGCTTCACCAAAACATTCACACTCTCTCTATAGAATGTAGACACCTTCTGCTCATTCCTTCCAGTAGTCTTAGTCGTTAAAGCTCACACTACTCTTTGCACTTTTAGAATTCACATCATAATTCACATCTCGCAAACTTCACATTATAATTATTCATCAACTCAACACATATATATACCATACTCAACCTTGAAAACAATCTACAAGTTCAACTATGCACCTCAAACATGCAAATTAAAATTAGGTTGGCACCAAAACATTCTCATAGTGGAGAGGAATGAAGTGTGACCACATCAAACATTAATTTAGACCTAAATCCACATATACATGTCATGCCACACTTCCATAAAAACTGAAGAATATCCTTAATTATTGTAAACACCTGAGGTTAATCGAACCTGTGTTAACACCATTAAAAATTTAAGTACATGCTTCACCAAATCTAAAGATGACTCATAGACCACACACAAAACTTAAAAAAAATTTAGAATATTCCATCAACACCCTAAAATCTAAAAAATCCTTCGCAACATCATACACCTGAGGAACACACTCATTATGTACGCCCAATTAACCATCCACACATTGTAGCACATGAATCCAACCTTGTTGAGCACAAAACTTCGAACAAATCATATTGAAGATAGATATGAACAATATAAGCACACTTCTAGATCTAAAAAAATAGAAACCACAATGCAAATAAATGTGGAGAAAAAGTTTTTCTCCCAGATAGCACTACAACATAGTTCACACACTAGTGAACACAACTTTTGTCAAATGATCCAAAAATTGAAACTCTAGATATAACACATTTGACCACCTATGATCAACATATTCAAACCACACAAGAATATCTTCAACCATGAAGAAATGTGGATAAAAAAACTTAACACTAATCTACCACACTAAATGCTGTTTACCTCGTTGTTTCTTGTTTTATTCAAATTTTCTCAAAATCACTTGGAAACCAAGCACCAAAAACATCATCTCAATATCTGCAACACCTTGTCAACCACACAAGAGGTTGGGCATCCACAAACATATGCTCTTCAAAGAAACACTAGAGGTTGACATCAATGATACTACTAATAACATAATACAACCAATCAAAGCATCTCCATAGATTGATATCAATGCAACAAGGAGGATCTATTGACATCAATGAAAACACATACTTCCAACAATCTCTCCATTTTCATTGATGGAAACACATGATATGAGAAACTGTCGACAAAAAAAATAACTTCAATCACCAACTCATATACTGCACCATAGTGCATACTACTCCCCCTTACACAAGCATCAAATCTTTCCAACACTTTCTCTTTTACAAGACTTATCTCCCCCTTTCTTCATATGGTTTTTTAGTTAACTCTCTCCCCCTTTGACATCAATGGAAAAGGGAAACACATGTTTCCCTTTCTTTGCTTCCCCTTTGACATCAATCACACATAATTTCTCTCGCCCCAAGGGCAACACCTATAAGGGACAACAATTATTTTGCAACTACCTTTTCTTTTATTTCACTCTATTTTCTTCATACCTTCTTTACACCCCCCCTGACTGCAACAACCAAAAATTCCACTATCTACTTCCCTTGAGAGGTAGCCACCAACATCAGTCCAGAACAAGGAATCAATCTTGAAATCCACTAGACTAATGCATAACCTTATTGATCTAATTGAAAGAAAGAGGGGAAATAACCGTTAACTTCTCCTAAAGATACTCAAAAGTACCCTTAGGAAGATCCTTTCTGACTATATTTGCATCTTGATCCTTAGTAGGAACATACTCCAACTTCACTTCATTCTTTGCAACCTTTTCTCTTAAAAAGTGATACCAAATTGAGATATACTTCGTCCTTGAATGCATTATCGGATTCTTTGAAATATTGATAGCACTTTAATTGCCACATAATATAGGAATTGGTTCATAATATGACACTCTAATATACTTCAAGGTTAACTTCATCCACAACTCCTATGTGTAGCATGATGCTACAACAATGTATTCTACCTTTGTAGTAGATAAAGACAGTGAATCTTGCTTCTTACTTAGCCAAGACACCAACCTACTTCCAAGAAATAAAGCACCTCCACTTGTACTTCTCCTATCATCCACACAATCTACCCAATTTTCATCTATATAAGCACTTAGAGAGAAATTAGTATCCTTTAGATACCATAAACCATGTTCTAGAGTTCCTTTCAAATAAATGAATAGTCTTTTTTATTTCTGCCACATGTGGCTCTTTAAGATCTTCTTGAAATCTAGCCACAAGAAAAATTGCATGCATGATATTTGGTTTACTAGTAGTTAAATATAGCAGTCCTCCAATCATTGATCTATACTTGCTCTGATCAACCTTAGGAGATTCTTCATTCTTACTCAGTTTGCAACCAATAACCATAGGAGTGTACATACCAGTTTAGAGTCTTCGATTCCAAAATTCTTCAACATTTCCTTAACATATGTTGACTATGATATGAATATTCCTTTCTTTGTCTGATTGATTTGAAGTCCAAGGAGGAAATTCATCTTGCCAAACATAGACATCTCAAACTCTTTCTATATTTATTCTATGAATATCTTGCACATACTTTCATTTCCTCTAAATATTATATCATCAACATACACAACCACAATCAAAATTTGATCTTTCTCAACTTTAAAATAAATATTTCTATCTGTGGTACCTTTATTGAATCTCTACTTCAACATGTACCTATCCAATCTTGTATACCAATCTTTGGTATCTTGCTTGAGTCCATATAATGCCTTCTTCAATCTGTAGACCATATTAGGATCATCCAATAGCTAAAATCCTTCTGGTTGTTCAATATAAAATTCTTCTTCCAACTCACCATTCAAGAATACAGACTTCACATCCGTCTGATAAACTTTGAAATTTTTATGTACTACAAAAGCTGAAAACATCCTAATAGCCTTCATCCTTGCCACCGAAGAAAATGTATCTTCAAATTCTATTCCTTCCACTTGTGCTCGTATCCCTTAAACACAAGCCTTGCCTTGTTCTTAACAACTTATCCATTCTGATTTAGTTTATTTTGGAACACCCATTTAGTTCCAATCACATTCTTTTTCACTAGTCTTGGGACAATTCCCAAGTTTGGTTCTTTTCAATCTGCATCACTTCTTCCATAGCCTTGATCGAATACTCATGTTTGCATGCTTCAATCACTATTTTAGGTTCAACTTTAGAAAGTAAACATAATTTTACTCATTCTTCTATCATAGCAGCCTTTCTTCTTATCAGCACACCTCTGCTTTTGTTACCAATGATCTTATCTTCATAATGATTCTTATGCAAACACTTAGGGGTCTTACAGATCATTTCCAGAGCTTCTTCCTCTTCAACCCACACTTCTTTTTCATTACCATCATCCTTCTCTTCTTATTTAAAAGAAGACTCATCTGATTCATATCCATCTATCAACACCGAGATTTTATTTAAGTCTTCATCCACTTTGACACTTTCACTCTCAATAATCTTTTTTAGCCTCTTGTTGTAGCACTGGTAAGCCTTGCTCTTTGTAGAGTATCTAACAAATATTCCTTCATCAAATGTAGCATCAAAATTTCCTAAGTTTTCTTCATCTCTTCTGATATAGAATTTTATTCCGAACACTCTAAAATATTTGACAGTAGGAGTTCTTCCATACCACAACTCATAGGGATTCTTTGAACTATTTTTCCTTGCTTGCACTCTGTTAAGTATATAGACTACAGTATGAATTGCTTCTCTCTATTAGGCATCCAATAGATTTGATTCCTTCATCATTGTCCTTGTTGCTTCTTGAATAGTCCTATTCTTTCTTTTCACTACTCCATTCTATTGAGGAGTCCTAGGAGCTGACAAATATCTCTTTATTCTACAAGCTTCACAAAAACTATTAAACTCATTGGAGGTGAACTCCCCACCTTTGAAAAATATTAAGCATTCGATTTTCATATCCATTTCATTCTCAACCATATCTTTAAATTCCTTAAACTTATCTAGAGCTTCTAATTTTTCTTTGAGAAAAGTTACCCGAGTCATTCTAGAGTAATCATCAATCAACAATATGAAATACTGGTCACCTTGAAAACTTCCTATTCTTGTAAGGTCTACAAAGGTTTGTATGCACCAACTCCAAAGGTCTTGTGGTAGAATATTCTTTGATATTGAACCTTTTATTTTTTTGCTTCCTCTGAACGGAGTTTCTATACCTGCACAAACACAAAGAACAAACACAATATTAGATCAAAATGTAAGTAAGAAGCAACATTCCCCATGAAATTAGATTGAAACATCAAAATAGGAAAAAAATGAAGAACACAATGAAAGCAAGTAAATCCTATTGCAATGAGAAAACTATCAATCCCATAGGGGAATTAGTGCCATTTCTATGTAGGAAATGGCCCTTTCCCAACTCCTTTGTGTGATTTGATGATCTTGGATGATGATTCTTGATTCCTTGATGCAAATTTGACAAAAACCTTGATAAGATTGCTAAAAACTATGAAACGATGATAAAAATGGATGAAATTGCAAGTGAAATCGAGTATAGTAAGCTTGCATGGATTGTGGATGATCAATTCAATAGGAGAAGCCCTATATTTATAGATTTGAAGAATGGAAGAATAAGAAAAATGGATGAATGTGGGATAAAAGACCAACCAATGAGAGGAGGCCACTTGTCCACATGTGATTGGAGGAGGAATGAGCACATTTTGATGAATGTGCAAATAAATGCAATTAGGTGGAATTTGAAAATAGTGAAAAGACAAGATGGAGGGAGAGGAAAATGGAGTAAATGCCAATTGGATCAAGGAAAAGGACATGTAAGAGGCCTTTAATGCCTTGTTGGATGTACTCATCCCTTTTGGAGGGATTTTCAAATTTGAAGAATATTCCCTTTTGATGCCAAGTTGAGGGAAAATAGATGAATTAATAAATCAATTAAATTGATTTATTGGTGCAAGTTGAAAAATCTAGAGGATTGAAGTGATTAGGATTTCCAAACCTGGCGCAGTGACCTTTCTTACATAGGAGGACCTCAGGATATTACATTCTCAGGAGCACAGGTGCCCGGTGCTTAGCAGATTAGACGGGTTACACAAGTTACTCCAAGAGCATCTTGGGGCCATAAGACTTTGGTATGTCACCTATGCCCATGTTGTTCAGACACACCTAGGGATGATGACAACCCTAGCAGAGAGGTGGCACAGTGAGACATCTTTATTTCACTTGCCCACCGGTGAGGCCACAATCACTCTAGAGGATGTCTGGTGCATCCTATGGTTGCCCATCCACAGAGAGAGGGTTATCTATGATGTGGATGTTGGGAGGGATGCCTTCTATGAGATCATGGAGCTTGATGCGATCATCTTCTCCGAGGGAAAAAGTGTTTTAGAGAGATACTGAGGCACAATGCCCACCTTTAGACATATTGTAGCTGCTATTATATCAGGGCTCATGGCTCTAGATCAACGGGGATGATACTTTAGTCTAGGGTGGGGGCTAGCATGGGAGAACATTCTCTTCCATAGGGAGTGCCTTGCATGGGGGCCAGTGATGTTGGCTTCTCTCTATAGAGATTTGGATGAGTTTTCCTACTTAGACAACATGGCCATTGGGGTCGGTGTTACTTTATTGCATGTATGGGCATGGGAGCACATTTCAGTGCTTCACCCATAGGTCACAGTGGTTTCCTTGGAGTTAAATGATCCCATTGCTTGGAGGTACGGAGGGGCTCAGATGACATTCACACATATAGGGGTAGGTGGTATCGCTCATTGGTGGAGGGTCATCGATGAGATGACAATGTTTACCTCGAGGCCTTGGCTTGGCATGGGTCCATGGTTTGATGATGCACAACAACTATTTTTTTCTCGGTAGGATAGATTGATGCATGGCCAAGAGCACACCATTATTGAGAGATATCTACTAGATAGAGTGGCCAGATAGTTTGGCAATATACAAGACAAACCTGATGACTAGTACGTGGCCATCTTCACTCATACTACGAGGGAGACTACATGGGGCAGACCCATCCTAGAAGACGAGGTAATTACATCATTCAGGTAGTTGGTGGCCAAGCCATGGCCATACGATTAGGTTTAGGGGGATGCAGGGGTCACATAGGCCTACAGAGATTGGTTCATACCACCTGCCAGACTTACAGTTCTAGGTGCAACACTCCCATGATGGAGGCCTAGAGGTAGGTCAACTGATCGAGGGTGGGGACAGGGAGGTAGAGGGGATGGGGATGGAGATGGGGATGGGGATAGGGGAGGAGGTGGGCCACCTCCACACCAGCCACATCATACACCACCTCAGGATTGGGCACAACAGATACCTCCCTGGGATTAGACACATAAGACACCTCCTCGGGATCAACCCAAAGATGGGGAGAGAGGTTTTCCACAATAATAGCCCCCATCACCACCATGAGAACAACCAGACCACTAGGATGGCATGAGTCAACAGTTGCAGGCACAGGTGTAGGTGCTCACGATAGAGAGGGATCAGGTGAGGTAGCAGGTCCAAACACTTTTTATAGAGAGGGATCAGGTGAGGTCTGAGAGAGACCATGAGATAGGCTAGAGGTAGTAGCGTGAGACCACAAACTCTGCATCCCAAGGCCGGACAATGTCCATACGGGCATATCGGGAGGCTATGAGAGAGGCCAAGTACTACAGGCTCCACTACAGGTAGGCAGTGCCAACAACAGCTTAGGTTCCAAAGTATTCCCAGTAGACAGGGATGAGGCCACTCAAGGACCATGCCGAGAGACAGGTTGGAGAGGGCAGCAACCAACATGATTAGTTCCTTATTTTGATCAGAGACAGCATTCATTTTTGATTCATGGGCTCCAATTTTTTATTATATCATATCTTTTGATTTATACACATTTTATCCTGATCTTGTACCCTGACAGTTACTCATTTTTATACATATATGAGATTGTTCGATTTATGAGATGTCCTACCGTACTTATGCATGATGGATGGATGCATTTAATTTCCTATGTGTTATGATATGTTGTGATTTATCTTATGAGATGTATCTATTTTATTTTGTGCAATATGATGTATGTTTCTATGTGATGATGTGATGTCGCGATGATGGATGCATTTCTTTTTGTATATTTTCTTTACATTTTATGGTGACGATGTATGTATGCAATCATGATATGCAAATGATTTTCTACATTATGTCCTAAATGGATTATATGATGTACCATGATTATGAGATATGTAGTGATATGCAGGTGTATATATTTTTTGTTTCTTTTTCTCATGCATTTATGGATGAAATATGCAAATGTGATGCTTGTATTTAATGGGATATGAATGTAGTGATGTGAGATGTTACATGGTATTTATAATCTATGATGTAATGGTAATATGTATAAATGTAATGATGTAATGCAATGATTCCTATAATGAATGCATTGTTACGTTATGAAATAATGGTGTATGATGAGTAATGATTTCTAATGATATGATAATATAGTGACTTATGATACGTGATTTATGTAATGGATGATTTTCTAATGCCTATATGATAATGAATGCGGTGCGCTGATATGAAATGATTATGCATGATGCGAGATGACCTATGATATGTCAATGTTAATATGCAATAATTGTATAAATGTAATGTCATAGATGATGTAATGCACATGATTATGAGATGATGCAAGATGAAGTTTTATGATATTTATTTTGTAATGATTTGTGAATGCATATGTGATGCAAGTAATGTGAAGTGTTATGATAATGTGAAATGATTATTATATAAAATGCAAATCATGAAGTTATTATGATATGATGTGAATATGGATATATAATGAAATGATATGATATGTGATTATATAATGAAATGCAGATAATAGTAATGAACTTATATTAATGATAAAATGTAATGCACCTATATTTCCTATATGATATGCATTATGCTGATGATTGGTGGATTCGGAGCGGATATATTTTAGTGATGTTTTTGAGTAACTGTCATGGTACCATGTTAGTATGGAAAGAAGATAGAAGAAAGAAGATCCAACAAGCTTACTTTATTAATGATGATGATAATCAGGAGTTGGGATTTTAAAAGGGCCATTAACTTTATGTTTGATAATACACATAGGTACGATGCATCAAGGTATTAAGAACTAGGATGGCGCTGTACCCAGTGTGATGGACTTTGACTCGACAATCAGATAGGAGTGCCCTTGTTCACACTTTACATATGAAACCTTATTCAGAATGCAGTTTAGATATTCTAAACATCTCAGACCAAAACATAGAAAAGAAAGCCTTCCTATGTGGTCAATAAGATACCTCAAAAATCCTCCCTACAAAACAAACAAAGCACGTATGATGAAGTTATTTTACAAGAATATCCAACAAGCACAACAGATAAAAAGATAATGATTGTTGCCCCATTCCTTTCTCTCTAAATCTTTATGTTTAGATATCATCGAGAGGTCATTGGAATGAGTGCAATAACATAAATCAAAAGACAAAGATAAATTAAACAAACAAGCTAATGTTCTTCATACCACTAGCCAAGACTAAACTATGATGATGCCTGATGTTGATGCCCATTGTAGGAAGGATGCATCATAGGACATGTTTTGATTAGGTGATGATGAGATTTGACTGGATGATAAGCTATTGATACCAAGAGTTGATTAACTTGCTGACTTACCGACCTAGACTTGAGACTTTGACGATTGAGTTTTTTACTTTTAAACCTGTTGGACTTGCTTCCGACTAACTTACCAAAGGATGAAAACAACGATTGATTTATCATGGATGAGATTATTGCGGGTGAAAGCAAGATGAGATGGATGCACCATTTTGGGTTTTTTAAATATTTGGATGTTTTTAATGTTTTGAAATGTTTTGAGGCTGTTTTTGGGATTTTGAGATTTTTTATGAATGTTTTGATTTTCAAAATTTTCATTTTTTTTTGGTTTTTTCTGATATTTTTACCAAGAACCTAACCTAAAGACCTATACTAGGGGTCTCGGGAGCTAATCAATAGATTAGCCTTACCTACATTATACACGTAGAGACCACGTAGTTATATTGACACAGACTTGATTAAATGATGAGATAGATGGGCAAACAATTTACCATTTTATTGCAATGAATGCCTAAAGGACTGACCTAAAGTGTCTCGGGTGATGATCAAAGATCAACCTTACCTACATTCAAGCTCAGAGATGACGTAGTTTGGTTGGATGACTCATTGCTTTGATTTTTGAGATTTTGATATGACTTGGATGTTTTTGGATTTTTGAAGGATTTTTTGATGTTTTAAGGAAGATTACAAGAAAATACATGAATCTGATCCAATGTAGGTACAGGAACATGCCCCCAGTGTGATGTGATATAATACTTTGATATAGACAGGACAAACTGACCTTAGGAATGTGCCAACTAGTACTAGGGTGGATCATGATACAAATACAAGATCAAGCTATGGCACGAATGTAGATGGATGGATGAAATGAGTGTGTGGAAAAAACTGCGACAATCCTAGTAGATGGAGAGTGCTTTATTTACACTTGGCACTTGTTTTCCAAGTTTTAACCAAGGTACTTTCCCAAAGCGCCACGAAGTGGTTTTCACTAGAGGACAATTTTTTTCTTTACTATTTTCAATCCTTTTTCTGATTTTTTGGATTTTTATATTTTTTTGTATTTTACCCTTAAAAGATCAGGCATAAATTTTTTTGAGATAGGAGTTGTTCATGGGATCTTGTAGAGGCTCCCCTTTGGGCATTGACAACTAGTAGGCTCTTGATTGATAGCTTGCCATGATGATGAATGGTCCCAACTAGTTGGGCTCAAACTTGCTCCTGCTCTCTAGATTTGGCACATTCTTCTAATTTTCCTTTAGTACTAGCTCGCCGATTTGGAAGATCCGCCTCCTCATTTTATTGTTGTAGCTGCACTTGAGGTGGTTCTAATAGAATTACAAGTGATTTAGGGAATACATGTGTCGCTCATCCAGTAGTTCTAGCTCATTTAGTTGTGAGACCCAGTATTCGTCATCTGTTATGAGATTTTGTAGTGATATTCTCAGTGACAGGAGCTCGATCTCAATGGGGAGGATGGCTTCTGATCTGTAGACCAGAGAAAAGGGGGTGGCACCTATTGGTGTGCTGGTGCTTGTGCAATAATCCCATAAGGCTGGATTTAGCTATAGATGTCAGTCATGACCAACATTTATTGACTGTTTTCTTAAGGATTTTTAGAATGGTTTTATTGGTGGCTTCTGCTTGGCCATTTCCTTGGGGATAATATGGTGTGAAAAAGCGATGTTGGATATTGAATTTACAGCATAGGTCACGAACCTCCTAATTTTTGAAAGGTGTCCCATTATCTGAGATAATGGATTGAGGGACATCGTAGCGACAAATTAGGTAATTCAAGATGGACTCGGATATCTGCTTTCTTGTTATGTAGGTCATCTACTTTTCAGATGAATTTATGGCCATTGGATGAGGTGGGGGTGATTTTACCGATGAGATCAATCCCCCACTGTGAAAAGGGCCATGGTGTGATAATGGGATTGAGCTCTTGAGCTGGTGGATGGATGAGGTCCACATGCCGCTGACACTGTAAACACATTTTGACATAGTCATGTGCTTCTCTTTCCATTGTGGGCCAATAATATCTCGTCCTTAGCAAATTCTTGGCCAAAGTCATATCGCTCGAGTGCGAACCAAAAATGTCGTTATGTACCCTAGTTAAAGTAGTGAGGGATTCCTTAGTGTTTAGGCAATGTAATAAGATCCCTTCAATGCTCCTACGATACAGGGTATCTCCTAGGATGACACAATGTGAAGATTTTTTGAGAAAATATCTTTTAAGGTTTGGGGTTATGTCAATAGGAATGACTCCTATTCTCAAGTAGGTGTAAATGTTATGATACCAGGGATCACCAAGACCAATTATTTCACACATGAATTTAGACTCTGGTACCTCGAATGCTAGTATGAGAAGCTGCTCTATAAGGAATTCCTATTTTGGGACGTTGTACAGGATCTCTAGGAGTGATCTAATGGTTGCCATTGCATTCGCTGCTCTATTGTTTGCTCTGGGTAGCTGTTCAAATGTAATATCAATGAATGACCCCTTAAGGCTTTCCACCAATTTCTTGTATGGAGTCATTTTATCATCCTTTGTTTGATATTTATTTTTTACCTAATTGATTATGAGTTGTGAGTCTCCATATACCTTAAGAGCCATAATCTGCCATTGCAATGCGATCCTCAGTGCTATGACAAGAGCCTCGTAATATGTGATGTTGTTTGTGCATGGAAATGGTAGTTTGTAGGATTTAGGTATGCAGTCCCCTTGCGAGTGATGAAGAAGATTCCCACTCTTGACCCATGTTGTGTGTAGGATCCATCAAAATACATATTTTAGTGATTTGTTGTGCTAAGGTTGAAGATGGATTCATTAGGGAACTCTGAGACAAGTGGATTTTCTACATATATAGGTGGCTCTACCAGTTATTCTATGATTGGTTGTCCTTTTATGGCCTTGTATTCAACATACTCGATGTCATGCTTGGTTAGGATCATAACCCACTTAGCCATCCATCCTGTGAGAATTGCTTTAGAGAGTAGGTATTTGAGCGGATATATTTTTGCAATGAGCTTGATCTAGTGTGCTAACATGTAATGTCTGAACTTTTGAGCTACAAACACGACTACTAGATAGGATTTCTTAATAGGTGTGTAGTTTAGCTCATGTCCTACCATGGTCCTGCTGATGTAAGAAATTGATCTCCCCCTTTTGTTTTCATCATGTTGGGCTAAGAGAGCACCGAGGGCTGTCGTTGTTGTTGATATGTATAAGATTAATGGTTTTCCTAGAATTGGTGGCATTAGAACTGGCGGTGTGAGTAGATATTCCTTGATTTTACAGAATGTCTAGTTGCATTTCTCATTCCATTTTTACGCTACCCCCTTGTGGAGTAGATGATAATATGGGATATGTTTGTCTGCCAATTGTGCTATGAACCGACGGATAGATTGGAGTATCCCTTGTAGGCCTCTTAGCTGCTTCAATATCCTGGGTGCTTCCATTTCTAGGATTTCCTTGACCTTGGTGGGATCTACCTTGATTCCTCTCATTGACATGATATACCCCAGGAGCTTGCCTGATTGCATTTCAAAGATACACTTCTTTGGATTAAGTCGGACCTTGTACTTTTCCAATCTATCAAAAATGGAGCTCAGAGCTAATATGTGGTCCCGTCTTTTCCTTGATTTAGCCAATATGTCATCAGACAATCTTCCACCATCTTATGAATCATGTCATGAAAGAATAGTTTCATGGCTCTCTGATAAGTTGCTCCTACATTCTTTAGCCCAAATGGCATCATATTCTAGCAGTATGTTCCCCACGGACAAGTGAACATTGTCTTGTGCTGGTCTTCCTTTGCTATCATGATCTGATTATATCATGAGAACTCATCCATTAGTGATAGAATCTCGTGTCCAACCATCATATCCACTATCATGTTGATGTTTGGTAGTGGAAAGTCATCCTTGGGAAACACTTTTTTCAAGTCTCTGAAGTCCGTACATATATAGATGCCACTAGTGGGCTTTGAAATAGGTACTAGGTTTGACACCCACTCTGGATAATCAATCGAGCGTATGAACCCTGCATCTAGGAGCTTCTACAATTCCATTTTAACTAGCAAGGCTATCTGGGGATGCATTTTCCTCAACTTTTGTCTAACAGGTTTTGCTTTAGGATATACAACTAAATGATGAACTACCACCTCTTGATCAAGTCCCGACATATCAAAATAAGTCCACACAAAGTTTACCTTTCTTTCTTTTAGGAACACAACTAGGAGTTCCTGTTCTTCCGTGAGAAGTGATTCGGTGTAAAATGTTGTGTGGTAATTCTTCTGTTCCCAAGTTGACTGGATTGCACTGTTCTGCCAGGACCGTTGACTTTTCTTGATGAAGGGCACTGAGGGGAAGATTGAATCCTTCATCCTTCGGCACATCAGAGAGGTTTTCATTGTTGGATCTGTCCTTTATTTTTACTATTTTTGGGTCAGAGAGTGCCATAGTGTGGTTTTCGCTTAAAGAACTTGAGATTATTCTCAATTTCTTACTTTTGCGACTGAAGGATTCAATCATCTCCCCATAATAGGCCTGAGTATCTAGTATGATGTCAAACCTGGATTTATGATCTCCATATGGTACTGTCATATAATTCCATGAATTATGAGAGTGCCTCATCATTTTTGAACTTGTCTAGAATTGGCGGTCCTCGTTGGTCGTAATCGATGAGTTGGGGATAGACCAAGTTTATTTCATGGGTTTTGTGGTCCGACTCAAAAGACAGGGTGCCAATCATGAGTAGGGAGGAATCTTCAAAAATCATGGGTAAGTCAATTATGGCATCCTCTTCATCACTACTACGTGCCAATCATGAGTAGGGAGGAATCTTCAAAAATCATGGGTAAGTCAATTATGGCATCCTCGTCATCACTACTACTACACACATCGGTTATGTCAAAGGTAAAGTGATCTATGATTCGACTTGTGGACATAGGTAACTGAAGGGTGGCTGCTGATAGCTGAGGGGGAGTCCTGACTACTTTAATCAGGGGACTTCTTCCATGTATGGTTACACTCAGAGGGGTACAACCAAGACCAATATTTTTCATTCATTTGTCCACAATGATAGGTTCCAATCGTCCATTGTTGTTCTTTCCCAAACTTCGACTCCTGTTATAGCCCATTCCCAACATTAATTGAAGTCCTTTGTTTGCATCATCTATAGGAAGGGATGGTACAGGTCTTTCATCTTGATAGAGGATACCGAATACGTCTTGCTCATCCACCACTTCTTGGCCTAGATCACCCCACCTCCTAAACCGAGAAGGATCCGCTCTGAAGGTTTGAGCTATTGTATTGGCAAGTTGTGGTTGTCTGTGGGATCTAAGGGATTGAGGTAACTCCCTGACCACAAAGGCTCCCTTCTTCATTTTGTATTCCCCACATCTGTTATCTTTGATTATAAGCTTCATGTCAAATATGTCAGGGATGGCGGGTGTCTTTGTCCTAGAAGTGGAGGATATGTTGGATGGATCTATATATGTATTTGAGGGGTCTTCATCATTCTTTGGGACTTGGGGTGTTTTATAGTACTTGGCTTCCAGGTTCTTGCAGTAGGAAAATTGCTCCAGATCACCATAGATTGTGATCTCTTGATTTTAGTATGAAAACTTGACGCATTGATGGAAAGTCGATGCAACTGCTTGCATCCCATGGATCCATGGGCACCCTAGGAGGATGTTATAAGGTAAATAAAGGTCAAGCACCTGACAGGTAGTTTCCATAATGGTTGGCCCTACTTGAATAGGGAGTTGAAAAGTGCCTTGAGACACTCATTCTTGATCATCATAAGCCCTGATCATTATACCCTTACCTCTTTCAATAGAATCTTCAGAGATTCCTAGATTCTTTAGAAGCTTGAGTGAACAAATATTGAGGCCTACACCCCCATCCACCAATACCCTTTTAAATTTGATTTTAAGAATCAGGACTTCAAGGTGAAGAGCACGATTGTGAGATGGTTGGGAAGGGAAGTCTTGATCAAAAAATGTGAGGAGATTTGCGGTCATAATGTTTTTGACCATAGCTTGGAATTGCTTCGTATCAATATTAGAAGAGATTGTGGATGAAGCCAATGCTTCCTCAAGGATTTCCTGGTGGGCAGATGAAATATTCAGCAACTCCATGATGGAGATCTGAGTGGGGGTTCTTTTCAATTGGTCCAAGACATTGTGGCCATTGGGAGTTGATTTTGGATTGGAGACGGATTCCCTAGGTGGTTGTGATGACCCAACAATGGTGAAGATTCCACCATGTGTGGTGACTCCACAATTGACATTTTCTCCTTTGATGCTAACAACAATGACCAATTCATCTAAGGATGCGACAACTCCTTCGTACACGTGGTTCACATTGCCATAATTTTTCTTCCCTTTGTTATTTCCTTGGTTATGGTCTGACATCGGATTCATGGAGATCGTTAGATCTTGATTGCCAGGTGGTTGCTCTATATTTATGATCTTGTCATCGATGAGGTCTTGGATGACATTTTTTAGTTTCATGCAATTGGTTGTTGTGTGCCCCTTGATTTTATGATAATCACAAAGGAAATTTTCGTTGTACCAAGGTGGTTTCACCATGGGCTCATGATACTTCTCAGAAGTGGGGATTTTAATGTGATTCTCATCTACCAATTTCTTCATGATGGATTCGATGGATTCCCCAAGAGTGGTAAACTTTCTCTTGGGGGGATATTTGTTTCATGGAGGTGGCCCCCCTTGATTATTCAGGTTGCTGATTTGATTGTTGGGAGGTGGTTGTTGTGCTACCACATTGGTTTGCATTTTGTTATGATTATTGCTTTGTAGTTGATGATATGTTTGGGTGTTTTGCTTCAGAGCACTAATCATGACCTTGGCGTCAACCACACCATCATTAGTGACATTCCTATTTTTCACCCACATGTGACATTTTTCATTATAGCTGGTAGAAGGACGGTTGTCCTGATGTTCTAGATATGTGGGTGTCCCCCCTTGTGTAGTAAGGGCTTGTTCGATGTTGAGCGCCTTGGGGATCAACTAGTGATATGTAGTGAGGCACTACATCTTTAGATGGAATGCCAAGGTTTTCTCAAGATTGGAAATGATAGTACAATTTTTTTGTTTCTTTGGCATGGCCCACTTGCTCCTATTGGCCTTGGATGGCCAATGTTGTAGGAAGGAACCGAATGATTCCCCCTTTCCTTGTTTGAGAGTTGATAATTCCTCTAAACTAACATCCATGCCAATGTTGAATGCATACTTCTTTAGGAATGCATCTACGATTTCTTGGAATGTTCTGATGCTCGTGGGTAGACGAGAGAACCACTCCATGGTGGGACGAACCAAACTTCAAGGAAATAGCCACATTAGATATGTATCATTGTAAGCGACTTCCATGAAATGTACTTGGAATTCCCTGATATGATACTTAGGGTTTCCCAACCTGTTATATTTGTCAAATTTAGGGATTTCAAATCCCTTTGGGAATAGTACCATTGCCAAGCTCCTATCGAAAGGATAGGGGCACAAATTGCTTGGTGTCCTTGTTGTCACTTCCTCTTGAGGATCAAGAGGTGGAGTGAACATATTTTGAGGTGTTTGGGGTGTTTGAATGGTGGGTGGAATGTTGGTGTTAGTTTTTTGTAAGCTTTTCTATGTGATTAAGGCTTGTTGATATGCCTACATTTGTTGTTGCACCAACAACGATTGTATTTGGTCCTATTATTGTTGTGTTAACAACACTTGCTATTGGTCTTATTGTTGTTGTGCAAAAAAAGCTTATTATTGGACCTGCTGTTGTGCTAATCATTGTTGTGCTTGATAATATTATAGGGCTTGTTGATATGCTTGTTGATGGATTGCTTACAATTGTGCCTGGTATTGTACTTGCGTCTTTTGAGCTTGATATTGGGCTTGAGCTTGAGCCTGTGCTTGTTGGGCTGCCTATGTGGCTTGGGAAGCTTGTGCAACTTGAGTAGATTGAGTTGCTTACATAGCTTGGGTGGCCTACTATTTTTGGAGTAAAGCTTGGGCTTGGGCAGCTTGTTGCGCCTGTTGTGCCTGTTGTGCCACCAATTGTGCTTGCGCTTGCTGAGCAACTAGCTGTGCAACTTGTTGATTTTTCTGAAGTGCCTTTTGATAGGCGGCCTATTGAGCTGCTTGCAACATGGTGTTAAATGAGTTTTCCATGTTGGGTTTTGGTGGTGGTGGTGGTGGATTAGGAATAATGTTGGTTGTGCTACAAGGGATCGTGGTATTAATGATTGGGGTTTGGGTGGTGGATGGTGTGATTGAGATGTTTGGTCCCTGGGTGACCATGTTTTGAGCTGTTTTGGGAATGGTAGATGATGTGTTGATCACTAGGGTTGCTTGAATGGTTGCCAATTTTTGTTGCGATATTGATGGCAAGATAGGAGGATTCAGTATGATGTTTTGATTAATGATAGGGGATTGCTTGGATTTTGCTGATTGATGATTGGTAAAGGTGGAAGGCCCAACCCAAGGGGTGATGCGGATGTCAATTGTAATGGTGGGAATGGTGGTGTATTCCCTTGGAAAAGTGATGATGATGAGGGATCGAGAATTCCCCTTACTCCAAACAATTCACCATCTCCTTGTGAGATCATGGGTAGAGAGGTTTATGTATTGAGGGGATACATCGGTGTTGCATGAAAATAAGTTGGATTGGTGGAATCATGAAATGTGAGTGGAACATATGAGTGTAAAGGATTCATTGGGATGGATTGATCTGGTGTGATGTTTTCATCTGAACCTCAATTTCTCACAAGGGGATGTGTTTGAAGTGCATGAAGCAATGAGATTCCCTTGTTAACAATCAGTTGAGTTGGAGCAATGGATGATGTGATTCGTGGGATGATTTGAGTGATGCTTTGAAATGGGGGTGTGGATGAGATTGGAGGAATGATCCCAAGAGGCCTCTCCACAATAGTGCTTATGTCATAGTTGAAAGGGAGTTTGGCCCCTTCTTTCACTAACTCAAGCCTGTATAGAGAGGGATTGAGCCTCAACATGGCATTGAAAATTCTACGAGTCTCATGATTTTGAACCATTTCAATGATTTCATCTTGTGTCATCCCTAATTCATTGTTGGTGATGTCCTCCACTTGACCCTCCTCTTGATGATTTTGTGATAATGGAGGAATATTGGTTATGGGATTTCTCGATCCAACGAGATTAATTTCAGGAGCAGTTTGGCTTATATCACTCAAAGTTAGTGTTTCTTTGTTCATTTCCATGTTCTTCTTGTGGTGCGATCTAGTTTGCACCATAAAAGAGGGATCAATTTTCAGGAATGTGTGAGATGAACATTTAATTCTTTTAAATTGATCTAACTTTAGGCACAAAAAGAGAAGAACTAGGATAATTAAGGATCAAAGGGTGATGATGAGATAAATAGAAGGTGGGTGATACGAATGATTGAACTCTTTTGATAAATCTTGAAGGATATGTTATACTTTTAGGGTTTTGATTAGATTTTGATTTGGTTTGATTTGATCAGAACCTTGGCTTGATTGGATTTTGATTTGGATAGTGAACTCATAAACTCTAAGAGTTTGGATGTTTTCCTAGAGTAGACTTGTACACAAGATGATAATTTGACTTAGCGTGTAAAGAAGGATTCATCTAAACACTCCTAGCCAAACAAGATGATATTGATTTGGTTTCACTTTCGGATAATGAACTTATAAACCTCAGGATGTTGGATGTTATCAAGAGGTAGAAATTTTCACAAGGATTGATAATTTGATCAAATATGTGAAGAATAATTCATCTACACATATTTAACCAAACAAGATGATTTTGATTTTCCAAAAGCCTAGCATGAGGGATGTTTTCAAGATTTCCAAGAGTTGTTGGTGAGATAATATTTGATTGATGTTTTGAGGGATGGATTAGAATGATGATTTTGATCTTAGATTAGACCTAGATAAAACCCTTTTCTACAAGACCTCGGTGTTGAAGAACATGCTTGGTACTTCCTATGTAAGAAATGCAAACCTTTGAAAGAGATCTGGATTTTGTTGGCAATAAAACTCATACAAGTTAGGATTGTTCCTTGAAGCTTTCTTGTAAAAATTGTAAAATAACCTTTCTCTAACTTTGTGAAGCCTTGAAAGATGTTCTTCGCGAGCTTTTGGACTTAGAATTTTGAACTTTGGTTTTTGGATTTTGATCTTTCAGGAAATCATTTGGAAGAATACATGTGTGGGGTTCAATTGTTTCTTAGCTTTGCTTAATGATTTCTTTTTACCACAAATACTTCTTGATTATATTTTCAAACTTGATATCCAATGTCCTAACTTTTTCCCATTCCACAAAGTCCATTATGTGGAGAATCAAGGAAATTAAGGAAAAAGTTCCCTAATGTTCACTTTAGTGAGAAAAAATTATGATAAAACCCAAGTACTTAGATGCCAGTAAGGATGAAATCCCTAGGGAAAGCAAGAGCACTTGAATTTGTCAAAGGTATTTGTTTCCCTAAAGGGTTTGAAATTTGGAGGATCTTGTGAATGTTTGTTTTTCAAATGTTTAGGGACCCAAGCAAAGTGTTTTGATTCCAAGAAAATGCACAATCCTAGGATGAAAAGAAAATATTTGTTGGGTTCCCACTTGGATGAATCCAACTACACTTACTCTTAATAGATGATTAGATGCTTGACCACACAGGGTCCCCCTTATAGTGCACTCGCTTCTTGAGTGAGCCAAGCATCAGTACCCATGAATCTCCAATGGAATACTTCTCATCTCTATTAAAATTCATAAGAATGTGGGGTGGCTTCAGAATGACCGTTCTTGCACCAACAAATAGATAAGGATTTTGGTCCTTATAAACAAGGGATTTTAATGTGGGCATTCCATTCATGGGGGACCATCCATGCGGCAAGAGACCATTGCTGCCCTTCTTGTTAGAATGATTCTCATGATACTCAAACTTTCCTCGAGTACCCACACTTATATACCGGCTGGAATTTGCTTGGCTTTAGCATGTTACCGGTTGGGTCATTCCCCTGGGGTGAGTACTTTTCCCACTAAGGCAGGTCCTCTAAGATAAACAAAATGAAGCAAACATGTCCATTGTTTGATTGGTCTTTGTTGAGAAACAAAGAGAGAAAACTCGCGATATGCTCCACTCACACACAAGATTTGTTCAATTTTAAGAACCCAATTTGAAGTGTGGAGGTAATAAATTACACAACTTAATATCACAAAAAATACTTTTTATTCTCAAGATCGCTATAGAGTGTGAGAGAAGTGCATACATCTTTTTGATGATATTAACTTGTGAAAGGGATTACAAAACAAGTAGAGCACATGTTCATTTTAACCACAAAACAATAATGTGAATTCTTTTTAAGCACCAATTTGGAAGTGTGATAGTTTTTTGTTCATGTATTAAACCCCAAAACAAAATTTAGTGAGTTTTCCTATGATTCTTTTTAGCCTTTTGTCTTGTTCTTTTTAAGCCCAAATGAAATTTAGTGAACCTAAAAGCAAGAATATAGCAACTCCTTGGAAGAGGGATTATAATTTCTCCCTAAAGTATTTTAAAACACTAGATACAATGAGTTAATGATGACATGTAGAAAACCTTTGGTCTTCATTTCCTTTGTTCACTTCGATCAAGCCAACTTGCAAAAACTGGTTAATACTACAAAAACAAAGACTAAAAACTAGTTAGAAGTTCAAATAACCAAAATGGAAAAAAGCACATATGAAAATAACTAAAATTTTTCCTTTTAAACAACTACATCGGCACAATCAGTGGGTGCAACACTATTTGGAAGGGTCATCAATGTAATATAGCGCCATTGATGACTAAGAGCGGCGCTTTGCAGTAAAACAAAGACCACGATTGTGGCTTTGTTTGAATAGCGACGTTGTTTGGAGTTTGGAAAGCCCGCGGTTGAGTTTGAAATTCAAAATTTTTGGGCAGGAAGACTCCAACGACATAGTTTGGAATTTGGAGTGGCGCAATATAGCTTCATGTGATTGATAGTGGTAGAGTTTCCTGTGGACTGCAAAAAAACACCAAAAAGCATGGAATTTCTCAAAAAAATGATGAAATCCTTCATATTCGCCCTCCTTCTAGTGCCAAAATGTGAATGGAGTTTCTATACTTGCACAAACACAAAGAAAAAACACAATATTAGATCAAAATTCAAGTAAGAAGCAACATTCACCATGAAATTAGATTGAAACATCAAAATAGGAAAGAAATGAATAACACAATGAAAGCAAGGAAATCCTATTGTAATGAACAAACTATCAATCCCATGGGGGAATTGGTGCAATTTGTGTGTAGGAAATGGCTCTTTCCCAACTCCTTTGTGTGATTTGATGATCTTGGATGATGATTCTTGATTCCTTGATACAAATTTGACAAAAACCTTGATAAGATTTCTAAAAACTATGAAACTATGATAAAAATGGATGAAATTGCAAGTGAAATCGAGTATAGTAAGCTTGCATGGATTGTGGATGATCAATTCAATAGGAGAAGCCCTATATTTATAGATTTGAAGAATGGAAGAATAAGCAAAATGGATGAATGTGGTATAAGATACCAACCAATGAGAGGAGGCCACTTATCCACATGTGATTGGAGGAGGAATGAGCACATTTTGATGAATGTGCAAATAAATGCAATTAGGTGGAATTTGAGAATAGTGAAAAGACAAGTTTGAGGGAGAGGAAAATGGAGTAAATGCTACTTGGCTCAAGGAAAAGGACATGTAAGAGGCCTTTAATGCCTTGTTGGATGTAATCATCCCTTTTGGAGGAATTTTCAAATTCGAAGAATATTCCCTTTTGATGCCAAGTTGAGGGAAAATAGATGAATTAATAAATCAATTAAATTGATTTATTGATGAAAGTTGCAAAATCTAGAGGATTGAAGTGATTAGGATTATATTTAATCGTGATTTGATCAAATTAAGTAGGAATTAGGTGATTTGACAATTTTGACTTAGATTTTAGGATTTAAATAAATCAAAGTTGAGAGGAATAAAGATTGATTTATTTAATTAAAGGGGATGATGTTAGATTAAACCAAATAAAGATTAATTTATTTAATTTAAAGGGATAACCTTAGATATTTAATTAAATAAAAGGAATTATTTAATTAAAAGAGAGACTAGAGGATTAATTAAACAAAATTATTTATTTAATTAATGGAAGAGAATGACTTAATCAGATATTTTTGATTTATTAAATTAAGAGATGAAATGTGATGATTAGAAAGAGATGATTCAAGATGAATTGATGTTAGTAAGATCAGGATTAGATGTGTAGGATCAATTTGTATTTTTTTCGTGTCTACACTTCCCAACTTGACATTCCTTACAAACTACATTTATAGGCTTTATAATCTTTGGCAGATCTCTCATAGCTTGAGTAGAGCTCATTCTTATTAAGCTATCAAAATTAATGTGACACATTCTTCTATTCTATAGCCAAATTTCATTGATTTGAGTCATAAATCACATACCATTAGCACCCTTAAGATGATAAACATTTCCATCTATCCTTCTTCCTACAACAACTAGGGTTCCAAATCCTTTTATGATCTCACAACCACCATCCTAAAACACAAGATTATATCCTTTGCTACACATTTGTCCTACACTTAGAAGATTATTCCAAAGCCCCTTAACATAAATAACAACATCATTATTATGCTTTCCATCAAAACTGATTAAACCTTTTCCACATATTTTCATAGATGTGTAATCACAAAACTTACAAGACCACCTTTAAGTTTTTTAAGTTTAATAAACTTACTCTTATCACCTATCAGGTGATTTTAGCATCCAGTATCAATAATCCAATGGTTTTTATCCTCTCTAGCATGAAAATTAGTCATCATAATTCCATTATGAATTTATTTTGGAGCAACTTCCTTTATACTTCTATTTGAGTTAGCATAATTAGTTCCAACATTTAGAGCCATGAACAAGCATTCCTCATTTTGATCATCTAGGTAATCAGATTCATCATGAAATATACTGGCATCTTCTTTAACATGATAACTTCTCTTAATTAATTTACCTTTATTCTCCTTAAATCTATCATTTGAAGCTTTGATTGGACATCTTGAAGCATAATGACCGATTTTTCCACAATTGAAACATTTGAAAGCTAACTTACCTCTGTATTTTCTAGTGCCCTTTTCCAATCTCCTCACAAAATTTGCTTCTAGCTCATCAAACTCATTTGAATCGAATTCCTCATTCTTCTCTGATTTTCCAACTTTAAAAGTAGTCTCTTTTCTTGAATCACTTGGACCAAACTCTCTCAATTCAAAAGTAGTTAAATCACCAAAGAACTGATCTATAGAATAATGGTCTAAATTCTAAGCTTCTTCTATAGCAAAAACCTTATGACTATAATATTTAGGAAGAGTTCTCAATACCTTCTTTACCACCTCATCTTCTTCAAGTTTTCCACCAAGGCCTCTAATGGAATTGATAACTTTGTCCACTTTATGCATGTAGCCTGCAATATATTCATCTTATGTCATTCTTAGGGTTTCAAACTTACTCTTCAAATTTTGGATCTTTACTTGCTTGACCTTATCATCTCCTTCATAGATACTTTCTATTGTTTTTCTAGATATCACCCAAAAATTTAAGACTCATACTTTCACAAGTTCTAAATTCGAAAGAACACTCAAAAGAGCATACCTTGCTTTGTCATTTTTCTCATGTGCCTTTATCTCATCATTAATACTCAGACCATTTGCAAGCATTGTATATCTAGTTTCAACAGACTTCCAAACTCCAAAACCTATAGAAGTAAGGAAACCTTCCATCCTGTCTTCCATAATGCATAATCAGATCCATCAAATAGGGGAGCCTCCTTGTGCGGCATCCAAAATCTACCTCAAGTGGTTAAGATTTTCTCCAAGGAATATTGCTTTGATACCAATTATTGAATGCACAAGACAACTAAGAGGGAGGGTGAATCAATTATATACTAAAACATAAAAACTCCCACTAACATTTATATCTACATTAGTCCTTAAATCCTTAACAACCATAAAAACCCTTATCATGCATCATCAGATTATAAACATGCAAAACTGTAATGTAAACACATCCATACACATGATAACACCAAATTTATGTTGAAAAACCAAGAAGGTAAAAACCACGGTGAGGATTAGCTCACAATATAAAGTAATTACAACACTGAATAGAATAGGCTCATTGTTGGAGGGCTCACTTCCCAAAAGAAAGAAGGGATCACTGTCAATGGATCACTGCCAAATTATAAAGAAGAAGATAGAAGATTATTACAATGAGAAATCCATCTTAGAGCAACAAAAAAGTTCCACCATTGCTTTACCAGAACATTCACACTCTCTCTAGAATGTAGACACCTTTTGCTCACTACTTCCAGTAGTCTTAGTCGTTAAAGCTCACACTACACTTCTCACTTTCACATTTCACATCATAATCCTTCATCAACTCAACACAAATATATACCATTTTCAAGTCCTTGAAAATAATCTACAAGGTCGGGTATGCACCTCAAATGTGCAAATTCAAATTAGGTTGGCACCAAAACATTCCCACAATGGAGAGGAATGAAGGTGGGCCACATCACATCTTAACTCACGCCTAAATCCATATGTACACACCACTTCATGCTTCTATAAACACTAAAGCATATCCACAATTAGTGTAAGCACCCAAGGTCGGTCGAACCTCTGTTAACACCATTAAATATTTAAGTACACAGTTCACCAAATCCAAATACAACTCACATAACACACAAAAAACTTAAACATAATCTGGGATATTCCATCAACACCCTAAAATCCAACAAATCTTTTGCAAGATCATACATCTGAAGAACATAATCATTTTGTAAACCTAGTTAATTTTCCACACATTGTAGCACATGAATCTAACTTTTTGGAGCACTAAATTTTGAAAAAACTAGAAAAAATATAGATATCAATAATATAAGCACACTTCTAGATATGCAAAAATAGAAACCATAATGCAAAGAAATGCGGAGCAAAACCATTTCTCCCAGACAACACTACAACATAGTTCACACACTAGTGAACACAAATTCTTTTGCCAAATGACCCTGAATATTAAACTCTAGATATAACACCTCTAAACACCTTTGATCAACACATCCAAACTACACAAGTAGATCTTCAAACATGAAAACATGTGGAGAAAAAAATTGAACCCTACTCTACCACACTAAACACTCTTTACCATGTTGTTTCCTCTTTTATTCAAATTTTCTCAAAATAAATTAGAAACCAAGCACCAAAAAAATCATCTCAACATCTGCAACACCTTATCAACCACATAAAAGGTTTAACATCCACAAATATATGCTCATCAAAGCAACACTAGAGGTTGACATCAGTGATACTACTAATGCCAACATAATGCAACCAAACAAAGCACCTCCATAGGTTGACATCAATGCAACAACAAGGATTTGTTGACATTGTAGACACCAAAAATTGGTCTAGGCCTGCGAACACCACTTTCGACATAATTTTCTACTATCCATGGTCATGATTAAATAATGTTATTATTTAATTACCCTTTCTAACACATATTTCCTCTATTAATTAAATACTCATTTTTAATTAGTTCATTAATGCATTATCACTCTTTATTCAACTTGATTAATTAAATAAATCATATTTGTTTAATTATGTCGCTAACTAATTAATTCTTCCTTCTTAATTAAATAATTTATTATTTAATTACCCCCTTTGTCATATTTCAACTATAATTAAATATTTTTATTTAATTATTCAATTTAACCCCCTTTATCTATAATTAAATATTTATTATTTAATTATTCAATTCCACCTTTACAACAGTCAAATTAAATAAATTATCTTTATTTATTTAATTAAATTAATTTCATTTTCGAATGTTGAATTAAATTAACATTTAATTCATATTTATTAATTATTTATGTCATATTCTTCTATCATTCAGTTGACTAATCATTCAATCACCTTATGACTCAAGATCTATTTTTAGTTCTCTAGTTATCTCTAAATTAAACATATGATTATCTCTGCGAGAAGACTCTCTGTCACAACTAGTCGATTAACTAGTTCTAACTCTCGTTTGCATTCAAATGCATGATTCTTCAAGTTCTAACTTTGTCTTTGACATAAAAAGTCTATTTCTTCTATTTTCGAAGACTCTTAGCTAAAGATTAAGATCTTGAACTCTTGTTCTTCCTGTTTTCAAACAGTCTTGACACAAGATTAAGTCCTCGTTCTAATTTAATCTTTATCCTTCAGTCTTTTCTGACTCATGTTCTAACTGAGATAGAACTCACATTGCATGACATTCATCAATCTCATCCATCGATCTCTCTTTCAATCTGAGCCGATCATTCGAAAACCCAAAATCTATAAAGTGGCCTATCATTATCATTATTCATCCTCTCAAAATCATACACTTTAGAGAAGAAACTTATCTTCGATATTTTTCTTAGACATTCAACAAAGTTATGCTTGCATCAATACTGAAAATCTGAGGGCAAGAATACTGAAACATCAAAATGGAGAAGAGCAATCGAGATAATTCGAAGGAGTGAACGCATATTCGATGAGAGCTTTCCAATTAATTTGTTTAGTTATTTTATGTTTAGTTATTTGTTCTTTATTGTTTGATTTAGATTAGGATTAACATCATTTATTCTAGTTGCAGATATTATTATCCAGATTTTATTATATCTTACATTTGGTGAACCCAACGTGAACACGCTTCAAATTCGCACATCATCTTTTCGTCTTTCCGCTTTTCCATTTTTCTTTTTTTGCAGGTTATCGTATGACACACCGCATTTGTTTAGAAAAATGATGTATCTGTCCTCACACACCGCATCTGCCATATTCCACGATGTATCTGCCATTCTGCACCGCATTCACCTGTGAACAATTCATGAACCACATCTGCCCATCAACATCAAGCCGCATCTATGCCTCGAAACGCTGCATTTTCCTGGTAATCAATTTTCACTTTTTAGTCTTTTCCATACATTCATATGTTCATTTTTGCTGTTTAGGTTATTTTTATTTTTGCTAATGTTTGGTTACAGTCATGTTAAGGTGGATTAACTTAGTGTTTGCAGGACGAAGCATAGAAGACCATAAAAACACAAACCATTGTTTTCTGCAGGATGAAAGTCGAAGACACCGAAAACAAACTACTAATCATTTTTGCATGTAGGACCTAATGAATTTGTGGATTTTTGTTTCATAAGATTTTTGTTTGGTAGTTAGATAATCATCGTTTGGATTAAAAAGAATCACTATTTTCCTTGTTTGGTGTGAAAGAACATTTTTGTAACCCTTCACGATTCAATATATCAGAGTATCCTCTCCCCTTGTGCAATCATGCGATCCTGGGTGTAAGAGAAATGGTTACTGACTCTAGAACTTGGGCCTGTCTTGGTGGAAAAAAGTACTCACCCCAAGACGACTCAGACCGGTAACACGCTAAAGCGAAGCGACTTCCACCGTGTATATAAAAATGGATTTCTGGAGAAAGCCCAGAAATCACGCTCACTATTCCGACGAGATGGACAGAAATGGACTCTCGTCGAAGTTGAATAGTGCTCCACGAATGGAATGCCCTTACTAAACACCTTGTTGTAGTTTTTCCAAAATCCTACCTATTTGCTAGCGCAGCAGGGTCGGCCCTATGAAGCCATCTTACATTCTTACGGTTTATGTGTGGAGATGAGATGTATGCCATGCGAGTTTCATGGGTATAGTAGCTTGGCTGCCCCGTATAAGTGAGTGCCATGGAGGGGAGCCAGTGGGGTCAAGCTACTAGTTATATGCCATAAATATGCGTAGTTGGATAAATCCAAGTAAGAACTCAACAAGAACTGTCTAAAAAGCCTAGGTTGTAAATGTTTTCGGATCTTAACAATTCTATCATCACAAACTGAAAATACATTGATTGTTGTGTTTTTTTTTGTTGTATTCGATAAAAATATTGATCAACAAACGGGTCAATCAAAACAATTGTCAAAAAGTGAGCCGCAACTATCAACTTTTGAGTTGCATGTGTGCATGCATGCCGCACCTGTCAATTTTCAAGCCACAAGTGTCTGTTAGAAAATATTGGTTTACAGAGTCCATATTTATCACCGCATGCGTATTGAAAAACCGCATTTGTCATAACAAAAACCGCATCTGTCATAAAACCGCATGCGTGTTGTAAACCGCATCTGTCAAAAAGTTCAAACTGTCTGTCAATATCCGAAACGAGGTTTTAGTCAAATCACCGTATGTGCACGCTAAACCGCATTATCAAAAATAGAACTGCAAGTGTTAGGTGAACCACATTTGACTATCAACAAAAAAATAAAACTTCGAAAACCGCAAACTAAGTCCGAAACATCACTATCATTTTCGCTTCTATTTCTAAAGATCAACCTTGGAAAAAAACTAGAATTTTTTTTTTCAAAACCTTGCATTATTAGGTGTCATATATGTCTTAGTCATAAGTCATCCTAAGTTGCATACATATAGATATTTCCTAGGAAATTGAATATAGTCGAATAGAACAACTTTCTACGCCATTTGATACGTTCACGTTCTGATTTTTCCTCGTCATTGAACCTAGTCACTTTAGTCCTATTTGGTGAATCTTTTCTGCTCAACAATCTAGTTTGGAAAATTCACCTTGTCAACTGTCCTTGTCCTACAATTAGGTTCCTTGGTCAAACACAAATCATTGCATGCATTTATTCCATAGGTGGTAGGTTATACCCGTTTTAGAATCATTTACCATCATAGTCTACTTGAAATTTTTCATATTGTCCGTCCTACCATACGTTGTATTAGTATACATCATTTTAGAAATCACTTTAGCAACATCATTTATTGTCAGAAAATCCAAAAAACATAGAAATAGGACATATCCGTTTTTAGACATAGTCTGCATTACCCCATTTTGAACAATTTTTCGTGGTCAAAACAATGTCTCAAAAGAAACAAAAAGCAATGTCGGACCCCAATGAATTCATTAATCCATTCAAAAATCAACCATTAGGAAGTGAGAGACCACACAAACCTTTGCTTGAAAAACACGTCACTAGAGATACACATGGACAAATTTATATAGAAGACATAGACGCCGTTGTACAAGATCCTGAGTTTGCATCCTTTATAGATGAGTTTTTGGAAAATGATCCCCAACGATATCTAGCAAAGTTTCTAGTAGAAGGTGCCACACTACCACTAGGATTTGATATTCATACTTTGAAAACATAGTCTACTTAACCAACACAAACTGTGACGTCAAGTGTTTCTATTCCCTAAATTACCACAGCGATACCAACTAGCGTATCTACTCAAACATTGTCAATTGTAAGCACAATCCCTTTCGACGTAACACATGGTTTACAATTTATTGCGGGGGCAACTTCCTCCAACCCCTTTGGAACCAACACGACTGGTAAGAGATCCAAAGTTGGTAGGAATATTCCTATACCAAATTAGACCATTCAGACAGGCAATATTCCTATACCAAATCAGACCATTCAGACAGGAAATATTCCTATACCATATCAGAACATTCAGACAGGAAATATTCCAATACCAAATCAGAACATTCAGATAGGAAATATTCCTATACCAAATCAGAACATTCTAACATGATATATTCCCTAGCCAAATCACAACCCGTCACAGAACATGGCATATCAGAACACCTACATTGATCCAAACAATGCAAACAATAGGTCCTTGACACAAGTAGATGTTCTCCAGAACCAAATGAAAACTCATCAACAACAGATGGACAACATGTCTATGTCAGGCAAATGAACTATCTCAATGCAAGATCTATGTCCATGTCCATTCGAAAAAGCACTTTATATGACACCTTTCCCCCATGGATACATTATACCAATTTTTCCTAAGTATAATGGGAGGAAGAATCCTTTGGAACACATTAGAGAATTATCAATGACATGCATGGACATATCGTATGACCCCACATACTTGATGAGACTATTTCCGTGAACCCTTATCGGGATAGGACTAGAATGATTTTCTAAATTACCGTATGGTATATGATCCTGGGGTGAATTAGCTGAGAAGTTTGTTGAACACTTTGCCTTTAACATAGACAATGAAATAACCATAGATACCTTGTGTCACACAACAAAAGAAGATGATGAAACTATCACCACTTTCTTTCAAAGATGGAGAAGTCTAGCTAGCAGATGTTCAGTTGAAATACCAGAAAAGCAGAAGGTCACGATATTCCTTGAAAACATCAATCCAAAACTGTGAAACGACCTAAGGGTACACTGTTGTACTTCATTCCTAGACTTGGTACAAAAGGGCATCATCCTTGAAAAAGGCCTTATAGACAAAGGAGAAATTCAGGTACCAGGCAGAAATCTAGTGGTTCAACATCAAAACGCACCCAATGATAGAAATAAATTCTGGCCTAGAAACCAAAATGTTACAAATGACAACATTGTTGATGCTAAAAAAATACACACAAGACCAGTTATCACACTTAGAGGTTACAAATCCAATCAAGACATGATGAATAGTCTAGATCAAACAGCCAATTATGTCCAAAATTCACAGCAACAACTACCTCAAAGAAGATTTCCTACACATAAATTTACTCCTTTAGGACAACCAATTGAGACATTTTTCAAGGAATTGATTAAACATAATCTCATCAAACCATTGGAACCAAGAGAGTATGATTCTGGTCAATTTAAACCTTCATGGTGGGATGTTAATGCTTTTTGTGACTATCATCGAATGAAAGGACACAACCTACAACAATTTCACCAACTGAAGAATATTATACAAGACTTTGTTGAAAACAGAACCATAGAGGTCAATGGGAAAAAAAATACCAAGAACAGTGATCATAAGGTCTTTACGGACCCGTTACATGACCACACGAAAGGAAAAGACTCCAGTTCGGAAACCAAGAATTCTCCATCAGCCAATTATGCAAACACCAAGTATGACTATGGAAAAGGAAAGACCATACACAGCCTCTGAGCTGCAAATGAACATGTCGATACCATCATCATTAAGAAGCATCCAG
Organism: Sequoiadendron giganteum; assembly: GCA_007115665.2. Classification (NCBI taxonomy): domain Eukaryota; kingdom Viridiplantae; phylum Streptophyta; class Pinopsida; order Cupressales; family Cupressaceae; genus Sequoiadendron; species Sequoiadendron giganteum. Next base: position 410,505,906 of record CM021105.1, on the reverse strand, counting down.
AATGTGTTGTAAACACATGTAGAACAAAGATAACTATTTTGGGACCTTCTTCTGTGCCACCTACACAATCTTCCAAGTCTAAATACAATCTCCTTGACCAACTGAGCAAAACCCCCACACATATATCCATCTTGGAATTGTTGACTTTATCACCTGAGCATCGAGCCATTCTTGATAAAGCTTTACAAAACATGACTGTTCCTATAGACTTAGATGTCAATCGTTTCGAAGAAATGGTGGGATATTTAACCAACTTGCATCATGCCACATTTTCCCAACAAGATTACTCAACCTAAAAGTCTGATCATCATGACCCATTACATCTTGAATTCCTAGTCCATCAAACCAAAGTCAAATGAGTCTTGGTAGACAGAGGAGCAGGTTTGAACCTATGTACCCTAAAATTGGTTAAGGCATTAGGATTCTCAGAAGACTGCGTAGACACCTCTAAGAGTATAGTCATCAAGGCTTAGGATGATGAGGAAAGATCATCCAAAGGAGTTGTCACACTCCCTATCAAAATTGGCCCAACAATCATGAACACCAGCTTCCAAGTCTTGGATCTCACCCTTCCGTACAACTTGTTGTTAGGTAGACCTTGGATACACGCAATGAAAGTTGTACCTTCAACATATCACTAATGTCTTAAATTCCCATATAATGGCACCAAGATCATGATTGATGGTGATCTAGATCCATTTCAATATTGTACAAGCCTAAGGGAAATTCCACAATGAAAGGTACCAGTTAACGAAGAAGCTTCATCATCCACTTTATCCCTATACGTTGACCCATCACATCTTACTAAGTCCATTTCATTCAAACCACCATCATCCACTCCTAAGGTCAAGATCCAAGACAAGGGTTGTGGAGAATATTACATAAAGGCATCATACTGTGTCATTCAACTGGTTCCACCTAAGGCATATGGCTTACCCATGGCAGATAGAAGACAGTCAGTAGTCACATTTCATGTTTCCCCTATAATGACATTGACCAAATGGGGAGAGTTAAGTGAAGAAATTATGGATCAAGATGATATTACCTCCTGGTTGTATCAGGAAGACAATGAATACCCCTCGCCATCTATTCAAATAGCTAAGGAACAATATGGAAAAGGCTTTAAGATAATGAAAAATGAAGGCTATGATGGGCACAGTGGGTTAGGACTACATCAAAATGGAAGGATGAAACCGATCACTGTCTCACCATGATCGAAATACCTAGGGCTAGGGTTTCAACCGCTCAGTACTTCATCACCATTTCAAGAGGAAGTGAGTGCTTGCGCAAACATCAAGACATCTCTTGAACCACTTCCCCCAGTTTACGATGAATCCCCTGACTCAAGCGATTGTGAATGGGATTCCCTTTCCTCTACCAGTACCATGAACATAGATGCTCTATTTGGAGAATTGGACCTAAAGATAAATATGTACCAAAACCATCTAGTCCCCATCATAGGAAACACTTGTCCAAAGAATAATGGAAAAATAACTATTATTGGGAAACCCTTGATCATGCATCTTGGGCACCTGACAAGCCATCTTCTAATGACTCAGCCCTTGCAATAGTCCCACATCAGAGTTTACCTACCCCTAGGAAGAAAAAAAAGAAGGAGTTAGTCCAAAACTTCTGTGACCATGTCAACCATTCTATACTCACCTTTTCAACTTCCACCTTTGCTCACTCTGATGATGACATGCCCCTTATATATCCTGAACTTATCGACTGGGATCAACAAGGTACACCCATCATAGACACATTCAAGAACGACGAAGCAATTGCTGAGTTCATGGGACTCCGAGAAGGTGGGATCATAAAGCTAGTTTTACCATAGACTTGGATGACAAAGTATATTTTGGGGAGTCTATTTACACCTCTAGTCACAAAAATGAGAATAAAAAGAAAAAATACAATGAAAAGAAAAATGATGAGTCCCTAGGTGAAAACCAAAAGGCGCCTTTGGACGAAAAATAGTCAAAATAAAGGACGTATCCGAGGGTGAAAACCTCTCAGAGGCACCCAAGGATAGAGGTTTAAATATTCTCCCCATTGAATAGGAAAAGTCACTGATGCTAGTAGAAGAGTCTGTTGAAGTCAACATAGGTGCAAAAGAGAATCCTCAGATGGTATATTTTGCAGCTTCCTTAACAAAGACAAAAATATGAGTTTAAGGACTTCTTCAAAAAGAGACAGATAAACTTTGCATGGTTGTATGCTGACATGCCTGGGCTGGATCCATACCTAATATTGCACCATTTACCACTACAGCCAGGTATTAAGCCAGTCAAACAGAAGTTAAGGAAAATGCATCTACAAATTGCTCTATTGGTCAAGGCAGAACTTAAGAAACTCTTGGATGTAGGATTCATAAGGACGATAGACTATGTAGACTAGATATCAAATCTTGTGCCAGTGACTAAACCAACTGGGGGCATTCGCATCTGCACATACTTTAGAGACATCAATAAGGAATGTCCTAAGGATGACTTCCCTTTGCCGAACATCGACATGATAGTAGATCTTACAGCAGGATACATGATGCTATCCCTCATGGATGGTTTCTCTGGATATAACCAAATCAAAATAGCAACTGAAGACCAACACAAGACAACTTTCACATGTCCATGGGGCACATATTGTTGGAATGTTATGCCTTTTGGCCTTAAGAATGCGGGAGCTAACTATCAACGGGAAAAGACTACGATTTTCCTTGACTTTATACATATTCTCATGGAAGATTATGTAGATGAAATTATAGCTAAATCGGAAACAAGGGGAGATCATTTGAAGGTTCTAGACAAGATATTCACAAGGCTAGAGAATTACAATGTTAGGTTGAATCCAAACAAATGCGTCTTTGGAGTAAAATTAGGGAAACTTCTAGGGTAAATCATCTCCAGAAGAGGCATTGAAGTAGATCCAAAGAAGGTAAGAGCTATCATAGAAATGCCTCCTCCAGTCAGCATTGGTCAACTAAGAACCTTACAGGGAATATTACAGTCCATCAAGCATTTCATAGTACAACTAGTAGATAAAATACACCCATTTCAACATTTACTCAAGAAAGGAGTACCATTTGTGTGGACACCTAAATGTCAGGACGCTTTCCAAAAAATCAAGGACTATTTGCTCACTTCACCTATCTTAATGCCACCTACAGATGGAAAACCATTGATACTATATATTTCAGCAACTCAGTCGGCATTAGGGGCTCTTCTTGCACAAAATGATGATCAAGGTCATGAAAGAGCAGTCTACTACATCAGTCGTACCTTGGTAGGATATGAATTGAATTACAACAACATAGAAAGTTCTTGTCTTGTGGTAGTCTTTGCTACCCAAAAACTTCAGCACTATATGCTAAATCACCAAACAATGTTGGTAGCAAAGATAGATCCCCTCAAATATCTCTTAAGTAAAGAAACATTAACAGGCCGATTGGCTAAATGGGTTATGATACTTAGAGAGTATGACATCCAATATGTCGAGAGGAAGGCTATAAAAGAACAAGTGATTTCCAATCAGTTAGCAGATGCACCTATGAGGGCAGACCATCCTTTAGTGGCAGATTTTCTTGATGAATTTCTCTTCAACATTGACATTAGGACCGAATGAAAATTATACTTTGATGGATCACATACAAATCGTGGTTCAGGAGCAGGTATCCTATTTGTTACACCTCAAGGTGATACCATTCCTAAATCATTCAGGATTGATTTCCCTTGAACCAACAACATAGTAGAGTATGAAACCTTAGTGACGGGATTAAAAATGGTAGCTCAGTGGAAGATTAATAGTCTACATGTTTATGGCGATTCTCAGCTAGTAATCCAGAAAGTAAATGATGATTACGAGACTAAGGATGAGAAGCTCACCCCTATAAGCACATGGTTGATAGTTTCAAGCAGTACTTCAATGAAAGTACCTTTCAACAAATACCACGTATTCAGAATAGGGCTGCAGATGCTATGGCAACCATGGGTTCCTTGTTGGATATTCTGAGTAACGTGCCTAAGTTTGAGTTTTTGGTTGAATAGTTGTTGGTCCCTGCCTATGATGTCCCTGATACTGTGATGGTGTGTACAATTGTTGGTCCTACTTCCCCTTGGTATAAAGACATATTTGACTATCTAACTGACCAAAATTTACCTCTAGACCTTTCAAATAACCAACACCGAACCTTCATCTATAAGTCAGCTAAGTACACCATCATCGGAGATACCCTGTATAGACGTACCTTAGATAATGCCCTAATGAGATGTCTTGATGCTGAAGAAGCACAAACAACTTTGCGAGTGGTGCACGAGGGTATATGCAGATCCCATTTGAGTGGTCCTACTTTAGCCCATAATATTATGAGACTAGGTTATTATTGGCCTACAATGGAGAAAGAATCATATATCTTTGTAAAGAAATGTAGATAGTGTCAGATACATGGAGATTTGATAAGAGCACCAGCACAAGAGCTTCGTCTGATTACATCACCATAGCCCTTTTCCCAATGGGTACTTGACCTTATAGGTAAGATACACCCTCCATCATCCAACGACCATAAATTCATCATAACTGCCACCGAATACTTCACCAAATGGATTGAAGCTATTCCCATGACCTACATCACTGACACGCAAATATCTAAGTTTATCCTAAACTATATCATTTTTCGGTATGGTGTATCCCAATCCATAATCATAGACAATGGTTTCCCATTCAAGAACCAAGAAGTATGCCATTTATGTGAAGAGTTCCATATCAAACATCATTTTTCCACCCCGTATTACCCCCAAGGTAATGGCCAAGCCGAGGCATCTAATAAAACCATTGTTAGAATCCTAAAAAAGACTATCAATGATGTTGGTTGTGGCTGGCACCTACAACTTAATCCTGCCTTATGGGCTTAACGCACAAGCATCCGTACTCCCACTGCCGCCACTCCATACTCCCTAGTATTTAGATCCGAAGCTATCTTACCTATTGAGGTTGAAATACCTTCCCTGAGGGTATCCTTGAAGGGTCACATTGATGATGAAGAATACCATGTATCTAGGTTACAAGAGCTAGAATTACTAGATGAACAAAGACAAAAAGAACTAGACCATTTACAAGCATATCAAAATTGTCTTCATCGAAGCTATAATAGGAAATTTCTAAATAGAAACTTTGACATTGGTGACCTGGTTTTAATGGAGAATCCTAAGAATCAAGCTGAATGAGAAAAACCAGGTAAGTTCGAACCTAACTGGTTGGGGCCATATATAGTCACAGAAGCTTTTGGATCAGGAGCGTACCAACTCTCTACTCCTGAAGGTGAGCCACTTTTTTCACCTATCAACAATCTTCATCTAAAGAGGTTCTATGCTTAGCTTCTGAGAATCCGTGTCTTAATCTAGAAAATACAAAAAAATGGAAAAAACAAAAAAATGGTTACCTTGATCAAAACCTGGCAAACAGGCCTCTTTGTAACACCAAGTTTTTTTTGAGAAAATTAAAAAAAAAAAGTAAAGAGAAATAAATCCATCCAATAGTGAAAATTGCTTTGGTGGCACTATGTATAAGTACCATGGTGAAAACTTGGCAAACAAGCGCTATGTGTAGTCAAGCTCGCTCTTTCATCTACCATCATTCCAATCAGACTTTTTCATCATTGATCATAAAAAATGGTTGTCTTATCCATTGCTTGGAATGATTGACATCTAACATCCATTTCATCACATTCCTCACTCCATCTTGCAAGTCTTATTCCCGACTGGGGGAAAATACTTGTTATGTGCCATGGCACCTTGTACATAATGTCACACCATCGAAAATGTCCTAAAAAATCCCAAAAATAGTAGAAAAACTTGAAAAATCCAAAAAAATCAAAACATATAAGAAAATACCAAAAACAGAGTCAAGTCAATCATGTTAAGTCAGTCGTAGACATAGTCGAACTACATTGCCTCTGCGACTGGGACGTAGGCAAGGCCATCAATCGATGTGCCCCCGAGGCATTAGGTCTGTTAGTCTAGGTTTGTCGTGTATCACACACATCAAAATCATGACTCTTTGTACATTCAAAGTCATTGGTTGTGTCGAACTATGAGGTCTCTGCATGTACAATGTAGGCAAGGCTAATCAATCGATGAGCCCCCGAGACCACACTAGGTTAGTCCAATAGGGTTCATTCACATTCACTATCACACACATCACATATCATTAGCTTGGGTCAGTCTTTAAAGATATCATCTCATGTCATACACTATCTACACACACACTTTTTATCAGTAAAGGAATCAAAACAAGTCATGCATCAACAATGCAAAACATATCAAAGTCATCAAGTCAATATCAAACACATCATCAAAGTGATCAACCTATGTCTTAGCAAGATATATCTTTCTTGTCAACAAACGCTGTCAAATTGTCATAGCCTCATGTTGTTTGTCACATCAACGTCATCAGGCTCCAATGTCTTATATAGCACGTGTCTTTTTGAAACCAGGCTTTGTCATGCCTTATACAGATAGTCACCAAGTCGAAACTAGACTCAACGTCTTATTGCGGTATGTGTCATCCCTCACATTACGCTATTTCAAAAATCAAACAATCAAACAGTCCTACAAGATCAAGTTTTGGCGAATACTTTTATTTGGCTTTATGACTTTACATCTTGTTTGTCTTATATTTTTATCTATTTGTGAATTTAGTCCGGTTACTAGCTTTCTCAAGGATGTCCCTTGGAGGATTTAGAGAAGCAAGGATGTCTCAGGACTCTTTTTCTTTGGCTGCTATCTGTCAACTGTCTTTTTAACATTGGTTTTTGAGTCATGTTACTAGTTTCCTCAAGGATGTCCTATTAAATATTTAGAGAGCAATGACGTCTCATGACCCATCTTTTATTTGTCTGTTGTCTGTGGTTTGTTAAGACAAAATGACAGGGGCATCTTGTACTTAGTATGAATTAAGACATTCCTTGTCTATGACTGTCTATTTCTAGTGGATGGATGAATTTGTACACTATGGTCTATCTCATATCATAGTGTGTACTATCCATTTGTGTCATGTCTTGCCCAATGATGATAACAAGCAAGCATAGCATATTTGGCAATATATCAAAGATCATATATTTTTCTCAATCAATCAACCTTCGTTATTTCTTACTAACATTCTGGATTCATTTGTGCTAACATTTATCTTCTTCAACATAATGATAAAGTCCTGTGACACAACACAAAAACATTAAAACACTTGCATATGCATACATTTTATAAGCATTTCGTATAGTTACATTGCATTTTACATAATATAACATTAACATTTTGATTGCATATCTACGAAATCATGACATAATATGAATTTCATCATCATAAGATACATAATGTAAACATTGCATGTACATATCACCATCACATATAAATAAGCATCATATAGAACATTGCATCCATTCTCAAATAGAATCATTATAAAATGCATAACTCATAACATGTAGAAACATTCATTCATAACACATGTACATACATCATCTAAGAAACATAATCATGTAGAAATAATGCATCATCCATAAAATAGAACTGTATATCATATAGAAGCCGCCAAAATCATAAATATATATCGCTCAAAATAATGTCTCACAGTACAATGTCTGAATGTATCCATAAATAAAAATGAGCTCGTAGGCTCTCTGATAAAAATACAATGTCTACATATGTAACCAGTATCAACGTGTCCCACTGCCACTATTGTCACATGGTGAAGGTGGTGGTAAAAGCCTCAAAGGTGCTCTTTGTGAGGTGGAAGGCCTTTCATATGTACCTGACCTCGATGGTCCTACCACACCCTCTGTACTTTGTGTCCTGGTGTGACTCCTGCCCTATGATCTGTGACTACGAACCTCTGAGAAGCTAGGAGCTCATCTCTCCGCTGGCACCACTTCCTCATATAAATCCCTATAATAGGTAGCTCTCTCTACTGATCTGACTAGCTCGTGTACCATACCATTAGATGAAGTGCCACTGTAAAGGCATTTGACCTCTATAAACTGCTGGTCTATCTCCTGTCGTTGTGCTATGGCCTTATCCCTCTCCATGAGTGCACTATCCCTCTCCGTACGAGCACTGTCTCTCTTTGTATGGGCATTGTCTCTATCTATCCACATAGCATCCAACTCTACATGGGCACTATCTTGCTCTATCCTCATGGAATCAAAATCTACTGTCATTAGTCTTAGTCTCTCCTCCAAAGCCTCCCTATCACCATCCCTAGGGGCATCATCCTCCCATCTCCCCTCCACAATCCGATCTTTGATCTCTCTCTCCTACTCCTCCATAGGTGCCTCCTCCTCAACATCCTCCTCCTTAATATCGTCCTCCCCATATCCTGCCAGAATACCTAGAGGGTCTATATCCATATCCATATCCACATCCTCTATGGCATCCTCTCCTCCAATATCCACATCCTCGGTAGTGTGCTCATCTCCAACGTGTGCATCAACTCCACCTCTGATTTCCAACATCGGTACATCCTCTACCACTACCTCTTGGATAGGTGAAAGTCCACGTACCCGACCCCCTCTCCACCCTCTCCATCCTCGTCTACCACCTCTACCACCACCCCCACCTCTACCATCATCCCCCCTCCCTCCAACTCTAGCACCTCCACCTCTTCACTGTCCTCTCGGTCATGTGCCTCATCTCTCTACTAGTGTCGGCTGGTCCAGATCTGTGTAAGGAATAGGACGATGCTCTGCCCACCATGCATCATACGCAACTATAGTCCTTGGATCTGCTACCTCATCTCTCCATCCCCACTATACTGGCTATAAGGCCTATATCTCTGCCTCTATAGTAGCTACTGGAATCATGGGCCCCCAATATGGAAACTCTCTAGAAGAATGAGCAAACTCTACTCTACTCCGAGGCTCATCCTGAACCTTTCTAAAGTGTCTCAAAACTCGGTCGGGCAAGTGTCTCTCTATAATGTGCATGCTCGAAATAGTCCTCCCAATCAGGTATTGTTTCTATCTGCAATATGGCAAATGTCTATCCTCATCAGACCACTCCTCATAGTCCATGTACGGTCTCCAAGTGAACTAATCTAAGATATCAAGTGCATGTCTCCAATATCTCGTATCTCCCACATGGCTCTGAGTGATGTGTCCCATGTACCGAAAAACATACAAAGATCTAGCCCATGGATCTATAGTAACTAGAGGTCGAAAAACAACTATCCTCTCCCATGCCCAAACCATTAACAGAGTGGTCCCACAACTTAGCGACTGTGCATCTCTGTATACAATATCATGTAAGTGAAAATATAACATCCCTAATAGACACGGACCTCAGGCATACACGGTCTCTCTCTCTAGCATACCCACCAACATCTCTCCCCATCCAATTAGAAATCCATGACCCCATCAATCTGGTAATACTATCCCACCTATCAGTGTACATAGTATAGAGTCAATCCTCTCATATCTATCCACCAACACTGACCATCTAATCTCATAATGCTCAATGTCGAGCCTACCGATATCGTCAACCTGATAGAATCTGGCTAACTTAGTCAATCCATGCTGGGTATTGTGCATCACCTGCTCTCCTCTAATCGAAAGTCTATGTATCCTGTACACATCTTCCAATGTGATAGTCACCTCCCCAATCAGCAAATGAAATGAAGATGTCTTAGAGTGCCATCTCTTGCACAACGAGGTGAGCATCCCTCTGTTTGCCCGAATAGTGGGCATCAAAAGACAATGACGTAGACCAAGTATCCACAAAATTCGTATCTCTATACTACTCAGATGATCTCTTAGATCGAAAGTGTCAGGACGTGAATCCTGCATGTAGATTGGTTCTAAAACAACCTGCATTTCAACCAACATGTCAAAAAAATTCAACTTTTTCTTAGAAAAAAATTTCGGAAAATTTAACTAGCCAAATGCGACTCACTTTGACAGATGCGGTGCATTCTTACAAATGCGTTGCAAGACAAATCATTTGTGTCGCATATTACATATGTGTTGCACATTACCACAATGATTTCTACCTACTGCAAATGTGGTGCAAGCAACCAAATGCGGTGCATTTTCTATGCCTGTCTACCTAATGCAATTGTGTTTCACTAATGCACATGCGGTTCACTACCCTATATGTGTTTATTCCTAATGAAAATGTGGTCCATACATACATATGCGCTGCATAATAAAGCAAATGTGTTTATTCCCTAAAATGCCTAATCTAGCCTAGGCATGTTTTAGCACATGCATCGTTTCACAGTCAAATGCGGTGAATACGACGGCATATGCGTTGATCCTGAAAGACCGCATATGCTAATTAATTTTTACAGGCCTAGAACTACTTGCAAAAATAACTTTTAAGATTTCATTTTTGGGTACACACCAGTGGTCTTGTGTTAGTTGGCTGCCTGAAGGTTCGGATTTGATATCCTCGATGCGCAGCATATGGAATGGGTGCCATCTTCATCCGCTAGTCAAAGCAAATTCTTAGTTTTCCAAATTCCTCTGGGTGTAAATGAATTGGCTTTCAACCTAAGTCTTATTTATAGCTAGGGTTTGGGTGGCATTTCTTTTGCCCTAGTCTATTGGCCGCTTAACCTTTCAACTTCTAATGACCCGTACTCATCCGTATCATCTCCAAATTCAATTCTGTCAACTCCATAACATTTTTGGTCATCAAATTGACTTATCGAGAATATTTCCTGATTTTTTTTGGTACTTTCAAAAATTCGTCAATTTTTCTCGAGGGTGCATACCCTAACCTATTTCATGTTGGGGCATGATCGAGGCATATTTTCTTTGACACAATGCCGAAACAACATTGTATCAAAGAGGGGCAAACTGTAGACACTGAAAATTGGTCTAGGTCTGCGAACACCACTTTCAACATAATTTTCTATTATCCATGGTCATGATTAAATAATGTTATTATTTAATTACCCTTTCTAACACATATTTCCTCTATTAATTAAATACTCATTTTTAATTAATTCATTAATGCATTATCACCCTTTATTCAACTTGATTAATTAAATAAACCATATTTGTTTAATTATGTCGCTAACTAATTAATTCTTCCTTCTTAATTAAATAATTTATTATTTAACTACCCCCTTTGTCATATTTCAACTACAATTAAATATATTTATTTAATTATTCAATTTAACCCCCTTTATCTATAGTTAGATATTTATTATTTAATTATTCAATTCCACCTTTACAACAGTCAAATTAAATAAATTATCTTTATTTATTTAATTAAATTCATTTCATTTTTGAATGTTGAATTAAATTAACATTTAATTCATATTTATTAATTATTTATGTCATATTCTTCTATCATTCAGTTGACTAATCATTCACTCACCTTCTGACTCAAGATCTATTTTTAGTTCTCCAGTTATCTCTGGATTCAACATCTGATTATCTCTGCGAGAAGACTCTTCGTCACAACTAGTCGATTAACTAGTTCTAACTCTTGTTTGCATTCAAATGCATTATTCTTCGAGTTCTAACTTTGTCTTTGACATACAGAGTCTATTTCTTCTATTTTTGAAGACTCTTAATTGAAGATTAAGATCTTGAACTCTTGTTCTTCCTATTTTCAAATAGTCTTGACACAAGATTAAGTCCTCATTCTAATTTAATCTTTACGTTCTAATTTAATCTTTATCCTTCAGTCTTTTCTGACTCATGTTATAACTCACATTCTAACTGAGACAGAACTCACATCACATGACATTCATCAATCTCATCCATCGATCTCTCTTTCAATCTGAGTCGATCGTTGAAAAACCCAAAATCTATAAAATGGCCTGCCATTATCATTATTCCTCCTCCCGAAATCATACACTTTTGAGAAGAAACTTATCTTCAATATTTTGATTAGACATTCAACAAAGTTATGCTTGCATCAATACTGAAAATCTGAGGGCAAGAATACTGAAACAACAAAATGGAGAAGAGCAATCGAGATAATTCAAAGGAGTGAACACATATTTGGTGAGAGCTTTCCAATTAATTTTTTTAGTTATTTTATGTTTACTTATTCATTCTTTGTTGTTTGATTTAGATTAGGATTAACATTGTTTATTCTAGTTGCAGATATCATTATCCAGATTTTATTCTATCTTATAGACATGAATGATAACACATACTTCTAAAAAATCCTTCAAGATTTTTTCATTGATGGTGAAGGTTTGAACCCACCATGAGAATGTCCCTTTTCCTTCCCAACCATCATTCCAATAATGAAGCAGCTAATCAAAAATTCAGGAGTATGAAAATTACATACAACACTAATTATTATTTAATAGTTAATTTCATCACTACATGTTTCCATTCATAGAACCATATTAAGCACATACATGATCACACCATCAATTAAAAAATCTATAAACTCGCAAACACTCATACAATACATTCACTCATAATATGACACACAAAAACAAAGAATACATAAAAGTAAAAGTAAATGATCAAATACAAGAAAAATAACTAAGACATTAAAATAAAACATAAAAACACACAATCAATAACATATCTACATAGTCCCAAAACCTCATCTAGATGCATCTCTCAACTATGTAGTGGACCCAATTATTACTACCAGACATAAGATAGCCAAGTTAATTATGGCAACGATAGAGCACCCTACTAAAAATTTGAACAATATGCATACCAATAAATAAGCCACATGACTTCTTTCAAAGATATCTTACCTAGTAGTGATGAATGGTTCAATAAATGCATTAACCTATGGACCTTCTACAATTGAGAGCACTCTATCTTAACCGTGATGTGGTTCCTATAATAAGATGAGAAAGCTCAATCTTAACCAAATTTCTTAAAGAGATATGTCTACACGTTCTTGGAAAAAGTAGAGAAGATGATGCCAAGATGTATCCATCCAATACAAGGAAATCCAACCACTCCTACTCCTTTGACCCTATTACTTCCAGTGAAAATCAAGGTATTAATTGTCCTAACCCATAGGATATATTATAAGTCAATAAACTTCGGTAATTTTCATAATCACAACTTATGACTACCTTTCTACTTTTACAAGTAGAAATATGACACAAAGGATGCCTAATAAAATTTAATTTTTATATTGTTAATATAGACAAGAAGTGGCTAAATTATCAATATCTCGTTATTTACAATCTAGGTATATTTACTTTTTTAATATGATTTAGAAAACATATTTGTGCATATTTTCCCAAATTAAAAAAAAAACTCAATTCACAAGAACATATTGGTTTTTATCATGTTAGTTAAATTAGTTTTTAAAAATACACAATTGACTTGTTTTAATCATGAAACACAAAATATAATAAATTGAAGTGTGGCCCTTGGTGAAAATAATTAATAAATAGTTTAAAACCTCATACATAAAAATAATAAATACCCAGATCGCCATTAGCATATCTTTAATTTAAATTGAGTGTTAGATGGAGCGGTACGGTAGGAAGGGTTCAGGCGGGAAGGAGCGCGAGGTTGGAGTTTTAAACTCCTCTGAGAAGGACGATGGGGATGGGGATGATTCTGATGTGGAATTTGCATTCCCTTTTTCTTGGGTCTCATTCTTGGAGGACAAATGATTGGTTTTCTTGCCATCCTTGTCTTTTTTGTGCTGTGGGGGGTCTCTTTCTTGGGATTCCTTTTCTCAGAGCTTTGGTGGTATTTGGAGGGAGCGGTTGTTTCTCCTTCCATGTTGGCCTGGTGCATTCCTTGTGTGGGGCTCTCTCTGGTGAGCTTTAGTTCTAGGTATTTTACTCAGTGTTTGGCACTGCTATGGCCTTCTTCTTTGAGAGAGGCTTTTATGTCCCCTTAGGGTGTTGATGCAAATAGAGGGGTCCTACCGGTGGTGGGTCTCCTTGGCTTCGATGAGGGGGATTTTTTATTCTTGGTGGTTGTTGGATTTTTGATAACTTGTGTTGAAGGTGGGAGTAGGCCTTGCCTTGCTTCTTTGTTGCTCCCCTGTATGTTGGGAGAGGAAGTTTTTGTCCCCGTTTTTCCATTGTTGGGGGTTGTTTCAATTGGTGGTTTGGGAGATGGAGGGTCTAGGTTGTTTTGTGCTCTTTGGTTTGTTCTTTTGGTGGGGGCCATTAGCGTTCTACAAAAGAAGCTATTAATCATTTTCTTTTTGGCTCAGTTGTTGTTGGTGTTGTTTGTTATGTTGCTTCTTGCTTCTTTTCTTGTCATGCCAAAGGATGTTTTTTTACCCTTTCTTCTAGAGCTTCTACTTCCTTCTCATTCTCTTAGTCGATGTCTTCTATGGAGGTGGAGACTGCTCCTATTGAGGAGGAGCTGGTTGTTGTTGTTCTGGTTGGAAGTTCTCTTTTCTACTTTGTGCTCCTATTGAGGTGGAGCCTGGGTGGGCAAGAGGGTGAGGTCTTTGGTGGTAAGGGTTTTTATTGCATCCTCTCCAATAGAGGGGAGCTCTCTCATATTGAGGTTGAGATAGAGTTGATGTTTCAAGTTGTTTAGTGTTATAAGATGATAAAGGGGTGTTGTAGGAATGTTGTTGTTTTACAATATTCAGTTGTTGGGTTGACGGTTTCCTAGATGAATCAGGCTATTTGCAAGTTGACTGAGGGCTATTGTTGTAATTTTGATGCTTTGTAGTATTTTGTTGATTTATTGAGGTTGATTGTTGCTTGGATGAATCGGGTAGTTAAGGGTTCAAGGTCCCTATTAAAACTTGGTTGTAAATGTTGTAAGGTCCCTTCAAAACCTTTGGATTTCAGGCCCCTGTAAACCTAGTTGTTAAAGGGTTCTAGGTCCCTTCAAAACCTTTCAGCAACCTTTGGTGCTATTGTTGTTGGGTTGTTGTTGGTTTGTGGTTTATCTTTGTTGCAACATGATTCACTTGGATTGGGTTTTGGGTCCCTTCAAAACCAACTTGTAATGGGTTTTAGGTCCCATCTGTAGACATCTAAATTTGATCACTTCCACATGATCAAAATCGTCTACTCTATTCATTTATGTCATTAATAATGATTAAATAATTTATTTAATCATTATTCCATTTTCTGCCTAAGGTTCCTAAAATATTTAATTGAATAAATTAAATACTCTACCTTACACCTTTTTCTTCTCTAAATTAAATAAATAAGACAATTTATTTAATTTAGTCATTTGATCTATTTGGATTAAAACTAATTTTTAATTCCTACTTTTCTCTCTCCTTGTCACATTCTCCATAACCCTCTTTTAATCCGTATTAAATTAATTAATCTATGATTAGGATGTGCACCACTTAATCAAGATTAGTGTCACATCCTCCATAATCTCCCACTTGCCTCTAATCTCTCATTAATTATCGTAATCTTGTGTTTGCACAACCTTAATCAAAATCATTAGCCACATTTGGCATACCTTTTCTGGTCAACCTTTCCACTTGCCTTTTTTTGGCCTTGAATCCCTTTCCCATGTGAATTTTTAATTCACTTTTGTATTTCCAAGGTCTACCCTATCCCCATGCAAAGTTCTAGAAGGATTTACTTGTCACTTTACATGTGCCAAGGACTTCTAGAACCTTGGACATGTCACATCACCCACATGTGACAAGTCTCCAACTTTTTGGAGACTCTCTTTTATCCAATAAACTCTCTTAAGCATGTGAATTTTTAATTCACATTTATTTCTCCAACCACTTCCCCTTTTCCCATGGAGATTTTTGAGGAATTCTAAAATTCCTCAAATGTCTCTTTCCTTCTCATTTGGGGACAAGAAGTTCCTTTTTGAGGAAATCTTCTCATCCCCCAAGGTACCTACAAGGTACTTGTCCTTCATCCACCTCATGTACTTCTCTTCCACCTCATTTCCACATCATTCCACCCTAAGACATCTCACATTCCACATGTCAAGATGTGAGGGTTTGTGAGTCCTCAACTCACCATAGCCCTTCATCTTGATCTTGTTGGATCAATTTCAATCGTTGAATTCTCTAGAGAATTCCAATTGTCCTATAAAGACCCCCTCATTTCTCTCATTTTGGGGATGAAGTATTTTGCTACCAAACTCTTGCCAAATTATCATTTGCAACATTTTAGCTTCTCCATAGTATTTCTCATCAATCCATCTTGCATCTTACATCCATTTAACTCCATAGTCATCCAAAGAGCACACAAGACATCCAAAGATTAAAGGACAACCAAGGAAGGAGTAGTATGAAGTTATAATCAACAATCAATTTGTTTTATCTTGCTTTCATGTTTACTATTTTGTAGGCTAATCATTGAGGTGTCCTCTTTTGTGTTATTTCCTCTCAGTGTATTACTAGTTATTTAACATCTTACATTAGGACATAGGTACATTAGGACATAGCATTTTAAGGGATCACATTTCTGGCATGCTCGATGGGACCCACAAATGGGTCTCTTTGCTTTCACGTTTGATGTTGTTTAAGTTGTTTGCAGGTTCAGGTCGCAGAGGGGCGGATTTTCCCCACAGAGGGGCAGACTTGCCCTCTAGGGCACTGTAGAGGGGTGGATATGCCCTCCTATTCTGACGTTTTCTAACAGTTTTCACTGCAGAAGTGCGGATACACTCTCCTGTTCTAACGTTTTCTAACAGTTTGCTGCAGAAGTGTGGATACGCCCTCCTGTTCCAACATTTTCTAATATTTTTCTGCAGAAGTGAGGATTTTCCCTCCCGGTTTAGCGTTTTCTAACTATTTTCTATAGAGGGGCAGATTTTCCCACCTGGTTCAGCGTTTTTCACTGCAGAGGGTGGATTTTCCCTAAACAACACATTCGAGAAGGTAAAAAAGTTGCATTTTAGCTTCATTTTTGCTTCTGTTTTTTGCTATTTGGAGCTCTAACCCTCTAACCCTATTTGTTGGTGGGTGAAGTCATATTTCTTGCTGATATCTTGCAGCATTTTGCTGAAATTCACAAAGGACAAAAGAGAAAACAACTAACATTTTCTTGCAGGGCCTTTATTTTATTCAGATTTTTGAAGTCTTTTCTTGTTGTTTTCATTTAGGCACTTAGTATAATTAGGGGGAAGTAATACTTGTTGCTTGTTGTGTCTATTTTTCTTTTTATACCCTAAGGGGGCATTAGTTTGTTTTCACTTTCCCCTTTCCACTTTGTGCGGATCCAGGGGGGTAGTTGGAAACGATTAGTGTCTTCTTCTTAGCGGGACCTGCTTGGGGATTTCATCACCCCAAGGGATGATCCCAACCACGTGTACCGATGGGGTATAAAAAGAGGGGAGAGCCAAAGCTATACCCCTATCCAATTGTGTCATAATTGTTGGAACGTCGAAGCTAGGTTGATACCTAGATAGACGTGAAGAGTTGGTCCGAGCCTTTCAGTATCTTGTTGGGGTTCTCAACTCACGCTTGTGACGGGCTAGTGTTCACGGTTGTGCCTCATGTACTGAGCGTATATCGAGGACTCCCTAGAAACCTTATTCATCCTAGAGTAAGACCTTTGCCGGCCATACCCCTTATCATTAATCATAGGATTATGGTTGTTCAAAGTGTCTTTCTGTGAAAAACCAGTAAATTTTGATAAGTCAGCCTCATTGAGTCATTTCAAGTCCTTGCCATAATCTCATCATCCAAACCAAGTCACTGTTTGTTTGCAGAGGGGCGAACTTGCCACCCTGTTTTAGCATTTTTCACTGCAGAAGTGCGGATACGCCCCCTTGTTTCAGCATTTTTCACTGCAGAAGTGCGGATATGCCCCCTTGTTTCAGCATTTTCACTACAGAAGTGCAGATACGCCCTCCTGATCCGCTGTTTTCACTACAAAATTGTGGATACACCCTCCTGAATGGAAAATTTCATCCATTTGACCATTCCAAACCTTCATTTAACCATCCCGAGTCTTCGTTTGACTGTTTGATCATCCTAAACATTCATTTAACCAATCCAAACATCCATTTGACCATTCCAAGCCTCCATTTAACCTTTCTAAACGTCCATTTACCACATTCACATTGATCATTTCATAATTTAGGAAGCCATTCTACCATTTGCACTTGCCAAAAAGATCACTTCAACCACATATCTTTCATTTGCATTCATCATCATCTCTCAACACAAAATCCCTCAAACCTTGTTTTAGGAGTTATCTCCCGAATTGACCAAGGCGTTAAGTTTGATCGTTATTCTACATATTAACCCTTGTCTTCAACCTAATCAGTCCGCTTCTATCTTGAGGCGGATTTGTGTTGTAATTCAACATGATTGGCCCAAATCAATCCCCTTTCATCTCAAGGTGGATTCGGTGTTGTGATCATTGATTTAGCTAGCTTAATTCGATCAACCAACATCATAAGTCACTTAGGGCGATTTCCAAATCAGGTTTTAGGATCCCCTCCATCAACCAATCCTTATCCAAATCATCAAATTGATACATCATCAATTGATCCATCATCCAATCCAATCCAATCTATCCAAATCCAATAAAAATCCCATCATCCAATCAAATCAAATCTTTATCCAAATCATCAAATTGATCCATCAACCAATCCTGATCCAAAATCATCAAATCAAATTGATACATCATCATTTGATCTAGACAATCCAATCCCAATCCAAATCATCAAATTGATACATCATCATTTGATCCAAACAATCCAAATCATCCAATTGATACATCATCAATTGATCCAAATGATCCAATCCTCATCCAAATCATCAAACAAATCGATCCATCAACCAATCCTCATCCAAATCATCAAATTAATTGATACATCATCAATTGATCCATAATCTTATCAATTGATCCAACATCCAACAATCCTAATCCAATTTGAATCAATCAATCCAAATCATCACCGAGATCATCCTTTAAAAGTTGCATCTTGAAATCACTTAGTTATTTTGCACGTTCATGCCCGTTCAAACCCGTTCACAAACAAAAAAGTAAATGGAAGACCAACAAACTCAAGTTTCCCAACCAAATGTCCCTCAAGATCCTAATAGCATTCCACACGATCCCCATAATGAAATCTAATCTCAATCAAACACCAACATCCAGAATATCACACCACCTAGTGATGAAAACATGGTCAATCAACCTGAAGTCACCGTTGACGAATATCTCAGTAATCCTACCAATGTCCAATTGATGGATCGTCTCCTAAACAAATGTGGGGATAAGATCCTTGCCCCCTTACTCATGAATGGATTCAAACCACCGTCTGGTTTTAATACATCACAATATGCCCTTCCCGCATTTGTTGATCCATAAACCTCACAAAATGTTCCAGAAGGTTCGTACGTTCTTGAAGGTGCACCCACTAAAAATTGGTACCACCTCGAATTGGGAAATGTTGTCATCCATCAAGTCCAAGAATATCCTCATCTTCCAACCACAACATCTACTATTCCACCACTCAATCCTAATGATCCCCATACCTATGGCATGCCACCATACATCCCATCTGCTCCACCACTTCCTCCCCCATATTCTAATATTGGGGGCACACCTACACTTACCAATGTGATACCTCCTACATTTCAACAACCTCCAAATAATCCACACCAATCCACCACACTACCAATGCCACCACAACATGTTGCCACTATTCTAGCTTCATCTCAACCCTTGCATCCACAACATCCGCAACACACTACCATTCTCACACAACCATCACATCAAGTAGTGCAACCTACGTCACAAAAAAAACAACATAACTTATCTCACCCATCTCATCAACAACAAAAATGACCCCCACAACAACATGTGCATATACCTACACAAACACACCATAATCTGCTTACTAAGTACCTCTATCATCCCTCTAGCACATACACTGTTCCATCCCATACAAATCCTCATCAAAATGCGCAAAACCAAACACATACCCAACTGCCACCTTACACCAATCCTTCACAACGTCAACATCATCCTCACCAACAAACATCGAATCCATACCCATATGCCATGCAACAACCCACCATTGCGCAACAATACCAATCCTATCTGCCCTACTTTCAACAACAACCAACTCATCAGCAGGGGGTACCTTACACTTCCTATTACCAACAACCATCATCACATCAACAAAGAGGACCTACCTCCACATATTACCAAAATACTACACAACAACAGGACCCGTCCCTTGCTTCCTAATATCAACAACAAGTGGTTCCCGCTCATCACAATCAATCATCCAACTATCAATCCACTTACAATCAACAAATGCACTCATATCCAACCCAACCCGTCTATGATCTGACAATGGTAGGGCCATCCTCATCTTATCCATAATACTATCCATACAATCAATCCACTTTGAATTCCATGAATCCCATCAATAAGGACTTGGAAGAAGTAAAAGTAGCATTAAAGGACCTACAAGCTGGAGCGGGTAAACAATCATTCAAGTTTGAGGACATATTTCCTTATCCTTTTGACCCCTCCATCTCCTTGATTCCTTTTCCCAAAAATTTTGAGATACGAAAATTCAATAAATACAAAGGAACCAGGGATCCTAGAGCCCACCTTCAAGAATTTTACGCCCATTGCCAAGAGGTCATGCATAATGGCAATTATTTTATCTGAATTTTCCCTAAAAGTCTACAAGGAGTTGTCCTTAACTGGTTTATGGGCCTTGAAAAAGGATGTATCAAAACCTTTGCACAACTATCTAAATAGTTTGTCTCCCACTTCTCCTTTAATCTAGAGAAGGATATTGACACACTTGATCTCCTGAAAGAAAAACAACGTGATGGAGAGACCTTTGCAAGCTACTTACAGAAATGGCGTGCCTTGGCTAGCAGGATGAAATCCCCACCAACAGAAAAAGACATGGTCACATTATTTATCAAAAATTCTCACCCAGATATGGCTCATAATTTCCAACTCTATTGTATCACCACCTTTGCAAGACTTGTGGAGAAAGGCCCCATCCTGGAACAAGCCCTTGTTGCAAAAGGGCACGTCAAACATTTTAATTATGATAGAGAGAAATCCTTTGGGGATAAACCTCGTTATTGGAATAGAAATAAAAATGTTTTCAATGATGGTGTCACTAACACCAAACATGTTCAAGTGGCCACCTCCATGCAAATATATCCTCCTCAGCAACAACCGTCAATCCAGAATGCCATATCTGTCCCCCAAGGGGCACCATGACAACAATCCCACCAAAATAACTAAGGGGGAAACAAATGACACTTCACTAAGTTGGGAGAACCCCTTAGCGTGGTGTTTAACAAGCTTCTTCATGCTAATTATCCTATCATGTATCCTATCACCAAGCCTCTTGATACATCTAAACCCAAGCTCGCTTGGTTTAAAGACAACGAATATTGTGAATTTCACAAGATTAAGAGACATACCTTAGATAAATGTCAAGGCCTAACCGATCGAGGTGAAATTCATGTAGATGCTAACGCAACATCTTCGTCTAATGCTCAACTCCAGATATATCAGAAAACTTTTCCTAACCACAATCAGGGTCCTAGTACGTCCAACTCAAATCCTGGACCTAGCAACAATAACAAGCAAGGAAACAACACCAATAACATCAGCTATAAAAATGTGCCATACAATTATCAAGGTGTGGTCTCATATGTAGAACAAGTGGAGCCACATGAATCCATGATACATGTCAAAGGAAAAGATCCACAATGTGTTGTTACCACTCGACGAACCCACATCACAGTCCCAACAACTCCTCCATCTACCCAATGACCATCTGTCAATTCACAATATAACATCCTAGACCACCTAGGCAAGACTGCAACCCAACTATCCCTCTTGGATCTGCTTAAGTCATCTCCCATGCATCAATAAATCTTGACTAAGGCTTTGCAAAGCACACAAGTGCTTGATGATATTGACCCTACACAATTCCAAGCATTGGTAGGCAATCTCTCATCAACCTATCAGTTAGCCTTTAGCCAAAAAGACATGCCGCATCTTGATTCAAGCCACAACTGCCCCCTCCATCTCGAGGTTGGTGTAAATTGTCAAAAAGTGAAAAGGATACTAGTAGATAATGGTTCGACCCTAAATCTTTGCGCATTAAAATTCATACAATAGGTTGGATACACCCAGGCTGATTTAAGAAGTCAAGTTATCACCATCAAGGCATATGATAATGCAGAGCGAGATTCTAAAGGGATTATTTGCCTCCCTATTCAAGTGGGCCCCATTGTATAGTACACTATGTGTCATGTTTTGGACCTTGAACTCCCATACAACATCCTCCTTGTCCATCCATGGATTCATTCTATGCAAGCCGTCCCATCCACTTATCACCAATGCTTAAAGTTCCCATTTCAAGGAAAGGAGGTTACCATACAAGCTGATCCCCAACCTTTTGAATATTGTCATGCCTTGGAAGCTTCCTTTCCACATTCACATTAGTGTCCAAGAGTCGAAATGGGGGATCCCCAACATCTGATTCTGACCCATCCACCAATACACTAAACACCTCATCTCCACCATCACCAAGATCTAGATCATAGACAAGGGATGTGGTGAATACGAAATACACACCAAACTAAATGTGGCAACCATGCCACCCTCACCCTGCACATATGGACAACCAATTCTACCAGTACCACAAGTGGAAGAAAAGGCACTCACACTCAGCTTCAAGAGCATGGGTTCGACAACATTCAATGATCTGGGATCCCTTCAGGATCAAATGGACAGAGATATCAGTTAATGGGTTTATCAAGATGAACCCAAGCCACCACATCCCCTTATAGAATAATTTCAAGAAGTCTATCCACGTGCCTCCAAGTTCATTGAAAAGTGTCATTACCAAGGTGGAGGTCTTGGTATGAAAGAACAAGGAAAACGCCAGCCCATTGAAGCATCTACCATCCGACCGAGAAATTTGGGCTTGGGCTATGATACTAAACAGAAGGGTCCTGCGACATCCTCTATCACTTCTAAAAATGTTAGTGTTGATGACGGTTCCCTTGAAGACATACCGGAAGAAGAGTCCATCATACACGCATATGATAATTTGAATCACGTTGACCTCCCTGCCATGTTTGAATGCTTATTTGTCTGCACCATAACCTTATCCCTCAAACATCCTGAACTTATCGATCATGACCTACAAGGTAGCACACCTGTCAACACATTTCCCTCAGAGGATACCTATGTACATCTCATGGGATTGGGGTAGATGAACACCCTAATCGCAAAAGCAAAAAGAAACAAAAACAAAATGGGTCATCAAGTGAAAACCTCACCGAGGCACTTTTTGACTGGGAAAAAGTAAAAACAAAGGATGTACTTGATAGTGAAAACCTTAATACAGAACTGGAAGATGGGGACATTCATATTCCCCTTGTGGGAACACAAATATCAAAGCAATCTTCTATTCTCATTGAAGAGATGCAAGAGGTAAATTTGGGGACAGAAGAAACTCCAAGGATCACCTATGTAACCAAATCTTTATCAGAAGAAGAATATCTCACCATTGTCCAAATTCTCCGAGAAGGGGTTGTCAATTTTGCATGGGCTTATTCTGATATGCCTAGCCTAGATCCTAATCTTGTTGTACACCATTTAGATGTCCGTCTATATGCCAAACCTGTCAAGAAGAAGCTCTGAAAGATGCACCCGTAGGTAGAAATATTAGTTAAAAAAGAATTGGAAAAATTACTAGATGCTGGCTTTATCAGGCCCATTGATTATTTCGATTGGATTTCCAATATAGTAACTGTTGCTAAACCTAATGGAGACATCAAAATTTGCACAGATTTTTGGGATCTTAACAAATCCTATCCAAAAGATGACTTTCCATTTCCTAACATCAACATGTTGGTTGAAATTACTGTAGGACACAAGATGTTATCCCTTATGGATGGCTTCTCTGGCTACAATCAGATTCAAATTGACCCTGAAGATCAACATAAAACCGCCTTTACCACACCTTGGCGTACCTTTTGCTACAATGTCATGCCCTTTGGTCTCAAAAATGTGGGGGCAACATATCAACGAGCACTGAATATTATATTCCATGACCTCATCGACATTATCTTGGAAGATTATGTTGATGACCTGCTGGGAAAATCCAAAACCAAAGAAGAGGACCCTGCTATCCTGAAAAAGATCTTCGAGCGCTTGGAGCAGTACAAGCTGAGATTAAATCTGAAAAAGTGTGTGTTTGGTGTCACGTCAGGGAATTTTTGGGCTTCATAGTCTCCCGGAGAGGCATCGAGGTCGACCCTGCTAAAGTAAAAGCTATCATGGATATGCCTCCACCTAGAAACCTGAAACAGTTAAGGAGCCTCCAAGGAAAGCTACAATCCATCTATCGGTTTATAGCCCAGCTTGCAGATAAATGTCAGTCATTCACCCACCTTCTCAAGAAAGACACCACCTTCAAGTGGAACCAATAGTGTCGGTTAGGTTTTGATATGATCAAAGAATACTTGGCACACCCACCAATCTTGATGCCACCTATCCCTGGAAAACCCCTCTTGCTATACATCTCTGCCACTTCGGTTTCATTGGTGGCATTGTTGGCACAACATGACGAATCCTCCAAAGAACAAGCAATCTATTGCATTAGTCAAACATTGGTCAGTTATGAACTTAATTACTCACCAATGGAGAAAGCATGTCTCACTGTGGTCTTTATTACACAAAAATTACGCCACTATATACTTAGCCATCCTATAAAGTTGATATCAAAAGTGGACCCCCTCAAGTACCTGTTATCTAAGACAACCCTAACTGGCCGAATGGCTAAATGGATCATGCTCCTCTGTGATTTTGATATAGAATATGTGGATAGAAAAGCCATCAAAGGACAGGTAATAGGAGATCATTTGGACGATGCTCTGTTAGTAGATGCCTACCCCATAGAAGTTGAATTTCCAGATGAAGGAGTCTTTGCAGTATTAGAAGCTACCACTTGGACATTGTACTTTGATTGATCACACACTCATAATGGATCGGGGGCAGGGGTCTTGCACCAATTGTTAATTCCTAGTGTAGAAACTCTTAATCCCAGCGTGTGATATCCCTGAGAGTGACATGGTGTGTGCTATTGTAAGTCCTGAATCCCCTTGGTACCATGAAATTTACACCTATATTCATGAAAACACCCTCTCGCTTGATCTCATGAGAAACCAACATAAATCATTTATCCAACGCACTACCCGCTACACCATCATCGGTGATACGCTTTATCAACATGGGTATGATGGAACTCTCCTTCGTTGTTTAGACGAAACTGAAGCCTGCACAACATTAACAAAAGTGCATAGCAGTATTTGTGGGGCCCATTCTAATGGTATGGCCTTAGCCAAATGGATTCTCAAAGCAGGGTATTACTAGCCTACAATGGAATAGGATGCTTGTGAATATGTCAAAAATTGTCTTCCATGTCAACAATATGGAGATCTGATTCATGCTCCAGCACAGGAACTACAACCTATCACGACACCTTGGCCATTTTCACAATGGGGTTTTGACTTGATTGGAAAGATTTATCCTCCATCCTTTGATGGTCACACTTTTATCATCACAAACACTGAATACTTCACCAAGTGGGTGGAAGCTATACCACTCACTCAAATCACTGGTGTTCAGATCTCTAAGTTCATCCTCCACCATATCCTCTGTAGGTATGGTATCCCCTCTGCCATCATCACCGACAATGGAAAGCCATTCAAGAATAAGTCTATGAAGCTCCTTTGTGACACGTATCATATCCAACATGGTTGGTCCACCCCCTATTACTCCCAAGGTAATGGACAAGCAGAAGCCACAAACAAAACATTGATCAAAATCATTAAGAAGATGGTCAATAGCACTAGGCAAGATTGGCACCTCCATATCCATCCTGCTCTTTGGGCCTACCGTACATCCATCTACACCCCTACCGGTGCTACTCCATACTCTCTTGTCTATGGCACTGTAGCCATCTTGCCAATCGAAGTTGAAATCCCCTCACTCTAAATCTCCCTGAGTGCCACGCTTGGCACAATTGGAATTGCTGGATGAAAAATGGTTCAAGGCTTATAACCATATGCAAGCCTATCAACACCGACTCAAAAGGAGCTATAATAAGAAATTCCACCCTCACCAATTCAATGTTGGTGATTTGGTCCTTAAAGAGAATCAACAGAATCAACAAGATCGAGAGAAAAATGGCAGGTTTGAAGCAAACTAGTTGGGCCCTTATGTCATCACCACAAAATATGGTTCTAGCATCTACAAAATCTCCACCCCTGAAGGGGAGCCCTTGGAAGAACCCATCAACATCATGCACCTGAAGAAGTTCTATACTTAGGTCAGTTGGAGTATCCTTCTTGGTAAAACTCAAAAAATACAAAAAATTAGAAAAATTAGAAAAATCCAAAAATAGTAAAGAGAAATAATTCATCCTATGGTGAAAACCACCCTTGCATGGTGCCTTGGATACATACGAGTGGTGAAAACCTGGCAACAGGCACCTCTCATATATTTCTTAATCATTATCTACCTCGTAACCTGGTTACTTTATGGCTTATCCATCGATTTCTCAATCCCCATATCCTCCCATCTGCTTGTATCTCCTTGTTGCTTGGTATATTTCTGGTTGAGCATTGGATGACCATCATCTACAATCCAACATCTTGAGCTTATGTCATCTCAATGTTGTGGTTGTCTCCATCTAGGTCTCATCGTGTCTGTTCTTGAACTACAATGCCTCTGCGCTTGCACATAGGTAAGGCTAATATTTGGATCGGCCCCAGAGGCACTTTTTCCTTCATCACCTATCCTCACGGTCCACTTTTTGATCTTGTCCATCCTTGGTCTTTTGTCCTATCCAAACTACATTGCCCTTGTACTTTCATGTAGGCAAGGTTGATCTTTTGATCCACCCCTGGGGCTAGTGTTTGTCTTGGTCATCCCTTAGTGTCCATTAGTCCACTTTTCGCTCTTTTACCATGGTCTTCTCTTGAACTACAAGGGCTCTATGATTTCACATAGGCAAGGTTGATCTTTGATCAACCCTTGAGCCCCTGGGTCTTTAGGTTGTGTCTCGTCCTCTCATTGTCTTGTTGTCAAGTATGTCCCTATCCTCGCTGATTCTTCACAAACAAGATCTTCTCGTATCAAGAAATCTTCCCAATGGAAATTATCTTGCGTCATCTAGGTCACTTTAGCTTAGTATCCATCATCGGTCTTAACAGGATGCATCCTTCCTAACATACCACATCAACCCCATCCATCCTTGGGATCTTATGGCAAAGAACACTTGTAATTGATCATGATCTTTTGGTACTTTTGGATTTTGTTTATCATTTGAGCTCCCTATCATCACTAGTCAAGATCACCATGATCCATCATATTATGGTGTGTTTTGCCTAGTTGACAAAGGGGCATCTCTTGGCTATTTTTCTATTGCTGTCTGCTGGGATGCTCCATGTAGTACCCACTAGGATTCCTCTCGGATCTTGCGTTATGTGGGGGCATCCCTTTATGCTTGTGGTTATCCCAATACCTGGCCTGACCAAAGTCATCGTGACTTTGGGGTATTGGGATAGCCTTCTTGTTTGTTGTGCTTGTTTTATGCATTAGACATTAATCCATCTTGGTTTACATACCCTGACGCACGATGTCTTATGCTATAGAAAAAATCAGTGCTCTAAAGGATGACCACTTGCATTCATATTGCATTTCATCTCATTGCATATTCCCCCTTCATCCAATCTCGCTCTTACACCTATGAATCCTTATTTTGGTTGTGCAAACTCTCATTCCTTCTTACTAACTTTCTTTCTCAGGATCCTTACGGTTCTTGGTAGGTACCGTGTCCCACACACCCTACACCTATCACCTACCCATTGATACCTATGTCTACATTCATTTAGGTTCATCATTTATCCATGTTGCATCAATTCATTTAGGTTCATTTATCCATATTGCATCAATTCATTTAGGTTCATTTATCCATTTGCATCAATTCATTTAGGTTCATCATTTATCCATTTGCATCAATTCATTTAGTTTCATTATTTATCCATTTGCATTAATTCATTAGGTTCATTTAACCATATTGCATCAATTCATTTAGGTTCATCATTTATCCATTTGCATCAATTCATTAGGTTCATTTAACCATATTGCATCCATTCATTAGATTCATTCATTCATACATTTCCATATATTTTCATACCCATCTATGCATCATTATTAGGCCCATATTAATTACATCATACATACAATTGCATTACCATCTTCATAAATCATTAACATCATTCATAATCACATCATCCAAACACTTATAATAAATCATTAACATGGACACAACATCCATATCAATACAACTCATCATATACATGTGTATAACATACATCATCTGTCATAAAAACATAAATATCTAACCATGTGCATAACATACATCACCTGTCATACAAACATAAATATCTAACCATCTGCATAACATAAATCATCTATCACAAATTTTTTTGACATAATATCAATGGGAACCATCACATATCATCATCAAAATAATGCAATAACCATCTCATATCCAAAATATAATCATATTATAATCACATACATAACATCCTCAAAATAAGGTGCATCATCTAAGAATATGTGCTACACCTCCATCCGGTACCTATCAAAAGCACCTGTATCCTGTCACCTGTCCTCTTCTTGCCCTAAGTTGCCCACACCTGATCTCTGAGGAGACTCAGGCACCGGTCCCCTGTGTGTCGGTGTCCCCTGTGACTCATGAGTTGGAGTCCCAAATCAGGAGGGAGTCGGCTGAAAATCATTGTACCCTCTGGTCTGTGTCGCTAAAGACTAGGATGGTACCAACATCTGTGGTACTTGCCTAACATACCACGATGTACGCTATGATGGATCTGGCACTGCCTACTCATACGCACATCTCCAGTAGCCAGCCTCATGCATGTACTCATCTCTCTGCCTAGCCTGGAACCTAGCAGAATTCCGCTCATACCTATATCTATCTCGCTCTTTGGTGATGGCTCGCCACTCCTGCTCCCATGCCTCCTATGCTGCTATCAACAACTATACCTAATCTACGGTCCTCATCCTCTCTGCCTGTACACTCTGTAGCTCTACCTGCAAGCCCTGTACAACTAACTCTATCCCATCACCTTGCTCTCGGTGTGTCTGCCTCTATGCTATATCCCTCTTGGAATTCTCTACCCAGCCCACTGTTGCATCTATTTGAAACTAAAAAATCTGGACTTGTCTCCACACATCATCCCTCTCTCCCTGTAGCACCTGCACCTATCCTTGTGCACTCTCTCTCTCTGCACTGCCTCTAACCCAACCTCAACCCTTGCTCTCATCTCTTCCAAGGATGTATCTGTAGTAGCTATCCTCTCTAAAAGGTCTGCCCGCTCTCCCTACAACCCTTCCACCTATCCTCTCAGTGTCTCCATCTCTCCTCCCCCTACTGGCTCTGGCTGACCCCGCATCTGAGCTACTGTCATCGTTGCCTCTAACCTGTCTCGGTCCCATGTCACCCGAGCCAGCTCTCCCCGTACTCTCTCCATCTCTAGTCGCGTCTCATCCCTCTCTCTCTCAGCCTCTCATATATCTATCATCAGAAGACCCACAACACGCTCAAACTTTATCAGCTCTGACTCCTTAACCCTCTACACCTCTACCTCTGCCCTCCTCAACTCCTCATCTAACACCCATAGCCTCGCTTGGGCTCCTCGCAGTAATATCACTGGATCATCCACTACAGCCGCTGGTACTACTACTAAGGGCTCCACCACCTACACATCCAAGTCCATAGCCTCCCCCTCTACCTCATCCTACACCTACTCCACCCGGCTCGTCAACCGAATCCTCCTTGACTGTCCTCTCCTCCCCACCCTCATCAGTCTCATAGGCTACCCTCCAGGCCACCTCTCCCCCTCTGGCTCCTACTTTGCTCGGATCTCTGGCTGGACCCTCCTTTGATGATTGCTCTTGGTCATCCCCTTGGGATGTCCTCTGACATCTACCACACCATTTGCTCCCTCTTGTGGATCTATAGCCCTCACCTCCTCCTGCGGATCTTTGGCCCTCACCTCCTCCTGCTCGGCTTTCACCCGCACTCGCCTCCGCCATACTCTACTACCAATCCCTATCTAAGTAGCTCTCCCCTCCCTCACCCTGAGCATCTCCACCTCTAGCTCGCTCTCTAGTCTCACCACCTCTATCTCTAGCCCTTGCCCTCCTACCTCCATCTCCTCCCCCCCATCACCTAGCCCTCTTGCCTCCATCTCCTCTATCACATCTCTCCTTGCCCTCCTCCTCTCCGGTTGATCTCCAACGCCACCCTCATTTGACTCGCCACTCTATTGACCGACATCCTCCTCTCCCCCCTCCTCCTATCCCCCCTACTCCTGCTCCTCCTCTGGCCCCCACTCCATGGCTCCCACAGCAGGCACCTTTGGTGTAACCCTCTCCCATCGATGGTTGTGAAACCACCGACCATACCGATTTGTCATTTCATCATCCTCTGGACCTTCCCCCCTCCCTGGATATGTCACCCCACCTGCCATCACCCACGCCTCTCACGTTGCCCTCGCTGACAATCTCGCTCCCCATGGTACCTCTTTGGTAAGCCAACAAAAAATAGTCGGTGCTACTGGAATATCCTGCATGAGTCCAAACTGCCCCATCACTCTATCCAGATGATGCGCCTCCACTGTATGTCCCTAACTCCCAATCAAGAAACATCTACATCTAAAGAAATCTCAATGTCTCTCCTCCTCAACCCTCAATCCCCTAAATCTTTGATACATGTATGGCCACCATACGATGTCCTCCTCCTGTAAATCATCAAACACTCTCCTCCACTGATCCATCTCTCCCTGCGTCTCATACCATAAGATGTAGCCCCTGGCTACCCCGAACTCCCAAGCCACCAACTCTCTATCATCCAACTCTCCTCTCCTAACCAGTATGGGTCTCATCACCATGATATGCTCTCACCCCCACACCTGTAATAGCATTTTGTGTGTCATGCTCTGTATCCCCCGATAACAAATCACATGCATATCTCAGTATAACTGGGCCAATACACATGACCCCCAGGAAAACTATCCCTCTCGCCACTCGACAATATGTTGAATCACCTCCATATACCATAAGTTGCAGAATCGCTTGCTTTGATCCAACATTAGTATCCCACTGATCAGACAGCACAAAAACAGTGGTAATGCTGGCACCCCCAAGGCCAAGCATCTATCTGTCTATCTGCTCCCTTTGTATCGGCAAGTCATCTCACCTGAATAGAACCAGGATAGTCTCATCTAACTGCGCTCCTCTCAACACCACCTCACTTACTAACCGACTTACTATCGGTAACCTCAAAATCTGCCACACATCCTCTAAAGTCACCGCCATCTACCCTATCGGCAAATGAAAAGTCGATGTTGCCAAGCTCCATCTCTCTATCAGGGCTGTTAGCATCGCCCAATGCACTCTCATCTCTGGAAAATGCACTAAGTGCAATAACCCCAATTGCTCTAGTGCTGTGTGGTCCACCCCACTCATCGCCGCCAGTGCCTTTGGCCTCCGCTCGTGGGTCTGTAATTGACCAAAATCCTGCAAACATACCATCCACCTTGTCAAATTCTTCATCAATTTCTTTTCTTGATCCTGCGACTTTCTTATTCCTTTATTTCTCTTTTTCTCTCTCTTCTTCTCTCTCTTTCTCTTTCTTTCCCATCCCCCCTCCCTCCTCCCTCCTGGCCGTGGGGTGGATCTACCCCTAGCCACGGGGCGAACCCACCCTTGCAGCGGGGCGGACCCACCCCTGCGATAGGGTAGACCCACCCTTGGCCGGGGCGGACCCGCCCCTGCAGTGGGGCAGCCCCACCGGCCCTACAACGTTGCTATCGTTGGCCGTAGGGCACCGTCAAGCAACATCACCGCCAGTCACGATGGCACCTGTTTGCCCCGCTGTAGGGCAGACTCGCCCCCGGCCGGGGCGGAACCACCCTCGGCTAGGGCGGACCTGCCCCTGTAGTGGGGCCAACCTGCCCTTGGCTGGGGTGGACCTGCCCAACCCCGGGGCGGACCCACCCCAAGCTGAGGCAGATCCGTCCGATGGAGAATGTATTTGACCTCCTACAGGGGAATCCTTTTTTTCAAAACCCCGTCTTTTTCAACAATTTTTTAAAATTTTCTTTCAACTACCCATTTTTTTATTCTGACCCGCCCACCAAACCCATATCTTACATTTTTCATAAACCATTTCAAATGCGTTAAAATTATGAAAATAATGCATAGAGTGTTTTGTCGCTTACTTGGTGGGGCCCACCCTGCTGACTATAGGACCGTCGAACCTCATTTGCCTGGTGGATGATCTTAGTGTCATTATCATGCGGCATCTTCGCTCCTCGTCTTCTTCCTCTCTTCTCCTCTTCTCTCAGCTGCTATAGTGCAAATGAGGTGACGTAATTTTTAAAATTACCTTATATTCACTTTCCCCCTTTTTTAAGAAGTCTTTTTTACCTCTTATTTACCTTTTTCTCCTATGATTAATCCCTTCCCTTCCCGGGGCCACCATTTGCACCCCGTTTGTCCGATTGACTTCGTTCAAAAGGAAAACTTGCCTAATTTTTTTCCCTCTTTCCAACCATACCATCCATTTCTTCTTATTGAGAAGTCATCCGAGACCCCTCTTTTTCACCCGTCATCCTCTCGAGGGGGTGTACCCTTCACATTTATTTATTTTCCTTGTCATGGTCATTCCCCTCCAACATTGGGGCATCTTCATCCATTACCCCGCTAATTGGATAGCTTAGATCCTCCTCCCTATGCCGAGGCATCATATTCTGGTTACTTCCTCTATAGATTCATTTGCACTTACTTTTCTTCAAAGTACGGTTATTCTAACGGTACTTCGAAGAGGGGAAAAATGTAGACATCTAAATTTGATCACTTCCACATGATCAAAATCATATACTCTATTCATCTATGTCATTAATAATGATTAAATAATTTATTTAATCATTATTCCATTTTCTGTCGAAGGTTCCTAAAATATTTAATTGAATAAATTAAATACTCTACCTTACACCTTTTTCTTCTCTAAATTAAATAAATAAGACAATTTATTTAATTTAGTCATTTGATCTATTTGGATTAAAACTAATTTTTAATTCCTACTTTTCTCTCTCCTTGTCACATTCTCCATAACCCTCTTTTAATCCAAATTAAATTAATTAATCTATGATTAGGATGTACACCACTTAATCAAGATGAGTGTCACATCCTCCATAATCTCTCACTTTCCTCTAATCTCTTATTAATTATCCTAATCTTGTGTTTGCACAACCTTAATCAAAATCATTAGCCACATTTGGCATATTTTTTCCAGATCAACCTTTCCACTTGCCTTTTTTTGGCCTTGACTCCCTTTCCCATGTGAATTTTTAATTCACATTTATTCACCCAAGGCTCCTCTCTTCCCCGTGTGAATTTTTAATTCACTTTTGTCTTTCCAAGGTCTACCCTATCCCCATGCAAAGTTCTAGAAGGCTTGACTTGTCACTTTACATGTGCCAAGGACTTCTAAAACCTTGGACTTGTCACATCACCCACATGTGACAAATCTCTAACTTTTTGGAGACTCTCTTTTATCTAATAAACTCTCCTAAGCATGTGAATTTTTAATTCACATTTATTTCTCCAACCACTTCCCTTTTTCCCATGGAGATTCTTGAGGAATTCTAAAATTCCTCACATGTATTTCCTTCTCATTTGGGGACAAGAAGTTCTTTTTTGAGGAAATATTCTCATCCCCCAAGGTACCTACAAGGTACTTGTCCTTCATCCACCTCATGTACTTCTCTTTCACCTCATTTCCATATCATTCCACCCTAAGACATCTCACATTCCACATGTCAAGATGTGAGGGCTTGTGTGTCCTCAATTCACCATAGCCCTTCATCTTGATCTTGTTGGATCAATCTCAATCATTGAATTCTATAGAGAACTTCAATTGTCCTATAAATACCCCCTCATTTCTCTAATTTTGGGGATGAAGCCTTTTGCTACCAAACTCTTGCCAAATTGTCATTTGCAGCATTTTAGCTTTTCCATAGAATTTCTCATCAATCCATCTTGCATCTTGCATCCATTTAACTCTATAGTCATCCAAGGAGCACACAAGACATCCAAAGATCAAGGTCTAACCAAGGAAGGAGCAACATGAAGGTATAATCAACAATCAATTTGTTTTATCTTGCTTTCATGTTTACTATTTCTTAGGCTAATCATTGAGGTGTCCTCTTTTGTGTTATTTCTTCTTAGTGTATTACTAGTTATTTAGCATCTTACATTAGGACATAGCATTTTAAGGGATCACACCATCAAAACCTACTTTTCCCCATCAAAAACATATCTTTAATTTTCTTTTTTCACATAAATAATGAAATAATACAATTTCTACAACAATTTATATTAGCTAATAATCCAAATAATCATTTTCTATATAATTTTATTAGAATAAACCTACCTCAACCTTATAGAAATTTTATAAATAAAACAAAGAATTCAATTAATCGAGTAGAAACAAATTCTTTCACTTCATCCATCAAAAATACCGTTGAATTCTTTAGACTTCCAATATGTGCACGTTCATTCTCCCTTGTATAATGAAAAATAAATTGATAACAAAGAGAAAAATAAGAAGAAAAATAATAAAAACTATTTATTTTTTCATTTTCCTTTTTATCTTTATTTTTCCTTCTCAACACTCAAATTAAAAAATAGAAATAAAAATAAAATACAATATTATCAATTTAACAAAATAAGAGATAATATTGAAAAATAAATTTTTCATATATTATATATCTAGTTTTGCTTAATTAGTTATTATAATAAATTCTTTGATAGAAAATAAGAAATTTTAATTTTTTTATATTCAAGAAATGTTTATACTTTTTAAAGTAGAGATGCAAGATTTATAACTTTAAAATATTTCAAAATTATTTATCATGAATATCATTGGTCTAAAATTTGAGGTGTTATGGGCATATTTCTAGGAATGGTAGATTTTTTAGAGGTTTTTTGGGTTTTCTTTATGTTTAAACTAGCAGTCACACCTTGGTGTGCAATGGGTACACCAAAGAAGTTTGGAAGATCAATTAGGGAATTTGGTATATTTTTTACATACATTTGTGTAGTATACATGAGGTCAATTGGTAGCCCATTTATAAAATGATGTTGTTTTTGCAAAAAAATGACTCAATGGAGAAGTGATAGCTTTAAATCAACTATGCATTTTCTTATAGGGATCCAAATACAACTAAAATAAAACCTTTGAATCAGGAAGATAACAATGCTCCATTACCAATAGGCTCATGTTATGTTTGAAATAGGGAGAGAGGGAGAGAGAGGGAGATATGGGGATAGAAAGAGGGGAGAGAGAGAGGTAAGGAGATAGATATAGAGAGGAATTTAGAGATAGAGATGGAGATGGAGGAGAGGGATATGGAGAGAAGGAGAGGGAGAGATAAAGAGAGAGGGCAAAGAGATAGATAGAGATGGAAGACATAAATATATAGAGAGGGAGAGAGGGAGAGAATGTGAGAGTGAGAGATAGAAATATAAAGATAGAGATAATAATTGATATATAGAGAGTGTTAGAGAGAGGGAGAGAGGGAGAGAATGCGAGAGTGAGAGATAGAAATATAAAGATAGAGATAATAATTGATATATAGAGAGTGTTAGAGAGAGGGAAAGATGTAGGGGCAGGGAGAGATAGGAATATAAAAATAGAGGGGACAAGAGTGAGAGATAAAGGAGGTGATAGAGATAATTAATAGAGAGAGGAATAGATATAGAGAGAGGGGGAAGAAATAAAGAGATAGAGATAGAGATGGGGAGGGAGAAACAATGAGTGTGTGTGTGAGAGAGAGAGTGAAAGAGATATAGAGATAGAGGAGAAACAAAGGAGTGTGTATGTCCAAGTGAGAGAGATATCAAGATAGATATAGAGAGGGAGAGATAAATATAAATAGAGAGGGAGGTAAGGAGAGATGGAAAGAAATAGAGAGAGGATAGAGAAGTTGAGAGATATAGAGAGAGTGATAGGGAGAGAGGGAGAGATAGTGTAACGCCCCACCACACACACCCCAAAGGACAACAAAACATTTAACAATAACCTCACAATATTTTTTTTAAAGAAAAACTAACATGAAATGTAAACCATCATACAAATCTAATACCAAAATCATGAATATACAACACCTAACTAGTCCTCTGGGGTGACATGATTGCATTACGATGTGAATGCTCCTAACTAACACAAAACCCATCATTCATTTAAACCCTTATATAAAATAAATGAACAATGAACATACATCCATAGTTCCATACATATACATACATACATGATCACATGATAAAGTCAAAAGATACATCCATTACACTTTTCATATGAATACACATCAAATCCAAAAGTTGCATGATTATAAATATTTTCATAGATACAACACCTCATAAGTGCAATGTACATGAATCAAAGGTTAAAACACCATACCCATACATGTAATAACAATACATAATACAACAATATTCCCTTATAACAATGGGAAGGATTCCACATTTATATAATGAGATCCATCAGAAAGGAATGTAGAACATAACACCAAAATTGTCACCAACACTGGAAAGCTCAGGAACCACTACAACTAGTACATCTCTATAGCAACATGATCATCGGTGGGGAACCCAATGGGTGCATAGCATGCTCCACCCGACCATGTGGACCCTAAGTTTGACCCCCATGCTAGGAGATGACAAGAGGACCCACAACCAGAAAATAGTCAAGTGTGCAAGGCTAACATGACTCCATAATCCAAAAGTAAACAAGACCAAAATACAAGAGCAACCACTTCCAGAGGTACAAGAACAACGAGGGAAAACTACAAACAACAAGGGTTGCTAAAGGGAAGTGTGTCATCGCATGGCTCGATATGAGTTACCCAATTCGGATATTCCTAGGTCTCGGCCCCCATCCTAGGTTACCTCAGTGACCTCAACTGATCCCAAACCCCCATTCTTGCACATGCAGAATCAACTTACCTTTCTTGAAGACAAGGTAGTTGATTTTCCATTCTAGGCCTTCTCCTCTCATCTCAAGCCTAAACGAGCACTTGAGCCATGAGAGATGCATCCATTATCTTTTGTTAGTGTGATTTCTACCCACTCCCTAACTATTCATTAGGTTGTCATTTAATTATCTCAACCTTTTCACGAGTTACCCTGGATACCACTTAGGGTCCCAGCCCTTGTGGAAAGCCACACTCCCTACTAGCAATAAAATCTCACAATCACAAATGGGCAATCCAACTTGCACAACTATAAAAACCAAATAATAAATTGCACCAAGTGATGCATACCCCATCTTCACACTAGATCACCATAACAAAGCAACTCCCAAGTGCAAGGCTAAACCCACATAATGAGCACAAAAAGCAACAACATAAGAAATCCTTTCCCCAACTCTAGAAGCCTAGATCCGACCACCCATTAAATTCACAATCAAGGGTAACACAAGACATAATGGGTACCAATCAAAAAATTCCAACATAAAATCACTCCTCAAAACACATTAACTCAAGACGGAGCCAATCAAAATGACATCACTTATAGTATCTTTTAAGTTTCACTAAGGCATCAAGAGTATTAAGATTCAAGAATATTTAAATCACCATTATATCTCTAACAAAGAGATAAACTATAGAGATCCATTTTAACAATCAATTGAATTCTATTTAAACACTCAAGATAATCATACATACCCTTAAGACCAACTCTAAAACCTTAAGAAATTAACTTTCGTAGAAGTCTAGTTAGATATCTATTTGATTATACCAACCCTTAATATTAAAATTATACCTAATATCATACAATAATGATAGCCCAATTATTTAATTCACAAAGCAATTTTTCTAGACAGCTATTAAATACCATAAAAAAATCCCTATTCACAATAAATCAAGGGAGAGTTAACTAATCATTTACCTTAACTCTAATTTAATTAAATTAATTAGCCTATCCATTCCATTGATTCACTTAGTTTACATACACCGCTAAATACTCATTTTGACACAAACCTATCCAATCATATAACTCTTTTATTTAGTAACTTTTCATACTCCTTTGTTTTGTTGTTTAATCCATCACAATTAAGGATGCCAATCTTAAAACCCTCGTCAACTTAATATCTCCATTACTATTTAATTTCCTCCTTCCATCAATTACACTATAACTCTTCTCAATTAACTATAAATAGTTAACTTCTAAACTTCAACCCTTAAGTAATATGAACTTTCCCTAATTCACAGTTATAGAGATATAAACATAGATCAATTCTCTCTAATAAATTTACCTCACCCAATTACTTTTAACCATTTAAATCTTCCCTTAGCAATACCCATCCAATTTAGAAAATTCCAATTTAAATTCTAATAAGTAAATCAATATTCACTACTTAATTACTTTCCAATTTATTTCTCTACCTAACTGGCTTTCTAATTATTTCGATATAAATATATCAATTATTTAAATTTTCCTTTCCTTTCAATATAGTTTTCTAATTTTCTAATTCATATAACCAATTATTCACGAGGCAACCATTAACCTTTTGTTACAACCATATTAAATTTACATATTTAAATACCTATAACTAAACATAATGAAAATTAAAATATTAAATATATACACAGTATCATCAATGCTTGGGAACCAGGACACTGTTCATGCGTAGGATACAGACGATGTTAAATGAACAAAATGAGAATCGGCTTGCACATAAATACTACACACTTGGTTGAGATGAAGCGTAGAGAGGAAGCATAGATGAGGAGAACTCAAAATTTAACACTAACTCATTTGACTAGAAAATCCAACGAAAGTTTCTGACGAAAGATGTATAATTAGATGTATTGCTGGGTACTTGTGATATTTAATGTGTAATTTTCAATTTTTTTAAATTTTATCCCCAATGTTTGTCGAAAATTCGACGAACCTGGGTTTTTGTCAAAAATTTGACGAAAATAAATAATAGTGAGTTTGACAAAAATAAATAAAAGTGAGTTCGACGAAAATAAATAAAGTGAGTTCGACTATTTATTGCAACAGTATTTTTCTATTTTCGCCAGGTTGAGGGTAGTCATTGTCTTTTTCCAGAATTCATTTGTGAAGTTAGATTTGTACTTCTAGGTTTGAAAATCATATTTTAAAGCAACATCTCATCAGATTTCATTTTAGACTTATGCATTTTTAGGATAATTGCCATCAAAACACGAGTGAGCAGTCCTAGTCAGGACTTTGTAAATGAGGTAAAGTGATTTCTTATTTGCTAAACATTTCTCTATTGGAACTGTGGTGTGCATTTTTTTCTTTGTAGCTCATTCTATGTTTTAATTGGAAGCTAGAAAATAAACATAACTTAACATATTACAAAAGCTTTAGTTGTTTGTAGCATCTAAATATGAATTTCAATCCTAGGGAGCTCAAAAACTTTGGAGAAATGGTAAAAGCCATAAAAAACTTGATTGAAGATTAATTTATAGACTCAACAGTTGAAGGCTTATTATCTAAGAAAGTTTCTTTTGTGGGTGTGGATATGGTATGTGTAAATCCTGGGGTTTCTTATTGAGTTTATTATGTTATAACAAGAACGTGATAAAATCCTTCCATGAGCTCTTTTATTGCTTATCTAAACAATAATGTTGGTGATACTTCAAAAGTTAAAAACCAAAGGGATAATTCTACTAGTGACTGCCAATCTCTGGCTTTTGAATTCCAAAGGTCTTAAACAGATTTCATGATGTCTACAACCAAAATATATGAGGCCTTTAAAGGCTTGCTTTTAGATCAAAATATTCTCTAGCAGGTAATGTGGTAACGAATACACATAAATGAACAAATTCAAATTGTAGTATAAAAATTTAAAAACATTAGCAGAAGCAAAAGCATTTTCAGAATTTCATTTCCAGATTTTGTTGTGCAAGTTCAATATTCTGATTTTAGGAGTCTAACGGTTGGAAATCATGGTAAAACTAGAATTTAATAAGTTCTGGAATTAACATTTTAAACTATTTTTTGGGGTCATTAACTTCAGACTATCTTCTCTTTTGCAAGGGTGGTTGCATGCCAATTTTTTTTGGTGTAAAATATCATAATTATTAGATTTTTTTACTTGTCTATGATTAAAAATTATTGGAGTGTGAGTTTGATATTTTTTGAAGATCTAAATATTCAAGCTTGGTAAAGAAAAATCATGTTAGATAATATTAGTCCAGAACACAATGAAGAGTCACTTGATAGATTGTGGGGTAGATTGAAAAGAAAGGGTGATGGGAAATGTTATTGTCCTTGGAATAATTGCAAGGGCTTAAAGACGAGAAGAATTTTAATCACAGCAACTGAGAAACATTGTAGGCAACACAGTCACATTGAAGGGGGGCATGATTATCATCCTTTGGTAAGTTGTTCGTTATATGTGTTTATATTGATTGAATTTGTAAATGTTTATATAGTTTTAACATTTTATATATATAAAAAAAATCACTTGATCATGATCATGGTTTATTTGTGTCTATCATTATTATAAAGGTGGGGTGCCCTAGGGCACATGATATGGATTATCACGGCCCAGAGAATGTGCTTTTGCAAGCGGAGGAACATGGAGCTGTGAATATTGAAGATGATCATGCGGCAGAAAACACAGTTGAAGATGATGGTACAAATACATTGATCCATGACACATTTAGTGGCACAACTGATCATTTTGATTGAGATGACTTTGATGATGTTTATGATTTACCTATACTTGAGAAGGCATACAAGCCCCTTTATGAAGGCTCCCAAACAACTCTTCTCTCTTTTGTATTGTTGTTGGTGAACTTAAAGGTTATGAATGGTTTATCCAACATAGCAATCTCACAGATGTTAAGGTATGTCATATATGTCATCTTTTTTCATCTATTTTAATTGTTTTTAGTTCATCACTAGTAAATACAAGATGAAATATGTACCATTAATATTCTTTTTATTGACAAATTATTTTTTGTTGTGGATTGATTGGTGAATTTTTGTTACCACCATCAAATATTTTACCTCACTCATACCGAGATTTGTTTGGCATTATGAAAGATATTGGAATGGAGTATCAAGCAATAGATGCATGTCCCAATGATCATATTATATATCATAAACAACATGAATTTGCAACAGAATGCCCAAAATGTCATATTAGTAGATATTGAACAGATCAACTAACAAAAAAGGTGCCTCGCAAGGTTCTTCGTTATATTCCCATTATTCCACGTATGCAACGATTATTTAGGTACGAAAGCTTAGCACAATTTATGGATTACCATGCACGGAATAGAAGTGGATATGACATTCTTCAAATTCCTACTAATGATTCTTCATTTAGGGACATGGAGGAAAAATGGCCACACTTTAAAGAAGAACCTTGTAATCTCAGGCTTTCATTGGCAGCAGACGGTGTCAATCCATTTGGAGAGCTGATATCTATTTACTCGGTGTGGCCTATTTTTGTTATCAACAATAACATTCCTCCATGGATGTCAATAAAGAGGGAGCACATAATGTTGGCAATGATTGTTCCAGGTATTTGTTTATCAATTTTCTTTAACGTAGTAGCATCTCATTTTTCTTATTTGTTGCATAATGACTTATATTTTTTTCATTTAATAGTCATGTACATTAATTTATATATATTGAAGTAAAATGGTTATAATAATTATGTAATGTTTATGTTCATTCAACTAGGTAAGTACTAAGCTAAAGATATGAATGCATATATCAAGCCTCTTATCGACGAGTTACTAAAGTTATGGAATGGCGTCACTATGTATGACATATCTAGACCAATAGGACAAAGACAATTTCAATTCCATGCAATGCTTGTATGGACAATTCATGATGCCCCAGGGCTAACACATTTTTGTGGTATGTCATAACGTTCGACTGCACTTTAATGATATTTAATTTTATGAAGTAGATATCATGCATGTTTTTTAAATAATCTGTTCATTATATATAATTATAAAAATTGACATATTTAATCCAATTATAAATGATCTTGCAGATCTTCAAACAAAGGAAAAATTTGCATGTCCAATTTGTGGTCCAAAGATGAAATCTCATCATTCAACAAGTTTAGGAAAGAAGGTGTTTGATGAGTATAGGCACTTCCTCCATAGAAATCATAAGTATCGAACTATTGAAAAACATATTTTCAATGGGAAAGAAGAGACTACATCAAAACCACGAAGAATGACACCTCGCCTATGGAAGTTGGAATATAATAGAATTAATCATCAAGGTTATAAATTGGATCAAATTGTTTATCTATCATATATGATATGTTTGGAATTTATATTTTTATATTGTGTTGTGTTTACTCATGTTGTAATTGATAATGATTGTCGTTGTTAATTTGTTTAACTTATATGCTTCATGAAGGTCATCAAGGCATTAATGGTCAGCTTCCACAGGGACTGAGAAGTTATCCCAGACAATTTAGTAGGTTTCCCTACTATGAGAAACTACAAATTGTGCATTTTTTTGATACAATGCATATCGGAAAGAATATAACATAAACTCTATGGAAAATATTGGATGGAAGGCATGACAAAGAAAAAATTGTCAAAATTTGTAGTGACATTCAGGAAGCCAATCGTGCAATGAAAAATGTCATTTAATTAAATAGCGATGTAAACCAAATTAATATAAGTTCCCTTCCTTGGTTATTAATGGAGCAGCAAAGCAATGCTATAAAAGAAGTCATACAAAAAAATTGATTTCCCACAGGATTTTCTGTGAACATAAACAATATCATAACAAAGAAAGGTGAATTTGGGTCAGGGATGAAAATGCATGATTAGCATACCTTCATTAAGGTAATTATTCTATTATATCATATATATATTTGTATACTGCATGTACTTTTCAGTGTATTATGTTTACTACTTTTGGAAAAATAATGAAAAGATCATTTAATAATTGTTGCAGTACGTTCTACCTCTATCTCTCCCAGACAACTTTGACAACAATGTCAAGAAATTTATATATGATCTTCGAAAATACATGAGGTAAGTAGCGGTATTTGTTCAATTCATTGTATAGATCTTATAATTACCATTTATTTTACTTGTTATGTAATATATTGTATATTTTTGTTAAATCTCATTAATATATTTGTGCTTTGAATCACTTGTAGATGGTTTTCATCTAAATAAATCCATATAGAAGATATAAATTATTGGAAGAGAAAAATTCCTTGTCTAATGCGTGAAATGAAAAAGTGTCTACCTTCGACATTTTTCAATGCACAAGAACACTACCTCATACACCAAGTTGAGGAGATTGAATTGTGTGGACCTGTACACACAAGGTCAATGTGGATGGTTAAGAGGCAATTGAAATTTTGGAAGGCTCTGGTTAGACAAAGAGCACATCCTGAGGGTTCTATGGTGGAGGGATATATTATATACCAGACCATGGTGTACATTACTGAATATCTTCCTAAGTTTACAACAAAGATCCATGTAGATTGCATTTGGGATCCCAATTCCATTAACAAATTCGAAGGGGAGTACTTGATGGGTTAAGGTAGATTGAGGAAAGTGAGAGGTAATTATAAGATGGTCATGGAGATTAATTAGAATACATTTTACATTTGGTATTTATGTATATTGTACTTATTTAATTATTAATCTTCAATATACATCAATTAAAAATTAAGGTTGTATACTGTGGTAATTAACTAATTATACGTCATTTGTGAATTTCAATTTTTTTTGATATAGTTGGTTGAGAGTGGGATGCACTACATTTGTACATCATAAAAAATCTTGATTGGATGATGGTATGGATTGAACGATGTCAACAATTTGGTCGTGCATTAACATGGGAAGGTGTGGCTTCATTGGTTAAAGAAGCTCATCATAATGGATATTCCAATGTTACACCAAGGGAAATTGATTTAGCATATGGTTTAAGAGATAAATAGGTATGTATAAATATATTAATCACCCATATTATTTAATTATTTTTAATTATATTGATGTATATATGTTGAGATTTTTTCTTTGCATACATTCGGCCAAGAATAAATATGTTTATCAACTGATGATATTGCAATAATTTTTACATGTTTGACATATTGCAGGTGAAACA
This sequence comes from Sequoiadendron giganteum, assembly GCA_007115665.2. NCBI lineage: Eukaryota > Viridiplantae > Streptophyta > Pinopsida > Cupressales > Cupressaceae > Sequoiadendron > Sequoiadendron giganteum. Next base: position 410,461,755 of record CM021105.1, on the reverse strand, counting down.
CCACAAGGCTATGTGGTGCAATGGTCATAAATTTCAAATCAAAAATTTGGATGACACGAAGAAAACTTGTGATTCTGGGATAATTGCAGTCTTTCATGTGATTAATGTTTCATCTAGAAGTGACATACATCCAGAAGTCTCAGAAAATTGATACTATGGGATTTTAGATGATATACTTGAGTGTGACTTTAAGTCCTTCAAATTAGTTTTGTTCATTGTCCTATGGTACAAGATACGATTGAATGAAAATGATCTCGAGAGAACTATTATTGAACATGATAATGGATTTACCATGGTTAATACAAGGTTGATCGAGCAAGATGGAAATGAGCCCTATGTTCTTCCAAGCCAATGTGAGCAGGTATTTTACTTAGAGGTTCTAGGTAAATCGGGTTGGTCATTTTTTGTTAGACATGATCCAAGAGGAAGGCCGGTAAAGTATAATGTGGTGGAAGAAGAACATACTAGAACTAGAAGATGATGTAGATGATGATCAGGATCAACAATTAGTTGATGATGTGCCTAACGAAGATGTCAAAGAGGAGGAACTAGATCATGATGATGTAGGAGTTAATGTTCATGAAGATTATATTCGTGTGGAAGATGACATTATCAAAACTGATATCAATGATAATGATGATGATATGACCAATCCTTACAATGTTGAATCTTGATCGGATGATACAAACAAAGAGTTGGATGAAGAAGAAGATCAATGGCATTGGAATGTATGAGTTATATGATTGTATTATCTATTTGATATTAATTTCTTGATAGAATTATATTTGATTTATGTGGTTACATAATTAATTCATGATGTTTTTAATTTTTATGCCATTACATAATTAATTCATGATGTACTTTTTAATGTTTAATTTTAATTCATGATGTTACAACTATTGTAGCTCTCCTAGAAATTTCCATATGATCATAATGAATAGTATTTTGGGAAATTTCATGAAAGATGACACATTGATCGTAGTAGTGAAATAATTGCAAAGTCATTTAGATTTTTTAGACCAATCACCCTTCGCAATGTCATTTTTAGGATCATCTCCAATTTTATTACTAGGACACATAAGGTAGGATTTGATTGGCTTTTCTTGGAGAAACATTGTGGCTTTGTGTAATGTGAGCAAATTTTGGATGGGGTAGTGGTGCAGGAGCACCTACACCTCATCTTCTATGCTTAATCATGTGATGATAATTAGGGAGTTCAATAGGTTGGTTTAGGAATTTCAAGAATATTTTATTGTGAATAAGGTCACTCAAGACCATTAATCATGTTCTAGGTGAAGTTTTGAGTTATGAGTTTGAGTCTTACACTAAAAAGTTTTGTAGCGTTTTTAAGGAAAATTGGAGAATTTACATGTAAAAGGGTGCAAGGTTAGTGTCATGTCAATAATAAGGCTATTATAAAGCCACTATCATGTTCTTAAAGGTGTCCTAGGAGTTTCAATACATTTGAAAGGTCAAAAAATCAAAATATTTCAATAGTGATGTTAACAACCTTGAAATTAGCGTGTTTTATGTTTCATGTGATCATAAAAGATTAAAAAGTCAATTGTAGAGGTGGTTGTTCAGTGGTTGAGGTTTAAATGCCTTTAAAATGCATAAAGTGATCATTGTAAAGGTTATTTATGGTTGAGGATTTAAAATACAAGCTCTTGACATTCCAAAATCTGTGTTTTTCTTCAAAATTTCTGTATTTTTTCTGTTTTGCAGCACTGTACGGTCACATACAGCCATATTTTGATGTGAAATCAATTCCATATCATGAAAATATGTGTTAGATTTTATTTGAATCTTATTTGAGGGCTTAAGGTGTTGATTTGAGTTAGAAAGTTTCATTTCTTTGCATACAACCCGGTTACCTTGTTTTTGAGGGTTTTGTAGTCCAAACATGATATAAAGAGGCTCTTACAATTTTTGTGATTATTGTAGCTTTTGTAAGAGGCCCCATGGATACTTTTTTAATTTTAGGATGCATTAATAGGGCGTAGGATGAGAAATAAAGAAGGTATAGCTGCTGCCCTCAAGAGTTTTGTGAAGAAAAGCATGTGAAATGAGATGTTCAAGCCTAGGTTTCAACAAAATATGTATGGGAGATCTGATTTTATGAATTTTTATCCATGTGAAGACCTAATGGGTTGTTTCTAAGTTGGTTTTGAGGTCTAGGAGGTTGTGGAAGTAGGAGATTCAATAAACCCTCATGATTTTGGCCTAAAACAAGGGTTTTTGGGTTTGGCAAGAATTTGGCTGTACAAGTGGAATATTTTTGTGGATTTGGAGGTTTGGAGGATGTTAGCTCTCAAAAATGCAGGTAAGAATACCTCAAGAGGTTTCCAATCTCTTGATACATTTTAGGGTAACAAACAAGGCCAAATGATTTGAACCTTCTTCTCTTCAGGTGTTGCCAAACCTAGGTGGGTCTACCTTTACGAACTGAGTAGACTTAAGTGATGTGATTTTTTTTACAACAATCTATTCACAATGGAAATCTTATAGTGAACATATATAATCCTAATAAAGTGTATGTGTAATATTAGAGTATGTTCAGTTAATAGATGTAAAAAATAAAATGGACAAACAACTTTGCCAATTTAACTATATGTATATATAACTTTAAGTTATTTTTATTTTAACTAAAAGTACTGAAGTTAAAACATACAAATTAAATGATATTTATGATTGTAAAATTTATGATTAAATATATCTCTTAGAATCCTTTTTGTCCCAATTTAAAAATAATTCTATATTATAGAATATATTTTTTAAAATTTTAAGATGAAAATAGCAAGGAAAAATCAAATAAATATCTTTATGAAAGATGTATATTGGCGTGAAATTAAATATGATTTGTATTCCAATGTAAAAACTACAAATAATGGAAACAATTCTTTCAACACATAAACTATTATGTAGTAGTCAATTAAAATGATCTAAATAGTCTAATAATTTGACCATTAGCATATAGCAATTTCTATAGAGTTGTAGATCTCTTCCATTTCAAAAACACAAAAGAATATTAGGTAGATAATCAAACATCTTTCATTTCTACAGTGACTTATCTATCCTAGAGGAACTAAGTATATAGTATACAAAGAAAACCAACAAACCCACAACTACCCCTATTTTGAAGGAGTTTAATTTTCTCCCCTTCATGATCTCCCTAATATTGTCTAATTATTTTAAAGAGACATAAGGTCATAACACAACTTTATTCAACCCACTAAATAGCTTGGTTAATGAAACTTGACAAAATCAACAAAACAATTGCTACATTTGGCATTGAAACTGGATTTTGTTTACAACAATCTATTCATAATGACAATCTTACAATGAACATATATAATCCTAATAAAGTGTATGTGTAATATTAGAATATGTTTAGTTAACAAATGTAAAAAATAAAATGGATAAACTAAAAGATGAAATGTGTGAGACCAATGCCTTGTTGGGTGTATGGAGTCTAATGAAGATCTAGAAAAGTATAATCTATGATGGTAATAATTCAAACTGTTGGCACACAGATGTAGTTTATAACTTGTATAAACATGCAAGTAAATGACTAAAAAAATCTACTTGAGATAGAATGACAATCCTAGTTATGTGATTCTTCTTATTGATCCAATTAATATTCTTCAATTACTGTGATTGACTAGAATGGTTTAATCTTTACTTGAAAGAACCAAATAATCACATCACACAAATACAACAAATGTGTATCAGTAAACTGAATATATGCTTGATATATCAATTTAAACAACACAAAAGCATCAAAATGGAGACAACCAGATAACTGTATAATTCCACAAAAAGTTGATACCAAGATTAAGCCACAAGTTCAGACATCTTCATTAACTTCATCAAAATTCATACATGCATTTGAGTCTTTTGAAGGAAAGTTTCATTGAAAACTATCTATTGTATATTTCTCCTATCCGCCTATACCTATTTTACATTATGAAACAAAAATAAATATATCAAAATTGTGAAAGGACGCATCCTTTCATAAATGTATTTTTCTTAACAACAATAACAAACTAGAAATTATGCTCTATTAAGCCATAAATAGATGTTTGACAGATAATCTCGGCAAGATTTCCGCTCATGTGTATCAACATCCTCTGACACATTCCTTATGGCTATCTTCATTTCAAACATCTTCTCATTTTGTTCACATGCCTCGTCCATTGTTAAATTGTTTCTTGTGGTTGTCTCCAGAATTGTTTGCATCATTGTCTCGCATTCCTTGATCCATCTATATTTTCCCTTTAGTTCCCCTTCATCTTCTAATAGCATTGGTACTCCCTTTTTTATGACATTGATCATCCCCTGCTCATCACCTTGCAATTCTTCATGGAATTCTTTATGTTTTTTCATAAAATGGTTAACAATATCAATAGCTATGTTATCAAGAGCATCCCTTTGGTTTATTTCCTGGAACTTCTCTCAGATCCTGCCATCTATCCTCTTATGTTCTTGTAGTGCAGTAAAATTATGTGAATGTGTTCCCCAAAGCTTACTCAACCAAGTCATTAAATTGGTTTGCCTCTTCCTTATTATTGTAGTGATTGCATCACATTTACCTTGTGAGTACACATTTGATTCTTCCCATTGATCTCTTGCCTAGGAGCTTTCACCATGAGTCAATTTCTTTGTGGATCCCAACGTGATTCCCATCATGTCCTTCAAGCGATCATTTTCTCTGAGTAGTCTCTCATTATTAATCTTATACATTTCTTTTTCCTTGATTATCTTTTGGATTTGGGCTTTATTTAATTTGGCCACATTAATGCTAATTTTTGTTGTATCTATTGGATCAAACTCTCCAACTTTTAACATCATTACATGTCCAAAAGTCTTTTTAGTATCGATTACAAAAAATTTCTTGTGTGGAGGATACATGGCCCATATCATAAGTGATCCCTCATCTGGGTTATACTTAGATCCTGCATAAGTCTCTATTACCCCCTCAGGAGTGAGTTTATGTGTGGCATTACTATTATTTAGAAAACTATCAAAAACCAAAGAAGACTTCAAATCCAACCCAGGAAAGATCATTACACTTGCATCTTCTAATAATTTCCTTCCTTTCTCAGGGGTCATGCTCTTCATTTCTTCTTCCATACTTGATTTTAAGTTATTTAGTAGTTGTTCCTCATTACTTGGTGTAATATTCTCCACTAATTCCCTTATTGATTTTCCTTTTAATTTGTACAAAAAGGTTTTAAATTATGAGGTTTTAATGAATTCATCATCAGCCACAAATGATTTATATGCTATCTTCCTTGTGTCAGTATTTGCACTCTCTTCAACATTTGGTTCCCTGGGAACATACTTGTAGTCTTGAGTATCAATCTAGAAATTTTATCAATTGTACTGCTAAGACTACTATCACCAGATGCCTCTTCATCAGAAGATAATAGTTTTGTATCTTACAAACCCCTGTTATACTCATCAACAACTTTTTTTGCTTCCTCTTCTTCCAAATTCCTGATCAAGTCATCATACAGATAGGGTATGTGATTTTATCCTCCCAAGTTCATTTTATTTTTGGAAAAATCATTATACCCTTCTGGATCAAATCCTTTTCGTGGTGGACCCTTCTTCATGTTGTATTGCAACAATTTGTTGAGAACCATATCATATCTATTCCTTGCTAATACAGTGAAATCATCGAAGCATAATGTACTAGGAATAAATGCTTGCTTTTCGAAAGAACTTAGATTCATAACATCTGAAAAGTCCAATTTCCTAACAATCCCCCCAAATATGCAATCCTATCAAGCACAGTCTTGGGCAAAATGAAGGGTGCATCTTCAAATCCATATACTCTTATCATGGTCACATCTTCTAGACAGTACTAGTCTCCCCAATTATGGTTAACAGGTCCATTAAAATCCTTAAGCCTTAAAAACCTTTTTATTTCATCAGAGAATGAGTATTCACAATGATGATTGTAAAATATGTACAGTGGTTTCACAAAAAACTCTTCAAAATGTAGATAACAAGAATTAGAAAATCTACAATCCTAGGTGGGAGTCCAGAGTTGTACTGGTAATAACCTTTCTTCCTTATCAAATTTTACAACCCTCAATTTTTTAGGCCACATATGCAATTCTTGTCCATAATAAAGTATCATATGTATTAGGATTGAATATGCATCCAAGTGCAAGATAGGAGCTCCACTTTTTATTGCCATCAATCCTGAATCAAGTACTTTAAAGATGTGTGAAGCATAATAAAAAAACCTTTAATTGTGACATTATATGTCCACTACAATTACCATGGGTACAATTGACATGTGCTCAGGGGCCTTTGTTCCCAACACTTGACACACTAAAAAATATGTGTACCTTATGTAGGGTTCAAACAAATCAACATGGAACGGGGGACCATCACTGTCATTCAATGGAACTGAAACACCATCTTTCTTAGACATGTGTAGTGGCAACCTCCAACCCTTGTACAAAGTATCCATCCTCCAGAATTCCTTTTCCAATTGTTCAGGTACAATTTTTTCACCACACACTCCCTCTAGGTTAAAAACCTCACAAATGGAAACTTCAGATACATGTATAAACGGTTTTCCTAATGGATCACAAATAGCTTTACATTTTGGATTATAATAGGCAGCTAGCATCTTCACCAATTCTACATTTACAAATACATTGGGGCAGACTAGTTTCCCTAGGTTTAAATTCTAAGAATTGTACACTGTTTCGTATCAGTTCCTTTGTTGGTAATGAAAAATAAATAACTCATATCCCCTAATTGTGGTCCATATGTCTTGTATATGCTTGCATTTATCCTCTAACTTTTCCACTTCTACCCTAAGTTGTGTAGATCACCTAGCCTTAGGTCCTGAGCCGGGCAATTGATCAATTAAGTCCTGGTTTAACTTCCTCTCAGCTACCCTCGGTTCCTTCTCTGCTTCAATTTTTTTCTTTTTTCCTCTAGGGTTATTACTCTCACTTTGTTTCCTACATTTTTCTTTTCCTGAGCTAGTGCTTTCCATTTTATGAATCACAAAACCAGAAATTTAATTGCAGGGAACTTACAAGTTTATTTAGAATTCTTTGACCGCAACGTCCTTTGGCCCTTTGTCCATTCCTCTGCTGCTAACTTTGCAAAATTTTCCTTCAATTAATTTTCTCAATTCAGGAAATCATCGACACATTTGGTAGTAATACTACCATTAATGTCCTAGCTTTGAACATGAGCGTAGTTGATCTTTGAATTTACCCACTGTCACATAAAATGTTCTATCGACAAGACAATTGGAATTTTGGGCGATCCTTTTATTTAGGCTTGACTAACGTTCATTAAACATTCTTTTTGTCGGGGAGACATTATGTCGATATCACATAATCTATCCATATGATTCATATAAATGTCTCCAAGAGTCACCTTGAAGACTATCTTGATCTGTTTGTGTCTTCATCGGAAAGACATGGTGTATCGCTAAGACATTCAGTAATTTTTTCAATGTTATAAGTCTCCCCGATGATTATTCCTTCGATCTCAAGTATGTCGCCAAGACTCCTGCCGATGTAATCTTATTGACATGACATAGTGGGTCAGGAGGACATTTTGAACTCATTATGATAGCGTTTCTCTTGGCAATAGTATGTTTCTTTGTTTTGTCAGCAAGACAAGATGAGTGTTTCGGCAATGATATTTCATCGGCGAGATAAATGCACTCAGGCTGACTCGGGGATCTTACTCTGATGGTGTTTGTCTAGCCAATACAACTCCTTATGCTTTGATCAGTGAGACAAGACAGGTTTCTTTCTGATGGAACTTCATTAGTGAGACCTATATGCTCGATATGACCTTTTCATTTCACACCAATGGAACTTGTCTTGCAGGTGATATGGGTTATTTGAATAATAGATTTTGGAGGTTTTTCATGATATCAAATGGTCAAGAATGATGTGATCATATGTGACTATGATGGATTATACTCAAGATAAGGTTTTTTAAGTGAATCAACGAGTGCAAAATCACTGTAAAGGCTAGTTGCTTTATAAAATCAACACAACTTAGAAAGGGTGATTTTGGTGATTTGGTCCAAAGGACTTGTACTTTCCCTTGAAGTATGTTTAATAAATCCAAAATGGGTGTCTAAAACCATCAAGGGTTTCTCTAATGTTTTGGGAAATTTTTGACTTATTGGGAAAAAACTAGGTTTGCACTATTACAAGGATTTAAGGAGTCAAAGTGTGAAATCTGACATCTGTTGTTTGTTAGGATTTGAGAGTTTTTTGGATTTTTTAAATTGGTCATTCTAAACTTGTTAGAAGCCTTTTAAAGGCAGGTTGATAGGTTGGTTGAGTTGATCCTCCCAGGTCTACATTAGGTAGTTGTTATTGCTAAGGTGGATCACTCCTTTCTGCGAAGGCCATACACTTATGATTGGGTCAAGTGTTCTTTTCTTTAGAAAATTCCTATTTCCTTTTTGATAGTTTATGATTTGATTAGATGGGTTATGAAGCACTTATTTCAAGTAATTTATGTCTATTTTAATTTGTAATTTATTAAATTCAAACACATCCAAAATTATGTCCCTTGCTTTAATTGGTTACTACATTATTTAATTACTAACTCAAATGACAGGTCTCCAATTTAACTATATCTAATTGAATTTATCTAAAGTGTTGAACATTTTTAGATCAAATTTAGTAATTAACTCAAACAAATTTTTCAATTTAACTATATGTATATATAACTTTAAGTTATTTTTATTTTAACTAAAAATAATGAAGTTACAACATACAAATTAAATTTATTTATGATTGTAAAATTTATGATTAAATATCTCTTAGAATCCTTTTTGTCCTAATTTGAAAATAATTCTATCTTATAGAATACATTTTTAAAAATTTTAATATGAAAATAGCAAGGAAAAATCAAACAGATATCTTTATGAAAGATGTATATTGGCGTGAAATTAAATATGATTTGTATTCCAATGTAAAAACTACAAATAATGGAAACAATTCTTTCAACACATAAACTATTATGTAGTAGTCAATTAAAATGATCTAAATAGTCTAATAATTTGACCATTAGCATATAACAATTTCTATAGAGTTGTAGATCTCTTCCATTTCAAAAACACAAAACAATATTAGGTAGATAATAAAACATCTTTCATTTCTACAGTGACTTATTTATCCTAGAGGAACTAAGTATATAGTATACAAAGAAAACCAACAAACCCACAACTACCCCTATTTTGAAGGAGTTTAGTTTTCTCCCCTTCCTGATCTCCCTAATATTGTCTAATTATTTTAAAGAGACCAAAGGTCATAACACAACTTTATTAAACCCACTAAATAGCTTGGTTAATGAAACTTGACAAAAGCAACAAAACAATTGCTACATTTAGCATTTCATGTGGAATGAAGAGTGGTGACAATAATCTACTTATAGTTTAATAAAACACTATTTTTATAAGAAGGATTGACATTAGAAAGATAAGTGTTACTTATAGTTTAATAAAGGGTAAGTGCACCAAGATGGTTCTCAAAAAGGGGACTTAAGTGGACAACTTTTTTCTGAAATAAGGAAATACTGACCTTGGATGTGAAATTGAGGATAGTTACACTCAAAATTTTGAGATGGAACAAAAACAAGGATCGAAGTGCTTCAAGTCTACTTTCTAAAATACTAATTTTTTTTTAAAATGGTTGATATTAAGGGGTTGAAAAGAGGGACGTACACAAATTGGTGTTGTTTTTGTCAAAAAAACATAACATAGCAACTCTTGTATGACCCTCGTACAGTGAACTTTTTTTAAGTATTTTTAAAATCGCAATGGTGAGAAGTTAGCTAACAGTATGTAGTTGATGTATGATTTTTCTGATAATCTTTTAATGAATATTTAATTTTTTACTAATTTTAGAAGTGGACACTTCCTGAAAAACAGAATTTTAGCTGTGCTATCCCTACAAATTTTGGAAACTAATTGATTTTTTTTTATTTTTTTAATAATTTGTAGAATGGAGTCTAGTTTCTAAAAATGTAATTTATTTGAAAATTCAATGAATGGTTAATTTATAACGAATAAAATACCAAACACTACTTTTTGGCAAAAAAGAGACATACAAACAAAAGAAATTATGGATGAAAGGCTTAACATTGTTAGAAAATGAAAAAAATTACATCGTTGGATAGCTAAGAGAGAACCCAACATTACCCATGTGTTCAATTTTCTTGATATTGAACCACATGCAATCCTGACGGTGAGCACGAACTTGATTATGTGAAATATGGTAGATTTTTTAAAAACATGTCTTTGGTCGTTGGGAAGGCCCTCCAAGCCTTTGGGTTGGTATTCCAAGGAAAATACCAATCCTAACACTTGGGAATTCCCAAAGCAAGATATAATGCGAGCACGCTATAACGCGCTCACGTTATATCTCAGTTTTGACATGGTTTTTTGCTTCTATGAGAAACATGTCAACTAAGACATAATGCGAGCGCATTATAACACACTCACGTTATGTCCTCCTTTATGTTAAATTCCAATCTATTGAATTTATGTTGATATATTTGTATGTTTGTATGTACATGTATGCTTTTATATCATGTATGTATGCATGTATGCATGCTTGTATGTATGTACATATTCCTGTATGCATTAATGCATGTATATTGTATGTATGCTTGTATGTATGTAAGATTGTATCTACACATGTATGTATGTATTCTTGTATGGATGTAGGATTGTATGGACATATGTATTATTCTTGTATGTATGTAAGTATGTATGTATTTATGTATGTCTTTAGAGGGAGGGAGAATTTAGAGAGAGAGAGAAAGAATCTGGAGAGGTGGAGAGGGGGTGGAAGTGATAGTTTAAGAGAGAGGGAGTGGGAGAGAAGGGGTTGGAGTGAGAGGGACTTAGCTAGGTAGGGAGAAAGAGAGGGGGGGGGAGTGGGAGAGAGAGAATTGAGAGAGAGGGAGAGAGAGACAAAGAGGGGAGAGAGAGATAGAGATAAAGAGCGAGTTATGTAGGTAGGGTGCCAAAGGGAGAAACTTGAGAGTGTGAGGGGGTGAGAGGGAGAGACTTGAAATATAGGTAGTGAGAGGGAGTGCGAGAGAGAGGGAGTGGAAGAGAGAGACATGAGAGAGGGAGAGGGTGTGGGAGGGAGTGACCTAATAGAGGTAGAGAAAGAGGGGGTGGAGTGAGAGGGACTTATCTAGGTAGGGTGGGAGGGATAGATAGAGAGAGGGGAGAGAGACACAGAGATAGAGCTACCTAGGTAGGTTGCCAGAGGGAGAGACCTGAGAGAGAGGGGGGGGTGGGAGGGAGAGACATAAGAGAGAGGGAGAGAGAGGGATTGGGAGAGAGTGGGATAGAGTGGGAGGGACATAGAGAGAGATGGATAGAGGGAGCGAGAGAGGGTAGTAGGGATTTATTGAATGAGAGGTAAGTAGAAAGAGGGAGAGGGTAGATAGAGACAATTAGAGAGGGTAGGAGGGAGAGGTGAGATGTATAGATAGAGAGAAATTTATAGGGGTTGAGGGTATAGGGTTGATGGATTAGGGTGGAGGACCTATAGCATTGATGGTTTCTAGGGTATTAGAGTTTAAGGTTTGAGGGTTGAGGGAATAGGGTCGATGGTAGAGGGTATTTGGTTGAGGGTATAGGGTAGAAGGTTTAAGGGTTTAAGGTTAATGGTAGAGGGTTTAGGGTATAGCTTTGAGGTTATATGGTTGAAGTATTAGGTTCAGGGTCCAATGTAAAGGGTAGAGGGTATAGGGGTTGAGGGTTTAGGGTTTAACGATTGAGGGTTGAGGGTTGAGAATTGAGGATTGAGGGTTTAATGTATAGGGTAGATGGTAGATGGTAGAGGGTTTAATGGTTTAGGGTTTAAGGATTGAGGGTTGAAGATTGAGGGTTTAAGGTTGAGGGTTGAGTGTATAGGGTATAGGGTCAAGGGATTAGGGTTGACGGTCCAATGTATAGGGTAGAGGTTATAGGGGTTGAGGGTTTAGGTATTAGGGTAGAGATTTTTCTTGTATTTAAGGGTGTAAGGGTTGAGAGATTAGGGTTGAGGTATTAGGTTTTAGGGTAGAGGGTAGAGGGTCGAGGGTAGAGGGTTTAAGAGTTTAGGGTTTAAGGGTTGAGGGTTGAGGGTTGAGGGTTGACAGTTGAGGGTTGAGTGTTTAAGGGTTTAAGGGTTGAGGGATTAAGGGTCAAGAAGGTTGAGGGATTAGGGTAGAGAGTTTACTAAGTGGGTTTAACGGTTTAAGCGTTGGGGGATTAGGGTTGAGGTTAGAGGGTAGAGGATTGACGGTAGAGGGTAGAGGGTTTACGAGTTAGGGTTTAAGGGTTGAGGATTTAGGGTTGTGATATTAAGAGGTTATAGGGGTTGAGGGATTATGGTTTAAAGGTTTAAGGGTTGAGGGTTGAGGGTTGAGGGATTGGGGTTTAAGTGTTGAAGGTTGAGGGTTGAAGGATTAAGAATGTATATGGGTTGAGGGATTAGGGTTTAAGGGTTGAGGGTTGAGGGTTGAGGGATTAAGAGGGTATAGGGGTTGAGGGATTAGGGTTTAAGGGTTGAGGGTTGAGGTTTGAGGATTAAGAGCCCATAGGGTTGAGGGATTA